>JAGWCC010000512.1:0-680652 GCA_022651775.1 Drusus annulatus | reverse complement strand
TTTGACATGAGTTAACTGCACAAGTGGTGCGAATGTGTAGGTCTCTTTACACAGACAAAAAACCTTTAAAAATTTTATTTGGCTCTCAATATTAGGCCAGGTTGTGTATTTTTTTTTAATTTTGTACCCGAATTCACTGAAAAGTTGCTTTTGACAAATGGGTGGGAACCGAAATATTTTTTTTGACATGAGCGATAAATACAATAAGATTTTTAACACGATACAAACTATGTCATGTTGATTTTGTACAGAATGAGACAGATGTGTACACACGGAAGTTGTAGCCCGGAGATTTTACGAGCGATTTTTCGCGTGTCAATAAATAGCTTCATTTTAGACTAAGGGATACTTTTGGATATATTGAAACGTTTCTTGAAATTTCTTTATCTATCTTTGTCTAGTCAGATACTTTCCAGCTTTCCTCTTTGTCCTCTTCTTTCCCACCTACAATTATTTCCTCTAACTCTACTGCGTCACAAGAAAACCTCAACACTAATACAATTCTAAGTAAACTCCGCTTCAAGGAAACATATCGCATGCACAATTAGTCGAATGTATGCAGCTGATAATGCCTTCGGGGGGCGCAAAGACTGTCAAATTAAATGGTTGGTTAGTTATTATTATGAACGACTAACTAACCAACCATCACGCCGTTTCACCGCAGGAGTAGGCAGAGAGAATGGACCGCCATACAACTCGTCTTTGCACACACTCCCTGATTTATTCATATTCATACATCGTCCGATACATATTCTCCTGTTATTCTGACTCATGACATGACCCGACTCAAGTGTTTAATTCACTTGATCGAGCCATGTCTTCCTCGGGCGTCCTCGACTTCTTCTACCTTTTAACTTTCGCGTCATATATTCTTCTCCCACTCCTTTCTTCGTTGATTTGCTCTACATGCCCAAACCATCAAAGCGTCCCTTTTTTAATTCTATTCTTTACGCCTATATCAGCCTTGCATTCTTTCCGAATGTTCACATTTTTAACCCGGTCATACCAATATATGCACATCCGCCTCAGGGATCTCTGTTTATACAGCATTCAGTTTACTTTCATGATTCCTCTGCCAGTTCCCTTGCCTCGCTGCCATACCATACATCAGGGTTGGCATAAGCGCTCCCTTGTGAACTGCTAGCTTCGCTTCCTTGGACATTTTTTTTATTTGCGCCAACAGTGTTCAGTCCTCCATTAATACAGTTTCCTGCATTCGCCCTTCTTTTAATATCCTTATCAGCCTTTCTATCTCTGGTAAACATACTTCTCAAATACACAAAGTCATCCGCTTGCTCCAAGTATGAATGCTACTGATGAATCATTCACAATTATAATGCACGCTGTTTTCGTACTCTCTCTTTCAAACACTATTACATTAGACTTACTTACATACATTCATCATTAACTCATTCTGCATACATAGTTGGTTCATCCTAGACACGAGAAACTATAGATCTTACATACTGCTAGAAATCAGCACCGCATCATCAGAAAATTTATAAATTTCATTAGTTGATCGTTTTTTTATTGTTTAGTATTACCAATTTTTATTTTTATTGATACGAAATAAAGATAAGTCTATACAACGTGACAGATTAATACCTACGTGTATTACGAATATTCATTATTGCCATTTGATATTTTATTTTTTAAGAAGGTTGGGCTCCGTCTGCCATCCACGAACAAAACAGACCGGAGTCATGCAATAAACAAAGGTTCCTTTGTTCGACAGACACATTGATTGGAGCAAATCACGACAAGTAAAGTCACCTTCGATCGCAAACCGTCAAACCGTATCTACGGTAACCCCTTTCCCCTCCCTCCCCCTTAACTCCGTCTTACGCACAAATCAAGACGCTATCGCTAACAGAACGTAAGCACAACTCAACAGTTGAACTAATAATATTATTACGATTAATACAGTTTGGAATGTTGTGAGGAATATAAAAACCTTCGGGAGATTCAAAAACAAAAAACCTATTTCCATACAATGGTTTACATTGTTCTATTTTGTAGTAAGCATAACCTCGATCCGCGATCGAAATATTTTCGTAATCGAACAAAATTCGACGAGTTTTAAAAGAAATGTGAGCTCTACTAAATGAAATTTATTCTGGAAAAAAAAATAGAAGGGAAATGGATGGAAGAAAAGGTCGAAGAAATCCAGGAAGTCCGGAGAAGGAAATGCGTCATTTCCAAATGGATACGTCAACCTTCCTCGTGGCGTAAATATGATTGATAAGAACTATTCTAAAGTCCATAGGAAAATACGAAAGTAGGCCGTAGGAAAATACATAAACAAAAATATTGGTTATATTTCAATATGCTAGGATTGTCAGAGAACATTTAGCTTTTCGGCTGGGGTATTTTTTATTATTATTTTTTTGCATTAGTGTACAATAGATATCAAATCCAATTACAGTACAATAGAAAACAACAAAAATTAATTTTGTACAACTAAACATTTTAAAATTATAACATTCTAAAATTAATGAGTTTTTTGAACATAGGTAAATTTTTGGTAAATATATCCATATACTCGTATATATAATATTTATTTAATAGAATTATACCTCTTGTCATGCTATGCTGTGCCAAAACATCTGTTCGACCATAGAGTATGTTAAACTTGGCATGATTTCTGCTGCGGCAGTATTTCTCAGGCATGAATAAGCAGTAGCATGCCAAGATGTATGGAAATTCGATCATTAGAATATGGTTACACTTTAGGTTAAAAAAATGTAAAATATTTCGTCAGATTATAGAGAATTCTCTAAATTAAGGGAAATGTAAAAAAAAAAGGAAAACGAATGTTATAAAACGCACATCAACTCTGTTGAAAGTGGTTTACAAGGCAATATAAAGGTGTTCTGGTCATACCTAAAATCATTACAATAGTATTCCTAAAGTAATGCATCTTGATGATATTTCCGCAAATGATGGATAGCAAATAGCAAACACGTTCTCTAAATATTTTTTTTTTAACATTAATGAATCTGTTAAAAAAAATGCTAAGAATGTTATCTTTTAAATGTGGTCTACATGACCATCTTGGATGGTATGACGTACGCCTTAAATAGTTTAACATAGATTCCCTTGAAACTAGAAGGCAAATAACTGATTTAATATGTTAACATAAAATAATTCACGGTCATCTCGATACTACAGTATGTCTTAGCGGTATTGAAATAAATGTACCTAATTCTTACTGTAAGACGCTATAGTACATTCCACCTGAGTACATTCAGAAATAATATTGCCCATTTTAGTCCTCTCTCTCAAATGTACCGACTGTATAATAGGATAGAGTGTGTTGATGTAGACATTTGTGTTGATGATTTGCACAATGTAAAGATTCAGAAAGAATGTCCTGCCATCACTTAAATGTGTGAAACAACGATTGGGCTGATTATATTGTGTATATTTTTTGTCTATCTCTGTGTGTCTTCTTTTATTTGTAGTTTTTAACATTAACTGAGTTTTTGTAATTTTTATATTTGATGTATCCTAACAATGATTGTATACTAACAGGGTTTTTATAACTGTATGTTTTCACGTAAGTGAGAACATCTTTTAAAACCCAGTAAAATAAATAAATAAATGTTGTCATGAGACCAGCATTGCGCCTAGTCTGTAAGCTTTGATAATTTGTCTCCTCGAGTAGTTCCATGTGATGCATGAACATAAGATAAGTTCTGTGCGAACGCATGTACACATACCTGAGGATTTTTTTCTGAATCTGTTCCAACATATTTATATATTTGGTCTGATGTGGAGCCCAGACAGTACTAGCGTACTCCAACTCGTTTCTGATCACTCCATTGAAGAGGGCTATAGAAGTTTGTAGCAAGTTGAAGTAAGCTGCACTATACGAGTATGACTCGAAAACGTTAGCCTGGGATCAAAAACCACCCCGAGATCTTTGATGGTATGTTTTTATCGAAATAATATTTGTTTGTTCTCTGTTTGAAATGTTGGTATCCCCAACAATGCCAAAGGATAGGGGAAAGTCAGATACGAAATGGTTGTATTTCGTTCGTTTCAATGTAAATATGATTATTTGCAATCTTGTATTAATAACCACTTGGGGACATTCTTGCAAAACTGATTTAAATTACTAACTATCGCTCCAAAATTCTATAGTTAAATTATTAGTTTAAAAAAAGCATATATTCTCGCAGAGACGAAACATTTCACTGTTGTATCAGAATAAAACTATCTTGCTGGTACAGGGCTTATTATGTTATAGAATATTGATTCAGCATATTATACATCGGACTCCGAATATAAGAGGAAAATGGAACATGAGCACAATACTGGTTTACAAAAGATGATGGGATGATTGTACCATAATATAATAAAAATTACGGACAGCGAACCCTGGAGTATAACGTGCCTAAAATAATCAATATGTATTCGTAAAAAGCATTTACTTTGTGGCTTGCCATATTTATAAATAAAACACATAAACTTTAAGCAAAGTTTATGTGTTTTATTTATAATCAATATGTTACCAAACAATATAAAAAAATGTGGATTGTCAACAAGAGTCAGATACATGCTGAACAAATGGCTCCTAAGTAGAAATACTTTATATGAGGCGGTTATATAAATATCTAGTTTCTATTATCTGTACTAAAGATATTGTTGTATTGTCGAACAATACATTGGAGTAACGATATAAGGAGGTACAGCTAATATTTTTTTCCAACCTATACAAATTTGCGATAAATCACTTTCTCCGGGTTTTTACGTTGTATACCATGAGAGAGAGAGCGACAAGAAAATTCGTCAAATAATATTGCAGCACCTCTAAGAATGTAAGGATGTTAAAAAAACTTGCAGTGGTTATACAAATAAATCAAACATGACGGTGATATGTGCTATGCGTGAATGTTCAAATAAGACTAAACAAAGATTATAAAACATCACTTTTCCGAATTATTTCAACAGTTTTAAGTATTCTTGACCGAACTTTAGAATTTTCACATTTTCAATGAAATAAAGACATAACATTGTACTGTTATTGGGTTTATATCTGTTGTACAATAATAAAAAATAAAAATAAAATAAAAATAAAAAATAAAAATAAAAATAAAATAAAAATCAACAAAAAAATAAAATAAAATCCAAAATAATTTTAGGAAAACTTTATGACATTAGTGTTTGTGTGATATTTTGACTTTATAAATCACTTCATAGTATTGATATTTTTTTGTTTAATGTGTTCAAATATGTTTATTAAAAAAATCCGAAATCCATGTGGGCGGTAACTAAAAGGCTTCCTCATCCTTTAACATATCTTTGTATCTTTCTACGAAGTCAGTATAAAGTCAGCCGTCCTGACTACACTGTTTCGTAAAGGTACCTCTCCATGCCCTCCAAGTTCTATAATATGCTGCACAGTGCAGCATGATATGGTGTAATAGTATATCAATTTCTTGAGATGTCTGAAATACATCATATTTAAAATTAATAAGATAATCTGTATTTCCATTGTATTAAAATCCTGTTGCCAAACTACTTAATTGTAGTGTAACGTGATGATGATTTTTGAAAAAAAAAATCTTCATGAATTTTTGCCACCCTGATTTTGCACGGAACGAGCGCTTTGATAGGCTAAACAAAAAAGCCAGTTTTTTTAATGATTGGAATATAAGAATATAATTAAAAATATTCTAGAACCTGATACTTCATTATATGCATAGTTATTGATTATTAAGTATTCAAATTCGCCCTGAATATGGTTCTGACCTATTACACCAAAGGCCTATTTCAAGGTTCATACTTGACCCATTACAATTACATGACCCATGGCCGGCCCGTTCGGGTATACTTAATATACTCGTACACCAGCATATTTATATTTATGGGGTAGAATTTCCACAAGAAAGAGCTCAATTATGTTATAAATAATTATGGCCTTTAAAAATATTTCCATTTCTATTACTGCGATGGAAAAAAAGTAATCAGAGAATTTCGTTTTTGAGCAATTTAATGAGTTTGGAATAACTAAGAGAGCGACTGTTTTTAATTAATTAATCAGACAATTTCTTTGCCAGGTTATTACTTCATCTCCCAACCTTCCTCTGTTCCTCCTCTTTAGGAGTGCTATAGTTAAAATGCTCATTTGAAATGCACTATCACCATTATTCTTTACCTTTACACACGACATTTTGACGGCCTCCGGGGTCGAGTGGTAAGACGCTTGACTACGAATCCAAATGACGCGGGTTCAAACCCGATGTGCGCAAAATAATTTAATTTAATTGATGTCTCTCAAAATACATTTAATTCATAAAAATAATATGTACTTTATTTGCGGCACGTTCCATAGTGGTAGATACTCTACGTATTGCCCTGTTGAATCGAACCATTGCTTAAAATGGCTTTAGCCGTGTTTGGTGACCAGATCTGAATAGCCAGATACTTCCCAGCCTTCCTCTTCCCCATATATTTCCCTTTACAACTACCTTCAACCTCATGACATACTTAAATTGGGGATGCCAAAGTCTAACTGGCTCCAGACGGCTGGGAGTAGTATCGTGCGGTATTCTGGGTTGAGGCTATGAATCCATAGGTGTTGGTAAAAATCTCGAAGAACAATCATCTTTTTTCCTACGGAACTCGGGTGGAGAGCTGATTGTCTTGAAAAGGGATCAAGGAGAGCAATTCTTCCATCGTCATCTTCCTGTGTAAGTCGTGGACCCTAAATTATCTTTGTATTGGGAAATGGTTAATTTTGATGATCACGGTCCTTACCGTGCGGGTGGATTGGGCCGAGGCTTCGCCTCGTGGAGCCCACTTAATCGTTTCCCCGGATGGGAAATGTCGTTAATTTGGAAGTGTAGGAAGGAATACAGTAAACTGCTGTTGCTAAGCATTTGAAGCAAATATTAGAGGAGAAAGCCATCTCTAAACAAAGCTTTTCACGGAGAAAGCTACTCCTTTGGTGAATACAACAGAAAAACTCGGCATTGACGCTATTGACCAGACATTTTAGTTAATTAGAAACTTCATTCGATAGGTACCTACCTTATTATGATTTTTTTAAGGGCAAATGTCATGATATTCAGTACCTACCACGCTGTCCATGTGAATACACACTGAAACTTGTGCGAGAGCGTTCACTGGGCTTGGCGCGGCCCTGATGATGTAATTAGAGAAATTCTTGTATAAAATTAAGCATTTGTAAGTCAGCGATAGTCGTGAAAGATGTTTTATAAATTACTGTTAGGACCTATCACGATATTTGTAGAGATATCTAGGTACACGATAATATTGACATTTTAATTCCGAGCTCAAATTATTTAAAAGATAATTATAATACCACTTATCAATCAATCAATCAATCACGCTAGCAGAAATAAAAAAAATTTAAAAAAAAAACAAATTGAAAAATTATTTTTCGAATCTTACAATACTCTCGATCGAAATGTATGGAAATCACAACTAATCGAAAAAAAGCATTGTGATTTACAGTTACCTTATACCGCATGTTTTCTTTCTGATACCGTTTTCTATCCGACTTTTCATTCTAAGCAGGTGACAAACGAAAGAATGCGGCTGACGGCTGATGCGCAGAAACGCACTTTGGTAGGAGGCGGGGTCAGCCGGAAAAAATCGCCATTGTGCAGATTGTCTACTCCCCGAATAACTTCGGCAAAGCTGCACAGTAAACGAAAAGCAAACCGCATTATTTGATTTGTTAAGCTCTGCAGAAAAGTAATTGATCAATGTGATGTAAACACAATTAAGCAACTGGAATCACCTGGGAAAGCTTAGAACTCCAAACGTTTGGATCATACTGTATTAATGTAATGGAAATATAAATATAATAATTATAGGCGGTATCAGAACGTGAAACGAATAAAGATTGTACGCAGCGATACTTTCATTTCACAGAGTTTAATATTTTCCATTCAAGAAACAGAAATTTTATTATTTTTTTGTAATTCTACAAATATTTGAAAGAATTTAAGTAAGAATCCTAGGATCACTTGTGCAATCTTATTTGTAGATAACATTCATATCTGAACCATTGTATAATAATGCAAGCAAAAACATAAATGCTTTTTTTAAATTATGTACAAAAATACCGTCCTTACATAATTTGTTAATATTTTTTGATATTCTGAAAACATGAAAGAAACTGAATGCCATCGGAATTTTCTACATGTTAAGATTATACATTGCAAAGGATTCTTCTAAAAAATGTTCATTTTTTTATAATGTTATTTTGTGTTTCCCATAATCTATTTGATTTGTATTATTTTCATGGTTATTATTTAGTAACATGTCAGCACACTGACACCCGTTCTAGTCTTTAATGTTTCGAAGTAATGATTTGCGCCGTATTCTATCACTCCCTCTATTTTCAGTTGGCTAATCTTGTATTTAAAACTCCCAAAGACGTGACCAACATATTGAAATTTCAAAGTGTTAATATAATAAATATAATATGAAAACCTTTCTTGACGTCACGCGTCGTGCACAAATCCGCACGAAACCTGCTATAAATGGTGTTAAGATTTGTATTCCATTAATATTTATTGATAAACGGTATTTATTATTATAATGTGCAGTACTGCAGCACGTGTAAGTCTCAAGATGGGCTATATAACAAGAAAAATAAACACTGCGCCGCTATTAAAATGAATAAACGTAGGTTGACACTAATTAATCGTATTAAAATTAAATTTGAACAAGTTTTTCAACAATATAAAACTACTAACCCCATAATTTTGTTTGTCCATCAATATTTGAATTAAAAGTTTAAATGGAAAAGAGGAATTTGACCATTTATCAACAAAGAAATCGCACCAGCCTACTAGTGTTATTTCTCAAGCACAAACACCGGATCACAAGGAGTGTGTAGATGTAAATATTAGGGAAACCTTTAATAGATATAAACCATATTTAATTGTTGTGATTAAGGTTTTCATAGGTGTATGATATAAAAATTATTTTTTGATTAACCTGTGTTATGTATTCCTTCGAAGGACTTTTACTTGGGACTTTTTAGGACTTTAAATCCACCTAATCAAAACAAAACTCAAGACTCAAGACATAAGACCTGTGAAGATGGACAGTAAGATTTATCCGAAACGTCAGGATATATCATATCTATATAATAGGTTGGGGGAAAAGTAATTTTGTATTTCGCGCCCTTTTAACAGTATTGCGCTTGGTCTGTTCAGTCGTGAACTATCGTTCGTCGAGTATGGAGGTCTCAAAGGAATAAATTCGTCATATTTTAAATTTTTACTACCTGAAAGGGAAAAACGCGTCGAAAGCGACCAAAAAAATTTGCGATGTATACGGGGCCGATACTCTTTCGGTTCGTGCCGCACAACAGTGGTTCGAGCGATATCGTGTAGTGGAGGTGAATGATGCACCACGCTCTGGCAGGCCTGTCGTCGAAAATGTCGATAAAATCATGGAAAATATCGAGATAGACAGTCATGTTAGCAGTCGTAGCATCACCCAGAAGCTGAATATCGATCATAAAACCGTTTCGAACCATTCGCGGAAGGCTGGATTTTTTATAGAGCATTGAAATAAAGCAAAAAAATACTTTTTCCACAACCTAATATATTTATACATCCCAGAATTATGTAACTTCTGCTTTTCGGGAAAAAGTAATACGAATGTATTTGATATCGACTACTGTAACGGTATTTACGCCAGCCTTCCTAAATACCAAACTAATAAAATCCAATCAGTTTTTAATGCTGCAGCAAGGTTTATCACCAGGGTATCTAAATATTCGCATATTTCAAAGCACCTTTGGAACCTTCACTGGCTCAAGTGCACTGAAAGAATCCAGTACAAGTTGTGCTGGATGGTGTTTAAATCCATTAACGAAATGGCCCCACTGTACATCACCGAACTATGCGTTCCAGAAAACATTCTTCTAAGGTAGTCCACTCTTAGATCAGCAACGTCATCGGCTATCGGAAGGCTGATAGAACCCAAACGCAATCCAAATACTAAGTTTGGAGATCGCGCTTTCGGAGTTTCGGGGCCGAAGGCTTGGAATAAACTCCCTCCGGAACTAAGATGTATAACGAACCCAACAGAATTTCGGTCCAAACTGAAAACTTACCTTTTCAGACTCTCATATCCTTAAATTCATTAAAAGAATCTCAACATAACATCTCTCGACGAATCAACTTTAGATTTACAAATTTTAACCAAATCCTGTACTGTACGACAAATTCAGAAAGTCCATTTTTTATTTCGCTCCCATGCCCTAAATCGGAAAAAATAAATAAATTAAAAAATTAAAAATCAAAATCATAATTATAATTTTAAGTTAATAAGTGTGTCTATCTGATAGAACATGCCAGGTAAGTATGTTCCTGTATATTTTCTTATTTAAACTAGGAATTAATATCTAATAATAGAAAATAAGATCTGTACAGCGCCCTTGAGGTGATTTTTTCAAAAACGGCACTATACAAATCATCCAAATATTATTATCATTATTATCCAACGGATGTATTATTTTAAACGCTTACCTCGTTTCTGATTCAAATAGGATAATACTTGGCTAATTTATATAGCGCCATTTTTGTGAAATATCACCTCAAGGGCGCTCAATATTGCGTGTCACAGTTATAACATTTACTAGGAAGATGCCAAAAAACTTCGACTGGGGCGACAATGGACATGACATGATCAATTATCGACCGACCTTAACCCGACGGTATTTATATATTACTTCCAAAGCATTCGTTTTATTTGTTGTGCGTAATAATTTGTAAAAGCTCTACCTATTTATCCGGCATTTTAAAATCATAGTAGGTTCCCTATTACCGCATCCCTTATATCCCTGTTTCTCCCACTCAGCGTCAAAAAATAAATATTTTCCCAAATTAGGTGATTTAACAATAAAATGTAGGTTGATATTGTTCCCACTAATGTACTAAGTAGGTACTGAACAGTGTATAATAACTTCTGGCCTTGATGAAAATACAATAAATCTTAATAACTCGTTATTATGTGACCACCTGGCTGAAGCGGCCCCGCTATCGATTCCCGCCCATGTTTAGCTTCTCATATTGATTGTGAATTTATTACAGTTATCACCGAAAATAATTCCCTGAAATATTGACCAGTGCCTCGGCGGTACTAAATGATTTCCCAGAGGAAACAACCATAGTGAAACAAACGCGAATGCTTCATCACACACATTTCTGTTTCTGTTCCTGCAGATTTATTATATTTTATTCTATTTTCATAGTTGCAAGGTGTCTATGTGCCATACGAAACACACGTGCAAGCCAACTATACTATCAGTATCGACCTCAGAGCAATAATATACAAGAGAGAGCGCTGTAAAGAGAGCTGTAGTCAGTTTTTACAAGATTTGCAGGACTCGGCTAGACGTGGGGGTGGCTAGGACTAGGGCTAGGGTATTTATAGATCCATTCATAGGCCATGTCGACATAACGTTTTTGTTTATTCGTATAACTACTTTTTCACAGTATTGTTATAAAGAAAAATATAGCATGTAACCTAATAAACCATTGAGTTATGTCAATTTATTTCGCGTATCATAACGTGTGGGCGGAGTCAACGGAGACGCGGGACACGAAGAACATTCTAACAATACTTTAAAGCGGTGTGATAATTCGGGAAAATGTGTTGTCTCTTTCATTATTATGGTGTACGACGAGAAAACCTGGAGAAAGTGATTTATCCCAAATCTGTATATGTTGGGTAAAAAGAATTATATCTCTCTCCATATATTGTTACTTCAAGGTATCGCCCTAATGAAAGACAACCATTCTCAACCTTTTAAACCCTATTAAAAACGGTCACCACGATAGTAATAGAACTTGTGTATGTACTAATACGTAATTTTGGTCTGTCTGTCCGTATATGGCTGTTAGAGCGACATGACTACGCTCAGTTCAATCAAAATTATGTCATATGACGCACTGTTTAATATGAGAAAAGAGTTCACTCAATTTTTTAGACTACTGCGAAGCTATGTCGAAACCCCTGCTATCTAAATTCCCGATGACTTTCTAAGACAGCGTCTTCCTAGATTATTCTATCTTCCTGCCTGTAGGACCAACCTGCCAATGGTTCTACCGGTGGGGAGGAGTATATTGCTCCTGAACAAAATCTCTTCCGATATCGACCTATTCCACGTCAGTGGGGAGAGATTCAGAAGTTAAATCCTATTGAAAGAGCTTCTCCACATTGACGTTAACACTGCCTAAATATATTTTTATTTATAAATAAAACACATAAACTTTGTTTATAACCACTTTATTATTTAATATCACGTCTACCGGTTTCTAAATTGTGGCTTCATCATCAGGACAATATTAAAATTTTAATTTTAATATTGTCCTGATGATATATAAATACTTAGGGTACTTTCGAAACCGGTAGACGTGGTATTAAATAATAAAGTGGTTATAAACAAAGTTTATGTGTTTTATTTATAAATATGGCAAGCCACAAAGTAAATGCTTATTACGAATATATATTTTTATTTTTTCTTGTAATTCTATATAAAGGTACCTTAAATTTGTAATTATTTTGCGATTGGTCAATCTAATTTCTTATATGGATTAAATGAATAACAGTTTGTCTTGTATAATAAATTTAACATATAAATTATTATTATCCACTGAAAACTAATCACGCCTGAATACTCAAGGGGGCGTTTCCGGTTAACAAGGGTGGCGCCAACCCTCTGCCACTTCCGTTTGCCCTTCGTCGTAGAACCTCGCTTATACTTCAACACCCCGACTACCTTGAAATACACTATAAAATTTGATATATTTGGGTTAGTATTTTAGAGTAAGTGAATAAACCTTATTAACAATATAAAAGGCTTTTATTTAATTATGCTTTTATAGTGCCAACGACGCGCTGCCACGTGCTCATGTCAAAAGTGTCAAAGACGCGACAACGCTCAGTGCACAATTGACTCGCGGTAGTGACAGTTGTGTACGTGGAGCTCTTTTTCTTATATTAAAATATTAAATAATAAATCAGATTCATTAATTAATTTTAATATGTCTGGTTCCGTGTTAAAAAATCTTTCAGAAATACCTTCAACATCAACACCGAGGATGAATTTTGGTTTATAAAAATTACCAGGGCGTTATTTACGGCGATGGGTGGTATAATAATAATAATAATAATAATAATATTTGAAAAAATCACCTCAACACTGTACAGATGAATTCCTGGTTTAGATAAGAAAATATACAGGAACATACTTACCTGGCAGGTCCCATCAGATAGACACAATTTTTAAATTAAAATTATGATTATTATTTTAATTATTATTTATTAATTAATTTATTTTATTTTTTATTTTATTTTTTGTTTTATTTTTTTTATTTTATTTTTTTTTTTGGTATGCAGCAATAAGGATGGCAGCGCAGTAAAGAGATTCAATTTGATTTGCGTGCAGCGTAAAAAAAAACTGCATTTATGTGGGAAAACATTTTTTTCAAGCAATATTTTTTTTCTTCCTTTTTTCTTTAATTTTCGTTTTCAATAAACAATTGTGTTCTATGTTTATATTTTATTCATATCATAATTCGGAGCTTGGTGAAAACAACGTTGAAAGAATTTTGAAAAACGGATTATTTTTAGAGGAATACTTTTTTTTTAGTTGGCACTTTATCATACATTTAAAGAAAATATTTGGCACTAGAAGGGTATTAGTTACTACACGGTGCAGTATGATCCATTCTCTATTATTTTGATGTTTGAGACTAGCAATAGTTCCTATGCAATAATATTTATTATTCGGGCCCCTTCGGGACTCGTGAGATAGCTAACGACCGTGTCTCTGTTTTACGATAGAATTAACAGTTCAGCAATCATTCCACAGCGTCACTCCATCACGCATTGAGAAGGTGGATTTCATAATAATAGCATTATTATACATACGTACATGTGCCCAAGTCGCGTAGGTAGGCTGGTTGGTATGTGATTGAGTGATTAGGTACAACGCACGGAGTACACGGTCACGGCCACAAAGGACACGTGGTTACGTGTTAACAATTCTACTGACCACGTCATACCCCGCGAATCATGCCAATCGACTTAATCGCTATACAATACACTATTATCTGCCCATTTAAGCTTTAAATTATCCCCAAGTGTAACATCATACGAAAGTTAAATCGCTCGTACCAATGGCCTGCGAACTTACGTGAGTGATTTAAAATCCCACACAACTTAGTTTATAGCCCTGATCTTCTTCAACGTCTATTCTGATAGTATTAATACGCTAAGCCGTCTTCTGTACGCGATTCGTTAGATCGCCGCGTGGGGCGCTAATGTCTACAAAAATAATACTGGTAATTTTCGCTCACACGTAAAAAAGTTAGAAACTTTATTCCGATTACGCTACTTCGCGATTTACTCACCATGTCCCTTTTGGACTAAATTAGTTATTCTATATTTCAAATCGCAACAGCAGAGAGTCACTTACTTTTTATACTTCTCGTTGCAAAACTCTTTTATTTACAGATCTACAAATTCATTCAAATTAAATTGAACGTAGTTACGCAGAAAGCGTCCAACCAAAAAAAAAATGGCACCGAGAAAAAGGCGTTTGAAAATATGACGATACGAAAGCATTAATATGCGTAATCAACATTTGTTAAGTGAATATCAGGGTTTTTTTTCTTTGTGAGAATTATTATAAATAGGTAATTTATAATTTATCAATGTTATTGTTTAAAAAAATGTATTTTCTTAATCACCCTTCATTTCAGTATTTTTAAATTTCAATTCAAGTAAAATATCTACAATGTGCGTTAGTAAAAATGAATTGCCAAAAATATGTAAAACTCGATTTTGGCAAATTGCGGGTTGGGCGCTTTCTGAATAACTACGTCCAATTATTAGAACATTGACATTTTTAACTCGACTATACGCGACATTAAACTCAAATCCATTACACGACCCCACCCAAACTAGATCACTCAAACTACCTTTCCATCTACTGTCCTTCGTCTTTTTATCCCAATGGTATGTTGCCCTCGACCTTCTCCTCCTCCCAGCAACATAGTTAAGCTAACTGAAATAGAACTAGATTTTGTCATACTTTACTCATAGCTTTTATCATCGGCAGTAGAAAATTTATAATTGACGTGATTTATTATTTTCATTATTATAAATAATCACTAGCAGCTTGACATATCTTACTTTGCAGGTGGCCAAAAGAGGAACTAACGAACGAACTGTTTTAGTAGCGACGCCTTTGATTGCAAAGTGAAGTGGGTAAACTTTAAACAATGTTTTTTTTGTTTCCATTTTTTTTGTTTTTTTTATAGTGAATACCACACAAGGGTCCCAACTTTTCCCCAAGGCTTTCAACCAACCATCTGGAGCCAGTGAAACTATGGCATTCCCGATTGGGGTATGTTGTGAGGCTGAAGATAGTAGGGATGGGAAAGAGATGGAGAAGATAAAGGTTCGTAAGTACCTGGCCATTCAGATCTGCTCACAAAAGAAGGATAAAGCCATTTCAAGCAATGTTTCGATTCTGGATGGTATTCTTTCACCAGGGCGATACTTAGGTTTTACTTTGAAATCAAAATATTGAAGGGTAGAGAAATAATTTACGAATTTCAGGGAAGAACTTTTACTAAAACTTTTAAATAAGTTTTTTGTTCTTGTTTCTCATTTCCCCGTCGTTATCAACGGGCTTTCAATTCGTAATTTCATCACGATGTTGATTTTCCTATTTATCATAAAACAAGAAGGGAAAATATTGAATGTGGTTGAGTAACGAATATGTTAAGTACAACAGTATAACTTAATCGAACTTGCTTAGAAAAAATATAATGTCTAATTTTTTTGTATACGAAATTAATCCCTCATCACTTTTATTGCTTTCAAAATCTTACAAGCCGTTACAAATGTATCATATATTATATCAATCTGACATGTAAACAATAAAAGTAATTTATTGTATCTATTTATGTTATATCAGCCAACACTCACAAAAATAAATTTGGTTTTACTATAGTATAGCAGGTAATTAAAAAAATACACGGTTCTCGGAATCAAATAAGCTCTCAGAGGTTATTCTTTGCTTTAAATCGGGTAGGTACCCACATTAATGTGATATTAAAGTTTATTACAAAGGCATATTTAAAATATTTTGAAGCTCTGTTATAAATGCCAAATTATTCCTCTTTATTGTCCCGCACCAACAATGGAGAAATTCAATAAAATCGCAAAAACCATCGAGTATACAAAATTATAAAAACTTATTTTTATTCCTTTGATCTCCAGGTACATCGTCGTGTGCTGTGAATTCCCTGGAATGTAGAGACGAGGAGGCTGTGGTGAGAAAATTCAAAAGACAGGAAATTCGTCAGCACAATTGAAAATCGGAGCCAAATTAAGAGGGACTCAATAAAGGAAGAACAAAGAGAAAATCTTACTCTTGAGTAATTCGAATAAGAAAACGCCCTAACGAGATGCTTCAAAAAGTGTTTGATATTTTATATATTGAGTGTCTATTTGGAAACACAGCACTCCATGGTTTGCTCGAGTTTCACATTTAAATTAGTTCTGATGAATCTTTAATAAAAACATCAAATATTTTTCCAGGATGTAAGGCTTATAAAATATTTAGGTTTATAAAAACTCACCCTTACCATTCACATTCTTGCCTCAAAACGATTTCCAAAATTTTCAAAACGTTTTTCAGCAATTAAATAAGCGGTAAAGATCAGATGAATTGGTTACTTCTCGAGATATGGCTTGGAAAATATTTGAGATTATAGTAATTTGTTTAACAGAATTTACTCCTACACTTTTGAAGCGAACATTCCGTATTTTACCCCGCCGGTTTACCTAATACCATTTTGGCTGATAAATGGAGACGTTAGATTAGTGTGTATCGTCAGTGTATACTCTTGATTTATTTGGACGAATACTCAGTCAAATCTTATGTTTTTTACATTTTGATTTCACCTACCTGTAAATTATTATTGTATGTACTCGTATGAGTTATTGTATTTATACACTTTAATATAACGTGTGCAATAGAATATGAACGGATTCAACTGAATTTCATATATTTTGAATTTTCCTCCCATTTTTTTTTGAGAACTCTTCTCACCAATCTATTTCTAGGGTGATGTGTCCTCGTAAGGAAAACAGACAAAATATCTTTAAAGACGTCAAAGGATTTGCCCACAAGATAGTAAGAAAGTGTCATTTTTTCCCGGTTAGAGAATGGTGCAATTTGTATTGATCAATTCGTCGGTCACTCTCTATTATGATAATTATAAAAATCCACTTAGCCGCATTTGGATAGGTGCCAAAAACAAGCTAGGCAAGTTTCTAAAAAAACGCCGGGATGCTCTTATCCCATGTAATGATCGCTTATGCGACAGACAGAATGTTCCTTGGGTAAGCTTTTAGCTTTCGCGCTTTTCTTCGTGGATGATACATAAAATATAATCACTTTCTCTTGAATACTTTTTATTGGGACAATTTATATAGTATTATAATTAAACCTTTAACCGAACATGGTTTACTGCACAGGAGTGCGATGGGAATTGAATTAGGAATAGAATGTAATGGATGCTTTTGCAGAAATGCTTTGATTTTATACCTGCATTATGACCATTATGTGCATGGTCAAACTAAGTATCATAGTCCAAACATGTGGTCTATGGGATATTACGTGTTCAAAAGGAATATTGGAAAGAGATGTTATGATATAATTTATTGGACAGAAATACATAAAGAGATGCAATTAAGATACAATAGGAGATTGGTAGGAATGTTTAGTGACATGGGTAAGTTGCACATGTGCTAAACTGGCTGGATCACAACACCGCGTCTGAATGCAGCCAACCTGTCTGTAAATAGAGATTCCCCTGGCGATACTGACAATCAAGACTGGGTGTCAATGATTTTGTCCAACCTACCACGATAGCCACTAATAGAGTATATGAATTACGTATAAAATTACTGACGAAATATAAAAATATATTTAATGTCATTTTTTATCATGCCAATTCCATTACCCTTTTATTATTCGCTTTTTATGGTGGATTCTTCCCTGTATCGTGTTGAATCATAATAAATACAGATATCGTTAGAATATATTACACTTCGTGTCTCGTGTTTAATGCTGCTGTATTTTGTCATCATTTTATTTACAAAACGGAGTTTTGTTCATTTTTGTCGTTGACAGAAAATAGAAAAACGGCATATCGTTTATTATGTGTCATGAATTTCCGCATTGATTTTATCAGTATTATGTCAATGTGATATTTTGATAAATATGAAACAAGGCATAAACACGATACTATCGTAAAAATAAAACGCTTCACGAAAGACATGTTCTTTTGACAGCTGTCATTATATGGATTAGCGTGTCAAAATACAATTTATCGAAATATTCTCAAAATCGTAACAAATATACATATTTTTTTCGAACAATCGTTATCTGAATTATGGTTTTTACTTTGTGATGACATACTTATTTAATTAAGGACAAATTACTTATAAATAAAAACAGATTAACTTTGTTTATAACCACTTTATTATTCAATATTACGTCTACCGGTTTCAAAAGTACCCTTCCAATTTAAATTCATTTTAATATTGTCCTGCTGATGGAAGGGTACTTGTGAAACCGGTAGACATAATATTAAATAATAAAGTGGTTATAAACAAAGTTTATCTATTTTTATTTATAAATATGGCAAGCCACAAAGTAAATGCTTTTTACGAATACAAATTACTTAATTTACATCACTTTATTTAATACGGAATTGTAATTATTTTCATAATGGAAGAACTACTAGAAGCTTTAAAATAAGGGTTAAAGAAACTCTTAGAGCTCTAAATTGCACAAAATAACTCGAAATTTATAGAACATTTATACTGGTACAGAATTGAAACTATTATGAAACATACAGGTCGTAAGGCGTCGCAGATAAATCATTTCGGATTAGAGATTAGAAAACGTGTTGATATTAAGTCGAATATAATTAATAAATAGTCGGAAAAAATGTGAGTAATCCTCTTTTGAATATTTTCTCACTTAACCAGTTTTCCCCTTCTGACGGCCATATCATTTCCTAATTTACTCCCCTTACTACTACTCCTATCCCCTCCCACTTACCCCCTCTCGCAATGTTGATCTATATTTTAACTTATACAACTAGTATACAATTCTTCCTCGTGAATTGAAAATTGTTCACTAAACATGTTGATTCTGTAATAAATAAACTTATTTGTATTTGATAAAAAAAAAAATATTTATTGTATATTACCTCTAAATACCGTAACAATATATACGAGTATGTTGCATCGCACGCCTAAAATTCAAGCCCCAAGTCCAAAGTCGCAAGTCGCTGAGCATTTACAGCAGACAAGAGTGTGTTAAGTGTCAACGTGGAGTCAAAATTGAACATAAAGAGACAATGCTTTTAAATATTGCACAATCCAGTCGAGGACGCGGCAGAACCGGGGCAGGCGGGGCCAACTGGCCACTGGCCTCTGGGCGAAATCTGAAAACTGCAAAATGGCCGATCGAAAAAGAAAAAACACCATCTAAATTTAAAATATTATGGCTTATCTCGTTTTACCATTTTACTAGAACACTCACCGATCCAAATTATAAAGATTTTAAAATGCTCCAGTTTGATACATAAAGGAAAAATATTGAAGCAATTTTATCCATTTCTTAATTAATAATTGGGGTGCCCTATCAAGTAAAAATAGACGCTTTCTGTTTTCATTAGCCTAATTCTCCGCTTTCAAGTATCTTTACTGCATTAATTTTGCCATCCCATACGTACCCTTACCGCCGACTTGATCAAACGTTTTTAATCTCTCTTGGAAATTCTTGAAAAATACTCTTTTCCGATTATTCGACCATCAGCCGTTTTTGTGAAAAATCAACTCAAGGGCGCTGTAAAAATCTTAATTCCCATGCTCTATCTTATTACGAAGTACATACAAGTTATGGCATATTAATATTTATTTATATTATGTACTGAAATAATGTACTTACCTGATAGGTCACTTCAAAAAAGACCAATTATTTTAGCTATATATAGTCAGAAAGATACAGTTTTACACTTGGGACATTTAATATTTATTCTAATTATTAATGTTTTTTATTGTTCCATTTTAGGGTATGAGAGCTAATTTCAAAGTGGGCTATCTGAATTTGTAGAGCAGTACAAGGGTTCGATTAAAATTTATATATATTTCAAAACTTTATTTCGGGAGTTGCCAGTTGATTGGAAGAAATTGCCTCTATTTATTTATTGAGTAGTTTTTTAAAATAAATTCATATTCGTAGCTAAAAATATCATGTTATTGTGCTGGCGACTTTTCCGGTGAGTATTTCAAGCGTCAAATACATATATTATAAAAAGTTATTAATAGATCGCTCGAAGCAGACATTTCATAATATTCGAACAATCAATTCTTAGCAGCCGTCGTTCTTCATAATTTATTATTGAAATCTGTTCCCCGAAGAATTACTTAGGTATAGTGAAATGTTTCAATGGCTACGTAAATATCTATACAAATTTATTCGCAGTGTCTTTTAGCTTTTAGCGTAATAATTTTCAAGCGTCTCTCGCATAGTGGGATGATATGAATAAGCCGATAAGTAGGGCGATATTTACATTCGCACCCCCGGATTTACGTGGTAGGTAAGTTTCAAGAAAATACCGTCGCCGGAAAGGCAAAAGGGCTGAAGCGCCATTTTGAGTAATTTACACTTTAGAGCAGCTTAAAGTTTTTTTTTTTTGCAATAAATTTCCTCAATCTTGAGTACCTGTTTGGATTTTGAAAAAAAAAAGTTAACTCAATGCCCTCACTGAGTTACCTGAAGCGAAAAAAAGCTTTAAAAAGTCCCAAACTTGTGCCGCTTGAGTCAAACCTTCTCGCAAATCGTAAATATATTTTAAATGGCTGAAGGCCTCAAAAGTCTTCAGAATCGAACGAGAGTCAGAGCATTCGATGCAAAAAAAAAATAATCAAAACTGCATATTTAACTTTTTTATCAAAGTGTCGTTTAAGCCCTTTTGCCTTCCCAGCGACGATATGTTATCAAAATTTGCGACGATATGGTTGTAATGTTCGCTGATGAACTCGACAGATTCTCCTTGGGTAAGGCGCGCTTTTGTTCGGGGATGTAGAATAAAATATAATCACTTTACTTGAATAATTTTTATTGGAAGAATTTATAAAGTATAATAATTAAACCTTTAACTGAAGATGATCTGAATAGGAATGGGATGAGATGAAATAGGTCGAGGTTAGAATAGAGAGTTGTAGTAATGGTCAACTTAAAGATCATAGTCCAACCAACATGTGGTCTATGGGATAGTGCATGTTCAAAAGAATTTCAGAAATCGATCTCTACAATACAATTTAAGAGACAGAAATACATTAAAGGAAGCAATTAAGAAATACAAAAGGACATTGGTATGAATGGTTAGTGGCGTGGGGTAAATTGCTCATGGGCGCAACTAAGTGGGCCATTACATGGTTTAGACCAGGGGTCGGCAGTTTGTGAAGTGAGAAGAGGCAAATTGTTATGGAAACAGGATAACAAAGGTACCAGAGAGCCACATAATATAGAATGTAGTAAACATATGAATAGGATATATTGACCAACGCGAGTGTGGTCATGTGCGGACGGGCTAAAGAGTGGTAGAGAGTATTCCGTACGAGTCGAAGTTTATTTAGCGGCTCATCTCATAAACTCATAAGTTATAAGGCTGCTTGAGATTTTTATTTTATTTTTATATGGATACCGCACAAGAATCTCAACTGCTCCCAACCGTCTAGAGCTATTGAGACTATGGCATCGCCAAATAGGGTATGTTGGGACTGAAGGTAGTGGGGAGGGGAAGGAGATTGGGAAGAGGAAGGTTGGGAAGTACCTGGCTATTCAGATCTGGTCACCAAACACGGCTAAAGCCATTTCAAGCAACGTTTTAATTTTTCGATTTTGAACCCGCGGCGAGGAGTCATGGAACTTACCGCTTTTCCACGGAGGTGGAAAAATGAACGACTGTGTGTAAAATATGTTACGCTTACGGAATTAAAATTTGATTAGATATATTCACGTGAATTATTTTTTATAACAATTTTATTTATTTTATTATATGCCTTCTTATGGGCTTTTACATAACTGAGCAATAGATTATATAAAATAACAGTGACACAGAATTAAAACGGAGTAAATGATTAGCGCACAAAAACATAAATAAGTTACTAGAGACATTGCAATGGAATAAATTGATTATTTATAATTTTGTAACTATTAATTCATGGTGGAATTCCATTTTAATGATTTAATAAAACAAATTTATAACTTTATTCCACTTTTTTATTTTTTTGACTGGACCGGTTTCAGCCTATAACGGCCATCTTCAGACTAGTACAGGTTGTTCTTATTCTATGGCTTAAAAACTGTTTTTGGGATGTGAACCATGATTTTATTTTAATTATATTTATCAGTATTTCTGCATGATTTTACTAGTTACAAGTTACTTTTAGTTTAGTATTTTATATATCTATCTGGTATGAATTTTTATTTAAGATGGGTAACAGTTGTATTTCTCTAAGTATGATTTTACGATGTATTTATATAATGAAGGTTGGTGAATACTGATTATCAATGAGTTTATTTTAGGTTTTCCCATCTTAATTGTAATGTTTAGATTTATAGTCCTAGATTTGTAATGTCTAGATTTAGAATCGAAGATAATGTCGAGGTCATTAATTTCGTTGACAGATGTGATGGAAATATTGGTGATTTTATATTCTCGTTGAAAGAATAATAAATTCTAAAAAATCTGATTGGTTGGCATTTATTTATAAGTTTACACCAATCATGCAATTTATTTGAATTTACTTGAATGTGAAAACAATCATGTAAAGTTTTTATAAGTTTTAATCTATAATGAATACCGCACAAGAGTCCCAACTGCACCAGACCGTCTGGAGCCAGTGGGACTATGGCATCCCCAATAAAGGCCGATTCTGAATGGTGATCTTTTACCAGGGCGATACTTATAGTATCTACCACTATGGACGTGCCGCGAATACAATATATATAAAAAATAAATATATATATATATATATATATATATATATATGTATATATATATATAAATATATATATATATATATATGTATATATATATTTTTTTACTAATTTTATTTTTTTTTAATTTTAATTTTAATTAATTAAATAAGAAATATGTTACACATATTAATTGCATATTCGTAAAGAGCTTTAACTTTGTGGATTGCCATATTTATTAATAAAACAGATAAACTTTGTTTAAAACCACTTTTATTTCAAAATTGTCCTGAAGATGGAGGGGGGTGCTTTCGAAACCGGTCGACATAATATTGAAAATAAAAGTGGTTTTAAACAAAGTTTGTTTGTTTTATTTATACATCTTTATTGAATAAAAATTATTTGCGCATGCCAGGTTATGACCTAGCTACGGATTCGTAGCCTAGCGCCTTAACCACTAGTCCACGGAGGCCGCCAAGATTACCAATTGAAAATATATACGCAATCCCCTGGAATCTATTGGACAAACAAAAAGTTTATGATGATTATTGTGCAAATTGCTGTTTTATAGGATTAACAAATGTTTGGTCAACCGTTTCTTCCTTGTGCAATGACTTGTAGGAAACAATAAACCGCCAAGGATGCCGTCTCTAGCAACCCATTGCATCGCTTCTTGCTGCCGTTGCGACTATCTTTTTAGCAATTGATTGAATAATGCACATTCAACGGAAGAGTTGTCCACTTCCTTTGTTTCGATACGATGACAACTGAAAACGCCAGTTACACAATGCGAATATTAATATTTAGAGAAGAGAACAATGAGACCTTCAGGCGCTGGGTCAACACCGGCTGCGAAGGGAAAACCTCCGTCTAAACGTTTATTTTCCATTATTACGTCTTAACACGATGCTAATTGGCCGATGTGGACATTGACGAGTGGCTCCCATTGGTGGTCGATGGCCGCGGCACCGTTGAGCGCTACGCATTTCACCATCATTCATTCTGTGGTCAGGGCCGCGCTAAGCCTGATACTTGTGCAAACAGAGGTTGGAAGAGTGTAACCTAATGTAGGTTCAAAAAGCGACAGTGTGCCAGATACTTCAAGATATTCAGCGTGGTAGATACTCCAAGTATCGCCCTGGTGAAAGACCACCATTCAGAATCGAAACGTTGCTTGAAATGGCTTTAGCCGTGTTTGGTAACCAGATCTGAATAGCCAGGTACTTCCCAACCTTCATCTTTCCCATCTCCTTCCCACTACCGCCAACCTCACAACATAGTCCCACTGGCTACAGACGGTGGGGAGCAGTTAGGACTTTTGTGCGGTATTCTCAAACTTTCTCAAAATTATAAAACAAAAATGAATAATGTTTTTACAAAGAGATACAAATGTAAAAGGGAGTACAAAAGAAAAGAGAACAAACGAGTAAAAACATTAAAAATCGACTAGAGATTAATTGAACATCATAAATACATTAAGAAAGATATTCACACACTAAGAGCAATAATACACTAAAAGGGAGCGCTAGTGTTGTCAGTATTGATGATTTTTCCTAACTGGGGTGCGGCTAGGGCTAAGGCTAGGGTATTTATACATATATTTATAGTACATGTCGAAATAATGTTTTTGTTTATTTGTATAACCACTTTTTCACAGTATTATTATAAACAAAAATGTAGGATATAACCTAAAAAACCGTTGAGTTCTGTCCTGTTATGTCGCATAACAAAACGTAGTGGGCGGAGTCGCCGGAGACGCGGGAGACGGAGAACATACTTAAAAGTCTAACCTAACCTAAAAGCGGAATTATATTGTGTGAGAACTTGTCTTATTTCTTTCACTCTCACGGTTTACGACGTTAAAATCCGGAGAAAGTGATTTATCGTAAATTTGTATAGGTTGGGTAAAAATGTTTAGCTCTCTCTCTCCATATATATTCTTGCTCTGAGGATATATCTATTACTGATTTATGATGTTCAAAAATATATTTAATTCACCAGGAATTTAAATAAATATTTAAAAAAAACGGAAAATACATGATTTAAATATGCAATAGATAAAATTTCAATTTAATACGTCACGGAGCCTCGAGGGGCCTCCTGAAGATTTGAAGTCTCTCAAATTTGAAGTTCTTCTCATTCTCAAAATGTTTTTTTAACGGCTTTTGAGTCTAGTGTTTACCCTTGGGCGGCGCGGTCCTGCTTCTGAACGTTCAGAGCTCGCGGCCGTGAGTGATGTTGACTGGGCTTGAGGAGAAAAAGGCAGCGGCTCTGTCCCACTTTCTCCTCGCTTGTACCTGCCGACACCTCTGTGCCCCTGGTCCCCGGTCCCCACTTCCTCGGGGGACATTGAGCCAAATACCTCGGCCCGCGCGAGTGAGCCACTTCCAGAGGTACCTGCCTGCCTACCTACCTGGGCGGCCAGAATCAGCCGCTGGCGTAAGGCTCCGGCGGTCGCGAAATCAAAATTCCAACACACCTATGTCACGTATACTCGTATATACATAGCTAAACATAAACAATTAGGTTTATTTGTTTAACCTTCGTCGCATTTGATAGATGGCCAAATAGACGATAAGTTCTGGGCATTTGAACGGTTCCTGTTAAACGCCAAATCTCGACCCGTTTCAGCTTTTGATCTGCTGTTATACTGTTCTCCTCGTCGGCTGATCCCACATTGATCAAAGATAAATTTGTATTCACACGTGTACATATTTACAATAGATAAAATCAAATCACTTAAATTTAAATCAAACCAGATTATATCAGAATAAACCAAATCACACCAGAATATATCATACAAAAGCTTTAAACAAGTTTAACCATATTGTTTCAGTTCAAAACAGATTAAACCAGTAAAAAAAAAATAGACCAAAGAAGTGTAACCTAAATTAATGCAGATTATACCAGATCATACCAAAAAGAAACAGTTTAATCCAGATCCAACCAGTTTACACCGGTTTATACATAATCAAACAAGTTCAAACCAGATTAGGTAATTCATATTAGACCAGAAACAGAACATATTAATCCAGTGTAAAACAAATTAAAGTAGAAACTTTAAAAATAAACCAGATTACACCAGTTTATACCAGATCGAACTAGTTTTAACCAGATATTTTCAATTCAGAACAGATTTAACCAAATAAATCAGATTCCAAACCATATTTGATTAAACCAAAATAGTTGAATTTAGATTTTACCAGAACAGATCAGATAAAAACCAGATCATTCCAGATTAAATCATATCTTACTAGATTAAACCAGTATATACCAGTTCAAACTAGTTTAAACCACAACAAAATACTTTAAACCAAATTAATTCAGTGCTAACCAGATCAAACTAGATAAAACCAGTTGACACCAGTTTATACCAATTTAAACTAGTATTTTTTCAATTTAGAAAAGATAAATCCATTCAAATCAGATTAAACCAGTAAAAAACTATACATATTAATTTCACCAAAACCAATCTGATAAAAACCAGATTAACACAGATTAAACCAGATTAAACCAGATTAACACAGATTAAACCAGATTAAACTAGATTAAACCAGATTAAACCAGATTAAACCAGATCATACCAGATTTAACGATATCATACCAGATTAAACCAGTTCAATCTAGTTTTTAACCACTTTTCACCTGTTCAAACTAGTTTAAACCAAATTCAGTAATCAATGGTATAAACCGGTTCAAACTAGTTTAAACCGGTTTATACCAGATCGCACCAGTTCAAATAAGTTCGTACCAGTTTAAACCAGTAAAAAACTATACATATTAATTTCACCAATACCAATCTGATAAAAACCAGATTAAACCAGATTAAACCAGATTAAACCAGACTAAACTAGATTAAACCAGATTAAACCAGATTAAACCAGATCATACCAGATTTAACGATATCATACCAGATTAAACCAGTTCAATCTAGTTTTTAACCACTTTTCACCTGTTCAAACTAGTTTAAACCAAATTCAGTAATCAATGGTATAAACCGGTTCAAACTAGTTTAAACCGGTTTATACCAGATCGCACCAGTTCAAATAAGTTCGTACCAGTTTAAACCAGTAAAAAACTATACATATTAATTTCACCAAAACCAATCTGATAAAAACCAGATTAAACCAGATTAAACCAGATTAAACTAGATTAAACCAGATTAAACCAGATTAAACCAGATCATACCAGATTTAACGATATCATACCAGATTAAACCAGTTCAATCTAGTTTTTAACCACTTTTCACCTGTTCAAACTAGTTTAAACCAAATTCAGTAATCAATGGTATAAACCGGTTCAAACTAGTTTAAACCGGTTTATAACAGATCGCACCAGTACAAATAAGTTCGTACCAGTTTAAACCAGTTTTGACCAGTTAAAACCAGTTTACACCCGTTTGAACCAGTTTTTTCAATTTCAAAATTAGTGTTCTCTCTCTCTCATATGAAAAACTTGTTCCTTAATATTAAGAAATCTTTTGTGTGATTTATTATTGACAAACCATTTTTTTATTATTTACAACCAAGGATCCCCGCAAATATGATCAAGTTGACATTTCACTTCCTGAGATAGAGAGGCTAGATTACATTTGACACCCAACATTACAGTTGATATTACATTTGGCGCCCAACGTTACACACCTTCCAGGTAGTTACCGAGTTCCACGTTTCATTCTACGCCACTATCATTACTACTTATTATTATGTGTTTAATCACAGCGCCTTATTAAAGCGCCAAGATGGTGTGTGTACACATTCATTTATAACAATGTAACCCTTACCTAATACCAGTTACTAATTCCACAATTGCCCGCCTTTAATTCAATTTTATATAATGTGCCAATAAAGTCTTCTAAAATGATTCACCCGAGGTATCGTCGGCCAGTTATTTATACTTATCAGTATAAAAAGTATTGCACTTAAATCGCTTGTAATAAAAACGTTATCAAAGAATCATTCGAGTCCATAGAGAATTAATGAATGTATGTAGTTACTTTTAATGATGAAAAAACGTTAATCACATTTTAGATTACTATTGATTATACTAACTACCAACTATTTCCTTATAGTGGGTTTACGATATACATATATTTTAGTGATATTTATTATACAATTGCATAAAGAAAAAGAGTTTTTTTTTTCAATAATATAATATCGCTTGCTAAGTAGGTGTGGTATTTATTTTAATATGTATGTTTTTTTTGTATTTTTTTTATTTTTTATTTGAGACACAAAAAATACTGTACATTTTTTTGTCAGTGGCGCCTAAATAAAAATATTCAAAAAATTACCAAACCTTAAAAACGTACCATTATCAAAGATTTTTTAACTTTAATTTTCCGTACCTGGGGCCCTAGCACGAAAAATCGAAATGGATTTCATCAACAGTGTCAGTAATTTAGAATCGTTCCCGAGCCTGACCACGAATCGCCAACGAGCTAACAAAAGCTCACGTCAACTAAACATGCTTTATTTATTCGATCTGATATGTGACCACTAACCATATTCCTTTTCAACGTCCTTAATTTGCTATGTGTCCGTTTTCTCTTTACTTGTATCCTTGTTACTCAATGTCTTATTCGTCTACTGAAAACCCTTAGACCCTTGGAGTAAGAATATATATGGAGAGAGAGCCAAATATTTGTACCCAGCCTATACAAATTTGAGATAAATCACTTTCTTCGGGTTTTTACTTCGTATACCATGAGAGAGAAAGAAACAAGAAATGTCTTCACATAATATTGTAGCACTTCTAAGTATGTAAGAATGTTCTCTGTCCGCTCTAACTTCACATCATCGAGTCGCATAACTTACGTCAACGGATTTCGAGGTTATTTCCTATATTTGCGTTGATTAAAATACTTGCAATTGTTATACAAATAAATCAAACATCATGGTGATATGTGCTATGCGTGAATGTTCAAATAAGATCAAACAAAGATTATAAAAAACTAACTTTTAAAAATTAACTTTTCTAACATATATGTCGAGATGTCAAATGATCCCCTGGTACCAGTGGACAATCATCATCCTCCATTACACATTAATTTAAATATGTACACAAATATGGCCCCACTGAAACAAACAACCCTCAACTTCAAACACGCCGACTACGACTCTATTAACTTACACCTCGCCAATGCTGACTGGACCTTTCTAACTAATGTCACTGACATCGAACAATCTATAGAAAAATTTTATCAAACACTTTCAAAAAATATTGAATCATATGTTCCATCATACACACCAAAACACAAAACACATCCAATTTGGTTTTCCACAGATCTTATACTCCTACTGAAAGAAAAAAAACAGTTACACAAAATATTCAAGCAAACTCACTCAATTGATGACTACTCAAACTTTTCAACAACGAGAAAAAAATGTAAAACACTTTCTAAACATTGTTATAAAGCACACATCACATCCATTGAGAAAACTGCACTAGAAACAAAAAATCTGTGGAATTTTGTTAAGAAATTAAATAATGAAGGGAGAGATTACCCACCGACAATGCACTATGACGGAAAAATAGCCAATAGCACCATCGATATTGTCAATTTGTTTTCGGATCATTTCAAAAGCGTATACGAAGACGAAATACCTGATAATAACACACCACCATTTACATATCATAATACATAAAATTTACAAAACATTCACATAACACGGGAATCCTGCTTGAATAAAATCTTTTCCCTCGACCCTAACAAATCTGCAGGCCCAGATAACATCCCACCAATATATCTTAAGCAATGCGCAGCTGTAATATCTGGTCCACTTACTAAATTATTTAATTATTTATTTTTTCTGGACATTTTCCAACCCGCTGGAAATCTAGTTATATTACCCCAATTTTTAAAAAAGGTGACGCCACAGATATAAAAAAAACTATCGTCCTATATGTATACAATCAGTACTCCCAAAAATTTTTGAATCCCTTGTTCTCGACCTAATATACCCATCAATACTTAAAATAATAGATAAAAAACAACACGGATTCGTCAGTGGAAGGTCAACTGCTACCAACTTAATACTTTATCATAACTATATTACAGAATCTTTAACTAATAAAAAACAAGTTGATAGTGTCTATACAGATTTCTCAAAAGCGTTCGATAAAGTGTCCCATAAAATTTTAATAAGAAAACTATTTGCACTAGAAATTAGAGACAACCTGTTAAAATGGTTCTCGAGCTACTTGTCTAACGGAACACTGTTTGTCAAAATGAAATCCGTCAAATCAAATGTATTTTCCGCAACAAGTGGTCTACCGCAAGGAAGTCATCTTGGCCCGATTCTCTTTCTCATGTTTATAAATGACATCATAAATTGTTTCGACGATGTAGAAGTTCTGCTTTTTGCCGACGATATAAAATTATTCAAAGAAATATCTAATATTAGCGATTGCCTAACTCTACAGTCAAACATCGATAAACTACACAATTGGTGCATAGTTAACAACTTATTCCTTAACGTAGATAAATGTAAAACATTAACATTTTGTCGAATCAAGACCCCGTTATCATTTAAATACTCTATCAACAACAATATCTTGGAAAAAGTCACTGAAATTAGAGATTTCGGAGTCATGTTTGACACAAAATTAAATTTTATTAATCACTATCAACAAATCGCTGGTAAAGGTATGAAGATGTTGGGATTTATTCTTAGAACTATCAAAGACTTCGACTCGTTAAAAGTCATAAAAATAGTCTACCTTTCGTTAGTACGTAGTCTATTAGAATACAATTCTATAGTGTGGTCCCCATACTATCTAATCCACATAAACAATATTGAACGTGTACAGCGCAAATTTTTACGTTTCATAAACTTCAAACTACACATTCCAATTCAACACATAAATTACACATTCCTTTTAAACACACTCAAAATCCACACCCTAGAAAACAGAAGGAAAATAGCCGACTTAACTTTTCTGTTCAAAATAATTCACTCCGAATTCGACTGTTGTGAACTCCTGCACCTTATCAACTTCAGAGTACCTCAGCGAGAAACTCGGCAAAATATACTTTTCTGCAACAATAATGTCACTACCAACTACCACATACATGCACCCATTTCTCGCCTACATACACTCGGGAATGAATACACCTCAAATATTGATATCTTTAATATGAATTTGCCAAAATTTAAAAGACTTTTAAACGAAATATTCACTTTTCGTTAATTTATTGGAACTATTATTAATTATTATTTTTTGTATTTTATTTTTTTTTTGCTATTCATTTCTCAAAACGTTTTACTGTATTATTTCATGTATATCCTTTTTAAACTGTACTCATGCACTTACTTATGTTATATTACTATGTAAAAGCCCATCAGGGCGTTAATAATAAATAAATAAAACACACTAATTTTCAGAGGTATTTCAACAGTTTTAAATATTTTTGACCGAACTTTAGAATTTTCACATTTTTAATGATATAAAGACATAAAATCAACAAAAAACTTTCATCATTATTTAGGCAAACCTTATGTTATTAGTGTTTGTGTGATATTTTGACTTTATTAATCATTTTAATGGTGTATTGATATTTTTTTGTTTAGTGTGTTAAAATATGTTTTTTTTAAATATCCGAATTCCATGTGGGCGGTAACTCGTATGTTTTTTTTTATATGAATCCGCCCAAGAGTCTGAACTGCTCCCAACCGTCTAGAGTCAGTGAGACTATGGCATACCCAAATAGGGTATGTTGTGAGGCTGAAGGTAGTGGGGAGGGGAAGGAGATTGGAAGAGGAAGGTTGGGAAGTACCTGGCTATTCAGATCTGGTCACCAAACACGGCTCAAGCCATTTCAAGCAACGTTTCGATTCTGAATGGTGGTCTTTTACCAGGGCGATACTTCTAGTATCTACCACTCTAGAACGCACCGCAAATATACTTTTTTTTATATGAATTAAAAGTGTAATGACACATATTAATAACATAAAAGTTATTGGCGCACGCCGGGTTTGAGCCCGCGACCTTTGGATTCGTAGTCGAGCGTCTTACCACTCGGCCATGGACATCCATCTAAAAAGCGTCGTGTATATTATACTCAAAAACCGTTATCGTCAAACTTACAGCGCATCATTGGCTAGAGGATTTTAGCGATTGTGTCTCGACGCCAAACAATTTTCGCCCTCCTGAATAAGGCTTCACGGTTTGAAACTGAATCCCAGCCAACGAAAAAGGGAAATAAAAGGAGGTCTGAAAATGCAAACATGATACCGAGCGGGATAGGAGGAACAGACGGGAATAGCAAAGCTGGAGGGTGGGAACGAGGCGGCAGGGAGAGGAGGGAAAAGGGAGAGCGATCAATACCCTTGTCCTGACAAAACCCCACCCGTTCCGCCCTCATCCCATTGATTTCTATCCATCCTCGATGATTCAAAATATTACTTCACCTCTCTATTACGAAAATGCCAAACCATTTGCTTCTCAAAATATTGAGATCATGGTTTATTCCAGAACTCTTTTCACAACTGGTTAAAAAATACTTGCTCTTCATTTGAATACCTATTCATCATTGTTCTAAGGCCTCAAAATTGGCGCTAAACGTTACTTTGTACAATTCTAATACAAGTGATTTATCTGTAAATTGTCTAAGGGTAGTTAGGTCAGATTTTCAGTGAATAAAGTTTTTAAACTAATTATTTTTTAAATTCTATGAAAAACATACTTAAATTTCATTAAAAGGTACACTTTGAAAATCAGGGAAGGTATTTTTGAACGTTTTACCTAAAAACTAGATGGAAAATAACTGATTTAATATGTTAACATAAAATAATTCACGGTCATCTCGATACTACAGTATGTCTTAGCGGTATTGAAATAAATGTACCTATTTCTTACTGCTTAAGACGCTATAGCACATTCCACCTGAGTACATTCAGTGCCAACTGTATAATGGGATAGACATTTTTGTTGATGTTTTGTACAGTTTCAGAAAGAATGTCCTGCTATTGTTTAAAGGTGTGTAACAATGATTGAGCTAATTATATTGTGTATATTTTAATTTTTTTTTAACAAAGATTGTACACTAATTGGGTTTTTATGGATGTTTTCACGTAAGTGAAAACATCTGTTAAAACCCAGTATAAATAAATAAACTCCGATATGCATTTAATAAAGATTTTTTTAAATACAGTTTAAGAATTGTATTCACTGGAAACCTTTGACATTTTTCTAACTACCCCTATAGAAATAACAGATAAGTCATTTTTTGTAGTATGCTTGTATTAGAAAGCCAAAAAGTGTGTATTTTGGGTGCTGAACCCAGCAAATAAAAAGCAACAGGATCGAAATATAGCGACACGCTGCTCATAAAAGAAGGTATTGTAGTTAAAAGGTTCAATAGCCAGAAGAATATGTTTTCGTGTGCTTTTTTACTCGTTCTCAAACATGACTAGCTGTGTCTTGTTGAGGTGAGCTGTTTTGGTGATCGAGTTGCGAGTGCGGGGGTACTCCGTTTCACGTGAAAAACACAATGCACTTCTCTATCTCTACTGCGTGCGGCGCGTGATCTTTCATTCTACATTCAATGCGCGTGATTGTGTGAGTTCAAGCAAACATTGACGTATTATGTAAATTAGTATCGAATGATACTGACGTATCGCATTAGGTTTTATCTGAACTCGTATAACATGACATTCTCCATCAGAGCAATAATATACTAGGAGCCTGTCTGGGGCGTGGCTAAGGCTAGGGCAGAGGTCGGCAGTTTGTCAAGAGAAAAGAGTCAAATTGTCATAGAAACAGGATAACAAAGGTACCAGAGAGCCACATAGATGTAATATTCATATTCATAGGATATATTGACCAACGCAAGTGTGGTCATGTACGGACGGGCCAAAGAGTGGCAGAGAGTATTCCGTACGAGTCGAAGTTTGTTCGGCGGCTCATCTCATAAACTCATAAGTTATAAGGCTGCTCGAGACGAGATGAAATTGGAGTTTATGCCCGAAGAGCCGCAGACGGCTATGCAAAGCTACGCTCCTGCCAACCCCTGGGCTAGGGCATTTAAACATCCATTCATAGGACATGTCAACATAATGATTTTATTTATTATTTTATTTTTTCACAGTATTGTTATAAATAAAACTGTAGGATATAACCTAAAAAACCGTTGAGTTCTGTTGCGCCCTTGAGGTGATTTTTCACAAAAACGGCGCTATACAAATTATCCAAATATTATAACAGAAAGTAGTGGGCGGAGTCGCCGGAGACGCAAGAGACGGAGAACATGCTTACACACCTAAAAGAGGTGCTATATTGTGTGAGAACTTGTCTTATCTCTTTCTCTCTCAATGGTTACGACTTAAAACCCCAGAGAAAGTGATTTATCGTAATTTGTTATAGGTTGGGTAAAAATGTTTAGCTCTCTCCATACCAATAGATCCTACACTATGTTGTGGAAGACATGAAAAATAAAAATAATGCGAAAAAATGTAAAAAAGGCAAAGATCATCAAAAAGTGAATTCTGACTAATACAGCATGTTCCAAGAGTATTGCTTTAGATGCTGTCAAATAGCAGTTATTTTTTATTCATATTTGAATGATTTTTTAACCGGAAAAACCCAAAAAAAAAACCTTTGTAACTTATTTCCACTTGTTTATTTTTTTTAATCGGGAATTGTTAAAACGTTATTAAAATATAAGAAAAGCGTCTAGTCTCTTTTATTTTGTCAAAACCTAGGCGTGTGTATACTTTTAGGTAGGTACTACTAATCGGAATCATATTTAAATGTATAGGTTAGGTTCGTGGTTTATGTTTATGGGTACTCATCATTCTCATCACTGGTATTTCACAAATAATATATTTGTTGTTCTTATTATATTTTTTAACCTATTATAAAATAATTCAACTTAACCTTACTTCTCTCGTCATGGTTTTGTCATTGTTTTATTAATTACACCTTATGTTGAGTATTTTCAAAACGATTCCGAATTAATAATAATAAACTATCAAAAACCTTATGGCTTTGACTGATCCTAAAACAGCTTACCCATATATCCGTACGAAAATTTGCAAAATCCTTTGAAACAATAATTAATTTGATTGAACATTTAAAGTTGTGTGGTTAAGAAATAATTTATTTACCAACGAACCAGCGTGTGTTTCTAATGCTTTGTCTATAAAATCACGAAATATTCCACTGATAAAGTTTAAAAGGAGGTGTGCGAAGATCAATGACTATTAGCAAAGTAACGAAATTCTAAAATCTCCCATTTCCTAGAACCAACGAATATCTAGATTCTAGAATAAACACATTTGCCATCTTTAATGTTTAATCTTTCGACGTAGGTATTAGAGTTTACTACTATGCAGATAACCGACATTGTAACATAAAACACGTGATGCGTCTGAAAACTCGCATTACCGTGTTTAAGTCGTGAATCCAAAAACATTAAAAAAATATCATGTTTTTTTAAATAAAAACCTGCATCGTTTGCATTTTTTGCACGAATGGTTATAATCTCACAATCGAAACATAGAATCAAAGAGAGGAAGAACATAGAATCAAAGTATCGTCCTGGTGAAAGACCACCAATCAGAATCAAAACGTTGCTTCAAATGGGTCTAGCCATGTTTGGTGACCAGATCTGAATAGCCAGGTACTTCCCAACCTTCCTCTTCCCAATCTTCTCTCCCTCCCCCTCCCCACTACTTTCAGCCTCACAACATACCCCAATTGGCGATGCCATAGTCCCACTGTCTCCAGACGGTTGGGAGCACTTGAGACTCTGGTGCGGTATTTGCTTTAAAAAAAAGTTTTATTTTGACCTTTCCGTACCTGAAAGTATAAATCAAACGTATCACGTATGACGTAGTTACCCCATTTAATCTCGGTTATTAAAACGTTTTCATAACATAATCTTAGGTAAAAAAAAAAATGGTAATACTTAGAGAGAAGAATATTCATCATATTTCAGTAATCTTTATCTAAGATATCTCACAAAACTCTCGTTCGAGGTGACATTAGAGCCCCACTTCAGAACGGAAGTGTTAATGATGTTTTGAATTAGTCGCCCGGAAAAATTATTATCTTAGAAAAAACTTTTTTTTTCTAAAACATCGTCCACGTCGTTTCCAAAAGAGCACGATTTATGTGAAATTTTGATTCCCACAAAATATCAGAATTTCGATTGTCTTTGCAAATTATCATTTGGATTCGATTGATCGCCTTAAAAATCGATTAATCAGTCAAATTAATTTTTGTCCCCAATTTCAGAATCGAAATAACAAATCAGGAATTTGTTTTTTTTATGTAAGTGTGCCGAACTCCACCTCGCTGAAACAACGATAACAGCAGGTACTAGTACTGAATCAAAATATAACTAGCCATTGGAAATAACAGCTAGATGCCGTCAGCGTCCAATGCCATTGACGAAAATTTGCGTCAACGGTTGGATATAATCATTAAAAATACCAGTAGCTACATACGAATATTATTCAACGCAACGCAGTCTCAACAATCACTGATTATGAACTTATTGTTTTAGCTTTAGTACCAAATAAACAAAAAAGGTGTAAGAGTGTATACTCCGTGAACGATAATTTTTGTATACCTCCCTACAAGACGTCTTTGGGGATTTTCGTATCCGGAACGACCGATACATAACGCCTAGCGTTCAGCGAGTCTACCGGTGGCAAGTAAGATATAGCTGTTGCATTTTTAATAACACCCTCACATTTTCAGCGACCCAACTGTTTCAACTCTCCCACTTATTAAAGTCAATATCGTCGCATCAACGTCGGCGTTGTTTGCTAACGATATCGGCGGTAGCGTTTTTTAATTATCGCCAACACCCAGTATTAGTAAGTAGTGCACCTATGTTTCAATTTTAATTTTAACAGCTAAAAGTCAGATCCAAAGGGTTACGGTAAGTTCACAAATCACTAAATCAGCTTAACAGCGGTAATAAAGGGTATTAGAGAGGATTAAATAATGGATAGGTGTAATTTAACACAAAAATACATGTGTGCGTTAGCAAGGCCCAAAATATTTACAAACGTATTACGATTTACAACTATGCTCGTCATGTTTTAAACAAAAAATATGGACGTGTTGCGCATTCCAGCGGGCAGACGTCAAGTAACTCGGAATAGTGCGACACTCACAAAAAATACGTCTTAATTCATCATTATCGTGACGATTTACGTGGGAGACGAATTAACTGTTATTTCGTGAGCTCGTCAAAATACTGGCACTAAATAAATTGGGAATGAGTAATCTAAGATAAAGAAATTCATATGGTGAACATTTTTGTGGATTGATGAATTATGCAGGCCATATTTGGTATTGAAAATTGAAAACAGGACATAATAATAAAGCAATATTGATTTTTATTTTTCATTTTAATCCCAACCGTCTGGAGCCTGTGGGACTATGGCATCACCAATCGGCGGGGTATGTTGTGTGGCTGAAGGTACTGGGGAGGGGAAAAGGAAGGTTGGGAAGAACCTGGCTATTCAGATCTGGGCCAACCAAACAAGGCCAAAGCCATTTCAAGCAACGTTTCGATTCTTAACCATGGTCTTTCACCAGGGCGATAATATGAGTATCTACCCCTCTGGAACTCTTTCAGTATGAACAATTTTTATTTAATTTACTAATCAATTTTTATTGCGTGCTCCAATATACACGAGATTATCTTTTGATTTATGATAATTAAAATTTTTGGTCTATCTTTTGAATAATGGTACAATATGTATTTTTTTATTGTAAACGTTATATGTTTGAGTAATTTCAACTAGATTTCGATCGTTTTAAAGTTGCGTGGCCGGAAACATAAGTGATTTATTGCGTGCTTAATTTTGTCCCATTTGGTAAAGGAATGCATTTTTGGTTTCTCGTCCCGTGTCCGTGTATTTAAGAAGGTGCACTAACTTCTTTGACACAGTGTGATTCTTTATTTATGCAACGTATCTCTTACAATAAAGGATTGCTTCACTGGCTTCAAATGAAGTTCTCACATGTATTATCTCTTGTATTTACTAGGTTAATATTAGCATTGCTTTATTTTATAGTATTTGAAAATTTATACATTTTATAGGTTGTAAAACGTGTGGTAAAAAACGGGTGATAAAAAGTGGTGGATTGTCTTGAAATGTAAACCACATATTTTATTAGTATTTCATTAGCTTATTATTATTTATGTAAGATTTTTTTATATTGAATTAACATTAATAAAATTTGCAAAAAAAATGACATTACTAACTTGATATAAACTTTCGAATTGCTTTGATGAATTTAAAATAGATATGAAACAATTCGAATGTCAACCTTATCTCCAATTTTTAGTTGAAAACAAAATCTTTTCTTTCGAAAACGGGAGTGTGATGTCTAAAAGTTATATCTGTCATTGAAACAACTTTACAGGAGAGAAAAAAAAGTTTATGAAGTATTTTATATCAAAAAAGCATTATATTGACAGCCCAACAAACCCAAAGTATAATTATTATATTACATTCTGGAAACTTACGAATTAAAAAAGTTATTTTTTTGATCGGGGTAGCAACTGACATAAATATAAAAGTTGTGATATGGTAAAAGAAAAAGTTTAACAGTCAGGAATTTCATTAAATTTATAACCAGAATTGATGATTCAAAAAAGCTTCATCCGCACTTTAGTTATTTTCCCACATTTTCTTAAAGTTTTCCCAATGGCATGTAGTTATATCTTTTAACAACTTGGTAAAGGCAACAGTTTCAGCTGTGTCCATGTCCATTTGCCACATGAAACAATATACCTTTGGGATTTTTTTTCGGACGACACTTTAAAACCGCATCTAACTTACAACCTTTTTCCATCACATTGCTCCCATTATTTATTTTTAAAGATCTCAAAAATACAGCTATTCACCAAATAATCTAAGAGATGCATGATAGTGGTACGGTAGAAAATAATGTAGATAAATAAAATAATTAATCTAGTATAACAAAAAGAATATAATATAATAAAACAGATTTTATGCATTGAATAAAGTAAGTAAAACATATGACGGTTTATGCATAGTGTTAAAAAAAGAAACTACAAGTATTTATTTGCACCCCACATATAAAAAAGATAAGCTATATCCTTAAGAGTTATTTGAATATAAAGTAAATAGTTTAATGTATTTAATATAATTATACGATTAATGTAATAAACGAAAATATATACATGTACACGTATAATATGCTGGTATATTTACCTAAATATGTCTAAGGTCGATGCAGCTTCATTGAGTAGTTGGATCGCCTTATTTATGGGTTTCTTTTTATATGAGGACGTTTGAATTCGTATAAAAGAACATGACGTGATGCTTCACACGATTATAGCTATTTGGGACAAACAAATTGATCTCCTTATTGTAATGACCCTACCAGTTTACCCATGTCACAAAACACCCAAAATAACCTTTAAGTTTTACCCATAGGCCATATGTTTTAGACTATGATACTCTGTTAAACCATGCCCATAATGCAGATATAAAACCAGAGATTATCTGTAAAATCTTTCATTCTAATTTCAATCCCCATTGCACTCCTGTGCGGTAACTTTATATGGTACACCCATGCTTAGTTAGTGGTTAATTATAGTACTAAATTAGATTGTCCCAGCGAAAAATAACAGTAATTAAATATATTCATCATCCACGAAGAAAAGCACCCTATACCCAAGGAGCATTATGTCGGTCGTATTAGCGATCATTATAGAATGCGTGGGTTTTTTATACCTGCAGATAAAAACTTATAAAAATGATGCGACTCCATATTGTGAAATTAAAACCATGGAGAAATTCGTTATCAATTTGGAAACTTTTACTACGACTTCTTTAAATAATAATAGTGCCCACCTGTTTGCCAACCTTTTTAGAGAGTGTATTTTTGATGCAACTCGTTGTTACGTAACAGCGCTTTTTACTTTCACACTTAATAAAATAATTTTGTTTTCATTTAGTCACGTCATCAATTAATCTACCACATTCCAACAAGTTAACAAGCAGTTTTAATCGGACGTTAAAACTGCATAAAGTAACCAAGGGCCCGACTACAACGTATACTGTGGTGGTCAGTTATCACATCGAGTGTTTTTTTAATGAGGTGAAAATTAAGAATTTAAAAAAATATATTGTATTCGAAAATTCTTTGAGGCGTTTGGCAACGCGGAGCGAATGATTTGCCAGACTTCAAATAAAACGCACCTAATTAAATTACCAAAGTTAAAACATTCATTTCTATGGATTTAGAGCATTTTTGATATTAAATTACACAACTATTTAAGTATAAGATGTATTTTTGTAAGTTCGAGATTATTGAATTCGTCATTAGAAATCTAATCATATATTGCTTTTATAGATTTACGTAAAATTGTACCGGTCTGAAGATGCCCGTCATAAGGTGAAACCGGAAAAATAGTGGAATAAAGTTAAAAATTTGGTATTATTAAATCCTGCGAATGGAGTTCCACCACGAAGTAACAGTTTCAAAATTTTAAATACATAATTATTGGAGCCTTCTTGGTTAAAAATACATATTTAAACCATTTTATTGGTTAAAGGAAAAATGAGTTAAACACGTTGATAGTTTTTTATTGTACGTAAACTTCACACGGGAGGCCCTGAGGAAAATAATTTCCCTCAGGGCCTATGTCATCTTTGGGGATGCTGTGTGGAGGGTTTTTTTGAAGAAAGGAAGAAGTGAACAAGTGACCCAGGGGTCGTGAAGAGGCCCATGTTGTAGAAGGAAGGAAATACAGAAGCCGAAAAATCGTTACACAGCCGAGTTTTCGAAAACGAAAACGAGTCGTAGAAGCGACCCGTTCGCATGTATCGAATGTCAACCGTGTACAAATGTTTGGCGAGTTTCTCGACTATGCACCGGTGTCGAAGGGATCAATGACGTAAGTTTCTCCGAGCATCTTCTATTGAAATACCGGTAGAACAATGACAGCATTTCCATCAGACTTTTGTCTGTGCTTGCAATCCGTTTGTTAAGATAGGAGAATCTATCAAACGGACCGCCCGTTTCTGCACAGAGTCAAGGGCTTATAAATCAAGTGGTGTATTTTCCATATTATTTTTCGGCATTCACTATGAGAAATCCCAATATATACAAAAACTCTCCAGATTTCAGTCGTGAACCAATACTCCGAATTTCATTCGACTCCCCCCCCCCTCTTACTGAAATATTTTGCCCTGAAATAACCATACACAATACTTGGCTAATTTATATAGCGCCATTTTTGCGAAATATCACATCAAGGGCACTTAATTATACGTGCCCATTTATCATTTTTAGACGGGCGGGTGATTATTTTAAATTATTAAAATAATAGACAATTTTAGAAATTCAAACCATTCCCGAAAGTGTCAGCAAAAAAACTAAATTATCCCACCGCTACAACTAAATAACGAGTTTGTGTTTTCTAATGTTTGATTCAAGCACTAATATGCCTCTCCCCAAGTCGCTAAAGTCGATTACCGATATCTAAATATCCTTGTGATACTGAATTATCAGCAAAGTATTCGATATCCGGTGAATCGCGAATGAAAAGGGCCAAAAATTGAAATATTTAGCATTCTCACAATGGCGCTGAATGTCAAGGGCATGGGACAACATGGCGGAGATTCATTCAATGGAGCGTGAACGACAAGGTCAACAGATAAAAGTTAATTTCCAGTGATGTAACATTTACGTGGGCCGCTCGGACTCTCGGGCATGTGGCTATTTTCGTGACGATGGCGACTCTTCAAAAATTGGCAGTCGTTGGATTTACTAGTCTCTTGATTGTTTTTTCTGTCCAAGGAAATATATAAATATTCACATCATGGAACCTCTTTAATTATTTTTTATCTCCTTCCTAATAACTATTTATCTTATCTGTGAAGCCGGTTCGATTCATTTGTTAATCTGTCTGCTCAACCTTATCGATATATTTGTTTGAAAATAAAATGTTGTTTTCGTAAAATTCAAATCTTTTGTTTTCTCAACTGCAAACAGCTATTTTCTAATAAACGGTAAAATACAACCATCGAAATAATGCAATCATAACAACCACAAAGGAGATTGTAGATCAGTGCATTCTTTTAATTTTGTAATCTGATAGTATTAATAGAGTAAAACGTCTGTCGTACACACTCACTATGGAAGCATCCACGTGCTACCTACAAACAAAAGTGCTGCCATCTTTAATATTCAAAGAAAACTATTAATTTATACGATCAAATTCTATTCTATCAATTACCAGTATTTATTGATGTTAAAAAAAAACATTTTCCACAACTTTCAATAATTTATTCCAATATTTAATTCTGTATTATGAAAAAAAAATACGGTTTCAAATTTATAAATAAATTATATTGATGGCGTGCGGGGATTTTCCCTTTTTACATGTATACTGTATACGTCTCTCGCTCGTTAATTGTAAGATTGTAAATTTAAATATCATTGGAAATCTATTAAAAGGCCTAAAATTAGATTGACATTTAACTGTTGCTATAAATAGTATTTCCTTAAATCACATTGTGTCGATGCAATCCTTTGGCATTAAGGGGATATTTTATTTTTGGTTTTGAGAACGATCAAATTGATTCGCGACCTTGGCAACGGCGGCGTGACGTCACGACCGACGCGTGGGTGTGTTCGCGCGTCTCCCCTGCGCTAGGACTCCACCACCTTCTGACGTCATCCCATCTGCCCCCAGACCGAGCGAGTGGCTACCTAGCTATCTAGGCACCGCCTAACCATTTTACCTTATTTCCCCATTCACCGGTATTGCGTTGCAAAATTAAATTTAACTAAAAGTTATTCTCTTATCCTCTTCACGGGAAATACCCGATCTCAACGGATTAGTTTAGAATATTACGCAAAAGATAGGCTGTTCGTGAGATAATTATGTTGTTGATTTGAACCAGGCCCGTGCCTGAGTCGAACGGCGCCTGGCGCAGGTAAAGTTTTTGTTCGAACAGAAGATTGGTGCCAACTCGTATCAAGTTGGTGTAAGACGAGAGGCGTGGGTTTGCATTCCGCGCTGTCGGGCCGGGAACTTAACGAGTTCAATTGCCGTCCATGAATGGTATGATTCTTTTTCATTTTATATCATATATATATAAAGCGCTGTGATTAGGTACTACCAGCGCCTTGAAGATTTGCCGCCTGGAGCGGACTGCTCCAATTGCGCCTGCACAGGACCGGCCCTGATTCGAACTGACATAATATCTTTGAGTACGTGAAAATTGAATTAAAAAAGAGTGGGGGCGAAGTGTAAACACGTTTGATTACGTATTCGTAAAATTATTTGAGAACTTCGTCATTTTTACGAAAATACTACGAAATTGTATCAACGCCATAATATTCACATCCGTTTCCATTGGTCCGTTGCAGACTCTCCGGCATGTCTGAGGTGCTCACCTAAACATCTTCTTTATGGAATTTGCGCAATTTTTTTGCCTGTTATGTTGGTGGTCTGAAATTTTCCTAATGTTATTTTAAAATTCGTAAAATTATTAGTAAACGATGTAGCCATACATATGCTTTCGCCACGGTAATTATTTTTACAAATGTTTGAGGTGGTTGAACACTAAAGGCTGATTCACACCAACGTCCGGATCCGCTCAGTGCCGATATTGTTCCGCATGAGAGCTTATTGATATGGTATGAATATCGATCAAATTAAAACGTATGTGACAAAGTTGTGGCAGTATATCCTTCTGCCCACCCTTGTGATATTTAACTACTTAGTTAGTTAAATAATTATTTTTGAATTGTAAAAATACTAACATCGCAGATTTTTTTTTATCAAAACCATTTTTTATCACCAAATAATATTTTTATTAATTATTAATTATTAAAAATATTATTTAGTGATAAAAAAATGGTTTAAAAAAAATCTGCGTTGCAAGTATTTTTACACTTCAAAATAATTATTTAACTAAATAAGTAGTTAAATATCACAAGGGTGGGCAGAAGGATATACTGCCATACAACTTTGTCTTGGCATATATTCCTTGATTGATATTCATACCATATCAATAAGCTCTCTTGCGGAACAATATCGGCACTGAGCGTATCCGGACGTTGGTGTGAATCAGCCTTAATATGGCCTGTTTTTATAACTGCCAGATCCGGCAATAAATTCTGCACTGAAATGTATGTTTTAACGTAAAACATGATTTTTGAACGTTTAAAGCCTAATTTGTTTTTTTGTTTGACAAAGAGATTTACTTTGACAGATTGTAATGTTGCCTTTTTCACGTTTTAGTTTTTTATTGTTAGGTAATTATAAATTTAAATGTATCACAATGTGTAATTTATACTTTATACGTATGTACTTAAATATTATTACCTAAAATCTATGATAAGATCAGGTATCCACATATCTATGCTTATGATGAAAATAGAGAAGACTCAAGAAACATTAACAATGTGAGCCAGTGGGACTATAGCATCCCCAATTAGGGTATGTTGTGAGGCTGAAGGTAGTAGAGGAGGAAGAAGATGAATAACAGAAAGGTTGAGAAGTATCTAGCTATTCAGATCTGGTCACCAAACACAGCTATAATCGATTCCAAAAGGTGGTCTTTCACCAGAGCGATACTGAGAGTATCTACTACTCTGGTATCGACAATACATGTAAACAAGTAATTAACAATAAAACATAAGATAAAGTAGCAATTTCTATGAAGTTTTGTGATCACTAATGTACCTTCACATGAATCATTATTGAATTATTGATTATCTACTTTAAAAAATGGTTATATTATAAAACATATGATTGTACTTTATTAATTCCTCATGAATATTTCCTTGTTTTCTTCTTTACTAACTAAACTTCCTTTGATTATTCTATATTGTTTTATGGAATGTCGTCATGTACTTTATACTTTTTACAATAAAAATAAACTTTTACAGAATACGCTCTTTTAATATTTTTGAAGGTACATTCTTCTTGTCAATATTTACACCCGCATTATACGAAATTAGAGGAAGAAAAGAAAAACCAGCGATTTTTATCGTTTCAGTGCCAGAATGCGCAACCTTCTTACTCGCAAACAAAGGTTTTCAAACAACACATTTCGAGGGATTTTGTGCGTAGTGGAAAGCGACCGAGCTTTCAAATGACTGTTATTTATCAGGATTGTCTATTTGGAATTCGCACATCACGAGATTCGTTAAAAATACTTCTTTCTCGTGATTTGTGTGAGACGCGTGAGGTCACTCAACATCGGCGTATATTTTATATTATTTACTTGGGTACCTACTTAAAGCTATTTGAAATATTCACGAAAAACAGGGTAGAAAACAAACAATAAAATATATCACATCCCATCACGATAATCTATGAGCTGTTCTGTAAAAGCAGCTTCGTAACTGCCACTTGACTACGTACGATTTTTTATTGGCGGCAATCTTGGAGAAACAATGTATGAAGAGAGAGCTAATTATTTTTACCCAACCTATACAAACTAGCGAAAAATCACTTTCGGGTTTTTACGTCGTACACCATGAGAGCGAAAGAGACAACAAAAACAACACATCGCTTTTATGTACTGTAAGGATGATCTTGGTCTCCCGCGTCTCCGGGGACTCCGCCCACGTGTTTTCATATGCGACTAAATTCGACACAACTAAAGCGGTTTTTTAGGGTATATACTATATTTTTTTGATAACAATACTGTGAAAAAGTGTTTATACGAATAAACAAAAACATTATGTAGACATGTGCTATGAATGGATGTATAAATACCCAAGCCCTAGTCCTAGCCACGCCCAGGTGTGCCGAGTCCGGCAAAAATCATCAAAAACTGACTACACTGCCTTGGATAGGTACCACTCTATGTACTCTAAGGCGGCAACATTAATATTGTTTTACTGAGACGATACTCATGGCATATATACCACTTGCATAGTTGAAAACATTAATTACGTTAGTTTGATGAATCAATTGTATCTTGTTACGCTGTCTGACAGGAGAATCATTTCAAACCTTGAATTATATAGTCATTACCCACCTAATTGACAGCTCTGCCATCGTCGCCATTATTAAATTTATTGTACCGACGAGGAACACAAGGCAATGTAACATTCTTCTGCAACAAGTACACTACCAACTATCAGTCACACTCGCTAACTAATGGGATACATGATCTGGGCAACAAGTTTCGGGCTATGGTTGATATATTTAATGACTAACGTTGTAACCGTTCTGTGCGGACTGCTACAAAGAACTACTTCTATTCGTGGCAGTTTACACTTCAATTGAAGTTGGACTTCAAAGACTACAAAGAACTACTCCATTTTGCGGCAGGTCGGAAGGTCGACTACAAAGATTTAGCGAGCAACTGGTTCCTCCCCAGGTCCATTTTCTTGTTGATTTGTAAGTACTTTTGTTTTAGGAGGAACTTTTGTCGAATTGCTAGTACTTTTCGATTAAAAATCTCTACCAACTAGTACTTTTTTTTCGGAGAGGAATTTTTGTTGATTTACTAGTACTTTTTGATTTGAGATCTCTACCGACTAGTAATATTTTTTGGCGAGTTCTTTTCGATTTCAGTTCGACTTCCATAGAAGCGTTCACCCTGGACTCTGGAGGGTTCATTTTAAAGAAATAGCAGTTCGTGAAGCATTCACAAAACTTTTAAGTTTTTCCCAACGCTAAATGACTCCATTCAAGAGATGAAGCGTAGTCTATACCAGCACTTTGCTGAATCCTACAAATGATTGTAGAGTAAGTATTTTGTGTTTTAACCTGGTTTTAGTTTCTTTTTTTATTTTATGTTCGTGTTACCTACATGTTTTTGAAATATTGTTTAACACATTATGTCATCGTATGCTTTGAATATTTTTTGTGTAATCTTTTAGATAGTGCACTATATTATTTTCTAATAATCTACAAAAAGCTCTGGTGGGCGTAGAATAAAATAATTATAATACTTCCACGTTTTGCCATTTTTCATATATTCGTACCTGGGTAAACACCTACAGGTAGGCGGGGTGAAAATGCACGGGTAAAGAGGAAAGGGTGAATGTCAGGGAAAATAAAGTTTGCGAGATAATGTGGGATGGAGAGACGTAGGTTGTGTAATGGGAGGTGGACTGTGGGGGTGGGGTGGGCAGTGGGCGTAACAGGAGCGGACTGTGCCGGCATCCAGGCATGCCGCTGGTGTTTATCGGGATCCGATACCCGAAGAGTTTTATCACATCATACTGTATGTAATGCGTATATCGCACTATTATAAGCAACGTGCGCATTGCAGAGGTAATGAGATACACGTGGCGAGGCAATGTGGTTAAAAGTGTGGTAAAACCATGTACGACCGTGTTACGAATGAGGAGATACGAAAAGAGTGCAAGGCCTATGTAAGCGTAAGGGACAGAGACGCTTTAGACATGTAGAGATATATACTCAGCAATAATATACAGGTGGGATCGCTTCTGTAGTCAGTATTGATGATTTTTGCCTGACTCGGCTAGACCTGGGCATGGGTAGGACTAGAACTAAGGTATTTATATATCCATTCATAGCACATGTCGACATAATGTTTTTGTTTATTTACATAACCACTTTTTCACAGTATTCTTATAAACGAAAATATAGAATATAACCTAAAAAACCGTTGAGTTATGTCCAGTAATGTCGCATGTCAAAACGTAGTCGGCGGAGTCGCCGGAGACGCGGGAGACGGAAGACATGCTTACATACCGAATGGTCGTGCTATATTATGTCAGAACTTGTCTTGTCTCTTTCTCTCTCACGGTTTACGACGTAAAAACCCGGAGAAAGTGATTTATCGTAATTTTGTATAGGTTGGGTAAAAATATTTAGTTATCTATCCATACATATATATATATATATGACGCGCAAATAGATGAAATAAGAAGTCAAGGATTCTCCAGGGTACAAAAAGATCAAGCAAATAAAATGCTTGAGCATTTGGGATAGCAAAATAGTTTGTATAAATATATGTGAATGATACAAAGAGAGGATTCAGAAAAAAATATTGTCTGCATTTCTATCCTCTCAGTCTACGCCTGAGGGGTAGTGGTGTGACGGTTAGTTTATTTATTTAATACATAATACACAATAATTCATTTATTCAAAAATAAGACAAATTAATTTTCTATCAAATGTTTTTGGGCGCATTGTTATTTTTTATGTCATTGTTATTTTTTATGTCACTGTTATTTTATTTTATATCTATGTTATGTAAAAGCCCATGAGGGCGTATATAAATAAATAAATAAATAAATATAAACAAGGTACATAATAAACAACATACATACGAGTACATAAGTGTGTCGAGGGTAAGCTGCGATACAAGTGTGAATACATTATGGCGCAGTCAACATTAGTTTATAACTAGGCAGATGCCTCGTTCTAAGAAACTAATCATGCCGTAACAGTTGTGCATATTTTTTGTTGATTATCGAAGTAATTTTTTTATTTTTTTTTTTACATGAATACCGCACAAGAGTCTCAACTGCTCCCAACCGTCTAGAGCCAGTGAGACTATGGCATCCCCAAATTGGGTATGTTGTGAGGCTGAAGGTAGTGGGGAGGGGAAGGAGATCGGGAAGAGGAAGGTTGGGAAGTACCTGGCTATTCAGATCAGTTACAGTTAATACAGTTAATAGACTTAAATAGATAGGGGCATTGCATAAATAGGTATGCATTGTCGTCTTAATAAATTATCAGGTGACATTTTTAAAGTTACTTAATGTTAATATTTGTAATTAAAAAAATATCTCCTCCAAAGGGTATTTAGCCAGATATCTGGCAAGATATAAGATGAGATTTTTTTTAAATATTGAAATGAGAGATACAAAAAAGTGTAATGCGCCAACCAGTTTAGCTCATGTGCATCTTACCCATGTCACTAAACATTCTTACCAATCGCCTATTGTATCCTAATTGCATCCCTTAATGTATTTATGTCTAATAAATTATTTCCTAACATCGCTTTCTAAAATTCCTTTTAACATGTACTATTCCGTAAACCACATGTTTGGACTCTGATACTTTTAGTTTGACCATGCCTATAACTTGTTATAAAACCAGAGCTATTCTGTAAAAGCACACACTATTATTTTACTATTCATTCCACATTCAATTCTCATCTCACCTTCTGTGCAGTAAACTATGTTCAGTTAAAGGTTTGATTATAATATTATATAAATTCTTCCAATAAAATTATTAAAGAGAAAGTGATTTTATTTTATTCCGCATCCCCGAGCAACATTCTGTCGGTCGCATCAGCCATCTTTACAAAAGGGTTTTACAAAGAGTACTGGGTTAAAATAAGTTTGTCAGTCCGCCGCTGGAGCCTTGACATTCACGTTGGGCGGGAAGGGGGTGGGGACTGGGTGAAGCCCTGTTGCCTCTGTAGGAGCTGTGAGGTAGGATACAGGCCATAGGGTAATGGAGGGCGGAGGCAGGTAAAGGGTTGGAATGGGGGCGTGAAGAAATATTTTGACAGGAAGGGAGGACGGTGCACTATTGATCGGTTACACCATAAAAATTCAAGACCTACTTTAAATTGATGTGAACTTTTGCATTTAAATAAATAAAAATAATGATACGGGATTAATGATGTAAAACAAAATGACAAAGCTGGAAAATTTAAAAAATAACATCCTATTTTGAAATATTGACTAGAAACAAACGAGCTTACTAACTAACCATCACGCCGTTTCTCCGCAGGAGTAGGCAGAAAGGACGGACCCCCATACAACTCTGTCTTGACACACACTCTTTGCTTCATTCGCATTCATACATCGTCTCATACACACTCTTCTGTAATTCTGACTTTACATAGCCCGATTCAAGTATTTGATTCACTTGATCGTGCCATGTCATCCTCGGGCGACCCCGATTTCTTCTTTCGCGTCATGTATTTTTTTCACACTCCTTTCTTCGTTCATTCGCTCTACATGCCCAAACCATCTCAGCGTCCCTTTCTTGATCCTATTCAGTACGCTTACATCAGCCTTGCATTCTTTCCGGATATTTTCCTTTTTAACACATGGTTTTACCGCACATACGCCTCAGGGAACGAACAAACTATTTTTAAAATCAATATTTTATTTTATCTACAGTGGTCACGCCCCAAACTGTATAGATATAAAAATGTCAATCTACCTACAGTTAGGCACCTAAATATGACAGACCCGTTAGCCATGATTAAAAAAGTGTGACAAATGTCAATACCAACGTTCAGACTTCAGAAGTATGACCACGTGACGCTGATGTAAACAACATAGAGGTGATTCAGGATAAATACGCCTCAATATAATTATAAGGCCAACGTGAAGTGCAATCGTCGCAATGTGAGTCATCCATTAGAATTTGGTAGGTGGCTCTAGTCTGCTCTTGTAGTCATCCGTGACTCATTAGTCATTACTGAATTCAATTAACCTAATCTAATTGGTCCGATTTTATAGTACTTTGTGTTCTGAACTCTGAACGATATTAATAAATGAATAGCATTCTATCCATCCGTAAATAAAACAATAAATTAAGTTATCCACAGGGTAACACAAAAAAAAATCACCCACTTACTCCTTGTGCAGTTACCTACTTACTATTCTACAGGCTACCAAAAAATAAAACTGCTGAAAGGAAGAGAATGTTTCGCCGGTATTCGTTAGGTACCTACTTACCTAAATCATTTTTCGTAGCACTTTATAGATTATAGACAATGGGTACCTACCCACCCCCTCAGATGGTAAATGCATTAAACGTACCTACCTACATATATTATAAGTTTAACGCCCACCTTCCAATGTACTGGGTAAATCCAATTCATTAACATCAAGGACAACTCACTGTAATTACAAATAACTGATAGTATCGGTAAGTATAAAAACGTATCATTATGTCTTCTTACTGACATGAAAACTTCGATGCGAATCCGATTCGAATTTGGTAGACGTAAATCTAATAGGTAGAAATAAAATGTTCGCTTTAATTAACGGTACTTTAGTAATTAACTATGTCTTCTGTTTTATTAAATGCCGTACTAAAAAGTCTTGCGAAAATTCATTATGTCGTCGAGTTTTAAATAAGGTGAAAAATATAATGTTTATTTCATAAAAAAACATAAACCCTACTTATTTCGTTAAAATAAATAGTGAGAATCATTGTGTGACTGCCATCTGGCGCAATTAAAACGAACATTTAAAAATAAATAAATTATCTTTGCAGATTCCTGTAAATTCTTGCGGGTAAATACAAATTCCCCAAACAAAACCCTAGTTGGAATGAAAATGTTTGAATTTTTTATAAGACAAATAAGTTTCTGAGGATAATATTTGGTTTACAATACCCTTTTCGGCTATCATATAAGTGAACATTTAAAACATTAAGATAGTTAGAATATCAGGTGGGAAAGCTGTCCTTGTTCTACCGTATTTCAATGAAAGATGCCCGAGGAACATGCGTAATTGATCCCTTTGGTACAGGCGCATAGCCGGGACACTCGCCAAACGTGCGCCCAACATTTGTACACGGTTGACATTCTATACATGAGAACGGGTCGCTTCTACGACTCATTCTTGTATTCAACAGATCGGCTGTGGAATGACTTTCCGCCCTTTGTTTCCTTTCTCCTACATGGGCCTACACCTAGGTGTACTCCTTCCTTTCCTCAAAATGATCCTCAACACAGCATCCCCCAAGAATAATATAGACCCTCAGGGCCTCTTGTGTGTAGTTGATGTAAAAAACAAATATTTTGCCAACCAACAGGGGCAAATTTATATTGTCCAAATTTTTCTATTACTAAAGCTGAGGATCCGGCATCGGGATGTACTCCACGTCTTACGAGGGCTACAAGTTAATAAAGCTAGTGGGCCTGACGGAGTACCTGCACTGGTATTGCAGAGGTGTGCTGCAGAAATCGCTCCAATTTTGACAAAGCTTTTTAAAATGTCCCTGAAATATGGATCTGTGCCCTCTGGTTGGAAAAAAGCGGTCATTCATCCTATTCCCAAAAAGGGTGACCGCTCCAACCCGGCCAACTACCGCTCCATAGCGATCACATCGATTCTATCCAAGGTGATGGAACGTGTGATCAACGACAAACTGCTCACATACCTCGAGGAGAACAAAATAATTAACGACCGTCAATACGGATTTCGGCGGAACCGGTCCTGCGGTGATCTTCTCGCATATGTGACGCATGTTTGGGGGCGGTGCTTGGAATGTTTCGGTGAGACCCAAACGGTTGCACTGGACATTTCTAAAGCCTTTGACCGGGTTTGGCACCGAGGACTTGTCAACAAACTGCCATCTTACGGACTTCCCGCATCCTTGTGTACGTGGATTGCCGATTTTTTGAGGGAGAGGTCGATTCAGACGGTTGTTGACGGTATCACCTCTTCCTCTCATTCAATTAATGCTGGCGTCCCCCAAGGATCGGTTCTGTCTCCAACTTTTTTTTTTGTTGCACATCAACGACCTTTTGTCATGTGCACCAATACATTGTTACGCCGGATGACAGTACAGTTCATGATGGTTTTTTGTTTGACAAGCCCCCAAAGGGCACAGAAACAAAAAACGGCTCGGAGGGATTTGAAGCAGAGAATGGACGAGTACCTTGAGAGAATCTCCTCTTGGGGTAAGAATAATCTCGTCGAATTTAATGTTTCAAAGACCCAATCATGTCTGATTACGACTAAAAGGGATCCAAATGATAATTTAGTCTCCTTCAACGGAAGTAATCTTCCCAACAAACCTTCCATTGAGATGCTTGGTGTAACCTTAAGTGACCAGCTAAGGCACCGGGGGCTCCATCGAAGCCAGAGTAAAGTTAGCCTCTCAGAAGTTGGGCGTGTTGTACAGGGCCCGCAGATACTTCAATAGTACACAACTGCTGACCTTGTACAAATCGCAAGTACGCCCCACTGTTGAATTTGGCAGCCACCTCTGGTCTGGAGCCCCTAAATACCTGAAAAAACCCTTGACTCTGTGCAGAACGGGCGGCCCGTTTGATAGATTCTCCTATCTTAACAAACGGATTGCAAACTTTGGAGCACAGACGTCAGGTGGGAATGCTGTCCTTGTTCTACAGGTATCTCAATGGAAGATGCTCCGAGGAACTTGCGTCATTGATCCCTTCGGCACCGGTGCATAGTCGGGAAACTCGCCAAACGCGCGCCCAACATTTGTACACGGTTGACATTCAATACATGAGAACGGGTCGCTTTTACGACTCGTTCTTATGTTCAACAGCTCGGCTATGGAACGATTTGCCGGCCTCTGTGTTTCCTCCCTCCTTCAACATGGGCCTCTTCAAGACCCAAGTTCACTCCTTCCTTTCCTCAAAAAAACCCTCCACACAGCATCCCCAAAGATGACATAGGCCCTGAGGGAAATTGTTTTCCTCAAGGCCTCCTGTGTGGAGTTATTGTAAAAAAAAAAAATTACATGTTCAACTCCATTTATTGAATAATAAAATCTTAACCACCGACACAATGTATATATTTATGAAATGTTAAAAAAAACTCACCATATTTCCGAAATGTGAATGCAACAGACCCCTATTTCTGGGCAGGACTCGTGGCATTTGCATTTGTACGACACAGCATCCCCAAAGATGACAGGGCCTGCGGGATATTATTTATCTCAGGGCCTCCTGTCTAGTTAACTCAAAAGTATATTTTCCACTCATATTTATTGTCCTCAGATCATTTACACAACACACAACCATAACCTCCATTAATCTTCCAACTTTTTTCACATCTTCTCTCCTAAACTTGGTTTTCCCTCCGATATAAAACTATCTGTCAAAACAGTTGTTTTGTTTTAATTCAAACATAGGAACACATTAAAATGCAAAGAAAAATAGTACCTACCTCGAGTTTGGTTACTTTAGGAACCGAAATCTTATAAATGTAGTGCTTACCTACCTTTTATCAATCATCTTAGTAGTATGTATTGTTTTATAGCTGTTGTAAAAAGGGATATTTAAAAGTTGAATCAGACTTTGAATGACTTTTTACAATCACAGTGAGCACAGACTCTTCGCATTGTAAGTAGCGATGGGTATATAATATAGCTGAATGTGATACTGAGATATTCCATTAGAAGTCAAGAAAATCAGTTGGAAGACAGTGTCTAAAAAAAAGATTAGAGCTTTCAATGTTGTTGCCTTTTTCAAGATATCCAAATCTCTGTTATATTTCTAGCTCTGTTTTATTTCAACATTCAAATTAACAGCAAACGGATACAAACATTTCACTGTAAACAACATTGGATTATTAAATTGTTTTGGAAATGGATTGTGTATTTGCAAGGGTTGATATTGCTGACCATAATACCAATATTGACCTTTCCAGCAAAGAACCAACAGGGAGAAAATAATTATCAAAATTACATAAAAAGTTTTGTATTTGAATATTTAGTTATAAATGAACATAGTAATGAACGTCCCGCAGATCAAAAGCAGTCTATTTCCACAAGCGGCAACACCTCGGGTATTAACACTCGCGGCACACAAAGGGGGCCACACACTAATATCCCTTAAAGGCTAATGTGTCGAGCATAGCACACAGGCACTGCACTATGTTGGTGGACATTAGCACGCCTACCTTTTCCTCCAGATGTCTCTTGGGGTCCTGTTTGCCCACATTCTTAATGGCCAGCTGCTCTGGAGTCATCTTCTCCTCGTCCTCCAAAGCCTTATTGTAATTCTTGGCAAGTTCCAGCATGTCGGCGACGGTCGTCTGATTGAGACAACTGTGTTCTTTGTAATCCGCCAGAGTTAACCCGTCCATCCAGGACTTCTTGTGGAGATTGAGGAGCATCTTCTGTTCCAGTTCGTTTTTCCTATAGTTGATGCTGATGGAGTAGTAGTGTCGGTTGAGGCCGTGGATGAGGGCTTGCACAGAGGGCTTCTGTAGGTGGCCAAGGTTGGAGGTGGTCTGGCGGGGCTCCTGGCCCAACACCATCATGTTGGGGTTGATGAGGCGGAAGGCGTCGATGACCACCTTGCCCTTCACCGACTGGATGGGGTCCACCACCACAGCCACGGCGCGCTCTGACAGCGCCTCGAAGGACTGCTGCGTGTTAATATCTACGCCGGATAACCAGCAGCCAAAGCCAGGATGGGAGTGGTACCTGGAAAATTAATACATTTACTTAGTTAGTAATTGGCTAGCTAACAGCTTGTGTTAAACCAACAAGGAAACTACTGGTCACTTAAGTCAGTTGAAATACACATTTTCAGTGTAAACCTCACGACTGATGGTAATTTTTTAATCAGCCGTACAATCTAAAGTTAAGCAATCTATTTGCATGGATTAAACACCGCTAAATGTTGAACAATCTAAGTGACGTCTCTACATGGTTTTTTGAGGGTTAGCATTATAATTATACACAATATTGGTTTAAGAGTTTCAGAATGTAAATTGAACAAGTAAGCACAATAAGTCCATGGCGAGTAATCCCTTCACAAATTCCTCCAATAGGGTGAATTTTTAGTTTCTCAATTTTCGATTGGTGAATGAAAACGTAAGTCTTAAAAAAAGTTACACTACGGACATTGCAACAGATTCCAAGCATGCATGTCGAGAATTCTTCGCAAAGAGGCATTAGCCAGCACAAAGTTTACACCCTATGGTCAACTCACATTGCTAGATAAATAACACAAACAAACCAAAAATAACAGATAATTTGAACAGTGTTTAGGTCATCGTTATCAGGTTAAGCCCAGCAGACTAGATTAAAAAAGTAAAATTAGCTGGATCTTCTTCTGATGCCCTCCCCTATTTGAGGTTGGCTATCATCATGGTAATTTTCACCCTGCAGGCTGTACCCCGACAACTCAATAAAAATCAGCATGACCGCACTAATGCCATCCCACGGGTTTGGAGGCCATGAGGTGCATTTTTAAATTAAACCAATGTTTAGTAAATCAAAAAAAAATAGTAAGGTACTCACCAGCCCACAACCATTTCAGGTCTGCCAGTCTGCTTCAGCATGTCTAACATCTTGGCCTGGAACACGGGGTCAACGGCCTCTACGGACACTCCAGTTCCAGTCTGTGGCATGGCAAACACGTCAATCACACGCACTGTGTAGTCGTCAACAAACTCACCTGGAATAACATTATACATTTTATAAATATCTACATAACACACGCAACTTTAGTAAAATTCCCAGTACCTATTAGCTTTTAGTCTACCAAGTCCGGACCAAGGGTTAAAATACAAAGTTATAGAACAGCTGATCAGACATGTGATGTTAACAAAGACCATCCAAACCTAAACTACTTAATTTTTTTTAAAATCGGATAAAAATATTAATTTATTATTATATCCTCAACATTAATATTTCAGTGACTTGTTTACATATCCAGGAATATTTAATCTTAGTCGAAGACACTTTTACTTGTTTTTCATTACACTTTTTCGTACACTCTTTCATTCATATTATGTTCTGTAACCGATTGCGTACAAAAATACACTAGTTTCTAAAAATGGTTGATTTCTTCTGTGTTCAAAAACAATGAACTAAACCAGGTATAGAAACCAAAATAGTTGTTTACATCGATGAACTTGTGCAATTACTCAACATATTGTACTGTGGATCATTACAATACAATAATTCATATGAAAAATGGATGTTATTCACTTTAAAATGTTTTAAGGAAATAGACCAATGTTTTCATTAATCAATTATTAAATGTTTGTTCGATAATACTGCCATTAATAAGAAGTGTATCAAATGAGAACTCACCCAACATCAGTCCCATGACTTCCATGGGTACTCCAGCTCTACCGTGTTTTAACATCTTTAGCAGGGCCAGTGAAGATATGTAAACCTGTTCAGCCGTGTCCACGACGGGGGCGTCGGTCGGCGGAGGCGCTTGAGAGAGCCCTGGCATCCCACCGCCTAACCTCAAAATTCGATCCATTTTCTGCAAGTAATCGTCACATAAACATTAGACAAAGAACACGAATAATAGTTTTATCTGTAAACGAAACATAGCTAAGCATAATTGATAGATTAATAACAATGCAGACTATTTATGAACGTCCTGGATAAGGTTGTTCAGTAAATTCAACAATTAAAACAACTATTTTTCTCTTTGTTAGAAAAGATTTAAATAAGTTTGAGAGAATTTCATTATTGTATTCGAATCGAACTTATTTTATTTACAAAATTATTCTGTGAGAAAAACTTACTTGTAAATATGACTACACCGGGTTTTCACTGAAGAAATATATAAATGCACCAAAGTGACAACTCACAAAACAGACAAATTGTGACAACCCAAAACTCGAATATGCAAGCTCACGGATATTCTAGAACCACGGAGTGTCAGAGTAGGAGAGTGATTATGGCAACGATGGCTGACGACAAAACAGCACATGTACTTTCACGTAAATTGTCTGCAGGACCCCACGGATTAGGTGAGAATTTTATTTTGAGAACTATAAGTTTCTTTAAAAACAATTTATATTCTTTGAGCGGTCTTTTATACAGTGTAATTCAAACGATTGAATTAGTTTTATTCAGTGTTGTCAACTAGTCAACTCCGTGGTATCAGCCACTAGGTTAAAAAAAATAATTAATATTGAGTATGGGGTTAGTTGTAAATATTTTTTGTTGGCTGCTGTGCACTTGACAAATTGAAATTAAAATAATACCTACCTTTTTTTGTTGCACATGTTATTTGAAATCTTATTTAGTAACTTACACTTCTTTCTTGAAGTACAAATCTCAGTAGCGTGCGGTAACATGGGTACGTGACATATCGTTTTCCTTTGAAAGCACTTACTATTAAAAAATCCGTTATTTCGCGTCATTTTTAGTAGTGAAAAAATAGTGTTACCATTTACTTTGATAAAATCGTTTTTCTTATTAATTAATAATAAGTATTTTTAAATGGTAGCACGCTAAAATCAAAAGATCTCGCAGCCATCACAAAGTTATTTGCGTTGAAAGCAATGAGAAATAAGACATGTTGATTTAAATAAAAAAGCGGAAAAAATATAAGTATTTATTATAAAATATCAGTAGAAAGAAAAGAAAAGTTTTATATCATGCAAAATTATTTCTCACTTTCGTGTGCCTTAGAATTCCTTAGAAAAAATATATTTCTTAGTATTGCCGCCGATGGGTCTGGGTGTTTTTTGTTTTTATTTAATTTGAAAATAGTTAAGCCTTATAGTTGAAATACCTAAAAGCAGATAAAATATTGTTTTTTAACACTATATTAATGTGTATGTTGTATCTTTTCAGGGGAACCTGATGACCTTACTCTGAGGGTTGTAGAGGCAGAAGTTCTTATTCCCAAAATAATGAGAGATAAAGCCAAGAAAGAAAAGTGTGTTGCAGAAGTGAAGGCATTTGAAATATGTTGTGCGGATGCATCTCTATTAATGGTAGTAAAGTGTAGGAAGGAAAACACAGCCCTGAGGGACTGCCTGACGGGGTGGTATCAAAACGAAGATTTCAGAAAGCTTTGCACAGAACAGTATTTAAAGCAGAGAAGTGAATACCGGAGAACGGGTGTGTCAACGAGAGCAGCTCGATGAGTGACCTGAAGAATAACGGTTTAAACCCAGAACAGCAGTTTATAATCATGCCTAAGGGAAGTTTTTACAACATACTTGCATTTGTAGTTTAAGATTTATTGTTTATATGTAGTTACATTAATAAATAAGAAGCGTTATTAATCAAACATTTTCATTTTCCATCATCGTCACAAAGTCTCTCTTGTTTGGACAGCCAGCGTCTTAATAAAACCTCCAAAATCTTAATTTTCCCTAAATTCTCCGGGTTTTCACATAAAACATCCATGCTCTCCCCGTCTGGCACAATGACTTGGGCAATGAGAACTTCCTGAAAAAACAAAGTTATTTATTACTATCACACATTATTAAAGGAAAGGCAAAACCAGTGGGTAAAATAAAAAATCACTTCCCTGTGAAAAGTGCTGTATCTATTTCCATGGACTCATCCGCCTTTATTATTTATTTTTTCATTAAATCGACACAGGAGGCCCCGAGAGAAATATTTTATCCTCGAGGCCTACGTCATCTTTGGGAATGCTGCGTCGAGGGTATTTTTAAGGAAATGAAGGAGTGAACCTGGGTCTTAAAAAGGGCCCATGTTGTAGGAGGGAGGGAACACAGAGGCCAACAAATTATACCACAACCAAGCTGTTGAACACAAAAACGAATCGTAGAAGCGACCCGTTTGCATGTATCAAATGTCAGCTGAGTAAAAATGTTGGGCGAGCGCTTGGTAAGTTCTCCGGCTATGCACCAGTGCCGAAGGAATCAATGACAAAAGTTCCTCAGAGCAGCTTCCATTGAAATAACGGTAGAATAAGGACAATATTCCCACATGACGTCTGTGCTCTAAAGATTGCAATCCATTGGTTAAGATAGAAGAATTTATCAAACGGACCGCCTGTTTCTGCAGTCTAGGGTTTTTTGCAGGTCTTTGAGCCTACAGGCCAGATATGGTGGCCAAATTCAACAGTGGGTGCCCTATGGTTTCCTTCTATAATAAAATGAAATTTAAAGTATTATAATAATGTTTTACTAACCTTTACAGCTGTACCCGCCATACGCACTATTCCCAAAATAGTTTTCCAGTCAAATTTAGAGTTTTGTGTTTTGTCAGTAGAATTTTGTGAGGTTACTACTTCGACAAGGACAATATAGCTGGCATGATAAAATGGTTGGCCTTCTTTGTACAAAACTAAAATTGAAAGAAATACCAACATATTAATAGAGTATAAACTAACTAAACTTAAATTGTTTTAATTATTATAACGCAATTGATAAAAATCCCATCCAAGTGCCATGGAACCCTAGCACGAAACATCAATATATATTTTATCGACAATGTCGGTAATTTGGAATCGTTCCCGAACCTGACTGCAGATCGCCAACAAACAAATGACAGTTCACATTAACTAAATTAAGCATATTTAGTCGACGTTGTCGTTGGTTCGTTAGCCACGTGCAGTCGGGCTCAGGAACGATTCCAAACTACCGACATTATGAATAAAATCTATATCGATGTTTCGTGCTAGGGCTCATGGTCTTGAAAATATCAAGTTATAATTTCTTACGAAAATCTCCTCCGAATTTGATTCCAGGTTTAACTATCCACCCCTTTGACCGATAATAATGATAAACAATATATTTTGTGCAAAAATCATTTTGTGTTTTGCAAAACAGCCGCCAAGTTGTATCCAAATCCAGAGGTTTTTCACATTCGTCTAAGATCTGAAGACAGCCGAGCCCATAAGCCAAGAAATATGCTTCCTGTAATGTTAGGACCAAATTCTCTTGCAAACTAGATTGGTCCATATGCAACTTGGGTTTTAAGTCTTTGAAGTAATCATCTTTGTCAGAGTCACTATCCGGCAGAACGATGACAGAGTTTGGAGGGAAGTGGAGATCGTGGATGGACGTAGCATCTTCGTCACACTCTCCTTCTCCAATTTGGCGTAATTCCAGGGAAGGTTCTTCTGGATTAGACTTGGCACACTCCACATCTATTATAGAGATTGTATTACAGCTGGTACTTGGCTGAGTCAGATCTAAGGTTTCACTTTTATTGTGGGCCATATTTTCTTCGTCGCTTGAAAGAACATTAATAATTAATTCAGACTTTTCAGGTACAATTTTCGACTGGGACGTTTTCTTTTTACCATCGTTGACAATATTTTCAATGGTTGAGTGAAGTTTGTAGATATCGTCCAGTAGGTCGCTGTGGGAACTTCTTGATAACCTTTTGTTTCTGTTTTTACTACAGTCAATTTTATTCATCCATTTCTTCCTATGTAAATATTGGCGCTCTTTCAGAAAAATAGGCAATTTGGAATGATTCCGCATTATGTATGGCCGCGACCTGGAGTTGGAACCTTTGCCGAAGTTTCCCATATTGTGTAAGGCGCTTATTTCGGCGGGGGCTTTCACTACGACTCCAAAACCATTGAAAATTCCGGTGCAAATAATCGGTACCCAGTTATCGATGGAAATTCCTATTTCAGATTCGATGAAAATCGGGAATGGTTGTTGTGATTCTAAATTACATTGCCTTTTCCTCTTCGGCTCTTTTAAATCCATATTAATAGTTGTATAAGATGATTATTAGCGAAATTATTTCACTAACGAATAGTTATGTTCGATTTGACTTCTTACTGAGGCTCAGTCGGCTGAGAACTATTATAAACAATATTATAACCCTATTTACTATTTAGAATAGTGACAGGAGAATGACAGTATATACTAGAGATGTTCGATATTCCGGTCCTGGTTACTTTGTCCCAGCGACTTGTCGGTCACTGGAGCCGGTTCCTAATTTTATTTTATTCATAAAATTCAAATATTTGATGGGAACCGGTTCCTTTTTTTCCATCATATGGTGCGGACACACGATGCCAGTATTTAGTCAAGTTGCAAATGGCAAGTAAATCGTTTAGTAAAATTAGTAGGCACTGGCCACTAAACTTCCACACGTCAGGCAAAAATTAAATCCTCATCCGTATTAAATTTACGAAGGTCTAATTTCTCCATTTATTGAAAAAAATGCAAAACTGAAAATTGTGGATGTCCATCACTATAGTTTCAACACATGCGTAGAAACCTACTTGAGCTGTTAGCCATGAAGTGTGGTGAGCAACGCACAGCGAGCCCAAGTCACGTCAGTTTTAAACGCGCCGTATTGTAGACTAGTCGCAAATCATGTCAGAAATAAAATTTCCGGTTTCAAGTTGATTAAATGATTATTGCAATGTTTAAATGCAATAAAAATTAGAATCCAAATTGCGCCATAGAGAAGACTGTAAAATATGATAATATCCCTTCTTAAAACAAATCACTTTTTGTTAAAAAAATTCATTGAAGGATTTTAAAAGTTATTGATATTTTCATTCGATCGAAATATACATCTGATATCTCAAAGTTCAGCGACTTACTTTCCTTTAATAAGTGTTTTCATTTCAAATGAAAATTGTGTTTTGCCCAATTCTTTTAATAACAAAATAATTATAAAAGTGAAAAATAAAATGAAGTGAATTATTTTTACTAGATTATCAGTGCTTCAATACACGTCATTATGGAGGCGAGGGGAATTATCTAAGTAGTGAGTGTTTTTTTCTATAATTAAAAGATGTTCAGGATTCAAGAGTTCTTTGGAATCTTAATTATATTTATAGGTCTCACCATCGGGTTAAAAGGTACGACTGTTTATTTTTAAGTTTTCTTCAACTAGTTCTTGACATTTCCAAAATAATATGTATAAAAGAAGTGAAGGGAGTTTGGCGGAAGTATCTGAATCATTTTTAAAATTTGTACCCTAAGTTTAGACACACACGTCACAATCAACAGTTTCTGCATATGCAGGAGGAAATTATATTTTTTTGGCAATTTGACAAGTAATTTAAATTTATTGTTTGTAATATAAATGATTTCAGGTAACTGGGGTTTTTGTGTCTTTCTTCTGAAAAAAATGAAATCATTTTGTTAATTTACTATCGTTCTTAAGTTTGTTTGATTTTAAAATCAATTAAATGCACATTTGTTAGTAGTGGAATATAATTATTTCAATACATCATTTGTTTTGTCATAAAAAAACGTTATTTTTCGATAAGGCTCACGACAAGATGTATGAATGTAGAAATAAGGGTGTGCCAGGATGTATGACGTTTCATCCTCTCTGACTACCCATTAGAAGTGATTAATAGGTAGGTAGTTACTTTGTCTAGTAATACGAAGAGCGATTTGAATTTACTCTTTTCTCATCCTTGTCAAAATTTCTATGGTCCACGAATGATCCGAGGTTAGTGATGAACAAATGTCAAAACTTTATATTAGAACTTTTCAGATGGTACCCTTCATGCGATGGTAGTATTGATCAAAGTATTGCTGTCTTGGTTTCACACACACGCTAGATTCATTGATAAATGAGAAGCATGATTTTATTCTTAGCTATCTTCGGGCCAGTCAGTCACAAGACCTTCTCAGCTGAGTTGTTCGTCTTACTTTATTATTGCAGATTCTTTTTTCTGGATGAGAAATTCTCTTAATAATTAAAGTGATTTTAATCGAAAACTCATCAAAATGTCGCACTCTCACGATTCCAAGAACGTGATTCCTTTGCCAGATGAAAAGATCGGTAAGCTATATTATTATGCCCAGCCCTGGAAATTTATTCCAGTAAATTTAATTAAAATATGTGTTTAATTTAAAGTATTCTTAAATATATGTATTTATTTTAGACATGATTGCTGCTACTAGTGTCCTGCAGCAGCAGGCCTCAGATATTCGCCAGCAAAAAGTTAATTGGCAGTCATATTTGCAGTAAGTATTTTTTCATATCTGTTCATTTCAATAACTATTATTTGATACATCTTTGATGTGTCAAGGTCTTCTAGCTTGTTTCCAAATGCATCATTTTCCACCTTCTCGGATATAAATTTTGTTGTAAATTGCAAGCTCTTTCTGGACCGGTTATTAGCTGAGTGGACAAACCACCCGGGCGTTGTGAGTTCAATTCTTGTTAGCTAAGTCCTCCATCCTCCATTTTCCGCTTATTGTAATGGTAGTAAGAGTTTTTCAAATATTGTCGGGTTATTCGTAACTCTGGAATGTTTGTCTTTCTTTTTAAACAAAAAAAATCAATATATTTCCATTGATATTGATATCGATGAAGCGATAGGTGCCTTGTAACCATCCAGAATGGTAGATACTCTCAGTTTTTGCCCTGCTGAAAGACCACAATTCAGAATCGAAACGTTGCTTGAAATGGCTTTATCCCTGTTTGGTGACCAGATCTGAATAGTCAGGTATTTTTCAACCTTCCTCTTCCCTATATCCTTCTCCTCCACACTCCTTTTAGCCTCACAGCAAGCTCCGATTGAGGATGCCATAGTCCCACTGGCTTTGGGCATTTGGGACTCTTGTGTGGTCTTCACATATAAATAAAATTCAACTATAGATACCAATAGGACAAGGTTAAAACAATACAAGACTTGATGTGAAATGTCCGCCATATGGTTCCAGGTCCCAGATGATCACGCAGGAAGACTACAATTTTGTAGTGGCCTTCGATAGCGCGGACTCCAAGACCAAGGAGACGCTCCTGGCCGACCAGCGTGCTCAGTGCGCCAAGACCTTCTTCAACCTCTTGGGGCACGTCAGCAAGGACCAGACCATCCAGTACATCCTCATCATGATTGATGACATGCTTCAGGTAATTCTGCTATTCAAGCTACTGTAACTCAAGGTGAGAATATGCCACTTTTTGGTATTATGTTTTATTGTGCAGAAGAAAAAACAGATATACGGCAGAATAGGAGCCTTTCTTCTTGCCGTTCTCTATTGTTACAGTTACCGTTGTATTGTTACATGCTTTGCAGACCATAAATGCAAACCATAAATGCTTTTAGTCAAAAACAGAAGAACCACTTGGAGGGTCTTGGCTTGTACATTGCACACGGAGATCTATTATAGAAGGGTTCTTGCTAATACGTGGTGAATCAAATTCCATTATTGGTGGGTCCTTGCTTGCACACATTGCATCAAGCTCGATTCCTACAGGCTACTGCATTTGGCATGCCAACTTCTAGAGTACTGAATTCCCTCTTTGTCTTTTTTCAAGATGACTTACCCTTTCCTTTACCTTTCTCTGAGATTTTCTTTTTTCCATTTTATATGTTCATATCTGTCTCAACTGATTCCGTGGTAGGGCCACTATTGTTTAAATTAAGGTTGCTAGTGGCATAGCTCTTTCCCACGGGAACGTTCACAATATTTCTCTTCCTGTTTCTTCTTTTTGATGTGATATCCTGTCTTAGAATTTAGATGTTGAATAAAACAGTCTCCTATCAGCACCTTCATAGCAGGCAGGTCTTCAATAATTTGCAATCTTTTAGAAACCTCCGTTGCATGTCTTTTGAGAAAAGAATTGAACCATTCGATTCCTGGAAGGCTATTGAAAAACTTCACAACTTTCCTATCTTGGTTGTCCAATTGATTGTTGACAACTAAACCCAATTCTTCTTTATCAACTGTACATGTACACAATGATGATTCATTTCATAATATTGGTATTCTTTTCACATGAGAGTATTGGTTTGCTTGTAGCTTATATTGTGTTTCTAGATACTGATGACTTAGGACACCTGTATTTAATTATGGCTATTTCAAAAATATGATAACGTAGATAACTGAAATTTATTAAATAGAGGATAGAACCGCTTTGTAAAATACTTTCCATCTCTTCCAGGTTCATATTATTTGACACCATTGCTGCTCCATTCACATTTTAAAATTATTATCTATATATGCATATCTGTTACCCGTTTAGGTGTTATATTTTAGCAATATCTAACCGAAATCTTACATTTATGTTGCATGATTGGACTAGGATTAATTTTTTTGCTGTATGATTATTTGCAATTTTACTTTATCATATAGGTATATAGGAGCACTGTGGTAGTAATTTTTAAAATATGACCTCTGAGTGGGGTCACAAAATCTTGAACCACTCCTATATAAATGCAATGTTTTCATTATTATTATTGTATAATGTATTTATATAAGTGTCGCAATGTACAATTGTATTCTACAATTTGTACGTTATTATATGCAATTTTCTGGTTTAGGAGGATAAGACTCGCGTGGAGATTTTCCACGAACATGCCGGTCGCAAGCGCGACTCCCTGTGGCTGCCGTTCCTGAACTTGCTCAACCGCCAGGATGGCTTCATCATGAACATGTCCTCGAGGATCATCGCCAAGATCGCCTGCTGGTCCAAGGAGCTGATGGACAAAACCGACCTCCATTACTACCTTACTTGGTTGAAGGAACAGCTGAAGCTCAACGTAAGTCAAAATAAGCTTTATAGTAAACGCTTTTTGAACAAACATTTTGTTCCAACACGAAGATAGCTTTTAAATATATTCTCAGTAGCTAGCATTATAAGTATTATTAAAAAACCCTATCCAAATAAGAATGCTTGATTTTTTTAAATTTATACATCGAACACTGCATCTGCAAAAAATAAGTGATCTGTCAATCTGTCCCATCTTATCTGTAATCCACTCGTTTGACTTTGTGTCGGAAGGTTACGGGTTCGATCCCCGCTGCAGTGCAAAAGTTTTAAAAAATTATTTCATGTAAATTTGCGCCGTCAGTCAGAGTGTTGCGATGTTGTTTAGTTTGATGAACCTCACAAAATTGCTTGAAATGGCTTAAACTTTGTTTGGTGACCAGATTTGAAGAGCTAGGTACTTCCTAACCTTCCTCTTACCCATCTTCTTCCCCTCCCCATTACCTTGAGCCTCACGATATACCCCAATTAGGGATGGCATAGTCCCACTGAGCCCAGACTGTTAGGACTGTAGAATTATGCAGATGCCATAAATTTTACTAATATTACCATTTCATTTATCTACATATATATATATTTTTCTTACAATAGATCTACATAATTCCAGCAGGATGTTAGTGTTAAAAAATTATTTCCGATTAATATTTTTTTAGAAATTATTACAATATCAATGCACTTTGTGTCAATTTTATTTGTTGTTTTTGGAAAAGACTCCTTATCAGTGAATAGAGCTTACTTTTATTTATGAAGTGGGATGGTTTGCATGCCTTTAACAAATTTACTCAAGTATCATATATTTTTTTAAATGCATATATTTTCAAACTCGTTAATTATGCGCTTTGTTTTTTTCATTATCAGATCTATTTATGTACTATTCTTGTTTGTTTTTATGAAAACAAATTAAATACATCACTTTTTACAGCTTGTGACCTATAACTTTAAATAATTTTAATAACATTAATGATTTGAGATGCCCGAAACCCATTCCCAGGGACAAAATGAAACCCATCTAAGCTGCGTTTTCAATAAAATGCATACATAATGATTTTCTAATGACTTGTTTTTTTACTATATTCTAACATTCTTATACTTTTCCTGCACATATGGTTTATTACATAATAATATTATTAACGTAATGCATGTGAAGCAATATTTGTTTAACCTTACTAACACCTGGGAAAATATACTGTGATGTTTAGGTTTTTAGTTTCATTTGTATTAACAACCCTCATGGTTTTTATGTTAGATTTATGTAACCGCACATAAATTTTGTCCAACTTTTTTACTTTCTAGCGATCATGTCTGCTTGTCTAAACAACACAGCCGCCATGTTTATCTTAAAAGCAAACATTTCAAGAGATTAAAACCTATTTTAGTTCTGTATATTTTCATGTTAAAATATTATTTATGGTTGTTTAATTTGGATTTTGTAAAAATAATTTTAGTAAACATTACTTTGTCAGATATGATTTGTGATTCTCACCGCCAAAAGTATTATTGTGGTGGATTTTTGGGTTATTATGCCATTTTGTGCTTTCTTCTCCTTCAGCCGACTTTTCGGCCCTCCAGTGTCCATCAATGTACATCTGCCCTGATGATGGACACTGCAAGGCTGTCCGAAACAACACAATACGGCATAATAACCCTAAAATCCATCACCGTGTAACTTTGTCAATATAACTGCTTGTAAATGATTTAAATTGTCAAAAGTAGTAATTTTTTTTTTTATCAAATGTAATTTCTTATTATCAAGCATATTTACTGACTCCTTTTTGTCTGTGTATTTTGTTGATAAATTAATAGAATATAAACATGATGCTTTAAGAAGATTTGTCAATGTTTACTAAATAACATAGTTTTGTTCACTTTTTATTTTATTTCATAAAATAATTATACATTGCAGATTAAATGTATTGCATTAAATATTTATGTTCATTTCTAATTTTGTATTTCTTTACTTACCCTGAAGATGTCACAAAAGAAGTTACAAAACTAGTTTGCAAAAAAAATAACATAAATAGTGAAAAAAACTAAGTTATATAGTAATAATTTATAATTAACTTTCACAATGATAACATATTAAACAATTAAGAATTGTTAATGTTTAATAAATTATTGTTTCCTCTTATGCACTAATCTTTCTCATGTTTTCTTAAATTAACTATCCACCAAAGCTTTTTTCACAAAACACTAACCTCACCGACCTTAAGAATTTGTGTTACATATTTTATCTTAACAAATAATTTATGATATTATTATTTTCACAATTTGTAACTATTTTCTTGTGCACTGTGTAATTTTTATGATCCTCTTTTTATAAATCATCTCTCTAAAGGGCCGGTATTATAATGTCTAGATAGGGTTTCAGTAAATGTAAATATTAGCTTATCTTACAGATAGGAACTCTAGTTTCTCATTTTAATCTATATATTATGATACTGGCCCATAAGACTGCATGGTTTGATTTACTGATGTTAACAACATTTGTAAAATCAGGCTTTCAATAACTTTCATGGTAAAATCTTAGATTTCTTCAATCATGCTTGGAGAATGTGGTTGGTTACCTTTTATTTCTGCTTAGACCGATGATTGTCATTAAGAGCCTTGATTTCCAAGCAATAGGAAATAGAAATGTTTTCCTGTGATTGCTCTAACAAAAGTTTTGTGAGTTTGTATTAACTTGTGCCTGATTCTTTAGGTTATTTCGTCCTTTGTTCAGATTCTATCTGTGATGTTCTACCGAGATGAATTGTCTTAACCCTTTGGCTTGTATTAATAAACAAAGTGTTGCAAAAAGGAGCTTCTTGGATAGTTTAGCAGCTGCTTTGGGGATAGCCGTGTTTTCCACTATTTGGAGAGTTTAGCCTCATTTTGACCTGATTGAAGGCGGACCAACTGACGGCGGACATAATGCACGCTGAGGCCATTCGCCAGTTGAACATGGGCTCGGAAAAGGGAGCTAAGCCTATTCATGAGTCCTATACGGAAGTCTCCACAGCCCTTGATGATCCTAAAACATATTCCGGTGTAATCTCGGTCTGTAATATACACTTTTTTTTACTGTCTATCCATTATTTTTAAGAAAACATTATATTGACTGTAAATACAGAAGGGAAAAATGTTAATCCATCTAACTTCTGTCATAATTGGCTTCATAGTGGAGCAGTTATCATCGTTGAACTTTTTCATACATCTAATTGTGTGTTTACCGATGTTGGACTTCTGCTGTCAATGGGATTTTAGGGTGAAATATGTGATAATAAATTCAGAGACAATATCCCAAATTTGCAAAATGTTTATGAGGAAAAACTATTTCTAGACTTGAATGCGTTATTCCCTTCTGCATTTTCACACTCTATCTTTGAGCTGTCAATTTGTTGACACCACCTCATAAAAAATAACTACAACATTTATTTCCTTATTAATAGTAGGTTATTGTATGTTCTACGCCCACCTGTTGCATCAGAATTTGGCAGTTTGCACAATCTGACTGCACAACTGTTATTTAAGGCATAGTAAGAAACCTAATAAATCTAACATTATATAATATAAATCTGATCAACTAGAAAATTATTAAAGTTAAGCTAAGTTAGATTAAGAAGAATAATCAATAATCGTTTTGCAATGTTGGTACTCCTTTCACGAGAAGGCATTACCTTGCATGATGTTAATACGCTGTTGGCAGACCTGCTTGTATCACAGCTGGGGGTATAACATACAAGTACCAAAATAAGTTTTTTTTTTAAGAACTATTATGTAATCATATTTAATATGTTATCATACGTTTTTTTATAGTATATATAGAAAAGGAAGCACCAATTTGTAGTAGTCAGGATTAGGTGAGAAGGAAGATTCGGTATAATTTAATTTAATTATACATATCACTTTAATAGTTATTTATAACCCAATACCACCTTACAGAATCGGAATGGGAAATTTCACCCAATCATCAAAAGTTAATCTGGGATAATTGCATGGAAGGCTCTATTTATTTGAGAATGTGCTCAAGCACCCTGTGTGCCAATTAACTGATTAAAATTAAACTATCTAAATTAGCGATAGACATAATCGAAACATCCATTTCAAAATCATTTTCAGAAACTCTTTTGCAACAGAAATTTCAATTATGTCCATCACTAGTAAATTAATGTAAATAAATAAAGTAATAATTAACTGTAAATTTTTTTTTTACAAATATTTTTTTGGCAGCAGGCGGTTAAGGCTTATGTTAATGAGGCATCAGCATGAATTTGGTATCTAATATATATATTTTAAAATTATAATTTATATAATATTCTTTGTTTCAGTCCGGTGTGGTCTGTGTTCTTATGCTTTTGAGTTTATTTTCCAGAACAATGAGTACATCCAGTCGGTGGCTCGCTGCCTCCAAATGATGTTGCGTATTGACGAATACCGCTTTGCCTTCTTGTCGGTTGACGGCATTTCTACCATTCTGTCCATCTTGTCGTCCAGAGTCAACTTCCAGGTTTGCAAATGAACATTATTTTATATAAAGAAGGATTCAGGTCTCTTCAAGATTGAATGCTTACAAAGATATGCTTGAAAAATATTGCACAGATATTAAGTGCTATACAAAGATCGGTCCCTGTGATATGTTTCATTGTATTATCTTGTTTATATATTAAATTTTAACAGATGACGTTTACTGTCTAGTGAATACGTATGTATGAGTGTTAGTAGTGTGAGAAGTGGTGAAGTAGTGGTGAAGGAATATGTGTGTGTGCACATAGGGCAGGTTATACATATCTTTAAAATAATGGTTTTCTTAAATGATATTTCATTCAACACAACAATAAATAATGATATTTAAAAAAAAGCAATTGAACTAAATTAGCAGTACTAAAAAGATAAACTGATAGAAATGTGTCGTGGGCGCCTCTGTGTGCCCAAAGTAAATTCAATTTTTCCTTTTGGTGAAATCAATCAAACGCTTAAAAAAAAAAAACGAAATTCTTGAACAGATTTAAATAAATTTCACTGTCCTGTATGGAGCCTAGGAGTCGAAGAAGTGCTTATGTAAATTGCCGATTATAGATCACACTTTTAGGGTTATCTATTCAGTGGTCACAACTATAAATAATGATATATATTTATATATGTTTTTTTTAAACATATTAAGCAGTGTCGAACACTTTGCGCATGCCTTTCCTGCCGTCACAAATATTGGAGCAGTACCGGCACTTATTTTAAAACGAGATTATATGGCGGCGCTATGTCTATTTTTAGCCGAGTTATTGAAGTTTGAAATTACTTTGACAGAAACTGTCACTCGTTTGGGTGCAATTGCCTCCCTGCACCCGGCATCGATATTAAAGACGTTTCATGTCAAAAGCAATCGAACCTAAGCCTTGGAGACGGGCCCTAGCCAAATTAGTAGTGGAGCAATGAGTGTTTGCCTGGAGCTCTAGACTTTGCTAACACGAATTGTCAACAATTGTAATTGTATGATTATTGTTTGAATATTCATGTTATTTAAGTAACAATGATTGCATCACTACTACGCATGTGAAATAGAAATTTGATCTTAGAATCTATGTTTTTAACAATTGTTTTCCAACTCAATAAAATGGTTTGTTTGTTAGGTGCAATATCAACTGGTGTTCTGCCTGTGGGTGCTGACATTCCACTCACTCCTGGCTGAGAAGATGAACAAGTTCAATGTGATCCCCATCCTGGCCGACATCCTGAGCGACTCTGTCAAGGAGAAGGTCACCAGGATCGTCCTCGCCGTGTTCCGTAACCTCATTGAGAAGCCTGAAGATAATCAGGTGTGTATTTTAATATGTACAAACACTGAAATGCATACAGGAGAGCTCGTCTGAGTAGCATGAAATGTATGAATGTAAACAAAACGTTAATAAGTAAATAAAAAGTTCCCACAGAAGTCAATGCTTATACTGCTGCGCCACAGATACTAACATATTTATGAATATTATGGATACGTGTTGTCAGCAGGCCCCTGTTTGTGATTTAGGTGGCAAAGGAGCATTGCATCGCCATGGTGCAGTGCAAGGTGCTGAAGCAACTGTCCATCCTGGAGCAGAAGAGGTCTGACGATGAGGACATCATGGAGGATGTTGAGTTCCTGAACGAGAGGCTGCAAGCTTCCATCCAGGACTTGAGCTCCTTCGATGAGTACTCCACTGAAATCAAGAGCGGAAGGTATAGACAAATTAACACTAAGCTAAGATTTGTACAGCACCCTTGAGCTGATTTTTCACAAAAACGGCGCTATACAAATTATCCAAATACTATTATTATTACTTATTTACATATGTATTGTAAAATATATCATTGATTGATGTGGACCACGGCCGATGCCAAATAAGCTAGTACCAATAGGTAACCACTAGTATAATTTAGAACCCGTTGGAGCATTTTGACAGAATAAGGAGTAACATACCACAGTCAAGTATTTTTGAACTCAATTTCCATCCATATTATTATTTATAAGACTTAACCTCTTAAATGCCCAATTCCCGCAATGTACAATTTTCATCGTACCTAGCTGACTGTAATTTTGTAATAACTCACTTGTGTTTTACAAAATGATGTTTTTGTCAATTATGCCATCTTCTCAGATAATGTGTCTATGTATTTTTTCAAATTGTATGTTAATGGTAAAAATGTTTTTTCTGGAATAGCTACTTAAATATGGAGAATAAAAATATTTTGATAAAAAAATGTGAAGATTTAAAAAAATATGTTGACTTTAAATATGTACACATAATTGTTAATTTCAGATTGGAATGGTCTCCAGTGCACAAGTCAGCTAAGTTCTGGCGCGAGAATGCAGCGCGTCTCAACGAGAAGAACTATGAGCTGCTGCGCACGCTGATCCACCACCTCGACACCTCCAAGGACCCCCTAGTGCTATCCGTCGCCTCCTTCGACATCGGCGAGTACGTCAGGCACTACCAGCGCGGCAAGCAGTAAGAATTCTTCTCATGTTATTCAATTGTCGCTGAAGCACCCTCGACCTGATGTTTTACATAAATTACCCCGGAATAACTTGTGGCCAAGAAGGTTTCATAATTTGAAATTTTTTAAAAATTTCTTTGCCAAAAAATTCTAAGAGACCTATCTGTTTTTTCGTAGAAAACTTGCTCTATTAGAATTCAGCAAAATAAATCAAAACTGGTTGAAAAATCGCAAATTGCTCATTTATTAAATCTCCTATAAAATAATGAAATCTGTTATAACTAGGACCTGGGGCCCTAGCACGAAATATCAATATATATTTTATCGACGATGTCGATAATTTGGAACTGTTCCCAAGCCCGAATGCAAATCGCCATTGAACAAATGACAACACACGTCGACTAAACATGCTTAATTTAGTTGATTCAACCAGACAGTAATTTTTTCCTCAAACAACTGACTCCTATGGGATTTGTCGATACATATATATTTATTTCTTTCAGTGTAATTGAACAGTTGGGAGGCAAGCAGCTGGTGATGCAGCTCCTGGGCCACGAGGACCCCAACGTCCGCTACGAAGCCCTCCTCGCCGTGCAGAAACTGATGGTGCACAACTGGGAATACCTCGGCAAGCAGTTGGAGAAGGAACAAACCGGAGGAAACAGCGCCACGGGAAAACTTGGCAGCAGTGGAATTGGAGCAAAGTCTTAATACCCTCCCCGCAATTCATCTTAAATTATATTAACTGTTTTATATTTCCTTGAAATATATCCTACTGTAAAATAAACCTACCTATTTACAGTCCCACTATAATATTATTATTATAATCAAATCGTTGGCTTGTAAAATTTTACACATGTGAATGTTGATTATTTTATATTTTTTATTATATATTCAACCTGTACGCCTTTTGATCAATGTGTTCATATCTTCTGTTCATGTTCTTCTTGTATCTGTTAATTTGAATTGTATGTGCAAATTTGTTCAAAAATCCCTTTTCATAAGGCTTAGGATTCAAGAAGTAATTTATTACGTCCCTTGTAAATACGTATACTTAGTCTGACAAGTATTTTCGCAGTGAGCAGTTTCAAATCATGTACATTCCAAATTACTTTATTATTGAATTGATGATTTTATTTTCGTAAAACACTCAAATGTATATAAAATTGTTGAAAACCCATAGAATTATAAAATCACTCAAGACACTTGGGTTCTATCTTATTAAGTGCAAATATCAATAAAGTAGCCACTAATGTCCGGTTTTTCATCAACTTCCGTAGGAGCTTGCCTATGAAACTTATGGTTCTTACTTAAGCTTGAATATTTTTTTAATTGAGATTAATCCTTTGTATTTCAGTTCAAACTGGTGATGAAAAACTGGGCCTAACTGTTACACACGATTATCAGATTTAAATTGCAATTTGCATATTACTTTATAATTTAGTGAACATTATGTGTACTTTATCAGTTTACTAGGCTTTTGTACATACATCGTAATAAGAAATCATTGCTTATTTCATGCACATATCTGTTTTATCTCTACTTTTGTTTTCAGAGTTGTCTTTCCCTCAGATTGTTGGTGGCTACTGACCGTGTTTAAACTGTGTGTATTATGGTAAAAGCATGTTTAAATATTTAATCATAAATATATGAACAAAATGCTTTCTAGTATTATAAATTTAGATTGTTACAAATGTTGAAAAAAAAATAGAGATATAATAAAAAATAAATGTTCAGTTATTAACATAACGTTTTTTTCTTTAACCGCTTGAGGTCGAGTTCGGTGAAGGAATTTCGAACATGGCGTAAGACCGGCGCTCACGGGTTCAGGATTTCATTAGCGGTCCTTCCAACTTTATTTTTTTATAGTGAATACCACACTAGAGTCCCAACTGTTGCCAACCGTCTAAAATTGGGGTATGTTGTGAGGCTGAGGGTAGTAGGGAGGAGAAGGAGATGGGGAAGATGAAGGTTTGGAAGTACCTGGCTATTCAGATCTGGTCACCAAATGCGGCTAAAGCCATTTCAAGCAACGTTTCGATTCTGAATGGTGGTCTTTCACCAGGGCGACACTTAGACTATCTACCACTCTGGAACGTGCCGCAAATTAATTAAATGTTCTATGACACGTTAATTAAATAAAAATTATTTCCGCACGCCGGGTTTGAACCCACGACTTCTGGATTCGTAGTCTAGCGTCTTACTTACCTATGTCTTATTTAAATTGAAAGTACGCCTCAGCACCTCAATGGTTAAACTGACAATAATTAACAAGGTATAGACGTCAAGCAGTCCAATGCCTTTAAGTGAAAGAACTACCAGTAGAACAACATATAAATTTTGTTTTGCCACCTAGCCTAACAACATTATCACAAATTTACAAGAAACTTTCATAACCTCTACTAGTTTCATCTTTAATTTCCGTTCTTAGCTGACGTTGAAATATTATTCAGTTCTTACTTGCACAATATGAATAACATAATACAAATATGAATAACTGTCAGATTGTATAATGCTGTTTTCAATTTGTGAAAACTGTACATGAAAACCCAAGAAACAAATTGAATAAAACATATTTTATTAAGATAATAAAGTTAAAATGTTATTTTTTTTTTCAATGTATCGTACAAAATAAGGCAAATTATTAATTATTTGTCATCATGTCAAAATATCCTTCCTCCATTTTGGGATACCGCTGAAATAAAAATGAATACATTCAATATTAAAGTTAGAAATCTTTAAAAGTGGTGTATTTCACCACCTTGATTATGCATGGAATCTGATAAGAGAGTGCTACAAAATGCTCAATAGAGCTACCGCTTCACCACAAACATTAGTGTTATCACTAAGACTGGAATTCAAAATACGGCATTATTTCTTTTTCGTTTACTGAAAATGCTGAACACAGTATGACCTTCAAGACTTTCATCAATAAACTACACAAATATAAATATCGCTCATGTCAAAACAACACCTCGTATCCCACCCATTTGTCAAAGGTGACTTTCAGTGTATTCTGGTAGAAAATGAAAAAATACACAAACTGGCCATATCTCGTAAGCCAAATAAATTTATTAAAGGTTTTTTTTTCATTGAAAATAATTCCTTTGGAATGTCGGATTCCCGCAAGGTACAAATTCCGCCGTACTTGGCTGACTGTAATTTCGTAATAACTCACTCATGTTAAAATAGTGGAATAAAGTTTAAAATTTGGTATCATTAAAATCATCACTTGTGTTTTACAAAACGATGTTTCCGTTTATTGTGCTATCTTCTCAGATAGTGTGTTTATGTATTTTTTTTAAATTGTATGTTAATGGTGTAAGTGGATTTTCTGCAATAGCTACTTATATTCGGAGTGATTGTTTTCTCCGCCATGTCACTAAAAAAAGTTTGATGAAGAAATGTGAAGATTTTTTTTGTTGTTTTATTGTATTTCGTGTGGCTAAATACATTTCCTTCCAAATCAAAATAAATACAAACAGTAATTTCACTTTAAATATCAATTTTGTCCAGTCGTACTGACGTAAGCAAACTACAAATATTTATTACTCGACTTGTACCAAACTTAATGTAAGGCAAAATATCTTTATGAATTGATTATTTTGTTGACAAGCGATTACGATTCATCAAAATATTGGACCAACAGGTTTCAAAGAATAAAAACTCCTGAAAAGATAATGATGAATGCCCGATGACTATTGGCAACTCCGGCACACTAGAGGTGAAAACCAGTTATTCCTCCTGATTGTCAGCATTTATATGATAGCCTTCCCCACTATTGGAAGCTAAGATAAGGGTACATTAGAATTTAAGATGCACTTTTTTTATAACTCTTAAGTTATGTGCCATGTTATTTTTTTATGTGATAAAAAATTCAATTTTTTTGTCAAATTTTTGTGTTCTAAATTTTGTATTATGTGGGACACAAGGTATTGTTTTGTCAAGAGCGTTATGTCATTTGAATGAACTCACAGTTTAGGTAGAAAGTCCACATGGTCTGCAGTAATTGGTTTGCGTGTTGAGATGGTGTCAGCTGACTGGAACTTCTTGATGCGGCGACACCACTGCTCCGTCGGCTTGTCATAGCTGCGAGAGGAGCTGCGGATGTTATGGCAGCAGCTCTTCTTGATCACATTGCTACGGTTCTCAAAGAAATCGCACGATTTGGTTTTCCTCAGAGTGTTAATGTGGATTTTCCGATTACTCACAAACAACTCATCGCGCTGTCTGTAAAAACCACAAAAATCAATGAAAATAAATACATATGTAGCAATAAATGGTAACATTTTATTCAGATGTTATGAATTTACCTGTATTCCTTAATTTTTTTATTTGCTGCAGTACTTCTTTTATCTTTTTGCCTCTGATGGTCTTCCTCTTCTTTCATAAGCCTCTTTTCCATTTCTAGTTTCTTTGCCTCTGTCCATTTTATAATATCTTTCTTGTCCAATTTTCTATGTGATTCCTTGACAGCTTGTATTTCCCGTTGTTTTAGGGTTTGTTCCACCTTTAGCAATGAAAAAATTGAAATAATGGAAAATATATTCTATCCAAACACTAAATAAGTGTTTCCCAAACTTATTTGGCTCACCGCCCACTTTCCAAGTATATTTTTCTTCAAGCCCCCAAAAGGTTAAAAAATTGGATTATAGCACCAAAGTAGAATTTTTTTCCCTGTTCAAGGTCAAATTAAAGTGAAAGTTACATGTTTTTAAGAGGAATCTCTGCATGTTTATCTTTTTATTAATTTAATTTCAACTTGTCTGTTTTTTTTACTGTTGTATATGTGCAGTTGACTCCTGTGCCAGTAAATACACCCCTGACCTATACAGATTTTTACATAACTTTGGTAACAGCATGTGTGTTAAATACAAAATTTAAAGAGGGATAGCTATAACACAACCGACTGGATAGAAGCTTAGTGATCCAAAGTGTTGGGTTCCCACCCAGACATTGCAGGTTTAATCCCCTCGTAACCCGGGAATGTATGTTTTACTTGTAAAAAATATCACATGTTTTTTTTCAATTTTAAGGATTATTGAAAAAAATATTCATCTGTCAAATCGCCATGACAGTTGACACGTTTCTTCTTACAAAATCTAAATATGTGTATGTACTGAGTGATAAGAACTCTAATTTCTGCGATCAACTCTGTACGTCAGCACGACCTTTTCAGCACCCCTGTTTTCATTATAATAGCTTTTTGCGCTTGGTAAATATTTACATATTATGTAGTACACTATTGTTCACCTTCCGACAGGTCTCGATTAACGCTTTTTAAGTAAGTAATGGTTTTTGCTGTGATATGTACATTTAAAAAGACATGTTAACTCACATATTTTTCTTCAACATTATTTTTTTCTTCTCCTTTATTATTTTTCCATATTTCCAACATAACTTTTGAGTAGGAAGAATCATTGGTGAATTTTTTATGTTTCTTGGTTTTTGTACCATCTCCGTTTTGAGAATCTTTCGACATTTTATGGTATTTGTGAGCTTCCCGCAAGGCCTTCCACACCTCCAGGGATTTATTTTGCATTTTTTTCAAATGTCTGTATTCCAATACCCAGTTGTAATGAGCTATGACCTCTGCTTTTGATATATCTATGAAAATGAATTATTGGATATAAGAAAGCCAAAAGAAACACAAGACCTTTTAAAACAAAGTCCTAAAGGTGCCTATTATTAAGACTTCACCTTTTTTCTTGTCGTTAGTCTGTGTTGTGACAGCGATTTTTAAGTTTAATAAACTAGAAAAATAGACTTTAAACCTGGCAACAGCTGCTGCATGTCCTCAACCAGCCTGAGAACATGTGGCGTGCTCGAGGTGTCATTTTTGGCATTGGAATATTTGAGGCAAGACTTGACGAAGGCAGTGTGCTCCACCTCTCCCCAGCCGCCCGTGTGGCCGCCTGTCTTCTGTAAGAACTTTTGGAATCGTTGCACGTCCTGTGAATAAGTAAATACTATTGATCAGAGGCGGCTCTAGGGGTTCAGAAGTGGAAGGTCAATTGAAAGAAAAACGTTAATATAGCTATGCTCACCAAAATCTGAACTTGTACTGGGAGCCCAAACATGTTCTACCCAACATTATTTATCACTAATTAGCGCATAAAACTTTTATTGTTTACGATTTCTTTCAATGTGTTTTAATTTAAAGATATCCACCAAATTCATTAAAAAAATCTTAGTAAATTAGGTACATCAACAATGTCTGTCTATCAACTGTCTCAACAACAGCGTGAGCGAACTGCCATAATTCAAATTCAAAATAACCATTGTTTCATCGCAACGGCAATTTGTAATACCTGACTAATATTTTACTTTTTCTCCCTCAAACATCTATAATAATTGCATGTCTATCTCTGCTGCTTAATGACCCAGAGCTCCTTAAGAATAGGATATGTCCCCTACTTGAAAAAATATAGTGTATCTCATTTATTGTTTTTATTCATATCTATTGTTACAAATATAGAGAAAGAAGACACATTTCAGAATGACTGAGAAGGTACATGTAATAGCTTCTTATTTATGGTTGGATGGATTGATGGTGCTGCTATCGTCGTTGTATTTTTTAAATCAATTAATATTTTCTACTACCAGTTGGTTTCTATTAAATTAGATTTTTAATTAATATTTGTCATTTTATATTTTTGGGGCTCAATGTTCAAATGACCATAAGGGCCAGCCACCACTGCTATTTAGGCATGCTCATGCCACCAACTTTTGTACTTATAATAATTTGATCTAGAAGTTCGAATATATGATCACAGACTTTTTGATTGTCCTACTTTCAACAGTATTTTTTTGTTTTATCATTTTGCAAAATCTAAAATTAAAAAAAAAAATCTGAATTGCTAGGAATCATAATCTTTTCTCTAACGCCATATCAGTATTTCACATTTTTTTAAAGATGTTCACTTAAACTATTTCAAAACCTAAATTATCCACCTTTCCTTTAACATTTTGAATAGAGGTAAAATACAATATGTATTCAAAATAAAAGAGCAAGTATAATATCAAGACCCCACGTGGGCAGGAAATGGAACAGTCGAAGACTGATTTGATATTTTCTGTATCAATTCCTGAAACTTTTAAGCAATTCTAAAGAACAGTAGGTACTTAATAAAATGAAAACACCTACCATATTTTCTGCTGTTGTGTTTCTTATGATTTTTACAGGACTTGGTTTCAAAGATGCATAGGTGTTTATTGGTAACAAGTTTTCCTCCTCCTGCAAACGCTTTTCAGTTATTCTTATCTAAAATTAATAACATTTCAAAGTTACTGAAAACACCCTTAGAGACAAAATAATCAAGATTTCTTAATGTTTGTAGATAAAGGTAATTCTTTGTATTGGCATTCAGGTTGCAATGATATTCAGAAAAATTCCATACCCTAGTTCTTTACATGTTTTGGATGTTATAAAAATAAGAATAACAATAACACTAGTTACCTCTTCACTCAACACTTTCTCATGTTTTTGAAGGCACTCTTTTTCTTTTTTTATGTACAATTTTATTTCAGATAATTGGTTCTCCAAATCTAACAAAGTTTTCCTGTAAAAATCTACATCTGAAAACATTTTATTAGTCTTTTATATTTTATTGAATAATACTTGTGTTTAATCCCTGCTGTGATACAGTTGTCACAGGCTACAATCTATTGTTATTAATTTATTGTTGGCCTGATAGAAAATTATAATAAATCAAAACAATATAGTATTGAAGAACTTTTCTAATTTTGCATCACAAAAATATTTCACATCGCTGTTTTTTTTCCTTACCAAGTTCTTGCATTTTTTCACTTGACATTACATTTTCTTTTAGAATTTTCATGGAATGTTTGAGTGAAGCGCATTTTTCATTTAACTGTTGTAAATCTTCATTTCTGTAATTAAATATACACATTGCATCACATGATACCGTGAGTAAAGCCATTATTGAAGTTGATCCAAAGACATTAATGATAAAATCTACTTCCAATAGAGATGCCATGGAGATGCAAATGTTCAAGAGCAACATAAAAATGTGGATAAATAACCATAAAGACGAGGAAATTATAAAGATTATGAAGTCAACATAGAATCAGTGACACCAACGCAGCAACCTACAGTCCGCCTCGGAACAGGAATCCCTAGTGAGGAGGACTGAATAAAATTTTAAAAATTCAACATATCTGTATTTCAAAATGTCATATATTATACAATAATAATTCTCTTGCATATTGTTTAATGAAAAAAAATAATCATAATCAATCAATGCAATATTAAAAAAATGTTTGGCAAGATTCCTAGAAGTCAGATTCAGGCTTTCGTAGTAGGAATTTTTACGTGGTGGAAGGAGTAGGGCGGCAAAGGAGAAAGTTTGTTGGGAGTAATCAATCGTAAATTCAGATTTTAGTCAGCCATTTGTCAATGGTGGTGGTGTGATTTACCTTGAGTATTCTAAATCCGATACAAAATAAACCATATCGTCATATTTTAAGGATTTGAGATTTGCAGTAGTGTTTCCATTCAAAACATTCTCTTGGGTTCGCAGTCTCTTGTACAATGTGTGGAATTTAATCAAATAGTCTGTGGATTTTGCAATTTGACTTTTCTTAAATAAGTCATCCATTTTGACAATGCCCTATTTGAGTGAAAAGGTAAATAAAATTCTTCAAACAAAAACTGTGTTGCCTAGTAACAATACATATATTGTTAACATTGTAACCATGGAGTTATGAAACAGGGGGTTACAAACATGCATTACTCTGTAGGTCGGAGAGAGGGGGGGGGGGTCACTAGTGTAGATTTTGTGAAAATAAAATAGTTTTTTCGTTTGCTAGTTCTTTTCGCCACCCGCAGAGATTAGAATGTCAAGATGTGCCAATGGTGACCAAAGGTCAGTTATTAGATAAGTACCTACCTGTCATTAAAGATAACATTCTTTGCAGGGAAATGAAAGATTAGTAATTTGCCTGCAAAGAATGCTTAGTTAAAAAAAAAAAAACCTCACATTATTCATTGATCTTAATATACCTAATTATTATGTCACACTATACAAGGTGTTGCAGAATGTACCTGACAGACTTTCCTGAGCTTATTTTGTGTAAAAAATCTGGATGGCATTTTGGTCATCAGTGACATTTAAAAAAAAAAAAAAATTTTTTTTTGGTCACTCATATAAAGTATAAAAAACATAACATCTTTCTGTTGTCAATCGGAAGTCCACATTTTACAACCAGAGCAACTTAGGAAAATGTTGAAGGCCTTAAATCCTGATAGATTAACACATTCGCTCGCTGATCTCGTCCCTTGTTGACCATTGTAATGACACTAAAATATCCCATACTAATTTATAGACGTGGCGTCACTTAGCATGCTATTTAAATATTGTATTATAATACTGCGTGTACACAACATTTCTTGCGTCATGGCGACACAGCCTCGACAGTGGTATTTGTTGCTACAATAGAAGATGCCTGGGGTGTATGATATGTTATAAGTTAGTTTCGGCGATACAAAGCCGTATTCAAAATCATACATGCACAGATGCATGAATAATATTTTGCAATGCGCTGATGATGTATATATGTATGTACTGTCCGTGAACATGTTAGGGTCCATTTATATCAGTTCGCTAAAATAATTACTCCGATTGAACTCTCACCCCCTCATATAACTTTTTGGTTCTGACCATGTCTTAGGTCTCTCAACAATAAATAATAAAATTAAACAAATTTTGAATAGAGGAACTGGAATGGAAGTTAAGAACATCAACTTCATTAAAAAACATTTATTTGAAAAGTCGGATCTGATATTATAAGAAATTTTTACATCGCACATATACCTATTTATTATTAAACCCAAAATTTTATTATTTTGCTGATATTTTACTTTGATTTTATTACCAAATTATGTTACGAAAATATTGTGTATCCATTGGTTTTGACGAGAATAATTGATCAATTCATTAAAAAAATGATTGTTGATTGGTACACATTTAAAGAAGATATTTTGGTAATGATATTTGTATTTTATTATTTCATGGTTTTCAGACTAGCCATTTTGGCACATAATAATGTTTATCATAGAGTCATTGGAGGGTCAGAGCTCTACAAGATTGCCCAGGCTCGCTACACCACTGAACAAATAATAGTTCTGATGATGATTAAACTTGTTTTATAAACTTAACATAAGCTAACAGAATGCTTCGTTCCGTGCATCACCTTCTTATTTCTATGGTTGGAAAGTTGGTGGTGGTTATGTTGAAGATACTTAGCTTTGTAAACCATTCAATTGCGTCGGGCTGTGCCTGCACTGAACACGCACTCCTTACCTTCCAGCATCCCCATGAGTCTTCCATCACTTCCCCCAAGGAAGCGCTAGCACCCGCTTTGGAATACACTGATTTTCAGATATACTCGTATTTGTACGCTAAAATTATTTACTCTTCACAAATGAAGTCCCCTACTAAGGAAGACACACTTTTTGTTTAGGACTGAATATTCAGTAAAACTACAACCTCGTAATAAGGTGCGAGTTGTTTTAAGTCATTTTTAATATAAATTACCCTATCTGTGGAATGAGGTATTTCTTTTCTATTTCTATGTTTGCACATCTTGATTTAGCAGGCTTCAAAATTATTTCTTTATTGCTCTGGTACATCCAAGCGGAAAGCCAATATAATGCAAGCATCTGAAAACCAGCTTCTTTATCACGAGCTGTGCACAACAGATGAGGGATTTTGCCTATCTACTCTTTAATCTGTGATGGGATGCCTAATCTTGTTGAAATCATACTTGACATTTGACAAGTTGTAATATTGTCATTTATTATAAAATTATACACGCCAGCACATATCTTATCTCATACGGTATTCGGTATACAGGTACAACTTTAATTTGCATAAAAAAATAATTATAAGACTAATCATAAGATCCCCATTCACGGGCGATCCAACAAGCCAAATGGCCCCGCGTGTGTTAGATGGATCGACAGGCTCGATTGAATTTTCGGCAAATCCGAAATCCGTGATGCCAGCCAAATGGATCGCTAGTGAGTGGTGAGCTTTAGTATGTTATTAGAATGTAAAGAATGAAAGTAACTATTTTGCTAATTTTTACATAAAATACAGAAATGGCACAACACTGAGTACCAGGCAAAATTCAGTCCACCAAGCCGGAATTATTTTCAAAACATACAAATAAATAAATTAATTTTGATCTGTTTACAATGAATTTTTATTAAGTGTTCGGTGTTTAGAATGATTCATGGTAGTGTGCATCGATTATCATCATCAGCGCTTGCAATATATTCAGTACAATAATCTCGTCACACATTTGATTCCAGCTATAATTGAATAGTTTTAACCCATAAGGAGAATGAACGTAGCATAATGTCAAAATTCTATAGGAAAATTTGGTGATATCCCTTACCTCTGAGGGGTTTTCTACATGTAGGACATTTCTTACTTGTCAATTTAACTTTTTTAATGCAAGTTTCACAAAATATATGACCACAAAATGTAGACACAGAATTCCCTTTTTGGAGACTCTCCATACAAACGGGGCACTCTCCGTAATTCTTAGAGGGTGTTGTTGGGACTGTTGGCAGCAGTTGGTCCACAGAGGCGGGGTGTGCGGCAGCACAGGGGGGAGGAGCAACAAGAGAAGACATCACACTGAAGAGCGAGTTATCCGGGGAGATCAGTTCTATAGTTTGCATCATTTGCGGAATGGTAGATCTGGTGGAACCCAACAAGGCGTTATGTTCTTCGTAGCCGTACCAGGGCACACAGCACTCTCGACATCCTCGGCACTCAGCAGAGTGCTGGCTTCTTCCTGGCCACATTTTTCTTGCTTTGAGACTTTTCACAGTTGAACAAAGACTGTAATAATTCGAATTGGATTTGGAAGGACTATCTGCGTTGGAAAAATGACCAGCGTTGATTGAAGTATCAGAATCAATAACTATGACTTCTGATGATTGCTGGTGATTTGGGTTTCTGATCGAGTCTAAGTCAATGGTCTCGAGAACCCTGGGTCGTTTATTTTTTGTACTTTTATCTTTTCTTTCCCTCTTCTTTCCTTTACGATTTTCATAATTAAAAGGTATTTTTATCATAGATGACATCACATCAAAAACAGAACTGGAAAAGGACGGAGAATCCTTATTTTTATCTTTAGTAGTAAGTGTGGGCGAATGCTTATCAAAGAAATCTTTAACTTGCATCCTCATCTTCACAAAGGAACTCAAGTGTTTCATCAGCGGAGAGGTGTAAAGCCCTTCACTGGGGGTGGTTGGAGTAGAGTGTTTGGTGTGTGTGGAGGACTCGAACGGCGGCACCAGGGCTGCGCAAGACGGCTCGGGGACCAGGGGTTCGGGGGTTGTGTCGTCTAGCTGAATGATTTCCTGGGACTGATGGCTGTTTAAGACGGCATTGTTCTGAGCTATTAAGAGATCGACATCGATTATCTCACAGTCTGAATCGTATATTTTCGTATCTACATCATCGAGGAGCAAATCAATCACATCGGGTGAAGCCTTTTTTTTTCGTTTGGACCGTCTTTTTTTGTCACGAATAACTATCAGTGCAGAATCACTATTTTCGGAGCCAGACGAGCACTCAATTACATCCCCAGATTTGTTAGACAATTTGGTGGTGCTTTGATTTTTATCATCACTGAAAATATTGTCAGTCACTTCACTATCTTTGTGAGTAACTAAACTCTCTGCAGTGGGAGAGTTTAGAGAAGACGTGCTTAAGCCACTAGCCTCATTGAACCTCGTATTATTTAAGTCTATTGTAATATTATCACTGGAAGTACTCGGAAGTGGAGAAAATGGGCGAAGATCCGAAGACACTGGCTGACTTGTGGGGAAGTAAGTTTCTTCAGGTGTCGGAGAATCTAAAGCTATATCGAATTTCTCATCTTTAATGTCTAAAGCATACACTATCGTAGAATCTGTATCACAGTCATTGTCAGGCGAAGAACGTACACAGTCACTAGCATCATTGTAATCACCTACTTTGAAATCAATTTTATTTTCAGAACTCACGATATCTTGAGAAATATTTCCGGTTTCCATATTTTCATCACTAGATTATTATTTCGAGAAATCAAAACTATATTTAGTGAGTATTTAAGTTATTTTCACATAAGCAGTAGGCACGTATTGTTTTCCAACTGTCAGCTAGTTTTTTCTTCTCCATAGATATGAAAATACCATAAACAACAAAACAACTGCGAAGATTTCGATCAATAGACTACTGCTGTCACAATAATGCTGCAGTCAGCTGTTGCCGTGATTTATTGTTGTCACCTACTTTGAACCTAGAAACCAATTTCAAGACGAAATTGAGAAACGAACCCGTGATTCGCAAATCTAGTGATTGATAATCAAAACATTGCAAAATATTAAAAGGCTAAGTGTTAAAACGGCTACTGCAGGTAAAAAAAAGCTTTATATTTTTTTGTAAAATAACCCAAGAAAAATATACATTTTAACAGTTTCACAATTTCACATGCTTTATTATCAAATCTGTTTTACACAATGCGGATAAATGCTATATAAATGACAGCTAACTATTATTTATTCTATCTACCTTCTCACTCTGCATAGACACCGTATAAACACCATAGTACTTAGATTGTATTTTTGCATGCACATAATATACAATATATTATATCGAAACTAGAGTTCAAGACAGAAACAAGCCGAAAAATGACTTAAGAGCTATTATCATCATTATATTTATCACACTAATATATTTATATAAATATATTTATTTTTTTATATTGCCAACTGCTTCTGAACTGTTTTTTTTTATATGTACGAGTATATTATGTACATGCATAAAATACAAGATAACTATTTATGGCGATATATTTATCATATTCTACCGTTTTTCACCATATTTTGATTACATTTATATAGGTGTGTGTGTTTGTATTTCCATAAATAAATAATTCTTAGTTAATCCTGTCGCCGAGATATTGCAGTTTTTTTTTAAATATAACTTTTACTAGAGATGATGATTCAATAACATCGTTCAAGAAGAAAACTAATACTATGTATTACGGTATATTTTCCAAATTCATTATACATATAACAAAATACCACTTCGTAATAATTTACAACAGTCGTAATTTTTATAGATCTATATTTTGATAAACTATTCGAAGCAAATATTTACAAAAAACCGCTCTTTCAAAATTTTTCTCTCGCTTGTCGCCTTTTTTCGCTAGGTACCTACACACACACATACAATACAATATTCCACACGGTCACGTACCTATAAACATAATGAATTATTGAATTTACTATTGACTTATTTTGATTCTATAAAGCATGCCGACGTTTTTTTATTGAATAGTAAAAAGCTTTCATCCAATACCACCTCTGAACGCTGTGAAATTGAAATTAAGACCTATACTTATTACAATTGAAAGGGATTACGGTGATTGAAAAATTGAAACAGGCCGGTGTTGATTTTTTTCAGGTCAAAAAAATAGCCCTTATAGAAACATGATTTCAACAAAAAATTCCAGCACAAAAGATGACCTCATCAATATTTACAATTGCGATGTTTGTGGGATTTCTGGCAATTCTTCTGTCCAGCTGAATGAACATCTGTTTGGAAAAAAACATTTGATGAAGATTTTTTGCGATGAATTATCGCAGACTCGAAGGAAAGAGAATGTGGAAACGTTATTTGATCAAATGTACGATTTAAAAAAAATAATTTTCTTTTTAGTATTCTTATTTATTACCATTTACATGTATTTTTTCTACGTATTCTCGTATATTGAATTATAAATAAATAAATGTTTGTGTTTAGTCAAAATTGCGACCATTCAGGAATCTCTGGTTTAAAGTTGAGATTAAAGCGATCTTTTGACATAAACTTGAACTACCGTTCTGATGAGCTACAATTTGTTATGTCGATTGGTTTCTAAAGTTTTCGCTAATTATGATTTCCTCTGTTTATTAGTTCACATTCGCTCCGTTAGTCTGCAAACTGTTCCGGTACAGTCGCCTACAGTAGTTGGTTCAGTTTACTTTGCGGATATTTGGCACTTACAGCATTCTACAGTCCATTAAGTTTGAAGTTCCCGCTAGTTTTTTATTGGTGGACTTGTATATCCCAAGCGTTCTCGGCTTCTATGCGCAGATACAATTGCGCACATCTGTTATATAGCAGCCATTTTATATTAGTGTCCGAGAAAAACATATTCGAATGTCATTTTTTTATGAAATTACGTTATTAGTATAATTTATTGCGGTACATAAAGTTTCAAAATTAAATCTTTAGTTTTATATTTACAAATGTGAGTACTGTTTTTCGTGTACCTTATTATTAAGTAGACTTTTAGAGCTTGTATATTGTCCCCTCGCATCCCTCCAGCACTTTGCGAAAATTGAGTGGGGTGTAGTAGCGAATTGCAAAATTATGATTATACGTTTGCACCTCCCACTTTTTTCTATATTTCATGGAGATCATTGTTTTGCATAATGGATTCTTACTCGTTTCGTGCTGGAATACTTTGCAGAACTTTTTTCTTTAAATTGACATTCAGCAATAATAGACGTCAATCACAATTTTTTGGCAATATGACATAACTTTTGGCGATATGTTGTTAGTAAGCTTCGCTTTCGTTATTGTTTTGTTGATATCGATATCTGATGTTTTGATTTTACCGGCTTCGTGTTTTTGACAAATTCCCAGAAAACAAAGTAAACACCGAGTTCGACATTTGGATTGGCCATTTTATCGACGGCCGGGGGGAGTTGGGTGCTAAATTGCTTTATGGCTTATGGCTGACCATTCCGCTACAACACATACATCTACCTCCCGCTTCCCATTCATTCCCTACTGTTTTATCGAAACATATATCTGAAAACCCAAATGACTTTCATATCATACAGGTATCATATCATACGTTCGCAAATATTCTCCTTTGTTATGTCAAAAATTATAAAATATGGAGGGAAATATATTTTTGTTTTTTTTTTTTTTTTTAATTGTTTAATTTATTATAAATTTCATCTTGCGATATCTAGATTTATGGAGTTTTTTACATAAATTAATTATGTTGGGACAAACATAATACTTTAAAACAGACTTTTCTTATAGGAATATGGTATTGGTATAAATATGGTACCTACATTTAAATAATATTATGTGCTTATTATTATCTACCTACCAACAGTGAGGTCTGATTTCTATTTCAACATACCTAACAATATAAACTACTGGAGTATGTTCCACTTTGAAGTAGTTGAAAGTGTAAATTAATTGAAATTGTTTTATTATTGTGATCAATGATTTTTTGTTCCGTGTAATAATAAATTAAATAGATCCACTTTTGGATTTTCTTGTACGGTTTATCGAAAATAATAAAAATTATTTTCTGCACAATGGGTATGTTCCTACACATTTTAATAATAAAACAAATTATGACAATAACTGTTATTAAAATAAATTACTTTAAAAAAATAAATTATTCATTAATTATTTAATGTCTCAATTGCGAAATACTACAGCATTAATTTTTTAACACCAAATTAAATCATTTGTTATTTTTCAATGAAACTTAATTAAAAGCAGGGAATCACAATAATCTTACATTTATTTTGAAACAAATACCAAAAAAATTACAGTACAAATGATAAAATTAATTTAAAAAATATACAAGATATCTTTATAAATTGTAACAGCACCTCATTTAAGAACTTTAATCAAAAAATAAATAATACTACAAAGTTTCCAAGGATTCTACCGACCGTCAGTGCTTACAAAAAAAATCTAGACAGAAACAGCTGTGCAAATTTCGAGGAGCCAGAGAACTCACTTAAAATAGATAAGTTTTTTTATCTTAACACAACTTTCTTAGAAGACATATTTTGATGCACTTCATTTGAGTGTATGGTAAATAAATTCCTTCCGAAATATAAATGATTTGAATTACATTTAAACTAATGGTTCTGACAATGTCTTAAGATGGGCTAACCAAGTGCTAGTATAATGACATAGATACCGTCTAGCAAATAAGGTATTTGTCAAGTCAATGAACAGAGTGAGTTAACTACTTACTAGTCATTCAGGTATATGTTTTGCTGTAAAGTTAGTAAAAATAGCAAATGGCCATGCAAGGGTAGGTAGGTATTCTAAAATAATTGCTTGCGGGAATATGTTTAGCCTGCATTAGTAAGAATAACAACTGTGTTGGTAGGTATCCGTAAATAACTGCTTTGAGGGCCCATACTTTCAAACAGCCACCTGATGTACTCAAATATCTGCAATTGGCCGCCCCTCACTTAGAAAATAAGACATCTGCCAAGTCAAGGAATAACGTGATTTAACAAAATTTTGTTCATCGAGAGGAAATCATTTTGAAAAGCAAATGAATTAATAAAACATTGGCCCTCAGCACACGGGGCAACTAAAAAAAAAACAGTTTGCAACTCAAGTTGCACTCTAGTGCATTTCAATGACGATCCGCACACAACACAATTTCTCAGAAACCAGTTTTCAACGCCGACGCAAGCAGTCTGTTCCAACTAGCCGTGCTAGTTGCCTGCGCGTTGCAGTTGCACGCCATTTTTGACAAATATGCAATATTTATGAACAAGAAAACATTAAATTGGTTCAGGAAGTGAAAAAAATATGTTGCGGGATACTATACGCTAGATTAGATGTTGCACATACGACTCGGGTGGCTTTGTTGCGCTGCCCATACTATGCACGCCGCGTGTTACAGAACTACACGAGTGTACCAGTCCTAACTTGGAAATAAAAAACCTGAATTTTGTGCACCCCACGTTTCGTATATGAATACTGGAATTAATTAAGGCTCTAAGTACCAAAAAAAAAAACTGTTTTTTTTTTAAAGAATCGTATTTTATTTACATCATAAAATACGATTCTGTAAAAAAAAAAAGTTGTTAATTTTTTGGCACTTAGAGCCTTAATTAATTCCAGTATTCATATGATTTTATTTTTGAAAATAGTTCATTCTCAATGAACCAAGCGGAGCTGATCGAATGTTCAGGTTTTGTTTGTGTAGTTAATAATTTGAATACATCCCTCTCGTTAATAAATAATAACTAAATATTCCACCTAGTTAAGTGAAATAACATACAATTAATATGAAAATTATATTTTTACAAAGAAGGTTTTTAAAACACATTAAATATTGGAACAATATTACTAATATAATTGATTATTCCAAACCTTCGTCTTCCCCATCTCTTTCCACTGCCTCACAACATACCCCAATTGGGAATGCAATAGTCACACTGGCTCCAGACAGTGTGATATTCACGTAAATAAAAAAAACATTAGTAGAATGGCATTAATTTTTGTTTCTTCAGTGACATGGCCCCTTCAATGTCCAAGCGGTTGCAACTCCGCTGAGTTCTATTAGCTTTAGCCCAGTATGTAGATAGATGGACAATGGCACCACTGTACACTTCAGATCTGTGTGAAAGAGCAATGTCAACGGAAGTACACTTTTTGCTACGTTCTCTTACAGTTTGACATATTTATAACAGGGACTAACAAATGAACAAACTACTATTTAAATTCGTTTTCAGTATCCACAAAATCGACTGCATATACACGTAGGTCGATCTGTAATACAAATTAATTAAGAAATTAAGGCAGGTTGTTTCTTTTACACCCGAGTGAAGCATTACACATCAATTTTCTTAGAAACAAGAATTAAGTTGGTTTGTAATCCTTTGGTTAAGAACAGTAGAAAGTATTAAAATTATTATTTAACTAAACAGTTCTGTATAGTCGGCCTGCTATAATAACCTTTACAATACAGCTGGTGCCAAGTAGGATCCAAATGTGTTCAAATATGATTGCTGTCTTTATTATTCTGGTTCTCGGCTCCGACGCATCGTCACATTCCAAAGGGTAAATGTTTTATTTTGGTACAAACATAACGCTAAACTATCAGATGCGTGTTTCTACAAATCATAACCTGATGTCACATCCATCGTCCTTCACATATCCTACTCCCCTCACCCTTATTCATACTTGTTACTCTGAGAATATTTTTTACTTTATGTATCCAACTACATTACTCTTTTTATTAAAAAATTGAAATTGCCGCCTCCCAACTTATTATTATGGTTGCCGTGTTGTTATATTTCCATGTGGCCACATTCTCATGTTGCTATGTTACAGTATTGCCTCATTGTCGTGTCACCATGTTAAAATGTTGCCATGTTACAATGTTGCTATGTTGCCACATTGCCATGTTACAATGTTTCCGTATTGCCATATTACAATGTTGCCATGTTTTGTTTCCCTTTGCCGTGTTGGAGGGTGGTTGACTGACTGATTGCATGTGATTGTGCAGGTGCCGGCGCAGGGGTGGGTCCCGATGATGGAGTGAGCGACGCGGGCACCATTAGCTTCCCGGCCCACTGGGGCGTGGGGGTGGGGGGCGTGGCGCGGGGGGTGGGGTCCCCGTGCCGCCCCCCACAGACCTGCTCGCCACCATCTCCATGTTTGAGCAGCAGATCAAGTCGGAGCCCATGGGGTAAGTCTCACTCTTGCATCTCTCCCTTCAGCTTATCTGGACTGATACCCCCAACCCAACAAATCAAGATCAAGTGTCATATGCAGCTATACATGCACTTTTTTGACAATACGTGATGTGATATATATATATCCTCCATGGTCGAGTGGTTAAGACGCTCAACTACGAATCCAGAGGTTGCGGGTTCAAACCCCGGCGTGCGCAAATAAATTTGATTTAATTAATATCAGTCATTTCACATTTAATTCATATAAAATAATGTATAGTATATTTGTGGCTTGAAATGGCTTTAGCCGTGTTTGGTGACCAGATCTGAATAGCGTCTTCCCCATCTTCTTTCCCTCCGCACTACCTTCAGCCTCACAATATACCCTAATTGGGGAAGCCATAGTCCCACTGACTCCAGACGGTTGGGAATCGGTGTAATAACCAAATTTGAATTGAGAAAACATATTTTTAACTTCTTTTTACATATGTTCCAATTTTTTTGTGGCAGGCGTTGGTAACATGACTTAATAATTATAGGTCTTATCCAGCGCTTTAGCTATACCACAGATTCATTCTAAAAATAGTGTAGGGCAATGACATTACAAACATATAGACACATTATTGTCTTAGAATATTTACACAAAATGTGGCAAGTAACAAACACACTTACGTTCCCAGTAAATTCAAACATTGGTCGTGTATGACAAAGATAGACATTCAATGAATATATGTGCATGGACGAAAACAACAAAAAGGGAATGCCGTGTTAAGACGATCTACTGCCAGTAGGTTGTCTTTTTTATACTTATGTGTTGCTATGTTCACCATCTCACTATCTCTAATGGTGGTTAAAATCTTTGAAACAATTGAAATAATCATTTTATTTAAAATAATAAGTAATTTGCTTGTACTTACAAATGAAATGTTATTCCTTGGCTTTTACTAGTGTTTGCAGTGTGATGGAAACACTTTCTCATTACACACGAGGGCATTTTGGCACTTGTTTATGCAATTTGTTTAGATGTAGTGTACAACCTCTAGCGACGCATGACAGTTGAATACTAAATCCGCTAAATCGAAAGTGCGGCAATTGCCGTATCTTTTGCTTGCCACTTTGAGAGCTCTACAACCTGCTTATAAGTTTGTAACGTCATTGGTGTAGGGATGTAAAGATTATGATGTATTGATTAGTTTAGCTGAAGGAAGTATGTGTAATTTTATTGATTGATTACAAATGCTAGGTTGTAATAAGAGGCAGATGTTTTAATCAGTTTGTAGTTTCAACGTATTCCCTAGTTTTTACTCGTCCCACCCGCACGTGCACGGGGGGGTGGGTGCGGGTGGTGTGGGGCGCGGGGGTGACGGCAGCAACCATTCCCTGCTGGGCCAGCAGCACCAGCAGCAGCAGCAGCAGCAGCAGCAGATGCACCAGCATCAGCAGCACCACCAGCAGATGGAACAGATGCAAGAGCAACAGGACCAGCAGGACCAGCAGCCCGAGGACAGCAAGGAGAGTCTGGTCCTCCAGCAGCAGCACGTTGCCGCCCTGGCGCAGCAGGCCCACGATGAACAGGAACTCAATCAGGTGCGTCCTTCATTCATCCATCACTCACTCCACACTTCAACCAATACACATTTTAATCAATTGATTTTAATCAATCAAGATATTGATCAATCTAGATTTTTATCAATTAATCCAATTTTAATCCATCATGCAAAGTTTTAATCAGTAATCAGGTTTTGATCAATCAATCAATCAAGTTTTTAATTAATCAATCTAGATATTGATAAAAAATTCTAGATATTAATCAATCAAGCTTTTAATCAATAAATTAAGATTTTAATCAACCAATCAAGATTTTGAATCAATCAATTAAGATTTTAATCAACCAATCTAGATTTGAATCCTTTAAGATTCAATCGAGAGTTTAATCATTCAATTGATCAACATGTCAATCGGTCGACATTTCAATCAATTGACATTTTAATCAATCCACATTTCAATCAATCGACTTTTCAGTTTAATCGACATTTCAATCAGTCGACATTTCAATCAATCGACATTTTGCATCAATCCCATTTCAATCAATCCACATTCCAATCTATGTGGGTTAACGCCCGTTTAGTGACATAATCTTTTTAAAACTGCAAATGTATTGAAGAAACCTCCAAAATGTGATTGGTTATCAAATGTACGATTGAAATATATTTTTTAACATTCAGTTTTGTCTGTTATCGTTGTTAAGGTGTGCGCCCACGATACTTCAAAAACACATTATGTGGACGACGGATTTGTTTATGACCATAGATGGATGCCTATGACCGTTTCCATTCAAACTTTCACACTATTGGTTTTTCTATGAATGCAGACAGCTCATATACTGTGCCAACCAGTTTTTACATACATATTTTCCATTTAAAGGGAAGAAATTATTATATTTATGCATCTTCCCGCATTTGTCTCTATTTATAGTAACATAAATAATAATTTTTGTTTAATTTATTTTTTCTTTTCAATAAATATTTTTGAATTAATTTGTAATAAGTGCATATTTTTATTAAAATGGTTATTGCCCGTTCCTAGCCTGTAAAATAAAATAAAAGTATTGTTTTTTATATCATTACGTTAGGTTTCTACTATTTTCTGTGAATTATAGATATTTATGTCGGCAGCTGCTATTTTACCTGTGTGTTTTATCCCCGAAAGTTATTGTTCCCAGCTCCCGACATATGTCTTACGGGACTTAATGAAAGGTTCATATTCACAGTTGTTCTCTGAAGGATAATTATTTATGTAAAAGAAGTAATCTGAAGGGGAGCTGAGCACGGTACAGCCAAGTATCAAGGATGATGGCAGAATGGCAGTACCTAATTCTCTTTAGACGATTGTCCACAGGCATTTTGTCCTAATATGCAGGTCGAATCTCACTGTAACAAATATCAGCATTTTCAAAACGATGTCTAGTTTTTGTTGAATTCAATGGACGTACATTTTACAAATGTGTATAAAATAAAATAGCTATTGAGGGGATAGTTTTGGCGCGATAATATAGAACTTATTTTTATCAATTTTCAGTATCCCCCAAGTCTTCACATTGATTGAATACTTGTATAGCAGTGAGATGCAGTATTCTCTTGATTTTATGGTTTAGCTTTCGAAAGCTAACAATCCGTTTTGTAGCACTGATCATTTTTTAAAGTATTTATACGACAACTTTTTTCAGTACTTTGTTTTTCTGCCAACTAATTTTGTTATAATACGATCTGATCTGTAAAACCCAAATAATTGTTTGAAGAGTGGTATAAAATGAAATGTGCAAAATTATAATTGAAATTTGGATGTATTAGGACAGAGTGGTTCTGTCCAGGGTTAGGTTGGTTCACTGCGTTGTGTTTTCTCATGACGTAGCGAGCCAACGCCCCGCCTGTGGCTGTTTATATGTATCGGGAGTACTAGTACTAGCGTGCGTGTGTTGTGTGTTGGGCAGGCGGCGGGGCTGGGCACGACGCAGGCTAAGCTGGAGGGGGGCCCCCCTCGCTCCAAGCCCCAGGCCTGCAAGCTCTGCGGCAAGCTGCTCTCCTCGGCCTCCTCCTACTATGTGCATATGAAACTGCACTCGGGGATCAAGCCTTTCGCCTGCACGGTGAGACAACCCACCCACCCACTCCTTAGAGATGCCTCGGATATCTGATCGCTGTACAGTCCACATGCCAGATTATCTGACCATACTCCGATTGTATTGAAATTCAAATATTGTCACTAAATTCTGTCTTTCTTTCCACTGGCACACTCCATTAATTTAACATTTCTATATATTGTCACAAATTCCTTAAATTTGTCCAAAATGTTATTGACAAGCGAAACACTTCTAGTCAAACATGGTGAGGGAAACGTGAGGGCCTCCTGTGTGGAGTTAATACAATTTTTTTTAAAGAATTTTCATGTCGGAATTCACCCATTTAAGGCCTAAAATTGCACAATATTGAAATGCTATTATCTCAAACGTGTTTGACTGACTTAATGGATTTTGCTGGTATACCAATGTTCCAATTTTAAAAGTGACAACAGTTTAAAGCCTGAATTTGCAATGTTTAATTCACAGTAGTGCATGTACCAAACATGTGTCTTTTATTTTTACTAACCTATTTCTGGCAGTTCTGGATGTATTTATTTGTCAATGTTCCTTATGACGAGAAGTTTTAGTCGAAAAGTTACATGCTTGATTCCTATCACAGCACAAAAATATATTGAGGAAAATTTCATAAAACCTGCCAGTTTGTCGTAAGGAACATATCGAAATGTTGGCCATATATTCAGAAAAGAATTTACACTCAATATCTAATACCCATTGCATCGCTTTTTTTCATGACAATTAAAACTAAAAAAAAATGTCATAGTGAAAAGTGTGAATATTTAAAGTCCACACCTGACTTTCGAACTTTTAACATACACAATCTCTGCTCAACAAATTGGGGAAATTTAATTAGGAGGTATAAATATTTAGTCAATCTTGTTTAGTTTGTTTTTTCAATATTTTGTTGAATCAACTTATGACACCAAACTGTTCATTAAAAATAAATATATTTTTCAAAACCACAGTAAATCATACACATAGTTGTCATAAATTTTAGTGGAATATATACATTGCAATGAAATATGTTCATAATAGCAAAACATTTCTGCTTCTCTTACACTATTTGAAGTTTATATAATTTTTTCACCTGTTTATTTCTGTAATTGCTATAATATAATATTATTTCTAAAGTATTGCTTATTTACATAAAATTATTTTTTTAAGATTGATTTTACCAAGGAGAGGAATGTGTCGGCCAGGAATAAAAAAATTAACATTTGGAAAATAAAATAAAAGTCGTTTGTTATTTTAAAAGTTTGAACACGTGGATTAGTTTAATTTGTAGAGAATTTAGTAAAAGGTCTCCGAGGATTACCCTCTTGTCTTTTTTATCAAGGAAATCATTATTTTTCTTTAATTTATCTATTGATATCTTATAATTCTGCACATAAAAAATATGTGTTTATGAACGAAGTTATTTATTTATGCCCAATTCGGGCTTTGTACACATATAAAAAGAACAACAACAAAAAACAGTACAGTACGCATATAAACAAAAATATGCAGAAATGTAAATGTAAATTGAAATAAAAATATAACAAAAGAAAGAGTATATAAACAATGGCATGGAAAAATATAAAATAATTGGTAATAAAGAAAAAGCTAGTATTCAATGGTAATATTTGATTGATCAACATTAAATTCACAGAATATTCACAGATGTAGTTAAATCCTATCAGAGTAATTATATAAACTCCTGTGTGACTTCTCTAAAAAAATAGAATACTGAAACAGTAGTAAATTGTAGAATAGTTCTATTTGTATAATCTCGCCTATGGTGGTTGGTTGACTCGCTATCTCCTAACGCTGCTAGCTGCTGGCCACTAGCTACTAACTCAGTGGTGTGTGTAACGCGTGATGCATGTTCGTTTGTTGCAGGTGTGTGATGCGGCGTTCTGCCGCAAGCCGTACCTCGAGGTGCACATGCGCACGCACACCGGCGAGCGTCCCTTCCAGTGCGAACTGTGCCTCAAAAGGTTCACCCAGAAATCTAGTCTTAATACGCACAAACGCGTACACACAGGTATGGAAAACGTCTCTATTTAACCCAATCCCGCAAATTATTTAATTACTTACTCTATTTAATTTTTTTTTCGATTTTGTATTGATGTGTTGTCTAGTGTAACTTATTTTATTTTTATGGTTAATTTTAATTCCAACCCACTGCGCAAAAGCGGTTATGAATAGGTTTCAAAATAAATAATGATCTTTATGTCCGGGGTCCGGAATTAGCTGAGCATTTCAGAACCAAATAGTTAAGTGCAGCTCTGTCGAGTGCATTTCAAAAATATATTCATATTGGGAGATTCAAATATTGGAACCATACTTTTATCAAATTATACACATTAGAAAGATGCACAAGAAAAAGTTTATTGCCCCGACCAGGATTCGGTTCGGGACCATCCCCAACCAGGTGATTGCTCTAAACACAGAGCTGAGACAACCTACGGGATCCACCCTGATTAACCAATATGCATATCGAATATAATATATAATGGTATATTATACTATTAATAATACTACCCTACCTGGTGAACTTTTAATATTTATGTTGCAATATTAGGGCGGATCTATAGGTTGCTTTAATAGGTCGGTGGTTTAGAGCAGTTGCCAGTTAGCGGCACGTTTTGCAGTTTAAATCCCACCGGCAGCAATAACCTTTTTTTTTAATATCTACAATTTGATAATTAATATTGTTTCAATATTCGATTAATATTATTTAAAGTTTATTCACACCAAATACAAATTAAAAGATATATTTTAAATATTGGGAGACTTAAAAATTTATAACGAGGATGTATTTTTTTGAAGAATGTGTCGGTAGCATTCTAATTGCCTTATTAATTATGTATCTAACCTAGATACAATATCTTCTAAAGTTCTGACGGCCATGGTATAATCATCTGCTATTTATTTGGTATTGCCTTCTCCCTTCTTGGGTGGCGATACTGTCTGAAATTTCCATGTAGGAAATGAAGAAAGACAGAAATACATTCATTGGCACATGGCAATGATGGACAAATAAAAGAATGGTTACCATTATTGTAATCTCGGAGAGACATGATTGCCAATGACACCTAACGATGATTTAATACTTGGCTCGAATATGATATGCCCGAGAAGGTGGTTGTTGTATTGATTGCTGATGTGTGCTGTGTTATTTGTCCATCGGGTGCTGCGGGGGCCACAGGAGAGCGACCCTTCCAGTGCACCGTCTGCCTCAAGTCATTCACACAGACGTGCGCGCTCAATTTGCATGAAAAAATACATACGGGTTAGTAGCCCATACTTTAATATAGTTAACATACGTCTTACATTCTTCAGTCTCTAATTATTAGCAGCTTTATCCACGTCGACCGTCCTTTCAATTCTTGTGTCCAAAAATATTATCTAATGCCAATCACGACAAACGAAACAGATACGTTTTAAAACTTTCGGCTCTTGATTACTTTTGGGTGCTTATACTATGTTGCACGGCCTGTTTGTTGGTTAGACGGTAAATTCAACAGTAATGCTACCCCTGCGTTTGGAAACGAAGACAGATGCCAAACATGATTTAATCACCTAAGAATAATCGTAAACCAAAAACTATTTTTTTATTTTTTATTCTTCTTAATCAGAGCCTGTTGACCCACTGCAACCCATTGAGTTACATTTATAGGTGATACAGTCGAAGATGCACTTTTTAAATTCCGTATAATCATTTTCACAGCCTAGTGCTGGACTAGAAATAATCCTCTAAATCCGGACCCTAGTGATGTCTTAAAATAACTCCAATCGAAATCAAATTAGTGGAAATCGTTTTACATGAAATCACAGGGAAAAATCATACCCTTTCAGACAAGTCACTTACCCATAACACACTTTTGAAATAAAATCAAATTTATCTATCTGCATAATAATATAAAAAAATCCAAATAAGATTTTTTTCTGTAACATTCAAATGTAGATATCTCAAAAGTTGTGTATGTGATTTGGTGACTTTTGCCTGAACAAGGAAAAAATAATTTTTTGAAGTAAACAAACTCACCAATATTTTTGTTGTAATTATCGAAAAAATTAAGAAAATTAAAATTAGTAAAATTTTCATGCACTAATATAAAATTCATCTTTATACATGTCACTCTTTTGTAGAATATATTGTTTATGAAATGTTTTGCCTGACCTAACCCCATTATATATATCAACATCAGATGTCGGCCCAGTCAATAGAAAGTCGATGACTCGCCAGCCGTCGGCAGCTGGTGTCGTGTGATGGCAAAAGAAAATGAAATATCATAGAATTTGTCAAGACTAGAATATTTTTTTTTAATGTTTAACGATTTCCACTTACCATACTGGAACATTATTAAACTCTAATTTATCTGTATAGTTAATAATATTGAATGAAGCGTAATGTTTCTCTACCTGCATTTAATCTTTCAAAAATACTTGTCTTGTTGAATGGTTACTTTAGTCATTGTTTGTAAGTTGAGGTGATATTGAAAACACTACCACAAAGTAGCTTAAAGTTCCTCTGCGTTTTAGGAACATAGCCTCGGTGAAAAGTAACGGACCATTTCTTACCTAAAAGTCTCGCAACATGATCAGGTTAACATTCCTGAAATTCTCATAGGCGCGAAGCGGTACACAATATTAACAATAGAATATAAATTTAACTCGTTCGATAATTACTAAATAAATATTTTTGTAATAATATCCCTGTAAATATTAATGCTTTATTTTTACCTTATCTTATCTAACTTTTATTCTCATGATTTTTTCAAGCTTTATAGACTATTTGGTTTCAGAAGTGTAATATTTTGGGTTACATACTATTATTCCACGAGCTTGTGTCTCAGTAGAAATGCAACGATTCTGATCTGAAATTCTTTGATTTTCATGAATTTAAGTCCCGTATTCCCCCGAGACAGGGATTCCCTTTTCTATACCAGATGTTCTCCACAAGACATGTTTTTGCATCAGATGAAAACATAAAATTTAATTTGAAAAATCATTAACTAATCATATCCTTATTGTCTTCAAAACTAAAGCCAAGTTAAGATGTTTAGAATAATTTTATCAGGAATGATAATTGTTACAAACAAAGCATTACCTATATTAAATTGTATTTTTCTTTTTTTCTTGACAATTGTATTTTTCTATCAAGAGTTGTATTCAATTGTACATAGTAATCAAATTGAGAATTGTTGTATTACTATTTATAAATAATTAATATTTATAAATGCTCGGTAAAACCACATTACGCTTCTTTATATCAAACATTTGACTACGTTTTCTCTGCAAAATTTAACTACTTATGTCAGTATTTACATCAAACTAATTATGTTGTGTTTTTTTGGTAAAGATCTCTCAAAACAACTTGAATTCATATTTTTTATCCATAGTAAAGTTTTCTGAATATATTTTACAAATATTACTGTCTTTATTTGTTTTTTTATTGTTGCCAAAAAAGAAGCAGTCAAATCATTACTTGTGCAAACATTCGCCAATCTTTTTTTAAATGTCAGCCACAAAATCGATACAAAATATTTAATAGTATTTTTGACACATTAAGTTATTAATTTGTGGGAAAATTTCAATTTCTTTGTGAGATCAAGAGAATACTTGACAAATTCTATGGCCCGGTTTTTCATCACAAACTTAATCCTGGATTGGAAGTCAAATAGGACCTCTCAACATTCTTACCTCTTTCATGCTAACCAAAACACGAATCTAGGCTGAAAACTTAACCCGACCCCCCACTACAGTTAAATACACAATTTTATTTGTTAGGTTAGACACCCACCGCTCCACTCGTCACATAAAATGACAGTTGTGACAGAATGTGAAAATGACAGACTTATCGTCTTGATTTTGAACAATGCAGTTCTGCTATTTATAGTGCATACTGTTTTGATAACATGTTTTAATACTCTGTCTGGTTATGATATTAAAAGTAGCTGGTAACTGTAAAATCCATATCAAAGTGCTTGCGAAATTAGCCAAAACGTACTATATTGTATCTTAAAACTTAAATAAAAACACTGAAATACATAGATCAAATGTTGGTTATCAGCAGTTCGTCATCACTTTTTCCACTTTAAAAGCTTAGACAATTGGAACAATAATACGGTCAACTATAGGGGGCTATTAGTTACAATTCAAATATGTATAAAAAAGATGAAAAACCGGGCATACAATGGATAAATTATAACTATTTGAAGGTAATGTGGAAACACGGCCACATATTGATCGTGGTGGCCGAAGAGGACATATAAAACAACGGCTGGCGAAGGTTTCACTCCATTGAGATCTGGAAAACTTTGCCGAGTGTATTTTATATTTTATTTGCATAATTTGTTTGATTGAAGAATGTAAGACACCCCCGTGACTGGTTCTGGCTATACAGTTATCTTTGATTTGCTATGTACCTAAAGTAATGAACATTCAGTTAAAACAATGCATAGTGAGCTTAAACTGTTTCGGCTAAGTTCAATCAATGCAAATCTCCGGTACCTGTATTCATGCTTATTCATATTTTGTTTTTAGTATTGAACCAAAGGTACTTTTTATTTGCGAGATTTTAAACATTTTTTCTTTAAAATTTGTAAATATTTGATAAGACTGATGGCTGAGTGGGTAGCATGCCCACCTGCGCACTCTGATGCCAGGGTTCAAACCCCTAGCAATACATATTACTTTATTGGACCAGTCCCTAACAGTACGGTCATTAACATTTAGTATTTGAATAACATAACGACGGATTTGTTTATAAATACATATAGAACAAATCTGGGAGAATTAGGATGACGACAACTTGTTATACTGTGCTGCATGATCAGGATTGTTCTAGGTCCTTAACCATCGCTTGATTAGACCATAGAAATATTAACTCTACCTTATGTACGTTGGTTATAAAGTGTGTCTCATCAATTGCACTAGGGACGGGACTTGACCAAGGCTTGAAACTGCGGAGTGTCAAACTCCCCTTCCCCTTGTCTGTTTTACTGTCTCTTGTGATATCTGTAATTTACCTCTAAGTGCCAAAGATAGAGTGTGCCCCGTCCTGCAGTGGGGAAAGTGATATTTTAGGATATGCATGAATACATTTGGTACTTGAGCCGAGCCGCGTGAATAGTTTTTGAGTATGGTGGCCAGAACCAGGGCAGAGGCGGTGTCGGTGTCGGGGTGCAGGTGATGGCCGACAGTCAGTCACCAGGGCAAACTGTTGTGGTATATTGTAGATGAGCACATGCGATCGCTGGTGCTGAAGGAGAGGCCCCACCAGTGCGACGTGTGCCAGATGAGGTTCACGCAGAGCTCCAGCCTGGGCCGCCACAAGAAAATACACACGGGTAAAGTGGCCAGCCTGCCGTCCTTATACCTAATACGTACATACCATACCTTACCTTACCTTAAGCAATCAATCAATCTGTTGCAATCTATTGCAATCTATTGCAATACACAGATGTCAGTAACGAGTGGCAAGCGCTGTTGTTGAAATGTACTTAATGTGGCTGGTCTGATATTGGGATGGTTGGTTTGGTTTAGAGGAGCACAGGCGTGCGCTGCTGGCAAAGGAACGGCCCTACCAGTGCGAGGTCTGCTATGTTCGCTTCACTCAGAAGTCCAGCCTGGGCCGTCATGGGAAAATACACACCGGTGGGTGCAAGCAAGATAACCTATTAGGCATACTTTAACGTGATGAAAGATTTTGAGGCAGAACGGGCGACTGATATCTGTTGATAGTTTTTGAGTATTGATCAATGATCACCACCCCCTGAGAATGTGTGAAGGCGATGGTTGTTTGGCTGGTTGGCTGGTTGGTGGCTGTTGACTGTTGGTCGGCTGGCCTACTTGAGACTTATACTTGATGATATAACGAGCACTAGCCTTGCTTGGTAGAGCTGTCTATAGCGTTGTATGTGCTTTATAGAGGAGCACAGACAGAGCCTGTTAGACAAAGTGCGACCGTACCAGTGCCACGTCTGTTACATGCGGTTCACGCAGAAGTCCAGCCTCAACCGACACGGCAAGATCCATACCGGTAGGCACTCTTTACCTCCTATGTCTTACCTTACCTTACCCACTGTTATGTAGTCCTTATATCTAGCTGCACAAATTCAGCCCTAGAGCGGGAGTTTGAGCGTAGTTGTTTTGTACATTATAGAGGATCACATGCGATCGCTGATCAACAAAGTGCGCCCGTTCCAATGTGAAGTCTGTGACAAGCGCTTCACTCAGAAGTCCAGCCTGGGCACGCATAAACGCATTCATACCGGTACTCCTTTTCTCCTATTATTCTCCACAACTACTGTACTGTACCAGTACCGGCGGCCACTTTTCATCTGACCCATCGTACCCCCAACGTCCGCTGCTTCAGATGAAAACTGGTCTGCAACTCAACTTGAGGCACTTAGTGGAAATGTGAATAGTTTTTGAGTGTGTAGGACTCAGTGTGGTTAACTTGCTTTACTTGTATCAACCAACGAGGTTACGAGTACGATTACGTTTTGTCTACAGAGTGTGAAAGTTCGATGAAAGAGATGCGGAAGCAGGGAGCCCACAATACCCAGGCTAATTGAATCGAATTGAATATGCGTTGTAACTTGCGGTGCGTACATATGTGTGTACGTGTGACAGGCCTTGCACTCGGCTTGACGTGTACGGTGCAGATACCTCTCATTGATTCTATACTCAAAAACTATTCACAACTCGGCACAAGCATGCAATGGATATGCCAAAGATATTTTTGCATTTCAAAGCTTAAAATAGGCTTTCATTGGACGCTTGGCAATGATGGACAAATAATAAAATTATGGTTTTGGAAATAAACTAGACAAATTGTAATCTCGAAGAGAGACATCATTGCCAATGACACACTTACCGATAACATAATCTAGGATTGAACATAATATGCACAAGAAGGTGGTTGTTGTATCGCTGATGTTGTGTTATTTGTCCATCGGGTGCTGCGGGGGCCACAGGAGAGCGACCCTTCCAGTGCACCGTCTGCCTCAAGTCATTCACACAGAAGTGCGCGCTCAATTTGCACGAAAAAATACATACGGGTTAGTAGCCCACATATTAATAAAGTTAACATACGTCTTACACCTTCATCCTCTAATTAGCAGCTTTGTCACATTGCCTTTCTGCCCACTACAAGGTCGCTCGCTGTTTCAATACTTGTGATCGAGCGAATCCTCCAAGCGAGCTACGGTCAAAAGCGTTTAACATGAAATCTCAGTGCTAAACGTTGCAAACATGAGATAGTAGACTGTAAATTAGATGTTTTGTAATGATACCGATGTATAATCCCGTTTATTTGAAATGGTGCAGGTGGTGTGCGCCAAGGGGCCTCCCCGTATCTATTGCTTATCATCAGATGTCGGCCCAGGCGAAGGCACGAGAAGTAAACAATTTGGTGACCAGGCTGTAGCCACTACACTTTGGTTCTGAGATCTTTTCATGTGTGTTTTTTGTTTCATGTTTAAATAAATGTATGGAAACACGTAGCACTTTGTCGGGACTAGATTATTATTTCATGTTAAACATTTTCCACTATAGCTGAGTTATGGTCGACACGGCATGTGAACCTTCGGGCCTGCAATACTCTTGCATATTCTACAAGTATTGAAATGGCTTTACCTTTTTTCTTAGGATTTCAAAATAATTTATTATTTGTGCCCAAGACCTAATCTATATTTAGTTTTTTTTTTTTTTTTACTTTGTTTTTTTTTGAGCATTTTTTGTGTACTTTCCCTCAATTTTATCTTGACCTCATGGTAGTTACAAAAACCAATAACGCATTCCTCCGCTGAAGCATAAAATGCCTGAACCTCTAAAAGACAAAGGATTGATTGGCTGGCCGATGTGTGCTTTATTTGGTTGATGTGTGCGCGGAGTCAGGTGGTGGGTGGTGACCTCTAGCTCTAACTGTTGTTGTGATGGGCGCAGTGCAGGGCCGGCCGTTCCAGTGCGCCGCGTGCCCCGCCGCCTTCACCTGCAAGCAGTACCTGGAGATACACAAGCGCACGCACACCGGCGAGCGCCCCTACCAGTGCGAGCTGTGCCTCAAGACCTTCGCGCAGAAGTCCACGCTCAACGTCCACAAGCGCACGCACGCAGGTACGTCCACGCCCCACTCCCGCACACGCTTAGAGGCCTGACTGGTGATGGATGCTTGCAGCTTAAAGGCGATGCTTTAGTTAGATATGTGGGCTACTCTCGGTGTGTCCGCCGAGCGTGCTGTATTAACGGTGTGTTGTTGTGTGCGCACAGTCCAGGGCCGGCCCTTCCAGTGCCTGCAGTGTCCGGCGGCCTTCACCTGCAAGCAGTACCTGGAGATCCACAATCGCACGCACACCGGGGAGCGGCCCTACCAGTGCGACGTGTGCCTCAAGCGCTTCGCCCAGAAGTCCACCCTCAATATACACAAGCGCACCCATACAGGTAATACTAAAGAACATTCTGGATTCAACGCTCCGGTTCGATCCCGGCGTCAGACCGTCACTAATATAACACATATAATAGCGAGAATAATCCAAGTATCGAGGGATGGTTGTTGGTTGGTTGGTTGGGGGTATTGTTAGCTTGTTTGTTTGTTGCCTGCTGTTGGCCTATTCCTGTTGCCGTGTTTCTGGACTGAATGAATGTACCTATTGTGCGGGCAGTGCAAGGGCGGCCGTACCAGTGTCTGCAGTGCCCCGCCGCCTTCACGTGCAAGCCCTACCTGGAGATCCACATGCGCACCCACACGGGCGAGAAACCCTACCAGTGCCAGCTCTGCCTGAAGCGCTTCGCACAAAAGTCCACCCTGAACATCCACAAGCGCATCCACACGGGTACGCAACAAACAACACTTCCCTTACAGCGGCAGATTGTCCAGAAAGACGGCAAACAGACACTCTCAATCAATCAATCAATTCTTCCCGAACCAACACCGTCTTTGGATTATTCTTTGTATTCTCTTTTATCAATCTAGATCGGTCTACGTAAATAACTGTAATTTGCCGTCTTTCTCGATGATTATTATTTGTTTTCATTTTTATCAATTCAATTCTTTTAGTTCTGTAATTTCATTAGTCCAATGACAATTATTGCATATTCTTATACAATTATCTCAATATCAATTGTGTATCTTTCTTTTTTTCCTTTTATTTGTGATATACATATATATACAAGAAGTAATTTGAATTCCCACCATTGCCCCCCAAACTAATGAGTGATGTGTGTGCTATAGGAGAACGTCCCTACGCTTGTGATATTTGTCAGAAAGCGGTTTGCTGTGAAGAGTTACGTAACAGCGCACAGGTAAATATCACTAAACATGTCACTATCCATTCTAATACTAAAATATACCTTTTTAAAATTGCAATTAGTGTTATTTCACAATATACTCTATTATCAAACAATGGCGGTTCATGGTCATTCTCAATGGAAATGAAAAATAAATTTAATAAAATATCCGCTCACTTAGAAATCTGTTCATAAATTGAAAAGTATTTTTAGAAATGTGGGGATTAGAAAAAAATACCCACAATTTTTTTTACTCAACAACAAACAAACCCAATCGAAAACGCATGCAAGGGACATTACTAATTCCTTCTCAAAAGTTGGAACAATTTTATATACATGAAATGTCATTCTTTATTTCTTGTGATAAGAGAATTCACAGAAGTCCACTCCATGTGTTTATTATACTGATATTATTATATGTTAATGCAGCTCCTCCAATTTTATTGTGTTGAATTTCACATCCAGGTGGTCCCATGTGGCGGAGAAGCCTCTGACCTGCGACCGCTGCACCATGACCTTCACATCAAAGTCGCAGTTTGCGCTGCACATCCGCACGCACTCGGCGGGCCAGTGCTACGAGTGCAGCGTCTGCGGCCGTACCTTTGTTAGGGACAGCTACCTCATAAGGTAAGTCATATCTGATCATTGAAGTGGTGCACCGCTATAAAGCCATTACAGACTGTTGTACTCATGATCCGCGTTTTGCAGGCACCATAACCGCGTGCACCGGGAGAACCACAGCAACCTCTCGGCCAACAGCATCGCAACCATCAACAGTGTGGCCACCAACACAAACACGTCCAGTGCCTTCGACTCGCCTGGTGTTTGTGACTTAAGGTGGGATTATTATTTTTGTTTCTGATGATCCAAAGTTGATATTTTTTTGTGGATCCTAACATATATGTATTTTGCAATATTTATTATACTGGAAAGCGGTACATAACAAAATTGAATAAATTAAGGCTGTATTCTTGATGTAGAGTTGAAAATTCCATTTTAAAATCAGAGATTCTCCAATTTTGATGGCTGCCACCGTCACCTTGATATCGTAACAAACACCTTTTTAAAGTTCCATCGAAATACGACTATTAGTCAGATTGGTGTTGATAATCAAATATTCAAACAATAGTGTAGAAGCATTGGAAAGTCACAATAAACAAGGGCTATCAGAGATATGGTTGTCACAATCTGGCAGGTATTGTGGGCAAAGTAGGATTTTTTTTAGTTAAAAGTCAATGATGATGTTAAAACTGACAACATTTCGATATTAGGAAAGAACTGAAGAAGTTGACGTACATTTTATTTGGCAATTCGTTACACCTGTTTCGTTTGTTTGCAGCTTTGTGCCTCTGGTGAACAGATACGTTTCCGGCATGGGCGGCATGACCTCGCAGGGCACGTAGGTGTCGCTGCAGGACACGCTGTCCAAGCCGCACCCGCTGTCGCCCTCATCCATCGGGTCGCCGCCCCCGCCCCACACGCCCACGCCCATCCCCATGCAGGCGCACACGCCGCAGCCCATGCAGGCACACACGCCCATCCCCATGCAGGCGCACACGCCCCAGCCCATGCAGGCGCACACGCCCATTCCCATGCAGGCGCACACCCCCATCGCCCTGCAGCAGCAGTAACACGCAACTGCGAGCCAATTCAGGTGATTATTATAATTTTGGTTGTGATGTGAGCACGTAACATTCTCAAATTTAAAAAATACAACATTCTTATTTTCAGTACATATTATGAACTATGCCACCATTCTCTCAATAGATGGTCAGCATAGTTGTCTTCCATCAGTTTGTTTTCCACAAGTTGTTTTTTAAAGTGCATTGTTGTTTCAGGTAAATTGCAACTCGGGAACAGACTGCTGGGAAGTGCTGACGTCTTCAGCGAATGCGTTTGTGATCTGGGAGCTTTAAGACAATCAAAGCCTGTGTTTGTTGTAGTTTTCTCGAGTTGACTTATTATGTTTTTACGTATAACAGTATATGCGATAGCGATATGTATATGACTTGCGGGTGCAAGTTGTGAATCTGTGAGAAGAATATATAAACACCATTTATATTTAAGAAGTTAGTTTCTGGAACAAGGAAGAGCATAATATAGAAATGATTCTCACATAATGAGTTTGATTGAATACGATATTCAATGATATAAGAAGAGGAAGTTTTATGCGGAAGAACTAACAGAATATTTTATTTATACATTATATACACGCAGAATGAGAATATGTATGTTATTATTTTTCATATTGTTTGTAATCATTTACGAATGTAGGCATAGGTAACCTAAGTCAAGTGTATACTGTGGGGAGGGTCATAAAATACTAAACACTTTAGGCGCATCAAATGGACAGCACAAAGGTTTACTAGTTTATCGCTATTTATAAGTAGATGTAGGTTTATTCTTTGATATGGATCCTTTAATCTGATTTCTTTTGGTGTATTTAGTTACATAGAAATTTAACTTTTGATAAAAAGCCTTGTAATTTTACTAGGGGGCAGTCTTCCAAGTTCATAGCTCCTTACGTGTTGTTTTACGTGTTTGTCCGTGATGTGATATTCCATATCCATTTGAGTGCAAATTCTAACTTTATTGAACTTGCAAATAAATATTTTTACAAAATTTTAGGACATGAAAAGGCTAAAGCAAATTTAATCCGCCTTTTCCCATCTTTTCGGCCTTCACAATAAAATAAAGAATGCGAGTCATATTTTGTTAACGCTACACGTAGGCTTTTGATATTATATTCCTAGAAGGTATACTTACCTGTAAGTGATGTTACTTGTGTGTCCATATGCTGCGTCCTTGTTGGAAAGGTGTGCCGCCAAACTGACAGTCGTCAAACGTCAGTGTAATGGTCGCCGCCAATGTATCGGTGATGTGACGGATCTCAGGGAGCGTGCGGGGGTGGAGGGGAGGTAGGGTGGTACGGGAGGTGGGCGGCCATCGGGGTCAGTTTGGAGTAGACCTTTTACTGTGATCAGTGTATTTTTATGTGCTAGGACAATGAATGTTTTATATGAGAATGCTTTATCGACTGACGAGCGAAAGGAAGAGAAAGAAAATATAAAGCCTATTTTTACAAGTGATGATGCGAGCCAAAATATAATTTTGATAACTTTTGGCCGAGGCATGGCGAAGTGAAGCATGAAGTTAGATAGTAATATCCCAAACGACTATTAGAGTTAAGAGAGAAACATAAAAGCATACGACATGAACAATGCTGGGTGGGGTAACGACGCGTACTTACTTATTTAATATTACACACTTAACTGGCTTGTGGGAAGTCTCCCTGCAGCGCTAATCCACAACTAACGCTAACACCAACTAACGGGAGCGGTATCCAACTTCTGTTTCTGATTATAATACAAATACATTATTATGTTGACGGCTGTTTTGGATTTGCAAGTTCTGTTGTTACTGCTTTTTGTTTGAACAAGGCTTGAGGAAGCCGTCGCTAAACATAGTGTGATATTCATGTAGTCTTCTAAAACATTTTATACCTTAATTATGTTGAAATTATCCATCGTGCCATTATTTTGTTTGTAATGCAGCTTGTAAACATACAGCACTTACCATTTTTGGTATCCATTTTTTGTGGAAACTTTCAATAAATATTTAATTTGTTGTAGATATATTTTTTTAATATACTAAGACATAATATGTTTATACATGTATTTTTAGAACTGTCAGTGTGGTAGTAAAAGAATTTTAGAAAAAAAAATTACTATCGAAACTCTGTTTAGTCAGAAGCTAAACGTAATATTATACACAATGAATTAATCATCATCCTCCTAGAATGAATTGGGATATCGGCTAGGTTGGTAGAGTGGCCGCATGGCCGGTCGGTTGGCGAGCGTGATCGCCCGCACTCACAAGCCGGTTCATATTGAAGTTGAGTAATTTTATACATTTACGGAGAAAAGCATTCTTTTTGTTGATTTGATCTGATAGGTTATGGTTTGTTGGTTCGTTGGTTCGTGAACAGGTACAGGTATCTTTGTTCTAGTTCCATGTTCCATGGCTTGCTAGACTAGCGGAAACAGACATATCTGGGATTAGAGTCCACTAATCATCCTTCATGTTTAGAAACTGAGTTACTAGTCCAGGCGGTATGAACACCATCTTAAAACGTACTTTATATTCAATTACATTTTTATATTATTGTTATTACGTAGATGCAAAGTTATTATAAAAATATTCATTTTATATTTAGTTTTTAGTATTTTTACCTTAAAACTGCTTTGCTACAGAGATGATTCGGATCGCTTTAATATGTTTATTTTTTCTCAGTAAACAAACAAACGCCGTTTGAGATGTAAATAAATGCACACTAGCTTACGATTTATACAACACTTCTATGTTATTCTTCAGGTTATATTTCCAATAGAAAGGAATTTGGTTTAGTTGGCTTCATCAGCCCGCGCTCAGTGGGAATAACAAACAAACAACCTAATCTTAAGTCACCTCCATTCTCTCTTGGTTTCGAGGGCACCGTGAGTCGGGGGCTGAATTTAATCAAATATACTTTATATAATTGTGTAGTCCAGTTTAGACCTATTGCTTTATTGTGATTTAAATTTATATACGCAATAGTTTCAGTAAATCATAGACGTATAAACATACATACATATATTATAGAAAACTAACAAAATAACATTTAATTTACTTTAAAATTAACACATTGTAGCGATTTCTAAAGAAGTGCAGAGTTTTTAATTTCTTTGATGTATTCTTAAAAATCTGACCACTAAAAGTCGGCAGCCCAACTCGACCTTCGGGAGTGTCGAATCCTCGCTGCTTCTGGCGATGCCGTGGCGGCCACTTCCGCAGGCCGGTCGGGTCGTTGAATTAATCCAAATTATTATTATATAAATAACCTATCAAAATATAAAGTAACAACATTGATTCTTATAGAAGTTGCCATGTAGTGGACAAAATAAATGTGCCATATGTTTGGCTATGAACTTTAATGCATTTTATTTATTATTTGTACCAACCACTTGCAGCATTGCGGAGCCAACAGTCGGAGATGTTTGGGAGGGGGAGGATGTCACTGCGGGGGCTTGGTGTGTCTACCGATTGGGGACAGAAATGTAATCTTGGGCATCTCAGCGGCGGGTGTGTGGCCCCTTAGTAAGTGTTGCAAGTCCGAATGTTGTTTGCGAAGTTGAATTACTTCCTCATTAAGTTTTTGCCTCTCTGGAATACATGAAATACAAATCTGTTATCATTTTACCAAAGTAAATGAAAACATCCGTATAACGGGATCAGCTCTGTAAGCATTGTTGTTTTCTATACCTTGCAAAACTGGAAGATATTTGTTGAGGCCAAATAACAGGCCGTCCCAAAGCTTTTCTTTTTGCGGAGAAAACACATTCTTGTACTTGCTCCAGAACATCACCACGTCTTCAGTTTTCAAACTGCGAGATATGGCCGTGTCCAGCTTGGATAGCATGGGCCTTAAATAGAATTCACAGACTGATTAATATATGATTTGTCTAAAAATAGAAATTTTCAAATGATCAGTATAAATAGTAATTTGGACGGTTGGTCGTGTAGTGCGTACCTTTTGGCAGCTGTATCGGCAGCTACGACACTGGCGATGAATTCTTGCAAAGCGTTTAGAACGTGGACGGAGGAAACCTTCAGCTCGTGGCCAGAATTGCAGGTCACCGGCATCCGGTGAGGCAAGTCCGTGTCTGATGCCGCGAGGTGCCCAAAGTCCCCCATTCCCGCCAGGATACCAGCGGATATATCTGGAAAATAAATACATCCATTGTTAACTCTTTAGCTATGGGCGGGCATACCTGTTGACCGTAAAGTTTCTCCGGTGTGAATATGAAACATACATGAGGATGGTAAAACTTGTAGTTCTAAAAAATCTCAAATCTTCACAATACTGATATCTTGTGAAATTTATTCTAAATACGTATCTCGACCAATGATGCAAAGCTTTCAAAAAGTCTCCTAACCTGGAATGTAAATTCACACTGTTTGAATTCTTCCCGGCTCTTCACACGCTCAATTGCGCAGACGCGTTTTATAAGGTTCTCAAGCGGAGACACTCACAGACTAACATTTTGAATTATTGTTTGCTATTTTTGTGGATGTAAATTATTATGATCACAATTTTTTTCTTTAATACATAAACTACGAGTATAGTTAGTTCTATGTTTAAACAACTCGCATACATAATCTTACTGCTACGTTAAATACATAATCTTTGCCGTCCATAATATCCCAAATTGATATTGGCAGAGGAAAGGTTAATATCCACATTTAAAATTTTCATTCCATAAGAGAAACGTACCTTGATTGGTGCTACAGTCTTTGAATATTTGTTCCACTTCTTTTACCAGAAGCTTCTCTGACTTTGTTATCTTCAATTCATTTTCTAAAGCAGCTTTTCTAAAAAGAAGAATTCAGATATTGTAATAAATCATAACCAACGTAATAATCATAATCATGTGCATTGATTATTCTACCAAGAATACGGCAATGCTACAAAAAAATTCAAATATATTCTAATGGTTTTTTTTTTATGACATAACAAAGTTATTATTTCCAAAATGTCTACATTTTGAAAAAATACAGATATGTAAACGTTTTTAAAAAACTGAAAGCCTTACAAATCTTTCCCGATAATAGCAGGCAATACAGATACCCGGAAAAATATAATATAATGTTATTTCATTATAATATTCTTACTGAACACTTTCCTGCTTTTTTCTGGGTAATTTATCAACAGATTGGTCACTCTGGGATTTTTGAGATGTATTTTCTTCTTTTTTTTGATCTTTCTGGTCACCTTGAAAAGTGTATACATTTGTTATGAAACCCTAGGAACTGGTTGCTAACTGCCTCCTTACCTTGTGACCCTTTGAAAAGAAGTCACCAACATGATTTGTATATCTACATACAACAGGCTTTATAATGTACACGCATTTCACTTTTATGTTAAAGGGTTTCAGGTTTGGTTGCTGTCTTAAGGAGCATTGTTAAATAATCATCATTTATTTATGAAATATCTACGATAAATAATACATTCTAGATCTAGAGGGTAACAAATCGGAGTAAAAATATAATGTTACCTTGCTGTTCTTCTGAAACTGACCCCATCTCTGAATCCCGTCGATTGCCAGCATCTGTCTGAAAAGTTCATAGGTCATGTTCAAAGTTTGGTATTTGATTTACGTAATATTTAATTTCTTGAGAACATATTTTAAAACATACCTCTTCTTTGAAAGCCGGTATCTGATTTTTTTTCTCCTTTCCTTTACCATCGTCATCACAGACAGGACAATAAGCATATTTGGAAAAGTATGTGCACAGCATAAGGACATCTTCCTCGTGTAGAATTTCCAAAGCCTATAATCAATACGAAAAGTCCACCTTCATACCCTTCTTCCCAAATTCATAATATAAGCATGTTTTCCCGTCCCAGACAGCACTGTGATTTGCTATTCTGTTAAAGTGCAGCCCATGTGCAGTAAAAGGTCTATGATAACTCTTATACACAATCCCTGGCTACCCTCAGGGAGACAGAACTGTGCCGCGCTCAACTTTTCAGTCAGATCAGCCCATCCTACAACATCTGAGATTAGCCAGATGCCTCAAATAATTTTGACCACAGTTAATATTATGTACTTGGTCAGCATTTTTACAAAATCATTACATATTTACTTACAGTGAAGACGTTATCCATTTTGCAAATTAAAATTGGTCCATCCTCGTACTTTTGCAGAAGTGGCCACAGCCTTTCTTCAATCAGAAATCCGGAGCTATCGGCCACCAAGTTCAAAATGTGGCCTACCTAAAGTCAATCAATAAGATGAAAGTATTCACAACTTAGTTAATAAATAATCAAGTACATACATATATTGATTCATTTTTTTTACCAGTTTGTTTCTTGATTCGTTGTAGGCCTTATTTTCTGAAGAAGTGCCCGACATTTCAGATGCGACATCTGACGATGCACTTCCACAACTGTAGGAGTCTATGAACATAATATTTTCAAATGTAAAAACTGAAATCATATTAAGTTTATTTCGGGACTGACTAGTTTGCCAATTGATTTGTTGAGTTTAATTTACCTATGTTTTGTATTTTTTCCATCGCCGTTTTATGAGATGGGAGGTCTGATTGTTTCAATATTTTGAATTTGACTGCAGGTGATTCGATCCCAAGAATTTTTTCATTTATTATTTTGTCAGTGTCAATTATTTGTTCAATCAATCCATTTGCTGTTTCTCTATTCATTCTCCAGAGCTGTTGATATTTTCTCTCATTGACCTTAAAACAATGATTTCCGGCTTAGAATTGACTGGGTGTAAAAGCAATTAGTATTGTATTTGTATTAGTTTAATAGAAAATATGTTACACTGGCGAAGTGTTCCGCTTTAACTTGGAGATCGAGCATGACGTCGTGAAGACGACAGATCTCTTTGGTTGCTTTGGCCTCTTCTGTTGCTCCGTCTCTCTGGGCATCTTTGATCTTCTTTTTAAGACTGTTGATAATATCCTGCATCTTATTCAGTTTCCTCTTCTGCTGGGATCTTACAAACACGTTTTCTTCCTCCCTTCTTTTCAAAACCTATTTCAAAGTTAAATTAGTATTATTTTCTTTCGTGAAACTATGATTAGCTTAAATCTAATATAGCTAGGTACTTACCTGAAAGTTATAGTCTATTTTTTCGCTATTAATTATGCAAGTAGCTTTTAATTGCTGCAGTTCCTGTTGAAGTGTTTGAATTTCTCTCTCCAGTTGAATTTTGGCTCCTCTGTATTTCTCCCTGTGTTCCAAAGTCAAAGTATCCATTCGTCTTTCAAAATCAGCAATCTATAAAAGACTTGATTTAATGTCTAGTGTCTCCAACTTGAACTAAATTCAGTCCCTCGTCCCATTCCAATAATATTTAATGCAATACCTGAAATGTTCAGAAAGACGAAACTTTACCTGCTCCATTTTGTGATGAATATTTGTCATTTCTTCTTTATCCCTTTTCTTGTACATAGCTTCCCACCGTTTACGGTTGTATTCGATCGTGAGGGCTCGTTCCATTTCAATTGCGCTTTCAATAAGATTGAGTTGAGACTGGTACGCATTTCTCATCAGTACTACTTGGGCATCGATGCGCTCACTCAGTTCCTTGATGTCCTTTAACTGTGGAACCACAAATACATAATTTAGTAGCGATGGCACATGGATTTGTTGCAGACCAATTTCTTGTTTTATTGCTTCTCTCCAGATCCACTCAAATATCAAAGAACATACTTGCTCCAGCTGACAGCTCCACTGGTGCTCTAACCCATGCTCCAAATAGAAATTGCTAAATGCTCCATTACTTCTTTCTCTACTCCGAAGTTTGAATATTAACAGAAACAAACCTGTTTTTGTAAATCCCTGTAAAATGTTTCATCCACAAGTTTCATTTCATCTTTGAGATTGCTTATGAGTACATTCTTCTGCTCTATCAAATCATTGCACCGTTCTTTCTGTCGCATTATCTCCTCGTTTATTTCAATTGGATCATTCAGCTCCAAGATAGGATTCCAATTTTTTGATATAATTTTTAATTTTTCTTCAGCCAATTTGGCTTCCTCCTCCAGTTTGGCCAAGGTCTCTGGAATTTACAACAATTTGATAAGAGCTGGTCACGAAATGTTAAATATTGATATTTTTAAAACTAGGTCAATTATATCCTATAGTATTCCTATTGAAGTCTTGTAGCAAACTACTAGGTAGGTACTACCTAGAATACTCAAATCTAAAATCTTTTGTGTGGTGTAGCCGCAGACAATAATTTAACCCACTGAAAAAAGTATTCCTGTCTTATAGGTGATTGATTTACGAATGGTAAATAGTTTTGTAAATGCTCGTTTCCCTCTCATATTGCCCCGTTCTCCCTCCGGTATTTAACATTCATTCTGTGAGTGCCATAAATATGATGGTAACCTTTATTCTTGTCGGCCTCTGCGAACCTCCTCTGCACCTCACGGGCATCACTGGCCACGCGTACATTAGTGACGGCCTCCTCCCCGTCAGCGTGCAGGTGTTCCAGCAGGGCTGCACTGGCCACCGCCTGGCGCTCCACGGGGCCTGTCTCCTCGTCCCCCGCCTCCCCGGGTCCCTCTGCAGGGCCGCCATCCCCCTTGCCTGATAATCTGAAATATTTTTCAAAACATGTTAAAGTATTCTAAATCTTGCAATGTTCATATTACATCAGGGACAAAAAATCATTCTTCCTTTGACCAAGTCGTTATTTATGGCAGATTAGTTCTGCATTTAGGAACAATGAAAGATAATAATTATAATATTTGGATAATTTGTATAGCACCGTTTTTGTGAAAAATCACCTCAAGGGCGCTGTCTGCAAAGATCCCAGCACACAAGCGTATAAACTTATCAGGAACAGTATTTATACTTTTTTTTTCTGAATTGTTGATGTGACTGTTGACTGGTTAGAGGCCATTATAAATATGATACAATTTCGTCTGTTGTTAACGGAATAAAAATCCAGCATTTCAGAAAGGAAAACTAATAAATATAACCAAGTGTAGTAAATCTTACTCGTAGTTGCAAATTATATTTTCACTCCAGTTCCATTTCTATGGCAGAGTACAACATGAAATCCAAACCCATATGTATGTATTTATTTATGGATTTCCCTTACGACAGCTGCAGGGGGCGCACTCAGTACTTACTGCAAAGGGCGCTAGACGTCGTGGAACCGGCCCTGTTCTATACACAGGTTTTTAACGAGAGATATGCGGAGCATACAGGTTCCCGTCATATTAATTACTTTCTACAGTTGGTTCCACTGCTCAAATGCACAATTGATTGTGCGTAATATGTAATATTCATAAGAAATATCATATCAAAAGACAATATAGTTATTTAATTAAATTCTGTTTTTAATCTAGAAAGCCAAAGAAGGAAGTTAATTAGTAGGAAATAAAAGGAAGGTAGTAAAAATAGAATATATATATATATAACATTAGTTTCCTTATTTATGCTCTCACCCTAATAATAATATAATAAATATGATGGTTGCTTAGATACCTTTTAAGAGCATTTTGTCTTCTTTGAATTCGCAACTCTCGGGCTGCTATCCTTTCTTGGGGGATAAGAGATGTTGTTTGTGGCTCAGTTGGCTCCAAAATTCTCTCATCTTCGTCATCATCCATTTTTTTCAATAATTTCCTCTTCAAACGTTTAAAATCACGGCGGTAAAATATAGAGTTCGGAGCGCGGTTGCCAACGTCAACAAATGCCTCGAATAAGTGTGGCAACTATAAAAAGGTTTTATTTTTTCCTAATCCCAATATTAAAAGCAAATTAGTAGTTGACACCTTAATAATTTTTTGTTGTAAATTAATAATTTACTTAATTATGCGTGTTTGGTAAGAAAAATATCTGGAAAAAAAATATTTGGATCACATATTAATATTATAACCTCTCGAGACCCTGGGGACTGGGAACATTATATTGCACTCCAAGATTTCCCCTCTGTTATTTTTTTTCCTGACTTTATTATCAACATTTGTATGCTGTTTTAAATTAATTTCGACAAAAGTACTTCTATCTACCTCTAAGTTTCATCATAATACAATTTTAAAGTTTTCCGAAATATAGAAAAGTTGCGTTTTTCAAAATAGCTTCCCAGCGCGTCCGAGTAAATTATTAAATTTCTATAGGTATATGAAATTAATAAAATAATTTTGATTGATTATAGTTAAGAAAGATTTTAAAAATATTATGCGCTAACAAGTGTCAAACAAAAAAGTACGGATACTTTATAAATAGTGCTCCTCAGGTTAGTAGTGTAATATTTCGTGCAAAATTCAATATTCTCAATTGTTAGTTGTCTTTTACTAAAGTTTGAAAATATATATTTCCAAAGCATTGAAGTGAGCATCAATCGTGAGTCATAAAAAATGTAGTACGATCTTCATTTTTTGTTCTTATGATATCGTCACATAATGGAGATTACTATTTACCAATATTTTTTTATTATATTACTATTTCAGAATATCAACAAAGGGATCAGCCCTAAAGAAACGAAGAAAACTCCACCCAAAATGTTCTGAAATCTAATTCTTATATATTTACATTATTATTTATATCTAATCCTCTTTTTTTAAGCAAAATGTGAAAATTCTTTCAATTTGTCTTTATTTTAAGTAAATTATTATTTTTTTTTAAATGCATTAATTTTTCTTAGAAAAACGATTTTCCTTTTATTTATATTTAAAAAAACTTGTATATGTTTTATTTATGTAGCTTATAATATGCTTTTACCATGCTGTGATTCAAAGGACACTCCGAAAATAATCAAAAATGAGAAGAAAAAAATACCCTCACAATAAGATACAGTTTTTTTCTTTTTCTTGTTTATAATTTACTCTCAGGCCTCGTGCTGAATACAGAATCATAAAAATAAAAGGCATGCCTCTGTAAAAAATCCCTAAAGAATGTAATCAAACATTGTACTATTTTTATTACAGCGCAAGACGTTGAATAATCTAATACGAATAAGTGATATTTGGTAACTCATTATTATTTTCTCTTTTACCTTTGGTTAAATTTTAACTTTTCGTATTTACCATTTCCTTCGTGCTTTTAAATGGTTTTTTGACCATAGTTTTTCTTCGTTAAGTTAATAAAATTTCTTTACATACAATTTCGCACCCGCTTTAATTATTTTTTAACCTTTAATCTATGATTTTTATTTAATTTTCAGTGTGCGCGTGAAAATTACAATCACTGTTTATTTATTCCATCTGTATAATAAACTAAATGTGTGAGATTTTTAAATCAACTGAGTAAAAAAGTTGCTTAAAAGCCTGAGCTAAGCCTTTTCTCTCATTTCTTAAAATATTCTTCACAATAGTATATTTCACTGATTATTTTGACGGACTTCTTACTGGCTGTAAAACATTAAGAATAATAGCCTTCAAAGTTAGTAACCAAAACGTTTCTCAGCCTGGCCACTAGCGATGGGAAAAGCTTCACAGATTTGTGAATGCTTCACGAATTGATGCTTTCAGCTCTCCCAACCACATAAATTGATGTATGTATGTGCATTATTCTATGGCAAAAATTATAGCTTGTAGAAAAACAATGATGAATTGTCTATTATTGGTTTCTCTTCTATGGTTTACGGATGCAGCTGTCAAAATCGTTTGAATCTTAAAAGTATTCAAGGTTTGAATTGTGTGTAGCATGACTTAAAAGGGATGATTTACAATGAGTGCACAAGGAACTTGCAAAAGCAAATGAAGTACTAGCAAAATTTCCAGTTTCTGTAAGAGCGATATAAACTTCTTTCAGGGCTTGAGATACGATTTGAATATTCTTACTGTACAGTACTCAGTTTGACAGTTTGGTTAGCAATAGGCTGAATATTGCTTAAATGACGATTCATATTAAAGGCATTTCCCCCTTTTATGGATATAACTTCAGAACAAAAGTTGCATTTGGCCTGGTAAACCTCAACTTTTTTAAAATAAACCCATATTTCACTTTTTCTTTCTCGTTGAACGGCCAGTCATAATTTTAGGTAGAGATTGAAAGGTATGTTTGTAAGCTGAGATATTATAAAAGTTCAACAAAATAATTCGTTCACAATTCAAAATCACCAAAAAACACTCGGAAAAACTAGTGTCGTATAGACAAAACAAGCAAAGAAATCATAAGCAAATGTCACGAGTACGTGCGAGGGAACGGATAACTAAAAAGATACTTCATTGCTTCATTCATTCTTCGAACTAAAATCGAAGGAAGAAGGGAATGAACAATTGAACTGTGGATGATGCAATATTTCAGTCTTTCGAACGAATGAAAAATTGAAGTTCGAAGTAGATGCCATAGATTGTTCAATCGGAAGTACCAACTTAACCAACTTCAATTGAAGTATTTGTTCAATGAAAAATGAATGAAGTTGGGACTGCTGTCAAAAGAAGTACTTCTTTGAAACAGTTCTTTCAAAACTGTCACAACGCTACTGGCCACACTTACTGTCCTTTTTTGATTCGTCGGGCATCATGGCGGTGTGTTATTTTGATTACTAGTTTTAAAATCTTCAAATATCTTAATAATCCTACATTTTATTTATCAGTGCTTAGCGAATTACGAATGAAAAATGATTCAGTTACTTGATCTGATTATCAAAAGTTTACGAAGTTGTTAATCTATTTACTAATATGTTACCGAAAATAACACGTTCCAAATGTCACTCTTGGGATAACAGCCATCGGCAAATATATTTTTAAAGATGAATTAAGTTTATGTTACGGAGCTGGCGAATGAAATAGCTCATAATAACAATGTCGTTAACTATTTTCAGCCGGCCGTAGCACCTGTGAAAACTGTGAAGAAAGCGAAGGAGGGGAAAGTGATTAAAGATAACACCAAAAATGTTATGAGAAATCTGCACATTCGCAAATTATGCTTGAATATTTGCGTTGGTGAATCTGGTGATAGATTGACCCGTGCCGCCAAGGTTAGTTCAGTGGTTTACTATTGTTTATATTTTAACCCCAAATGTCAAGTGAGTTTTCTCACTCGCCTCAAAACCTTTGAAACAAATTTTGGAGGTTAAAAATATCGGTCGTCATTTACGAATATTATTATTTGGTGGTGATCAAGCCGTTAGGATTTACACGAAACACTTATTTGTGCCGTATTTTAACGCCATTCAAATATCTACTCTAGTGTAAACAGATATCATGTGCTTGTTTAATAATTGCTCTGGACTATATTAAGTAATTTTATTAGCCGCTAATAAAACTACTTAACGTTTATCTTGTGCTTATGTCTATTAAATAAATTAACAGGGTCTAATTTATGAGAAGTACCGATAATTTTTGCATATCTTTTGTTCAAGAAAATTCTGTCTTCTGAGAATTTCCTTAGTCAACGATGTGCTAGATAAAAATCTCTTTGCAACTTCCATCCATCTTTGACTGGCTCGGTGGATTACTAAAAATGAGAAACAAATCATTTGAATTGATCGTGATCATTTTGGTCTGTGATTGTTGCCTCTGGATTTTTAATGGGTGCGTGTTGTTATCTTTCAGGTGTTGGAACAGCTAACAGGCCAACAGCCCGTGTTCTCCAAGGCCCGTTACACCGTCCGTTCCTTCGGTATCCGTAGGAATGAAAAGATCGCTGTCCACTGCACAGTCCGAGGTGTCAAAGCCGAAGAAATCCTCGAGAGGGGACTCAAGGTAAGTCATATCTTTTCAGAAGTTTGGCGCTTATTGCTCCTATCCACATCCGACAGCTACTGAATGAAGGTCTCAGCAACCTGCTTCCATTTTTATCATATTTTTTCTTTGCTCTGCCACATGTTTTTTAGGGTGACTCACATTATTGTTGGGAACCATAACGATATTTGTTCATCAATATTTGGTGCAATCAATTCATACCACCAGTTATTTGTGTTTGACTTCCTAATCCATTTTCTCTTTAATATTAATCTATTATCGTCATCGGGAACACCTGAAAACTCTAAAATTATTAGGGTACTTAATTTATACCAAAATTATCTAGGGTATATCTTGAAATTTTGTAATGTTATCCTTAATCACCTTTTGGAAATGTTGTTGCATATGTGCATGACATAATAATCTTGCCACAACCAATCGGTAATAATTATTTTGCTATTTAGAACATTCGTTCCACTGAACAGTTTTTTTGAATTTTATTAATAAATTATATAAAATATTGAGGTAATTCTTCTAATTACTAAGTAGAGTAATACCTCGTTGCATATCTTATTATTAATGTATATCCTGTCTCACGTGAGGATATCCTTTGTTAAAATATGCTAGATTAATAATCTCTTTGCAACATCCGCCTATCTCTGTCTGGCTCGGTAGATTACTTATAAGAGATACATCACCTTTCAGCTAATTGTTTAACTGATAAGTCTGTCTCTGTGATGTGAATGCTGATGATGATGATGTTTCTGTCTGCAGGTAAAGGAATACGAGTTGGTGCGAGGCAACTTCTCCGACACGGGCAACTTTGGCTTCGGTATCCAAGAACACATTGACTTGGGAATCAAGTACGACCCTTCCATTGGTATCTACGGGTTAGATTTCTACGTTGTTTTGGGACGCCCCGGTAATTATTATTCCTTTTGCATTTCATTCTGAATGAGGAGAATGTTTGAAATTTAACAGCATTATTTTATTAATGATAAACATAATCTAAATATTTTGGCAATTGTAAAAAAATCTGTTTTCGAAATATTGTATTCCCGATTTGTATGAAATAATGAACATACTCTATTTGACAGTAATTAATTTTATTTCACAATGAATGTATACATATCTATGTGCGGCTAACGGGTTTATAAAACCATGTTTCAAAGTAATTGCTCGGATACGGATAATTTTAATGTCTTTAAAAATGTCTCAGTTGTATCACATTTCAGGGATTATTTATTTAATACATTAAATCAAAAACATAATTAAACAGAAATAAGCCAAATGTAAACATGGATAAAAGATACACATATGTGCAAACGTTCGTGTTTCGAGGGCAACCTGCAAAACAAGTGTGAATTCATTGTGGCCCAGTGAACATTAGTTTCTAACTAGTCATTGCCTCTTCTAAGAAACCAATCATGTTGTGCAATATTGTTGTTTATTACTTTAGATTTTGCAAGTAGGTATATAATATCATTTTGTAAAAGCTTGTATCATTATATAAATATTAAAGTTTATATACTAAAATATGAAAAATAAACTAAGAAAAATGTAAGGAAATTAGTTTAAATGTTTAGATATTTATTAATAGATATGTAAAAGTGATGCAGTCGGTGGGTAATGCACTAATGTTATGTGCGTTCATTGTACTCGCGATAAATCATCACCCTTTTGCCATTGTATTATGCATATCTTTTGTTCAAGAAAATTCTGTCTACTGAGAATTTCCTTAGTCAACGATGTGCTAGATGAAATCTCTTTGCAACTTCCACCCATCTCTGGCTGGCTCGGTGGATTACTAAAAATGAGAAACAAATTGTTATATTTTTGTCAATTTAGTTGCAAAGGTGGTCTAATGTGATGTAAGAAAGTCTAATGGCATGTGTGTTTTGCTGCAGGATTCAACGTGGCCCACAGGAAGCGCAAGCGCGGAAAGGTCGGTTTCCCCCATCGCCTGACTAAAGAAGACGCCATGAAGTGGTTCCAGCAGAAGTATGACGGAATCATTCATAACAAGAAGTGATTTATTTTAATATCAATAAAACTATTATAAAATCCAACCACCCCTTTTTATTCACACTTTTTCACCTGCTGTGTGTATTTATACTACCTTGTATTATTATGGACTGAGCTCTAATTCATTCAACTGCCAAAGGAACATCCATTGTTATTCTTGAACCTTTATGAATAACTGACATACACTAGATTCTCTTTTTACATGGTGGATGCGTTCCACGCAATACCGTGTAAAAAAAGTATACTAAAATAAAAAAAAATATGTTTGAGGTTTCCTTATATAAAAATCAATACAGGATATCAAAAAATCTTATAGTTTCTTGTATCTTAATTTATTTTAAAAAATCGTGACAGATTATTCACTATCGGACAATGCACAAACCTGTTTATGCACATTTGGTATGACATCCCTTCAGGTATCCAGAGACTAATATGATTTGGTAATGGGCAATGCGAGCGGTCAAATCATGTTGAAATTGAAGAGCTCGTTCTATGTTAAGATCAATTGTTATGAAATGATATCCAAGTTTATTAGACAGTTGCAGGCTTTCAAGGGTTCAATACGCTGTTATTGGACCTCCTTGGTCATCGTCACTACTTTCCTTGGGGCTGGTGGCTCCTCTAAAACAGTTTATAGTATTTCTGTGTCGTTCGAACTTCAGCGATATGTTCCTAGCCCCCTTCCGCATACACCTTTTGCGCATAGTACCGAGTAGTGAGTACATGCAAGTGATGTAGCACCATGTTATTTCGAAACAAAAACAAAAAACCGTGTAAATTGAGAGTTCAGTGTACTTATTTTGAAATAGAGGTCCTTGCCAACCGTTAGTGGGGTCGCGAAGGTGCCACTGCAAAAACAATAAAGCCTATAAGTGGAAATATTTTAGCGATGGGAAAAGCTTCACAGATTTGTGAATGCTTCACGAATTGATACTTCTTCAAAATGAACCTTTCACGATGAACCCTTCAATTGAAGTAACATATTAATCACAGCATTTCTCGTCGGGGGGGGGTTGCTAGCGATAAATGTACCAAATAATAGTCACGTTTTTTTCTTAATAGTTTTATTCGGGACAGCTCTCCCAACCACATAACCCACTCCTCCATTATTGTATAACAAAAATTATACCGTGTAGAAAAAACTACTTCTTTCTTTCTTCTATGTGTGTATTAATGAATTGTCTATTACTAGTTTCTTGTCTATTGTTTCTCGATGACAGCTGCCCATATGTCTGAGTTGTTGGCGGTATCATGCCTTAAAAGGAATGATGTACAATAAGTATGCATAGCCTTACAGAGAATTTGCAAAAAAGCAAATGTAGTAATTGCGAAATTTTCAGTTTCTGTAAGAGCGAACGTTTTTCAGGGCTTGAAGTACAATTTGAATATTTCTTACTGTACACAGTTTGACAGTTTGCTTAGCAATAGGGTGAATATTGCGCAAATGACGATTCATATTACAGGCATTGCCTCCCTTTATGGATATAACTTTAGAACAAAAGTTGCATTTGGCCTGGTAAACCCCAACTTCCTTAAAATAAGCCCATATTTCACTTTCTCGTTGAACGGCCATCCATAATTTTAGGTAGAGATTATATAGTCCTATAGACAAAACAAGCACAGAAATCATAAGAAACTGTCACGGGTACATGCGAGGGAACGGATAACTAAAAAGATACTTCATTGCTTCATTCATTCTTCGAACTAAAATCGAAGGAAGAAGGGAATGAACAATTGAACTGTGGATGATGCAATATTTCAGTCTTTCGAACGAATGAAAAATTGAAGTTCGAAGTAGATGCCATAGATTGTTCAATCGGAAGTACCAACTTAACCAACTTCAATTGAAGTATTTGTTCAATGAAAAATGAATGAAGTTGGGACTGCTGTCAAAAGAAGTACTTCTTTGAAACAGTTCTTTCAAAACTGTCACAACGCTAAAATATTTGCTATTTTTATATTTACTATACAGGAGACTCGAATAATAAAATAATTTCCCACGGAGCATGTGTCATCTTTGGGGTTTCTGTAAGTATGGTTTTATTTTAAAAAAGGTGGGAGTGAACCTGGGTTTTAAAAATATTCATGTTGTAGGGAGGAGAATTCAAGAGTGATAATTAACTATAAATATATATTTTTCTGAGTATGTATAAGTCTGAAAGAAAGGACAATAATCTTTTCTCATCCCTACCTCCCCATAATGTATTTTAGCAGACTTTCTAAATTTGAAATGGGTGGATTAAATAATTTTATTTTTTTAAACCAAAGACAAAGATTCCCATGTTACGAATAACCTAAAAATATTTGAAAAACTGCCATCATAATAAGCGTAAAATGTATCTTGTGCAATGATGGAGGGACTTAGGTAGCAGAGAAATTGAACCCACGACGCCCGAGTGGGAATCCGACGCGTTTGTCCACTCAGCTGGAATTAATAATTAAAGCAACAAATAATTTTTTCTTGGCAATACATCCCGTATTTTTTTACAAGCAACAACTAATAATAAACCTAAGTAACGAGAACCCAATCATATTTCTGTGACCCTTGTATTTTTTCTTGTTGTAAACTTAGGTTGGCGATTATTTTTTCTCCGACATTGCACCACTACGAAATTCATGCGTTATCCTACCGGCATTTTACTCTGTCGCCTTCTGCGCTCCGGATACCTAGAACGCTGAGAAACGCCCGAAGTTGACACCTGTCAAACTGACAATAGAATTTCGTAAACAAAATTAAAAAAACGCTATCCAATCGAGTAAACAAATAATTCACTAGTCAGTCGAGTCACCTTTTCGCACGCTTGTGCTCCTGGTAATATCGCCGAGTAGCACCTTCCTTAAGCCGGCGGCCGGCCAAATTGGGCATTTTCACAAAAAATATTAAACAAATATTTAAAAATATTAAATTAAAGTTTTTGAAATTTTCGAAAATAATTATTGATTTAAAAAACGCTCCAAATACGGTTTGAATTTGACATTGGGACCCGGAATAATCAAAATACATGTCAACGTAACTAACTAACCATCTCGCCATTTCTCGGCAGGGGTAGGCAGAGATGATGGACCGCCATACAACTCTGTCTTGGCACACACTACTTGTTTCATTCACATTCAAACATCGTCTCATACATACTCTTTTATTATTCTGACTCTTGACATGGCCGGACTCGAAGTATTTGATTCACTGGATCGTGCCATGTCTTCCTCGGGCGCCCCCGATATTTTCGTAATTTTTGGAAATACTCTATGTCAATTGTAATGGGCCCGGATATCATATACATAAAATACAAGACACGTCATATTCATACAAATCTTACGAAAAATGTAGCACCACTAATGTTTCACTCGTGTATGAAAAGGATAGCCATTCAAAGAATATGTGTGTGCGGAAGAGATAGCTATATGAAGCGTGTTTCGAAGCTATGTTTTGTTGACTTGGTTTAGTGCAACCAGGCGCGTTGTCTCAGTAACGTATCTACATTATTTAATTCATCTAAGCCGGAAATATGGTATATTTTAAAAAATTATACTAGGGGTTGTTAGCCTGTCCAAAACGCCAGAAGCCAAATTTTGTAAAACATGTCATGTTAATTATAATTATAAATCCTACCATATTTTATATACTTTAGAATTTATTTGTTATACTTCATTCAACCTACCTAAATCAGTTTTTATTTAAAAAATCGCCCACAAGAAAGTAAACACAAAGTAGGGTTATCGTAGGAAATCATATTTTTGCTTTGGGTATTAAAAAATAAGAATATTTTCAATTATAATTTTTTTATTTTGAACTATTATACAATTAATTAGCTTTAAATAATTATTAATCAGCCACGAAATAAATATATTTTAAATTTATAAACAACTTTTTTTAGGTTTTGTCAACATATCACAATAATCTTAAATAAAAAATAAAGACAACCTTTCTACATTCTACCGTCACTGAAACAGCTGCGTTGTTCTGCCTCACTTCAAGATACAGATACTATTTTTATAACTTATAATATAACCTATTACATAAACTATTGTCACCAAGTTGCAGAGATTCCTAGAAAACCCTTTCCCTTATCAACTGAATTCAGGCATTCTGAAATTTCAAAGGAACTGCAAACGACAGATTTCTTGTGTGCAATTTTGTGAACAGCTTATTCTATCATTTTATTTATTTGCATTAAGTTGCAGTTTTAAAAGTAATAGTTTCCTTTACACAAATCATTAATTATTATCTTAATCTTTGGAGACATTCAACTCTTGTAATTAATGTAGTGACTCTTCAAAGAATACGGAACCAAACTAACATTTAAGAACTTTTTTAACAAAAGTAAATATAATAGGAACCATCTTCATCCATACACTAGTAAAAGGCACCAAATTTAGTTTACAACAATGGCATTATTTAACCATTCTATACTTGTGTAATTCAATTACATTTTTAAACAAAGACGAATTACTATTCAATATAGCGGACGATTCCTTTTCGATTTTGGATGATTTCTTTTATTTTTACCGGTCTTGAACTTCCACGTTCTTTGAAATCTAATATCACTCGTTGGATGGACTGTGTTAATTATTATACATACATTCATCGAGCCATTGCAAAAAAACTTATTGAGTTTGCCAGCTTTCAGAGAAACGTCATGTAATATGAAGTCAATGAACGTAAAGACACCAGGGAAAGGGTTGGTTGTGTGGAGGTGGATGCACCGGGCTAAGCTATGTATGTCTGGAACGTTGGATAGTTTCCTTTTCCTTGTCGGAGAAGCCCAGGATGCTTTCGATGGCGTTGAGATGGCCCTGGTGGTTTTCTCTGTCCGTCAGGAAATAGTAGATGGCGGATTTCAGGAACTGGAGCGTCACTTCCGGGTCTACACTTCTTCTGGATCCTGCTTGCGCTTCTACAATGCGCTTGTACATTGCCTGCAACGCGGAGCATTCATTTAGTGAACAGTCTTTATTAGCACATCGATACATTTGCCAAATACTAATCTGTCCATCATGCCACATGCTTCGTTTTTAATATAAACCATTACCGATATAAGCAGATCATTACTATTAAATAGGTAAATAGTTTATCATTAGTCTTCTATGCAGATTTAATGTTTCCAGTATTATAGTCAATTAATTAGTTGTTAATATCGAATTTAGTGATTTCCCTTTCCCATATTATTTCCATTAAAAAGAAGCATTAGTAAGAAGCGAACAACTGAAGTAACATTTCACATTTATATGCTAAGAAGATTCTAATAAAATAAAACAATCAATCTAAACTATTACAGAATGTAGATTAAAACTTATAAAACCACTAACATAAATGCCTCATGGAAGAGTACCACCATGACTCTTAATCTGAAAAATAATTCATTGCATTCTAACTGCTACTGAATAAATCATAACAATTATTATATTATTTGCAATGCTACGCTTCTTGACATCATTCAATTACAGTACATTTACAACTAACAATATCTTTAAGCAATAGATGTAGAGAACAACTCGTATACAGACGCAATGTAAAAATACATATCAAATAAGAGTGCAGTTTTATTGCCAATAGCCAATTATTTTTTGAAATGTGGATTGCTCACAGCGCTAATGCAACGATGGTTGATGGCTGGTGGCTAGTGGCCGGTGTCTTATGGCTACATCTACATGCAATCAATCCACTTGCAAGTATCACTCTCTTTGTTATGAGCTAACTCTTGCAACTCTTGGTCGTCACTTTTGTGTGTTGCTTTGTATATGCTTTGATTAACTAATCAAATATGTACAATGTACCATGCAATTCAACTAAAATTGAAATACTTTTATAAAAAACCATCTTCTGCTTATTTTTTTAATTTTCTAGGTAGCAAAATCGAAGTCACCTTTGAAAACCAATATAGTTTGTGATTTGTCAAAAGAGGCTGTTTCCTTTCTATTGTGTCAAAGATTAAACTAAAATCTAACAGTGATGTGCGAAATTCTACCATGCGCTAGTGCTAGTAAATTGTTTTATGGTAAAAAATATAACAAATAATTAAAGTGGTGATTCAGGCACCCAATATGCATAAACATAGTTATTCGGGACGCTTTACAAACATCACATCCTTTTAATTACCTGCTCCATGTATTTTAACAATAATTTTTTCAGGTGGTATAATTTACGTATTGAATGTACGTGCATGTAATAAAAAAATTTGGGTATCTTTTTTCATAATGTCATAAATTCCCTTGGTTTGTCTACATTGATTATATGTATTTATAATGAACGAGAATCAGATCAAACCTCACAAGCTCAAATGAAGTTGTCGAAAACTAGCCAAAAATTGGGAAAGGGCACAAAAATACAAAAAAAATCACGTTTCTTAAAAAGCCAAAGATGCCCATAATTTGTGTTTTTGTTTTATGCTTCATACATATATTGCTTCTTTAAAAAAAAGATTTTTATTAACTTTATGTTTACCACTGTAACATTGCGCGCATGCGTATAACTGTTCAATATCATAGAAAACTGCTGGTAATCTTACGCTGTTTTGATGTTGTCAATGGATAGTTATAGTGTTAGCGTTTTGATTGGATAATACCACTTAGGTTGTTTTCTTTATACGTGAGACTGGCAAGGCGGGCTACAGTATTGTGACACTGCAGTTTTTAAATGATTATTTTGTTGCCTGCTTATTGACGTGGAAACTCCTTCGTTAATAACGTTGCATTTTAACGCATGCTCCGTTATTTAATTATTAAAAGGTGTGATGTTTTGATGCTTGCCCCCCGAAACATAATACTCGAGCATGATGGGTCCCTGTGTGAATCAGCGCTCCAACTGCTAGTGAAAAAAAGCGTTAGGTAAGGTATTGCCATGTAAGTGTAACTGCGGAGCGACGTCCCACCTTTCGAGCGCCTAGAACCCAAAGCGAAACAGCCTCCTTTGCACTTAGAAGTATTTGTGATTTTGACGACATACGCTCCGGCGAGTAGGTTTGATCCTGCAAAATACTTGGGTTATGGCAAAGATACACTGGGTTATTTCATCTATTTCCCGCTACAGAAAACTTCTATGGAATTATTATTCAACTAATATTATATAATTCTAAACTTATCGTTATTATACAGACAAAACGTGTTTATATGATGGTTGATTTTTAGGATTTTGATTGATTCCTTCTCCTTCTTGAGTCACTTAGTAGCATTCTAATACAAGCATAGTACAAATGGTTTATTTATAAATTCTATACGGGCAGTTAGGAAAATGTCCAAAGTTTTCAGTGGATAATTTCTTTAACCTATTATCTTTATGAAAAACATACTAAAACATCAGTAAAAAGTGTAGTTCAAAAACCAGCGAAGGCATTTTTGAACGTTTTACATGAAATTCCAGTATGTATTTCATAAAGAATTAAAAAAAATACCATTTAGGAATTCTATTCACTTGAAACTTTAGAAATTTTCTTGTCTACCCATACAGAATTGACAGATAAATCATTTGTAGTATTGCTTGTATTCAAAAGGCAAAAAGTGTGTATTTTTGGGTACTGACCCGCCAGTGTTTTTTTCAGGCTTGCAGTGTATCGCAAATAGCAATTTATCATCAGTATACCTCAAAGGTCACAAATCCTGCTGGAGGTTCTGAATTATGGACACTGCGAGACGGTTTGAAACTTTGACTCGACTGATGCAACTTGACTCAACTAACTCACTAAAAATCAACTAACATCAGGCCATAGGTCAAGAAATCTCAAATCAACACAACATAACGGTATAGCATAGTGACTATTCTTTATCCTAGTATAATAATTAATACTGGTCATCCAAACACAGTCTAGGCGCTATGTGGAGGAATAAAACACGTGATTTAATATATTAAGAAATGTATAATAACATGTTTTGTTTTTTGGCAACCATTCTTATTTCACTTTATTCGTGTAAAGAATATAGGTAGGGAAATACCTAGTTAAATCTTAGATCCATTAATTTCAAATAATGTGTTCATGCGCAAGTACTTAGTTAAGTGTATTTCAAACAAAAAATTGTGACAACGACAACTGACATTTTGAATGAATAAATGTGTACATGAATTATTGGGCGTGTTCTGTCCTATATGTAATTTAATAAAAAAGTATATTCACCCTCAAATTGTCCAATTCGCGCTGCGTGATCTGTAGCTCTTGTAACAATTCAGGAACTGAAACCCGATTCTGCGGAGTGTGGCTGAGCTCCATTACCTACAATAATACGGTTAGCTTCACGAGGAGAATACAAATAAGTTAACTTTTCAAAGTAATAATGATAGATAATATGATAAGTACAATGATATAAGTCTTAATTGTCCGAAGTCAGTGGGACTATGGCATCCCCAATTGGGGTATGTTGTGAGGCTGAAGGCCATGGGGAAGGAAAGGAGGTGGGGAAGAGGAAGAGAAAGGTTGGGAAGTACCTGGCTATTCATATCTGTGTGTATGTTCACCAAACACGGGTAAAGCCATTTCAAGCAACATTTTAATTCTGAATGGTGATACTTAGAGTATTTACTACCCTGGAACATGCCGCAAATACACTGTACGAGTATACATTAATACAATGTACATATTAATTAAATAAAATTTATTTACGTGCGCAAGGATGCGAGCCCGCGACCTTTGAGTTCGTAGTTGAGGATCTTAACTGCTGGAACATGGAGGTCGTCAGTTGCACCTTGATAATATGCAATGACTGATACAATGATAACTAGTTTCGAATACAGATGAGTGGTGAGTGGTGAGTGGCGACTGACCTGATTAGCGTGTTCAAAGTGCGCCGCCTGCTGCCCCTTGGTGTACATGTGCAAGTACATCTTGTGGTGCTTGTCCTCCTGTTCCGCCAGCTGCTTGCTCACCTCTTCCAGCCGCTTCTCCAACTCCCTGATGCGCTCCTTGGCTTGGTCGTAGTCCGGCATGATCTCGCAGTAGCGGCTGTTCACGTCCGCCAGCTTCTGCAAGATGGCTTCCACTCTGTCATTATGCAGCGTCTTCATTTCCTGCGTCTCATTCGAATTCCTGCGTGTGATATCTTCGATTTTCTTTTCGTAGATGTGAATCAGTTTTCTCCGTTCGTCTTCTCTGTCCAGATTGTCGGTACTGCAAGCCTTATCTTGAATGTTTTGTCCCGTCGAATCTTTGGAGTGTATGGACGAGTTAGATAAATCTTCAAAATGCCCGGAGTCTGTGAGGGAGCTGTGCAAATCACTCAGATTATAACTACAAGAAGGCAATTGATTACTCTTATAATCTACATTGTCATTTTTATACAAGCTAGACTTCAAGGGGCCGTCATCTGTCAGATCGGTGACGTTGGGAGAGTCGGGTGTTTGGACTTCGTCGGACGTGATTTCCTTGACTGTGACGGCGTCGCTGGAAGTGGATTTTTCATCGGGCGACACGAGGGAAGCCTTGTAAAGTCTCAGCTCGACGACTTCCTTAGTAAGTCTAAAAATGTCGCTGTCTTTCTTCTCCAAGTCCAGCTTCGCCTGGTTCAGTAGGGCCTTCAACCTCCTGATCTGCCGCTGGGCTCTCTGCGTCGGCGTGAGGTACTCTTCGCCAGTTTGGCCGGCGTGGGCGGAGCAGTGCACCACGTACTTCATCTTCCTGCCGCTGAAGGTGGTCCCGTTGCGAGCCACGTAGGCGTGGTCGCACGAGGCCGTGGTGGCCACGCTGCTGTAGCTGTGCAGGGAGTCCAGGTCGTCGTCCATCTGCTCGGCCTCCTCGGGGGAGCCGGATGGAGTGGGCGGTGCCACCCCGTTGTGGCGGGGCGGCACGGAGCACAGGCAGGTCCTGCCGGTGGAGCTGAGAGGAGACTTGGTTGGCGTTTTAGCCACTTTATACTTCTGATTGGATTGCGCAAGACTTAGCGACTGCAAAGCAAAAAGCATTAGAGATTATACTTATTATGAAATGTGGAGTTTTACACGTGATCTGCCTAAGTAAAGTCAAAAGATGGCATCATAAATACGAGTTAAACCTATTTCATGGGAAATACTTTACGAAATACGACGTGGGAAATTTTTCATGCGTGGGAACTAAATTCCAAATGAAATCATAATTCTCATTGCCATATATTATTATGATATTCAAAAGGGGACATGTTCTAATTTTCTAATCGAAATATAATTTTCCCTCTTCACTTTAAATTTTCTCTCTTTTCGTTTAATGCTGCTTTATTCAAATTCTAAAAGAAAGAAATTAAAATTTTCAGGTAGCACTAAAAAGATAGGCTATTATTAATCTTGTACCAATACCTATTACTTTTCCAGTTTAGGAAGGGTTCCTATATATCTAGTTATTACATTTATAAATAGATTTAATCTAGAAAAAAACTATAAAAGGATTCAAGGTCGTAGAAATAAATTAAATTATTGAAAATTATTGAAAATTAGTTAAAAAGTTCGTCAAAATATAGTGTGGAATTTAATAAAAATAAACAAATTACTTTATAACACATTTTGAAAGTAGTGATGGCATGAGCTGAAAACATGTATTTATTTATTTATTTTATAATTGTTTAGTAGCACTTGCGTACTCTCTGTATAAGACAACCATTCACTTTTTTTTCACGCCAGTGAAAAATGAATGCAAGTGGTTCATTTGTATGATTGAAATATATAAATATCAATTAATCCTTGTTCTTCTTTTGTTGATAAAGTATGGAGAAAAGCAATTATTTTGTAATAGTTAAATAGGTAATATTATGTATCGTTATATTCTGAATCTATTAATATTTGTATATCAGAGGACGACCCTTCAGTACATGGAAGAGGATTATAAATTATAACGCGTAACTGTCTATGGAATACCAGACCGCTATGCTAAAAGAGTGACTCGCTTCACTGGGCATTTTATGTAAAGAGAGCGATAAATAATTTTAGAAAATTATCATTAGATACAGATAGGAAATACGCGAATATTTTTACCAGCTACCGCAACTGTAGCAAATTAATTAGGAATTAATAAACCTCCATTTTCCAACGTTCTCCCGGAGCAAATCGTTTTCACGCTAAGTGGCTACTCTACCTAGCTACTGGTACTGTTACAGTACCGTTTCACTCAAATGATTAAAGTGGTTAAACGCCAGTTGATCGGTTTATTACAAATGCTTGATAATAATAAAATGACAAAAGAAACGCATTGGGCAAGACATATAGGCCCTGTCTGTTTCGTTTGTTAATATTGATAACTCTAGTATTTTTTCAACTTCTGAAAATAATTTTGAAGACCGTGGGCAATCTTTTGAATATATCAATAAAACTTAACTCGCGCTTTACGTTTAACCGCCCGTAAAAAAAACAATAGGCCTCTACATATTGGTATATTCCCTTTTTTGTTTGATGTTTGTCACTATCTCGATCTACTGCTATACCAAAGTACGACATTTTTTACAGTCCTCGTCGTATTTTATGTAAATAATTCAAAATAATATAAATCTATTATATTAATTCGTGGTCGCTGTCGTACTTGGCTCGCGTAACCGCCGAGGGGGCAAGTGACGTCAGTAAACAGATTGGCTACGGCAGTTGACTTGGTGCACACTGCACACGTCAATGCGTCTGTCACGTTGAAATTAAGGCATTACGAATTTACGATTAGCAGAGATTGAAACAAAAGCCACCTGCAGGGTCTAGCAGTAAAAACCCTGCTAGTATCCATGATTGTAGATAATTTCGTGTTTAAATCTAATTACAGTTATTAGGCCTTTTAATGTCATTTTAGTTATAGTTTTTACATATTTTGGTCACCTCATATTCAAAACTAGATAGAGCGTTTTTAAATATTTCAATGGTAATTTATAAGCTAATAAGCATCAACTACTATTATAATAATTTTCTTAACATTTAAATGTGTCCTTAAACGGGAAAAATCTTCCTAGTTGGGCAGTAAATTAAAAAAAAAATCTCAAATATGTTTTCTGTACTAAATAAAAAGTGTCTAGTTATTTTCTCTCCCCATTAATCGTCCTCGAGGTGATATTTAAAAAAAATGGAGCCACATACATTATCTATGGTAAGTAATATAATTATTAGACAATGAAGAATTTACATTTTACGTAGTATTTTTAGCACCATCATAATTTTCGTGTATATTTAAAATCGTTATATTGTTGTGGGAATAAATATGAATTCCGCAATTGATATTGAACAATATAAAATTGAATGCAAATTATTGTCCTAAGGGAATAGTAATATTATGTTATTCGAAAGGTTAATTTGGCCCTCGCATGTAGTCATTCAAATTAAAGTAAGATTGATGTGACATCATTAAATTTACTTCGTTGTACCGGCTGACGGAATATTAAATAATAACATAAAAGCGAGGTCACTTTTTGCGACACTGCTTCAAAAAAATATAATTTGAGGTTATCTCACTAAAAGCCGGCCACTTAAAAATAGTCAGGTTGCGTCGCAGGCAAAATAACGCGAATTCATTTATTTTGTTACTAACTCAACCGTAAAAGAATCAATACCTGTTCAAAGTAATTGTAAAATTGGCGATTAGTTTACCTTTGACAAATCAAAATTATGTCAAATAATGGTTCGTAATGTTTTAGTTTTTGATTAATATTTTGCGAACCTGCGTACAACCATAATTTATCTAAGCGTACAACGAACTTATTCACAGGCGGTCCTGGGCTTTCGTACATTCTACTTTCGTACAATTCGCTAGTTCGTACATATTTAAAATTTACATTTTTATCGACTTTCAACTTTGAACAAACCCCTGAAACTGTAACAACTGAAATAGTTAATATAATGAATTCATTTGACGTCAATTTTAACAGTGAAAATATGAAAGAGTTAATGGAATCTCACCCAGAACCTTTGTCAATGACGATTTGATTAATCTACAAAAGATAAATGAAGGAGAAAAGAAAGAAGAAGCTGATAATGAACTCACTGTTAAGACTTTGATAACTAAAAATATGAACGAAGCCTTCATGTATTTCCACGAAATCTTGATCATCATGGAGGAATGTGATCCCAATGGAGAGCGTATATCTAATGTATGAAGGGAAATAGAAAAGATACAGCGTGTTGTAGAACTCTTTATCGAGAAATGAAAAGTACTGTTAGTTTTTTTACACAGCTCTACTTTTGTAAATTTCAACTTTCGTACATTTCAGGAGCCAATTACGTACGAAAGTCGAGGACCGCTGTATTTGAAAGAAGTTAAAAAACCTCATTCCAAATTACCCATATAAGGCATCAAACGATGGTTAATTTCTAGTGTTTTAGAAGTACCTGCGTTATGTTCATTGAGTTACTACTTAGCTGTATATACTGGCTATTAATTCTGCCAGGCTCCATAGCTGATGTGATGTAATTAGAGCAAGATGATATATTAACTGGGCTTCGTACCACGCTAATCTTTTACCATGTATTCACATAATAGGTGCATAAAATTAGCCAAAAGCAAGCGCGCAGCCGTGCCACATTTGGTAATAAATAATGCTCAATAATAAGGCAGGTCATGCGTAAGGGTAGGTACCTATGATAGGTACTTGCGTACACACGTAATATGTAGGTATGTATACAGGTGTTGCATGTGACGGCTTACCGGGGCTTGTTGTGATATTTAATCAATTTCCTGATCTTCCTGGATAAAACGTTTAAGGTATGCACTTAAATATTCCTTTCAATTGGCTTCCCAATAAACTGTTATATTATAAAATTGGGAAAGAAAACTTTAAAAACCCCGGAAAACCATAACCTTGGGCAAAAGAATACAAATTGTCATATTTATAATACACTGAAAATGTGGCACTCACAAGGCTCCGTTGTCGGGCGCTCATCTGGCTGGGGGGCCCCCGAGGGGGGCTCGGGTCGGTCTCGCGGGCCTCCGTGATGGCGGGGAAGGGCGGGAAGCCGCCGGGGCCCACGGGGGACGCCTCCAGACTGCGCCCCGCCAGCGCGCAGTGCGACTGCTCCCCGCGCAGGCGCAGGGAGGCGGAGCGCCGGAAGGGCCCGATCGGGATTCGGGAGCACTCGGCTTCCTCGGGGGTGCGCGCCCCCTTCCCCGGGGGGCCGAACATCTCACTGCGTGGTGTGGGGGGCTTACTGCGGAAAAACAAAACGGGGTTAATTGTTAGTTCTTGACTTACCCACTAACAGAATTGTATGAGAAATTCTGTGTCAAGTACTGCGGATATATTTTTATTTTTGAACTTACACGATACCATTATAATTGTTTTTGTTGTTTCCATGCCTACAGTAAATCATATTCGCATTTGCAAATGTCTACGTGGAGGTGCACATTTAAATAACTAAATAAATCCTTATCAATAATACTTTATCGTCTTTTGCGGTTTTCCTGGCGAACCAAAAAGATATCAAAAATAAAATAAAGCTTGAAAATATGTAACGTTATCTTGGATTTAACCAATTTATTATAACATAACCACAAAACAGAAGTTCCCGGTGTGAACGGAACAATTATTACTTTGATACTGAACTTCACCGTAAGTCTGCCGGCGTTCAGCTCACATATTTCATTTGAACGTCCGTACAGTTTGTTGACTCAGCATTTTTGACTGAATAAATATAATGCATATTCTCGATGATACGCAGTTATTTAAATCTGTTATTGAAAACAAATACTTAAATATTCCCTTTGTATTTCATGGCCGTACAGCGTAACATTTATTTATTTATTTATAAATTAACGGACTAAAGTCCAAAGACATATAAAACACGAAATGGAAAAAAGAGCAACAGAGAAGTAATAGCATATACATAATAATAAATGAAGCGATGACAAAAATAAGGCAAAATAAACATTAGAGAGAACATTCAAGCCATGGTCTAGTCTAGCTATAAATCGCCAAAACATCATACATTCTGTCAGCCAGCACACAAATACATTTTTTCTATCGATTACATGTTCTAATTTCTAATGTATATTCGATAAACGAATATTAATTAGAAATTAGATCATTTAAATTTATAAAACAATGTATTTAGGTAAGGGTGGAAGGGCAGTTTTTTTTGACAATTTATAGTTTGAATCTTTGATTGAATTAAGTGTTGCGCAATATTTTTACTCGAATTTCGAATACCCATCGAAAGTCAACCGTGTAGAAATGTTGGGCGCGGGTTCGACGAGTTTCCCGGCTATGCACCGGTGCCGAAGGGATCAAAGATGCAAGTTCCTCGGAGCACCTTTAATTGAAATACTGGCAGAACAAGGGCAGCATTCCCACCTGACATCTGGGCTCCAAAGATTGCAATCCGTTTGTTAGGATAGGAGAATCTTTCAAACGGAACGCCCGTTTCTGCACACATTTCTAGGGTTTATTTCGGGTATTTTGGGGCTCTAGACCAGAGGTGGCTGCCAAATTCAACATGTAGTATTCAATGTAGGTGTCATTAAAGAATCTGCGGCCTCTGTACAGTATGCCCAGCTTCTGAGAGGCTAAACTCAACTCTGTCTTCGACGGAGCCCCCGTGCCTCAGCTGGTCAGTTAAGGTTACACCGAGCATGTCAATGGAAGGTTTGTTGGGAAGATTACTTCCGTTGAAGGAGACTAGAAGAGGCGTTGAGTGCGTTCAGCGAAGGAATTGGTTTTGACGTGTGGATTATTGGCGGTAAAATACAGTTTTGGAGGGAAAACGGTCGAGGAAATAATGCGGAAAGAGATTGGTTGGAGGTCGGTTTAATGTGCCATGGCAGTGATTGAATTTGAGAAGAATAAAGAGGAGACGAAGAGAATACGTGACATTATTACACTATCAAAAGAAGCGTGGGTCTATTACAATCATGTGTTAAAACCACGATCATTTCTATCCGATCTCAATCCTAATAATGTGATCTCCCTATCAGAACATCTGATTCACTGCACTTACGATAACAGTCTCCGATCGTAAGAATATTGCGCTTGGACCATCTTGATATTATTTAAATAGTTTGTTGAGCTTGATGCAATACAGAGCTTAGCTTCCAAATAGCACTGATGAAAATTATCTAGGTTTATATAAAAACCATTTAGGTGTCATCGTTAGAAGTTGGCTTTTTAAAGGAAAAGTTATTGAAGGGTGTGGACAATATATTATGAATATCGAGAGATCAATTATTTGAATAACTTTAGTTAAAAATACAACTTGTTTGATATTGCCTAGCTTTGTTAAATGTATTAAATGGTTTTTATCGAACTTTCAATTTGGTCACAATACAAAATAATCAATGTGTATTTCCGATATCACAAACTTTTTCTGAAGTAGGTAAATATTTACATGTACCTGACGTTATAATGCATTATACTTTGATATTATACAAATAAATGTTTGAAGTTTTTTTACACTTTAAAATAACTGAATACAGTAACACAAAGAAGGTTTTGTGTCCAATAATGAGAATCGTTATTTCTTTTAGTTATTTTCAACAGACCTTGAAAATAAGTCCACACCCGCCACAAACCAGCTGTTGCTATTGAATAGAATATATTATCTGAACTATAATAATAATAATAATAATAGCTTTTTATTTCAGCGGAACAGAGCGGTGGGTGCAATACTCTGTCTGCCATATAAGTAAAAAATACATATCAAAACCAGGAAGATAACATGTAATGATATTGAAAAATAGAAAATGATAATAATAATATCTGAACTATAAAAAAGAAAATAAATAATAAATATAAAAATGTGTGTTTTACGTACATATTCAGTTTTCTTAATATATTGATAAAGGCAGTCCGACATGACAGGGCCGTCCCTAGACATCGTACCGCCCGCGTCCACACAGTTATTTCTATAAAGACAATAATTGTCATAAAACATGGGACGATTGTTGTTAAAGCCTTGGATAATCGTGATTGTTGATATTTCACAAATCCTCAATATGCTCAGGTTAAGTAAAAATCTGGAGGAGGTACGAAAACAAAACAATTAAAATTGTGGAAGACTCAATTCCTATAGACACCATCCATTTTGCCAAAGAAAAACTAAGAATGCACGTGTCGTTTGTTAAATTTGCGTGGATACTATTAAGCACTATAAATAATTTTCCTTATGAGTACGTATGTACGAGTGTGAACTTTTCAAATTTGGAACTGATGTTAGTTGAAATTATCAAATTTAAAAAAAATATCTTTTTTACCCAATAAAGTACCCACCTATAATATATCTTGCTAACATACTCGTACATAGCAATCCCGATGAGTTATACAAAGTAAACTTGAGTTACAACAAAATACCGAGTAATTCTATATTTGAAATGGGTAGATAAAATCAACTCATATTTGGCCATAGTTCTGCAAACTGGAACCAACCGATGAAATAGTTTTGAGAAGGAAAGTTGGATTTACAAAGTATGTGTAATTATTTGATTGTCTTTATGTAGAAGATAACGCAACAAGAATCTACGTGATTTGGAGCCCACTATACTTCTTTGATTATTTTTGCAAACTAGATTCATACGCCTTGAAACTTATTAAAGGCCGCTAACAAACCTTGATATTATTTTACACAAGCATTAGTTTGTACAGAGATACCGTACAGCCGGGATCTAATTTGTAGTATTGTATTGTTTTTGGACTTTTTGTGGGTTGGATCTGGTTTGGAGAATTACGTCCATTTTTTAAGGGTAACAACTAGTTATGTTTAATAAAAGATTAAATTGAAGGCAACAATAATTAAGCTTTCGCTATCGCGGAGATTTCAATGAGCAATTATTTTTTGATGTAAATATTTAGACAGCATTTTTGTTTGTTGTGCGAGTTCAGCATTTTTGTCGATTGTTTTGTACGGTGCTATAGAAATTCATAATTCTCATACTCTTTGCGAGTAATAATCATTTAGCATTCACAAATAAAGTGAATGATTTCTGGAACCACGATGAAATATAGTTAACCAAATATTTTAGAATGACTGCTCGATACTCCGGAAGCCAATCGATAAAATAAGGTACTATCGACCATGAGATTGTTTAATATTTTCCTCGAAAGTCTTGCTGATATTTTTTATGTCATAGATCTCAAATAAAATATAAAAGTGTTGTATTTTTGCTGCCCCTTGAAATTACCGCCCCGAGGCCTCGCCGTATTCGGCTACTGGTTCGGTACGGCCCCGCGTATGTATTCACATTCATATGTACAACAATGCATTTCCAAAAATCGCCCATTAAAATAGTTTACAAACAAAACTAAAATAAAAAATCCAGATAATATGAATTCATATTAACCAAAAGAAAAGAAATTTTTTTGAAGAATATAGAAAAACCAATCGTAGATAAATTCAAAAAAAGGTAGTCTTAAAAATATAATACTAGAAAAGTCGTTTACGAAAAATCACATCTTTAAATTATATAATACAGGACCTAGAAAAATAAAAAATTATTAAATATATAATAATATTCCAATTTTTGGCATAGCCCTGAATCTATAAAAGCGGACACGACCATACCTACACCAACAACGATACACTCCACGATAAGAAATGCGTGTCGAATAAAGTTTCCGTCTAGAATCGATAAGGTGACTTTCGCACTCATTTTGTTCAATCCATTTATCGATCCTTCTTTAAGTTTGACGCATTTGATTAAAGTCATTTCTGAGGTAGGGAGTGCTCCATCATTATTTTCTTTTATTAGATAAGCCGCATTAAATATGCACACCTGCCCGATGTAATACTAAAACTTTATTTATTTTTAAATGAATTGGTACCGCAAAAGAATTCCAACCGTCTGGAGCCAGTGGGATGTGTGAATGGCATCCCCAATTGAAGTATGTTGTGAGGCTGAAGGTAGTGGGGAAGGGAAGCAGACGGGGAAGAGGAAGGTGGGGTAGTACCTGGCACGAAGTATCTGGTCACCAAACTTGGATAAAGCCATTTCAAGCAACGTTTCGATTCTGAATGGTGATTGTTCACCAGGGCGATAATCATCAATCAATCTACCACTTATATGAGTCAACCTATTTATTTTGTATTTGTCGGCCTGCGTGGACGAGGGGCAAGACCCTCGTCCACGAATCCAGAGGTTGCGGGTTAAAAATCCGGCGTGCGCAAATATTTTTTATTTAATTTATATGTGTTAATATTATAATTTATACATTTAATACTAAATAATATACATCTAGAAGATTTTCTCCACGTTACAGAGTGGGAAATACTCGCAAGTATCGCCCTGTTGAAAGACCATCATTGAAACGTTGCTTGAAATGGCTTTAGCCGTGTTTGGTGACCAGATCTGAATAGCCGGGTACTTCTCAACCTTTCTCTTCCACATCTCTTTCCCCTCCCCACTGCTTTCAACCTCACAACATACCCCATTGGGGATGCCATAGTCCAACTGGCTTCAGAATGTTGGGAGCAATTGGGACTCGTGTAAACATAAAACTCAAAAAGAATAACTATGATTGTAAATACTTGTGTTTTGGTTATCTACTAATGTTATACTTAACTCAAATGTCATACATCGTTTATCAAGTTTGCACACAGAGAAGTAGCGCTACGTTACACACAAAGCTAAGGTTTAATTTATTTGATTATAATAAATATAATCTGAATGTACCATAGTATGTTAGTTATCACTGTTATTAGTTTAAACCTTGCGGTGGAGAATGTAGCAGTCATCAGATAAGCTATCTGTGTTTATATCAAACAAAGTAGTTGATGTTCTTGAAAGTAGTATCACACAAGACATACATTTATTTTACTTACACATAAGTTCGAAAATAATTCAATTCACCAAAATTATTCGCTATACCTATATTTACGAGTAGGTAGGTACTATTAAAGAAACGATTCCGCACGACCAATAATTTTCAGAGGAAAAAAGTACATAAACTTCATTTAGATGACAACAACACTGTAGCAAAAAGCGAAATTCAGATTACATTTGGTGATGCTGTAAAACAAGAAAAAAAAACTGAATTGTTTTTGTACCTGCTTGGCGTATTCCTCAGGAAACAGCGCGTAAAATCAATAAAACTCAGGCCACGTGCTCACGGAATGTCAATTGATAACCGGCACATTAAAAACTATTAATTATGTCACAACATTGTTCTTTATAAGGCCGTCAGTCAATAACGAGTCGCGAAATAATGCAATCTTCTTTATAGCAAGCTCGGTGAAGCCTTAAACGGAAATCTAATAAAAGCTCTCTAAAAAACAACGAAAAACCGTCGCGAAATGAGTGTCGTACCAGCCAATAAGCGGATTACATTATTATAATAATGCAGAGCCGAGCCGAGCTGAGTCGAGCGGGGAAAGCGTTCAGTTGGGAAAAGCAGACGCGTGCTACTGTCCAAAAAAATCGAAAGTATGGCGCCTCTGATTACAGCTGTTATGTAAGGCCGACACTGGGGGACTCCGCTCAGCTCAGCCAGCTGGGCGAACCTAGACCCGCCTCCCTGTCCTCGTGGATGGTAGGCTTATAGCGGGTAGTTGGTACACATTGTACCCAACCAATATCCCCCCCTTATTCCCATCAATATATCGACTGCCCTAAGTCAAATCGACCGTTTTTGAGAGAGCGAAAACATTACTTTGGACCTAGACTTTCACAAGTAATTGTTCCTGAAATGTGTACGAAAGTAGAGCAATGAAAAATACATGGTAAAGTGTTTTATTTTAATTTTAATATATAGTTTAAAATGAGGTGCATTAGCATATAAATAACGCTTTATTGATTAGTATATCGTGTTTTCGTTATAAATTTATCAAGAGTTAGTTTAACAGTACTTTTCTTTTTTATTTATTGATAAAGAGTTTTGTATCTGTAACACGCTGTGTATTTTTCTATTGCCTTTTGTACATGAAATACACGCTCTACATTGGGATCACATTCCTCCATGATGGTCAAAATATTGACAAGATGCAGGAAGGCTTCGTTCATATTCTCGGTTGTCAAAGACTTAACATTGAGTTCGTTATCAGCTTCTTCGTCTTCTCCTTCATTTTGTAGTTCATTTATCTTTTGTAGATTAATCAAAACTTCACTTGACAAAGGTTCTGAGTGAGATTTCAATAACCCGTTCATATTTACATTGTTGAAATTGACGTTAAATTAATTTATTGTATTTATTACTTCAGTTGTTATAGTTTCAGGAATATTTTCGAAGTCGAAAGTCGATAAAAATGTTAATTTTAAATATGTACGAACTAGAGACTTGTGCGAAAGTAGAATGTGCGAAAGTTGAGGACCCCCTGTGTAATGATTTACCTTTTTGAATGTAGGGAATTGTCACTTTTTGGCTTGTAACTTGTAACTGTCGATATTATGATAGAATATCACCATCCTAACTGGTCGGAACATAAAGTTAAAAGAATTATTATTTAAAGCAGTTTTCTAGGCGGAAGTACGTGTGTAGAGTGATTAGAATGTCTCGCAAAGGGGGGAGGGTTTTTAACCCCGCGAGGAAATCGACCATAGAGCACGCGTTACGTAACACATTTCTCCTGGAGCAGTGAACTCGGAAAGGTTTAGTTCCCCGCTGCAGGTTTCATTCATGGACTTAAGATGGTGCTAGACATTGTTGTTGCGCATGTTTCAGAGCTTCCGGAAAATTTATCGATCGACCCAATTCCGTGAACCACCCCCTTCCCCTAGCGCCTTCGCATGCATCTGCCGTAGACGTAGTGATGGTCACAATCGAAACTTGCTGATAATTTAACATTTATACCAATAATAATCGAAAGATGTTATGAATCGAAATTTATACCTTCGTTCAGAATAGGGGTTCTAAAGTAACCCCGAACGAGAGGTTTGGATCAGAGCAATAATATAACAGGAGGGATAGCTTAACAGTTAGGATGGTTAACGGTTAGCGAAACAGTGTAGTCAGGATAGTTGATTTTTCCTGACTCGGGCGTGGCTAGGGTTTTAATGGACACACCTTTTTACATCCATTCATAGCACATGTCGACTTAATGTTTTGTTTATTTGTAAAACCACTTTTTCGGATAAGTTAATTGTTGTCAACAAAAATATAAGATATAACCTCAAAAGCCGTTAAGTTATGTCGCATAACAAAACATAGTGGGCGGAGCCATCGGAGACGGAAAAAATGTTTAGATACCTAAAAGTGGTGCGATATTATGTGACAACTTGTCTTGTCTCTTTCTTTCTCACGGTTTACGACGTAAAAACCCGGAGAAAGTGGTTTATCGCAAAATTTGTACAGGTTGGGCAAAAATATTTATCTCTCTCTCCATATATATTCTTATTTCAAGGGCTTGTGCAAATCTTAGATAAATAAGCGAAGCGTCCAAAGAAGCGAAGCTAGCAGTCCACAATGGAGTACTTATACCAACCCTGATGTATGGCAGTGAGGCATGGAACTGGCAGAGGAAGGATGAAAGCAGACTGAATGCTGTGGAAATGAGATCTTTGAGACGGATGTGCGGTAAAACCATGTATGACCGTATTACAAATGTGGATATCCGGAAAGAATGCAAGGCTGATATGAGCGTAATGGATAGGATCAAGAAAGGGACGCTTAGATGGTTTGGGCATGTAGAGCGAATGAACGAAGAAAGAAGTGTGAAAAGAATATATGATGCGAAAGTGAATGGAAGAAGAAGTCGAGGACGCCCGAGAAAGACATGGCACGATCAAGTGAATCAAATACTTGAATCGGGTCATGTGAAGAGTCAGAATAACAGAAGAGTATGTATGAGACGATGTATGAATGTAAATGAAGCAAGAAGTGTGTGCCAAGACAGAGTTGTATGGCGGTCCGTCCTCTCTGCCTACCCCTGCGGGGAAACGGCGTGATGGTTAGTTAGTTAGTTAATATTATGAATATACGAGTACGTCTTTGTAAGTATTACCAATAAAATGATCTATGGTAAGCTTATGTTCTAAAACGCTTTTAAAAGCTAGATCAAAATTGGAAACTACGTCACCCGTTTTGGAACCTACATTTGATTTTTACTCTAAGATACGGAAAGGTTAATAATTAATACTTATTTAAATCAGAATTAACTTATTGAAGTGTTGTGCTTTATTTTGATATTAGTTATTTAAATAATATGAATAATTTTCAACGAAATATGAAACAGAAAAAGACACATAAAATAAAAAGATCCAATACGCCATCTAGGTGCACACTATGCGGGTATGTGGGGCTACTAATAACTGACAAGGGCCTTGCCGAAGGATTCACGGAGGTGAGCAAGGAGTGCTTGACGATATTAAGGGTCTCGATCCAGTAGATCAGAACTCAGAAATTTCCCGGAGCAAGTCTAAAGAAAGAGAGGTGTGTTCTCTCAGGAAAACGGACAGCGAGAAAGGGCAACTACGCCGAGGCGCTCGAACTGACCGGCAATACCGCCAGGGACAACAAGACGACCAGGATCATTGTCCGCCACCTGCAGCATGCCATCCGCAACGACGAAGATCCCTACTAGCTGATCCGGCATGACCATCGTCAAGGAGGTGTTCTGCCTAGTATCCCGGCCATTCTTCATCGTTCAAGATGACCGAAAATATAACATATGTTTTCACCAAAACAAACATTCCTAATTTGTGAACAAGTGCTCTCAGTAGCAAAAGGCAGCCCGCTCACCGGGTAGAAAAGATTATCTTCGCATTAAGGCACCTCTAACCGCAGTCGACACAGAAAGAGGGACAAATATTCCCTGGCACTGTTTTCAAATTTCAACAATTCGTATTTAAAAAAAAAAAAAAAAACCTTCTCCCAACCTCTTATGCGAATGTGTCGACTGCATAACATCCACTGTAGTGGAAAGATTAACCAACATGATATGATCAATGAAGTTGATATATTCTCCAACTCACCTTTTGGGTTTCATCAAATCTTAAATACCATTTTTACTTAAAACAAAAAAACAGAAAAACGTACACACATATTCAATTTTTTAATTTTTTAGTTGTTTTACTAAATTTGCACTTGTGTTGATATTTCTTTTTGCATACGGTTGTTTTCCTTATTTTGCTACTGTTCTTATTTTATTAGTGTAATACAGCGTATTTTTATTTGCATGATGTGAACATTTTAGAAATGGATTGATGACCTACTTTTATTTTGTATCTGTCAGTATGTATGTAATGTTGTCATTCTGTGAAATGTTCCAAACATATATACCTCTCATATAAAAATAAAATAAAACATTAAACAAAATACAAGGAAATATGATATTGTGTGATTATTACTCGAGTATTTTTATTATTTATAACCAAGGATCCCCCCAAATATGATCGAGATGACATCCCACTTCCTCAGGTAGAGAGGCTGGGCATTACGTCAGACGGCTAACATTACCATCGCCCCCAAAGCACTTTGAACACATGATCACCCCCAGCAGACTTGGCAATATCGCCCACTGGGCGGGGGGGTGATATTGCCCACGCTGGGATAATCCCCATCTGCGTAATAAAATATTGCACGTGTGAATTCAAAGGAATCTTTTATTATCTTACTAGACGGCCTCCGAGGTCGACTGGTTAAGACGCTCGACTTGGACTCCAGAAGTGGCGAGTCCAAATCCCGGCGGGCGCAAATAAAAGTTATTTGATCAATAATATATCATGTAAAATTTATTAAATCGCTTGATAAAACCAATGATAAATTTATTATGTTAATACATATAAATTTATGCGCGTCTGTCTCGACACAGGAATTTCAGAGTCACAATCACTTATATTTTTTTATTTGCCAAGATAAATAATAAAAAATAAAAATTATTTAACTTTTTTTTTTAATCAAATGCCATTCATTTTTTTGGATGTTTCCTTTTTATGCTTCCCTGAAGAAGGCCTGATTGTGTCCAAAACTAGTAATTGTATATTATCAAGGTACAATTAACGACTTCCGTAGACGAGCAGTTAAGATCCTCGACAACAAATTCAGAGGTTCCGAGTTCGCATCCCGGCGTGCGCAAATATATTTTATTTAATTAATATTGATTATTAAACATAAAATAATATATGGTATATTTGCGGCACGTTCCAGAGTGGTAGATATCACCTGGTGAACGGCCACCATCCAGAATCGAAGCGTTGCTTGAAATAACTTCAGCCGTGCTTGTTGATCAGATCTGAATATCCAGGTACTTCCTAACCTTCCTCTTTCCCATCTATTTCCCGTCTTCACTACATTAAATCTCACAACATGCCCCAATTGGGGTTGCCATCGCCCCACTGGCTCCAGACGGTTGGTAGCAGTTGGGACTGTTGTGCGGTATTCACTATAAAACTATATGTACAGTTGTCCATAGAAGGGATGATAGGGCCATTTTTTATCTGTTGGTGGCACCCCCTCTGGCACCAGGGCCCCCCACCCCCACGTCAGCCCAATATGACTTTATTGATATAACGCCAAAACCAAATGTGTTTAGTGTGCAACCAGCAGCCATATTGCATTGTCACGTAATTACATATCGTGCATGTTTGTATTTAATTTGGTTGCAATGAAATATTGATAATGTAAAGCAATTTAAATAGAAATTCGATGAAAATAACGCGATTTATTCATGTTTACACAAAACCTCAGTAAATTTGTAATTACAAGTTGTGGGTACTTAATCAGTGTTAAATGAGCCTGAAATGTAGTTACACGTGCCACCACCAGATGGAACTAAGATAGTGGCAGCATCAGAGCATAACTAGGGGTCAATGCCATTAGTATCATAAATTGAGTCCAGGTTTGTGTCTAACGCTTTCTTCTTGGGTGAATTTAAAACTAGACTTTGCATCATATTGGAGTAAAACCTTGGACGACATGGAGATGTACCTTTGTGAAACAGTGCAGTCAGGACGGTTGACTTTATACTGATTCGATAGAAAGAGAGAAAGATATATTAAAGGATGTTGAATAGCCTATTAGTTACCGCCCACATGGAATTCGGACATTTTTAATAAACATATTTGAACACTTTAAACAAAACAATATCAATACACCATTTAAATTATTTATAAATTCAACATATCACACAAACACTAATAACAGAAGGTTTACTAATGGTGGAAGCTTTTTGTTGATTTTATGTCTTCATATCATTAAAAATGTGAAAATTCTGAAGTTCGGTCAAAAACATTTAAAACTGTTGAAATAACTTTGAAAAGTGATGTTTTATAATCTTTGTTTGGTCTTATTTGAATATTTACGCACAGCATATATTATCACCAACATGTTTGATTTATTTGTGTAACCACTGCAAGTTTTTTAATCAACACAAATACAGGAAATAACCTCAAAATCCGTTGACGTAAGTTATGCGACTTGATGATGTGAAGTTAGAGCGGAAGGAGAACATTTGTACATACTTGGAAGTGCTGCAATATTATGTGACGACTTTTTTGTCTCTTTCTCTCTCACGGTATACGACGTAAAAACCCGGAGAAAGTGATTTATCGCAAATTTGTATGGGTTGGGTAAAAATATTTAGCTCTCTCTCCATATATATTCTTTCTCCAAGGAGTAACTAACTACCTAACCATCAAGCCATTTATCCACGGAGGTAGGCAGAGAGGATTTGCCGCCACACAACTCTGTCTTGACACACTTGCTTTTGCAATTAATGTGTGACACACTTATGTATTAATGAAGGCCTACGAGTACGTGGTCAAGGGGTTACTTCACATTAATTGATATAAAATAATATACGACACATTCCAGAGTAGTAGATATTATCAGTATCGCCCTGGTGAAAGACCACCATTCTGAATCGAAACGTTGCTTGATTTGATGAATGACTTTAGCGGTGTTTGGTGACCAGATCTGAATAGCGAGGTACTTCCCAACTTTCTTCCTCATCTAATTCTCTTACCCAAAACCTTCAGCCTCACAACATACCGCAATTGGAATGCCATAATCCCACTGGCTCCAGACAGTTGGAGCTCTTGCACGCTACATATTCCATTTAAAAATGTATTGTGTTCATTTGACCGGTTAGTACCTGAGTGGACAAACGCGTCGGATTTCCCACCCGGGCACTGTGGGAAATCCTTTGCTAGCTAAGTCCTACACCATTGCACAAGCAACATCTTCCGCTTATTATGATGTAGGATTTTTTCAAATATATTCAGGTCATTTGTAATCCGGGAATGTTTGTCTTACTTTTATTTAAGAAAAATAAATATATGTCTTTTCGAAATACCTATTAAATCTATTTAATGCCGGTTTTTCGTTCTGACAACGTATTAGAACGGACTAACACATATTCTATTAATAGTTTGATAAAATATTAAGCCATTCTTGCGAAAATTCACCTCAACCATTAAAATAACATTAGTATGATTAAAAACGAAAAGTAGTGTACGTATGTCCTACGAGCATTAATAATAACTAGTTATCTTGATACACACGTCAAAAGGGACATGCTGAATAAATCGTGAAGTAGCCTAATCGGAATAAAATTTCAAACCTTTTTATGTGTACAAATTTAGGATAAATCACTTTCTCCGGGTTTTTACGTCGTACACCATAAGAAAGAAAGAGACAACAAAATTTCCCAAATTATCACTTCGCTTTAAAGTATTATTAGAATGTTATTCGTATCCCGCGTCTCCATTGACTCCGCCCACACGTTTTGATACGTGAAATAAATGAACATAACTAAACGGTTTATTAGGTTACATGCTATATTTTTGTCTATAACAATACTGTGAAAAAGTGGTTATACGAATAAACAAAAACATTATGTCGACATGTGCTATGCATGGATGTATAAATACCCAAACCCTAGTCCTAGCCACGCCCAGGTCTAGCCGAGTCCGGCAAACCTCATAAAAACTGACTACAGCAGCGATCTCATAAATTATTGCTCTGAGTCTGAATAGCCAGGTACCTCCTCGTTTTATATTATTATACCTATGTTTCCTGCAAAACTCGTAAAAACAATAAAATATATCCATTGAAGAATTCGCCTGCATCCCAATTATTTCTCACGGATTAACAAAGGTTACTTGGGGAAATAAAGCGTTAGTTTTGTGAAATATCACCTCAAGGGCGCTTTACGAATAGACGTTTTATTTATGTACAGATACCGCGGGCGGTGAAAAGTTAACATTTGTGTGGGGCTAGCTAGCAAGAATGATACAAACAGGTGGAAATCCGACGCGTTTGTCCACTCAGCTGACTCAGCTACCGACCGGTCACATGATGAGTGAGTCTTCGTCCATCGTCACTGTTTACACTTTCCGAAAAGCGTGACAGTGTAAAATAAATAAATAAAAATAGTACACCAATAACGCGTAGTTTGGTTGATGATATTTTTTTAACCTTTGCCGGTTCACAAGGTCAGGTCAGATTAACTCCTGGCGGATATCCCCGTTAGCTGTTGTCTGCCGGCAGATAAGTATTCGTTCGTTATCTACTGACATGTGTACACTGACACAATTGGCGAACAAAGCTATTCTGTCGATAGGTAGTAGGTAGTAGGTAGTAGGCTATCATCAGAATCTAGGGCCTCGTCTTCTTTACATTTACAGACAGTCGGGCAGACTCTTGCGAACGGCGGTGTAAAAATACTGTTATCGCCATAATACGTGTATAACAATGCTAACTCGGCAACGTTGGACTTTTAACATTATTTTATAACAGCAAAATAAAAGTAGTGCCAGATAGCTACACTCGTGCACAACACGCAGCGCCGGACCCACCATACGTTCAAACTGTGTAAAACATATGGGCGCCATCTCTGGAGGGGCGCCGAGAAAATAAAGATCTTATTTAAATTTCCTAAATCATATGAAAATTTCCATAAATCATTTAGAAATAACCCCCATTATGGGATAATTATTTTTTTATTGCTCTGGCAGCATAACTGTGTATTGATCGACTAGCGAAAATGTATGGAGAAAAAAAAACACGATTTGTTTTTACGAATAACGCAACGTAACGCGAAAAATATAACAAACAATTTTTGTTATAATAATAGTTATTTGGACGTATGTATTTCTATGAAGTGTAGCACGAAAATATTTTAACAAGATTACTTTGTGAATGTAAAAAGTTATATATTATAATAAAAATATATATTTGAATTAATTTAATATATTACATAATTAAAAATAATAGACAAAAAAAATTGTTATCTTGAAAAAATGACATTTTATAAATCCATCTACCGATTTAAATACAAATTTTAAATCCTAGGCTCCATCTTATTACGAACTACATATAATGTATGGCATATTAATATTTATTTATGTTATGTACTGAGATAATATACAGAAGCATACTGGCACACCTGACAGGTCACTTCAGATAAACAGTATTAATTATTTGTTTCTGGTTTGGAGAAAGATACAGCTTTGCACTCAGAGGACATGTTATTTGCAAAATTATAGTTGGTACAAAACCCAGGTACATAATTCTCGTTTTATATTATAATGGGAAAATATAGATAATTTTTCACTATTTAATTCTTGAGCGTTTATCTAACAGACCTGAACCGTTTCACAGCGTGACAGGCCGTGACATTTGAAAATTTAAAACCAGTGGCCAAGTACATCAAAGGCTTAAAGTTTTTTTTTATTATTTATTTTAGCTTTGTAGAGCGCCCTTGGGGATGTATTTGATAGAAATGACGGATTTAAAATTATTTAAGTATTATTGTATTTATATATGTTTTTTACTAATTTTATAAATCAATAAAAAAAATATTTAAAGAAGCTCGGCTATGTTTAGTGATTTTACCCGGTAGAAATATGTAGCTATGTATTTTGTTTTTTTATTAAATAAGTAGATAGTAGGCACGTGTTTCCTTTTTAAATCCATCTCTATAAATATGCATAGATTTTAACATTTTATATTGCACGTTACTTACATTCAAGGAAAACATATTTTTATTTTATAAGTCTTCCGTTATTAAATAAAAACCGTTTTCGGTTTATGTTCTTTTTTTGTAGCGAAATCGTGCGACTCGGCTATTAATTATTTCGAGAAATATTGGCTAATACGTAGAGACCGGCACACCGCGGTATTGATTAATCATTATAAAACAGTGTGTTTTAATTAGAGAAAAACCTATTTAATTTATACCCTAAACTAACATAGCTATTGAACTAACTAAAGAATAATGAATATTCGTTTTGATACACAGTACCTAAGTATTGTTTATATTTCTATTGTTCAATTGAACATAATGTTAGTTTTAAATAAAAATATTTTTATATACATTGTTTTGAAAAAAATCACGAACGTAAAAAACGAATTCCAAGAGCTTGACAAAGAATATTGAAAACGAAGTATTGCGTCTTTAAAGACTCACATAAAAATATACTTAATCGATGTCGTCAAGGTAGCCAAAAGACTGGCTATAAAATTTAATTGATTTGTGATAAGCGTAGGTACGTATTGTATTAATGCTGTGTTCAAAAGATATTTTAATCCATTATTGAATCCATGATTGAAAATATTATTGTTTACCAACATACGCACACACACCTACCTGTACAGTGTATACCATGCGTGGTATGTATGCGTGTTTGTATTATTATTTTAATTTCACATTACAATCGAAATCGGATGAATCGCGTTACATGAATAAGCTGAAACAGGCACGTTTATTTATTATTAAAGTAATAGATTATTATTCAACACGAAAACAAAACTTAAGAAACTACAACGAATTGTTAAAAAAATATAACTTTAGTCCCATTTTGAAATACATTTCATAAAAGGAACTAACGACATGTATGAACATAATAAATAAAGATTAAGAAACTTATCTGTAAGGCATCGACAGGATCAGAGGAACTAACAAACGAATCTTTCTTTAAATCTACAGGTATATTTTTTGTATCCAAGAAAAGTAAGTTTGTAGATCTGCCCGCGACGTGAATACACTAATGGGTTAATTACAAGGTAAGTACTTACTTTTTTCCATTCGTTTTACCGTCCATCGCAGCGCTTGCAGTCGATAGGTACAGGCAAAATGAATAGTCGGATTGTTTTCAACATTGCAACATGCACGAATAATGACGTAAAGGTATATTCCCTCGACGTTGCAAAACACTTGTTGTCTAATTTATTTGGTTCGCTTATCGAAAATGATTTTTGTCGGAATTTCGAGAATAGGTACAAACTTTCAACTGACATAACACAATACAAAAGGTGGTGCAACACTTCGTTACGAAGCGGTAAACACAAAGATTGAAAAGTTTTATTGTTGGCTCAACTTTCACAAGAACAATGATTAGTGATCGAGGCAGAGCTGGCAGAGAATACGGGCAGGGCTTACCAGAGGACAGGAAACGATGCACATTTCGGGGGAGTGCACTGGGCGCGGACACTGTGCGCTGCAGCTCTTGCCGGGAGTGGACTGGGCGCGCTGGCGGTGCGGGGCGCGCAGCGCCGGGCGGGCGGCGGGGGGCGCGCGGTGCTGGGGCGAGCGCTCCGCGGAGCGTGACGATATCGGTTTTTGCTTTTCTATCGCTTTCCCAACCGGCAATAATTCGCCACTCAAATTGCCCACTCGGCGTTTTATATTCGTATTATTGTTGTTGTGAAATATATCATTATTGACGACGGGTCGCTCTGTCCGAGTGGCGGCGAGCGGCGAGCGGCGAGCGGCGAGCGGCGGTCGGAACAATCGATGGCAAACTGCTGGCTGCTCGTTGCCGACTACTGACTGCTGACTGCGGACTGCGGACTTTTCAGCTATAGGGAAGGAAGGGCGGTGCGGAGTGGAGTGGACTGGGGTAAATGCCGATGGTATTTATTGGGGGTGAATAGTGAAGGGATGGATTTGGAAAGGGTTAGTTTGAAGACGCTCGGTGTTGAAGGGTGTAGCTAAGTAGGAGAGGGTAGTGAACGGTGGGGAAATGCTGCGACTTATGGTAATCGACATTTATTTAACCCAATTGTATTTGGGGAGAGCCTTTACTACGTGGATAGCGAGGGACATGGGCCATAGGACATCTGAACACCTCACGGGGAGAAAAAAATTGGTACTACAAGTACCTATTGTTCGAGAGACTTTCATACCATCAAATACAAATATTATTGCAGACGTGTACCTTGAAGTCTCCATCCATTACTTTGTGTCCAAAAAAATATTTGTCGGTAATGGATATCATAATGGATGACCTTTATGATACTAAAAAGCTAGTGACGTCATGCGTCCATTGATGCCCCAACTCGTGTCCGAAGATGTGTGGAACGAATTAATCATATGTTCTCCAATATTAGTGATATTCGCGTCTGAACGATTTATTTTTATTTTTTAACGAATCTTCGTAAAACTCGACCGAGATCAAACTCGTAGATTCAAATAATGGCTCAGGTTGATTTCGTTTTGGTTTGAAGAGGGTAGCACCTGCAGTGGCACATTTCCACATTGCCTTCATTCTCCCTTTCTTGATTGCCCGACAGATCTGCATTTTTTCGCTGTACAAACTAGTAATATTCTAGTTTGAGCGATTGGTTATTTTTTAACGAATCTTCATAGAACTCGAGTTAAGTCTAATTAATGTCACGAGTCGTGACTATTTTTTTTATGCATCTTCATAATTCTCGACGTGAATCGAACTAATCGATGCAAATATTATCGTCGTCGAGGGGGAGGATCAATGATTTTCAATGGTCCGATGATTAAGGGGCATAATTACTTATCGGGATGAGTCCCGCGGATAACGACCTAAGCTTATAAGTTCTGAATGAATCGAATCTCGTGGAAGTTCGAACCTCGCACCACCACAGGCTTACATAACTGTAAATTTACTCGCAACTCATAGAAAGTAAAATGATAATAGTAACGGTAGAGTTGACAATACTTAATTCACATTATGATGTAAAGTTATTCGAGTACACATGCAATGCAACCGGAATTATTGGTCTTAGTTGGGCGTTGAGACGTGAAAATTGAAATAATTATATGAATACTATAACACGAGTACAACTGTGCATATGCGAGCTCAGTTTAAAAAAAATACTTTTAAACATTTTTTGATACATTGCTACGTATTGATCAATATAAAACAGGGTAATAGAGAAAAAAAGAAAGCATAAAACAAAAATCCCACAAAGGCAAAACCTGTGCGCGGATATTATTGAGATTTTATCGCAATTTTTTGGGTTTGAATGGAAGTTTCAAACTCAAACATAGAAATAAATAAATGTGTTAATATTTAGAAAAGGATAAGTGGTAAACATATTGTGATGAATGTATTAAATAAGAAAAGTAACAAAATCAAAATATGACACTAAATAATACAGTGGATTGTTGATACCAACAATTGAGGTAAAAAAATGATCTCGGAGAATACATTATAATTATAAAATTGAGAGTTAATATTATATTTATTTGCGGCACGTTCAGAATCGTAACGGTGCTTGAAATGGCTTTAGCCGTGTTTGGTGACCAGATCTGAATAGCCAGGTACTTCTCAACCTTCCTCTTCCCAATCTCCTACCCCTCCCCACTACCTTCAGCCTCACAACATACCCTATTTGGGGATGCCATAGTCTCACTGGCTCTAGACGGTTAAGAGCAGTTGAGACTCTTGTGCGGTATTCATATTAAAAATATATATATATACATACATATATAAAGTACATCAGTGAAATTCTAAATAAATGCAGTCTATAAATGAAAACGATGACTCCAAATGACTTTATTTAAACTTATAAGAAAAAGGTATCTAGTTAAATATTTTTTGGCCAATCTTTGATATATATTTTTATAAGCCTATTAGTTTTTATTTAATGACCAAAAAAGATTACATTATTATTATTTAATTGTGCAACCATATCTCGAAAATTACAGTAAGTATGAGATAGAACTTTGTTTCCCTAATGCATATGATAAAGGCAATCAAAACCGGACTTAACTCAAAACACGCATGTTTGTAGTTAGACCACTGTGGTCCTAAGCCCTCGTATAGTGTGTACCTATATTAGGTACCATGATAAAAGAGAACATGATTGAACATAACCTAACCCAACCTAACCTAACCCAACCTAATCTAACCTAATTTATCATGTTCTGTTTGACTCGGTTACCAGTATATTTCAATAGATATCTGACAAAGAAATAAGAATACAAAAAACTAGTAAAAGGCCAAACAAAGTACTATTTTCCGTTGTCCTTCAGTTTAAAAATAAAAGTTTTTTTCATTCAGGTATTTAAAAAAAAAAATTATTGTTGTATTATTTATATAAAGTTTACAAAAAAGGTATTCACGCAAGTTTGTTTGTAGTATTCAGATGAAAGTAATGATGTTTTGAATTTGATAATTTGTTAAGTTTGATCGTTTTGTGTGTTTTCCATACTGATTGCTTGCCTTGACCATCGATTGAAAATGTCTTCTTATTTAAATGGTTGTAAATGCAATTGCTTAAGGCTTCCGAATGGACAACACAATCAAACAACTGGCGGGCACTTCGAGCCCCCGTTGACATACTCGTAGTTGGCCTTCCTTCGCTGTCCCTTTTCCCGAGAACACTCTTCTCTTTCTTCAGTCTTTCTTTAAGAATTTTCAGGGTTTTGATTTACTGGGTCAAAACCGTTATTATCGCCAATCACTCTTTGCCCACCTCCGGAAATCCCTCAGAAAGGCCGTTGTCAGTTGTTTTTCAGCGGGCTGCGCACCGTCCAGTTTTTGTCTTCTACGCCGCTTCTTATTAGTGACGTCCATGCGTGATCAGAGTTGTAGGTATAAAATTGTGTAGTGAGGTAAGTACAAGTATTTAACATAATTTGTCATCTTACATGGCACCCGATTCTCTTAGCCCCGTTCTGTGTGAAGTGATATTTTTGTTGCGATTTCTCAATAATGTTGCCGAAAGTAGCATTATCAATCAATTGGTTAATGCATGAATAAATTCAAGGGAATATAATGAAAACCGGCCGCTCTATGTCCGCTCTAAATGCTCAGGGAACGGCGCGACCGTGAAGCAGCTGGCTCGTGTTGGACTTCGACACAGCAGTGTTGGTTAGGACTGTAATTATACCATGCCCGCCATCCTCCGATAGTCCGATTCTCTCATTCCAGCCGAGCCAACCTGACACTTCATCACTGACTCACTAAACCGTCAAACTAGTGATGCGGCGATTCTTCTTTGAAGATTACCGTGATTAAATCTAGAGCAGGTCACAGTGGAAGTGCTTATACTAACCCTGATGTACGGCAGCGAGGCGTGGAACTGACGGAGGAAGGATGAAAGTAGACGGAATGCTGTAGAAATGAGATCCATGAGGCGTATAAATGTGGTAAAACCATTTATGACCGTGTTAAAAATGTGGATGTCCAGAAAGAATGCAAGGCTGATGTAAGCGTAATGAATAGGATTAAGAAAGGGACGCTCAAATGATTTTTACATGTAGAGCGGATGAATAAAGAAAACAGTGTAAGGAGAATCTGTGACGAGAAAGTGAATAGTAGAAGAAGACATGGCTCGACCAAGCGAATCAACTACTCGAGTCGGGCATGGCAAGAGTTAGAATGACAGAAGAGTATGTATGTGGCGATGTATGACAGAGTTATGTGGCGGTCCATCCTCTCTGCCCACCCCTTCGGAGAAATGGCGTGATGGTTAGTTTGTTAGTTAGTTGGTTAGTCAAATCAAGAATCGTACAATTGCGATCAGATTAATCAGAAAAAAGAGAAAATATTTTTTCATAAAAATATACATGCGCATATCAGTGATGTTGTTTTTTATAAAAAAAACATAAGTTTATCAGATATTTTTAAGATTCTAAACGTTATTTTGGTCTCCTGTCATCCGGAGGGTGGCTTTTGTCGTAAATGCTTGAGGTGAAATATCACAAAACTGCGCTATAGAAATATAACGCTAATATTTTATTACAAGAAATTAAATTTTTCCCCGATTTTCCTAAAATTTACCAGATTTAAATAAATTTAAACCAGATCCAGATTTTTTAAGATTGCAAACAATACAACCATACTTGCGCGATCGGGTTCAGAAAACCGGACAAAGTACATGTTTTTGGTAATCGTGCAGAGATAATCGGTGATTACGTCTACCTTCAAAAATTTCACAACCTCCAGTTACCATGCATTTGAATAGTGTAATGATAACAATTATTGAATAATTATTTACCTACAATGAGCCACTGATATACACGTATATACCATACCAGCCGATATATTGTGCCCGTTTTTTAATAATGACATGCACATGGCGCAGAACCCCTATTAACTTACCACTACGTTTTTTAGAGCAGATGTTTTAATAAATGCAATATGCTCTTCGATTCTATAAACAAAACAAACCTAGATAAAGTCTTTAACTAACTAACTGACCATCACGCCGTTTTCCGCAGGGGTAGGCAGAGAGAATAGTTTGTCATACAACTCTGTCTTGGAGTTTTAATGGAGTTAATGGAGTTTCCTGCATTCACCCTTCTTCTAATATCCTTATCAGCCTTTCCATCTCTCGCAAATATACTTCCTAAATACACAAAAGACTTTGAAACACCTTCAAATCACACTGCATTATCAAGTCAAAATAATGTCTATGAAATTAAGACCTATAACAAGCATGCTGAGTATATACAAAATAAAATTGGGAAAGAAGATCTCTTTTTTGGAAAGAATTCGTCGAAAAATTTCCAGAAAAACCACAATTACAATATACAACTCCATTATTGCTCTACATGTTTATTACAGTTAAACGATTTTTTTTTCTTGTGTTACGACAGAGAACAAAACAGGTTTCAAATTCTCCAAAATAGAGCAATTAGAATTATACTTAGGCGAAATAGATACTCAAAAGTAACTAAAATGTCAGAGGAACTAAATTGACTAATATTAAACACATTGATGTTTATTCATAAAATGAAGAACAACCCGTAACCAAAATATTTTCCGACAAAATTATCTACAATGTTGATATTCACAAATAGAATACAAGGGCAAGCAAAAAAATAGACTAACAGAAAAGAATAAAGCCAACACACAAAATAGCTTACTATATAAAGGGATGAAATCTTATAATGCGCTGCTGGAAACCATCAAAATTATGCCAATCAATAAATTTAAAATAGCCTTTTAAAACTATTTAAAATGCATACAAATCAAATAAATAAGTAGTATATAAGTTAAAATATTATAATGTCAAAAAGAAAATGAAATACCTAGCTACTTGTAAACTTAAATGTACAAAGTAACTAATATAAAAAAAAATCAAATATACGTATTAGTTTTGTTTGTAGATAGATTATAAAAAATTGAAACATTGCCGGGGAATATTTGTCCCTCTTTCTGTGTCAACTGTGGTTAGAGGTGCTTTCATGAGGAGATAATATGTTCTACCCGCTGAACGGAGAGCGGTAAGCGGGCTGCCATTTAACACTGTAGGGCTTTGTTTGGTTCGTACTTTGGACTTTGGACATCATTTATTTTCAGAGTTCCTAAACAATTAGTTTTCTGACTCTAACGTAATTGCGAAATGGATTATCTAATGATACTTTACTTTGAATTATATTTTTATTAATTTATGGGGGACTTTAAATTACATTGGGACAGGGAAAAATAAATAAATAAAATAAAATAAAGAAGCAAAATCAGTCTTCCTTGCGGAGGACTGACTTTGGTTTCTTATACTTAAATATTTCATTCTCGCTGTACGCAGCGAGAGAATTTATTGTGGGATTTTCGTGACCGGCTAGGCCGGCGTAGAATTTCTCCGAGTGTGTGACAATTAAATCCTTTATCGAATGTTTGTGTCTTTATGTAAGTGGAAATATTATCCAATGGGCAAAACGAAAATCGAATGGCCTGTTTTGCTACTTGTAAACTTAAATGTTACCCCAAATGTAACGTATATAAAAAAATCAAATGGTACGTATTAGTTTTGTTGTCTGGATAGTTTACTAAAATTTTCTACCTAGCATGGGGTATGAGCGCTTAAACATTTGTTGCCGGTTTTACCTTTTTCTTTAATATGTTTTCCCCGCTTAATTTACGGTCTAGGGTGAAGCCCGGTATTTAACAGTGAAGGCTTTGTTTGGTTCGTAGGTAAAGGAAACATCTTAAATATGGAGGTGCTATTAACGTGATAAACATTTCTGTATATTTAGATTTGTCCGTCAGCACTCCTAGCGCCATCTCTCGGTGAGACGCCTAACAGGTATTTCAGGAATGGTAGAAAATGTTGTTTGTGTCGCGAGAACGGAAAACTTTTACAGTGGATAGGAATTTTCCGGCTACATTTAGGCGGTGGTGCAAAATTAAAGAACTATTTCGAATAACCAGAAGATGTCGTAGTCCTGGGAACTAAATTATCTCAAACACTTTTAATAAATTAATAATTATACAGGGGGTTCTTGACTTTTGTAAATTCTACTTTCGTACAATTTGCTATTTCGTACATTTTTTAAATTCAAATTTTATCGATTTTCAATTTTTTTTTCGACCGAACAAACTCATGAAACTATAACATATGAAATAGTTATTATAATGAATGAATTAAACTTCAATGTCAACAACAAAGATATTCATGAGGCAATGGAATCTCAGGCAGAACCTTCGCCAAATGATGATTTGATTAATCTACAAAAAAAATCGACAACCAAGAATATGAACGAAGTTTTCATGCCTCTTGACAAATTTTTGACCATCATGAAGGAATTTATAGTTTTTGTGTTCAATTTGAAATCCAATTTTTTATATAATTCAGTTGAATCAAATTTAATATAATTTTTTTTTTTTTTTTAAGTAAGACAAACATTCCCGGGTTACGAATAACCTGACAATATTTGAAAAACTCTTACTGCCATCATAAAAAGCGGAAGATGTTGCTTGTGTAATGATGGAGGACTTAGCCAGCAGAGGAATTGAACGCACGACGCCCGGGTGGGAATCCGACGCGTTCTCCACTTAGCTACCGACCGGTCAACTATTATTATTTAGTAATTTAGGTAATTATTATCATTTAGTTCTGCTATTTTTAGTTTTTTTTTGTTTTTAGTGACAACTGTTACGGCGTTTAAGGCCACTAAACTGCAAGGCCTTACAAGCCAAAAAAAATAAAATTAAAAATAGCAGAACGAAAGAATAATAATATTAAATTTATTTCAACTGAATTATATAAAAAAAATCATTAAATAATATTATCTCAATGGAGAGCGTATATTGTACGAAGAAGAAGGAAGAATAGAAAAAGACAGTGTGTTACAGAACTCTTTATGAAGAAATGAAAAAGAGAAGTTCTGTTCAACCAACTTGTAAAGTAAATACCAGATACTAGTCAATAGAGTGTTACTTACTTATATGCTAATGCACCTCATTCTAAAATGAATATTAAAAAATATATATTCCATGTTTTTTCACATTGCTCTACTTTCGTACATTTCAACTTTTGTACACATTTCGGGAACTAATTACGTACGAAAGTCGAGGACCGCCTGTATACCGTGAATCCCGCTTTCTTCGTAAGGTAAATTGAATGAAATTTGAGAAAAATCTACCAGCTGCCGTCTTACAACGAGCTTGATATAGTTTTTCAATGAGAATATATCAACCGATTTTTTAGATTTAACGTAACACAATCGCTTGTAAAAAGGGGTAATAGAGAAAAACATATATTTTGTATTACTAAACACACGTTTTATATAATGGTACCGACGCTCGCTTAGTACAAACACAATTAAATAGAACATTTCTCTTAGGCATAATATATTTATAATTTAAAGAACCTTTATTTCCTTTCAATAATTGTATTAAAATGGATTATGAATTGGTAAATAAATAACGTCTTAGGTAATTATTTCTATTATGTCATACAGATTGTTTATTGTGATAGAGAACAGTCACTCATTTTAAAAGGCACGACACATTTACGTCATAAAGTCACGAGCGGGGCATTGAAACAGCATATTATGGAAAATAAAAATTCATCAAACATGTCGCTAATGGTCAAGTGTTGAAGGACATTTAATGAATGAGAAAAAATCCAACAAAAGGAAATTCACTACAATCGGGGTAACTTTGAGTCAATCGAAGTTATTTGCTAAAGCCAATCTACCTACAAAAGGCTATTTTAGAGGTTGTGTTTGTGTCTAAGGTACCGTATAGTAAAACAACTTTCGCTTGTTTATTAGCGAGCCCGATTAATCAAAGTTACTCAAAACTTAAGCCCCGGTTTCCCAAGCGAACGAAAAAGCTTCATCCATTCGTTAGACATTTATCTCGCAGTTACCGAGCGGGGCCAGAGCCTTCCGCAATGGACTAATGCACACAAAAGAAAACATTAATGCAGGCCCGAGCTTAGGCATTTAGCGCCCAACGCAGAACGTGTCCAGACTCCAGCTGCCCAATTTCGAGTGTCGAGGGTCGAGAGATCTCCCCACCGCGAGGTTTCATCAAATAGCACCCTCGTACTCACCCCTAAATAAAATAAATGTTGGGTTGAAAAAGCAGAAAAAAATGGTGAATATTCCACCGATTGTGATTTTTCAGTACATAGATAGCGAAGAAAAGCTTAACAAATCCCCCTTGACCGCATCATATATTGAGTGTCCCTGACTCGGCGCACTTAACGATCCACCATCACGATAAATGCGTCTTAACTAAACCAATACAAATATGCAAATATTTGATCGTCGATAAAACCAACGGCGCAATAATTTTCTGTATAAACTTTAAAGTGCTATCGCCGTACAAACAATGCAGAATGCTTAGATTTTCTACAGAGTAGAAGTGTTAGAACACTGCTCCAAGGCGATGTACTCGGATGCCCAGAAGATGGCAAAACATCTCGCATAGGCATTTCCTCTTTAGTGGCACGAATTATAGAAAGCGACGACGACGAACGTTTAAGACGCCCTGAACGAGCGTCTCCCAGACCGCGGAGAGCGGCCACGGCCCCAACTAAGTAATTCGCCAGACAAGTGTCATACGACTTTAATAATTCCAAATTTTTAACTTTATTCCAATTTTTTTTATTTAAGATCTGACCGGTTTCACCTTATGACGGGCATCTTCAGACTGGTACAATTTTAAGTTAAATCTATGGCATTTATACTATTGGTGTCCGGAATGAACGCTTCTTGAGGGTCAAAGTGAACATCTGTGGCTTTGGGTTTTGTTTTATTGCTGACAGAGGTGGCTTTACAATAACATTCAAAAATACATTCAGGTAGTTTTATTATCTTCTGAGAGACGGGTTACATGGTGATGCGTTAGATGCGTCTGTGGGATTTAAAAAAAGTATATAATACCCATAGTTTTTGGCTATTTTTGATTTTACTCTTTGATTTTCCCGTCTCTGTTTGGTTAATGTATTTTGTAGAAGGTATATTTTACATTGGTGGTTTACTCTATTTTTTCGAATGTTTGAAACCCAGCGTTCAAAATGTGGGTGCATCGTCGTCGCAAGCTATATTTCGATCTATAGACTCTTTTTAGCTATATAACATTTTTATGGCATTCACACATCACAGGTGTTCCTGGCCGTCGTTTCAATAGATGGAAAAGATGGCAAATTTTATTCATATTATATATTAATGGCGGGGAGGTAAATTCTAGATAAGGCTTGATAGAAAAAGTATATTTGTTTGAGGGACAACCAAAATATTCCCATTTCTAGACCACAAACAGAATGAAAGTATTTTTTCAATTGCCAGATCAGGTGAGATTCCCCTGACCAGACCTATACGAGTGACACAAAATTTTGTTTTTAGGGGTTTGAAAAAATAAACATGTTTTTAATAAAGGATTGGGTGTAGATCTAGATAGAACTTCAACGGAGGTTCAAAATCGGCCATTGAATTTTATTCCACCAGGTTTGATCAAAAGTTTCTTGATGTTTGAAATTAGGAATTAACCAAGCTCAAAATAAGAGGGTGAATTGTTTTGCCTTACTCACGTTTTTTTGAGCGTAGACCAGTCAGCGTCGGTTCGTGGCTTTCGAGTTTTCTGTTGTACACAAATCATTTTTCAACACGTTTGTTGTGCACACTTGTTAAACCCGTATATTTTTATAAAAGATGTAGTACCTCCTACCCGACCCAAAATTGACAACCTCTAATTTTCGTTTGTGTAAAGATCGTCCAGCTTATTTAAAGAAAAAATATTTTTTTATGTCAGATTCAGTGTTGAATTTCTGGAAGATATTTCATCATCTGAGGGGTCAAGAAATGGGACTAGGGGCTGAGAGACTCCGCAGTTCTTCTTATTCATTACATTTTTTTAGTAACAGTTTAAAAACGACAGTTAGGCAAAGAAGTTTATATAATATATCTGTCAATTTAGCAAAAACGGGTAATAAAATGGGAGAAGTATCCTCAAAAAAACAACACACAATACACAACACACAACAAAAAACACTTTTTTAGAATACAGGAAACAAGGAACAAAAACAAAACGCCTGGTGACAGCTCAAAGTTATTGTTACGATATAATACAATTACGTTAATTTGTAATAATCTTTATGATCAATTCCGTTGGATTCAATTTGACTTGATTTCAAACTTGTGTTTTGATTTTTGGATCCCGCTCCACACTGAAGGTAGAAGGAAGTTCACGACGCTGCGCCCAGTCTGACTAACCTAACGGTAATGTGAGGGTCATGGCTTGTAACTAAAAGGAATTAATGAATAATTTTAACATATTCCCAGGGAATCACATCGCGCCTGGATTCCGTGTTTCAGTTCCTTGAGACCGGCCCTGGCAATATGAAAGGTCGGATTTGGTTATGTAAGTGGTGAGTTTGTATGGAGTCCGTTCACTATTCAGTTGGCGCCCCATCGTATTGCAGAGGAAAGGAATGTTTTAAACGCATTGTCCGGTCAGAGCCGGGGCAAGGTGGGGCAGACGACCATGCACTTTATTAGAAGGTCGTCCAAGTAAAAAAAAACACACACATTTAAAAAATATATCGCCGTTTGTGGGACAGCTGTCGAAAGCCTTTGGAATAGAGCAATGTATTGACATAACTTAGACTAAAGATTGACACTGGTAACTTTGTAGTCGGTTGCGTCGCGAGTGTAGATTAAAAAATCTACAAGGATGTATGGATTTTAAAAATAGTTACTTCGTTCGTTAGTTCCTCCCGAAGGAGGCCAAAGCCGCTTCCCAAGTTAACCGTGTCAAGCCGTAATGCCCTGGTGGAGGACTAGAAACATTTCACTTTGTAAACATTTGATAATTTCATGAATTAGACGTGTAATATTGTTAAACGAACGTGATAATGATTTTTTAATAAAAATGTTCCAACCACGAAGTTTTTTTTATAAATTTTCGAAATTGATTTCGCGTTGTACTGTACTGTACAAAATAATTGACTAACTAAAGTTAGTTAGTTTAACAATTTACTTTGTGAGTGCGTACGAGTGTGAACTTTTCAAATTTAGAACTGATGTTAATTGTAATTATCAAGATATAAAAATAATCTTTTATAAACCCTACCTACCCAATAAAGTACCTACCTATAGTGTATTTTACCAGACATTACTTGCAGTTGTTGTTTTACCCGCGAAAAATCACATGAGGTAACATAACTTGCCAAGAATAAATGTTAGTTGCTTTAATGGCGGCCGAAGAACCGAAATGTTGCTTGGAATGACTTTAGCCGTGTTTGGTGACTAGATCTGAATATAAATGTACTTCCTACATCCCAACCTTCCTCTTACCCATCTCCTTCCCTTCGCCACTATCTTCAGCTTCACAACATACCCCAATTATTGGGGATGCCATAGTCTCACTGGCTCTAGACGGTTGGTAACAGTTGGGACTCTTGAGCGGTTTTCATTATTAAAAAAATACACTGATTTCGAACATATGTCTGTTAAAATACACTATAGTTAGGTACTTTATTGGGTAGGTAGGGATTTGAAAAGGTTATTTATTTAATTTGATAATTTCAACCAAATTTGAAAAGTTCACACTCGTGCAGTCGTGCGTACTCACAAAGGAAATTATTTATAATGAAAACAGATAAAAATTGTTTAAAACCACTTTATTATTTAATATTTTGTCGACCGGTTTCGGAAGCACTCTTCCGTCTTCAGGACAAAATTGATTTTAATATTGTCTTGAAGATGGAAGGGTGCTTCCGAAACTGATCGACACAATATTAAATGATAAAGTGGTTTTGAACAAATTAGATCTGTTTTCATTATAAATATGGCAAGCCACAAAGTTAATGCTTTTTACAAATATGAAATTATTTATTGTTAATCGTTGCTTTACCGTCCTGAAAGCTACACAACTTTGATATTAGAGTCTGTTAAATTACATAGAGGGATAAATGAACAACATTTTCTCAATATTCCAGCAAAAGACGGATATTGAAAAATAAGGTAGTCACCTGGTGGTGCTTTTTCGAGTGAATGCCCCGGGCTCCAAGATACTTGATTCGGACCTGCACCGCATTGAGAGCAAACATAGTCGGGATACATACCCGTAGATGCCATGTTTTATTATTTCACTGTCAATAAAATATTTTGACAATCTTCTGCCAACAGCTATTGGAATGCGTTCAATAATTATCCTTTGTTCTGTCATTAATAAATGAAAACATCGACCGGCAAGTTATAATATATTAATGATGTTGACAGGAATGGCAGGTTGATGAAAACTATGCCAAACCAGCCTGAAAATGTACCTTATGTAAAAATGATCGAAGCAATATGACGTATTTTTGGAAAAATTAATAATAAATAAATAAGAAATAGCGAGAAATTTATTAATCGATGATAGAATTGAAACAATTTTTGTAATGCCTCAATTAAAAATATTATCCAAAAATCGTTGATTCGAACCTACCTACCTTCCATTTTTATTAAGAGCATTATTGAAAAATTTAAAAATCAGAATTTTGTTAAAAATCGATATTATATACTGTTTTCTAGGATTCTCTTCACGAAATATCTTTTATTTCTAGATGATAATATGTCTAATTATTAATCTAATAAATATGACATGGTGAGAGAGGATGGACCACCGTACAACTGTCTTGGCGCATAATCCTTGCTTCACTCACATTCATACATACTCTTCTGCTGTTCTGACTCTTGATATTACCCGAATCAAGTATTTGATTCACTTAGTCGTGCCATGTCTTCATCGGGCTTCCCCGACTTCTTCTTCCATTCACTTTCGCGTCATATATTCTTCTCACACTCATTTTTTCGTTCATCCGCTCTACGTGCCCAGATCATCCAAGCGTCCCTTTCTTAATCCTAATAATTACGCTCACATCAGCCTTACATTCATTCCGGACATTACAATTTTTAACGCTTATTAATATATACAAATCATTATTCTAACAACACAGTGATTATTCAGCAAAACCAAAGCAAAGAGAGCATTCAGGAAAAATAGGAACATACAAGACAATACATAGGAAAAAACATTATAGTTAAAGTTCTTCACATATTAAACACAATGTATTTTTATAATATGCTTCAATATATTAGTTTGAACTTCACCCACGGACATATTAAAGTAGTCAACTATTTGACAGTACTCATTACCATGAGCCATGAACTAGTAGTCTATTTACGGTAGAGAACATTTGCTAGTTGGTTCTTGTAACCGCAGTGGGGAATAGGACATGCTGCCGAGTCACTAGGGCAGTAGTTCGTAACCTTTTCAGTCTTGTTACCCCTATGACCTATCAGGGAAACTGATTTTTACCCCCTTTAAAATGTTAACGAAGAAAACAACACATGCATATAAATAGCCTTTGTCAATCATAAAATTGCCCAACAATATACGTAATAACAATTTAAATGTACTTTCTTAATTAATTAGAGGTTGGAATTGTTTTTTTTGTTAGGATTAGTTTCACTTAACGCGCATCTCAAGTCATGCTCCACATTGAGACGGTTTCTGGTCATTGTTTTGACTGTTACTAAAGTTGAGAAACCACTCTCACATCTATAAGTGGTAGCAAAAGGGATTATCATTCTTAGAGCTCTGTCAGCTATAATAGGATATTCAGCGTCTACTTTTCACCAAAAAGTACCGAGGTCTTAATTTTGAAATTCCACTTTGAAAGTGCTATCCTCGTGTAGTCCGAGAAATTCTACTTTGGCTGATACATCTTTGTCTTTAAAAATTTCATCATCAGTAGAAAATGGTCTTAATACTCGTATGTCTGTAATTCTATTATTTACTTACCTAAGATTACCAAAATTATTACCCCCGCAGAATAGCTGTTTTACCCGCTCAGGGGTAATTACCCCCCCTGGTTCTGAACCCATGAACTAGTGGCTCCAGAAGGTATGTGAAAGTTTTCAGGTTAAGTAGATCAGGACACTCAATAATGGCGTTTATGATTTTATACAAAAAAAATAAGCCAGAAAATACTCGTCTCTGGGACAAACTTATTATTTTTTTTTTTTAAATAAAGACAAACATTCCCGGGTTACGAATAACCTGACAATATTTGAAAAGCTCTTACTGCCATCATAAGAAGCGAAAGATGTTGCTTGTGTAATGATGGAGGACTTAGCCAGCAGAGGAATTGAACGCACAACGTCCGGGTGGGAATCCGACGCGTTCGTCCACTCAGCCACTGACTGGTCAATATGTAGCGGGAAAACTGGAAATAACCGACCCCATTTCAAAATCCGCATAAAAGTACCACCTTGAATAAAACTTAACTAATGCTCCCATGGCTTATATAAAAGGTGTAATATAATTGTATATTTGATGAGGTATAATGCGTCGCTGAGTGATTGGTTGGCAGGGGACACCCAGCACTGAACACTGAGCAGGCAGTGGGTCGACTCTCGGCTCGTCTTGTCGTAAATCTCGGACGAATTGGCAAAAAGTGTTCGGCAGAGCGGTTCAACGGTCCTTGTTCCGTTCGCTCATCTCGCTTGCCAACTGCAGTTATCTGCGTACCTACACGGCTACACGGTACACGGTACATAGTACACGTGTGACGTGGGTGGAAACTGCGCAGAGCACGGGCACCGGGTGGTAGGTGCTTGCCAGTGGGGTCGGTTGATCATCTAATCACAACTAATTTAATGAAGAGAACGACCTTGGTCTATGTGTTATTGGTCTCCCATTGAAAATCTTGAAAAATATGATATTAGAAACTTTTTGGTGCAAAACAAATGAATTTATAATACATCGATTACCATTTTTTATTCAATGACTATACCAATACTTATAAGAATAAAATTTTCAGATAAAATCGAACCAAAAAAAACCAAAAAACAAATTTTTTTTGAATACATATTATATATTATTTTCTCCTAGTTAGTTAGAATTATTAGCTTAATTAATAAAGTATGAAGCACACTTGACGTGAAATATCACAAAACTATGCTATTTAAGTTCACTGTTATTATTATCTGCAAATTTTTCGTGTCTCTTTCTCTCTCATGGTGTACGACGTAAAAACGCAGAGAAAGTGATTTATCGCAAATTTACATAGGTAAAAAAAAATGATCTCTCTCCATATATTCTTACTCCAAGGTTAAGAAAATGATTTAACATCTGTTATCACCGTACATTTTTTTTATTTTTCTTTTGTTTGTAAACTATTTTGTTGATGGAACTGAAGTTCATTTTATAATATGTATTATAAAATGTTCTGTACTAATAATTTAATTCGTTTATATTTTTATCTATAATTAAGATTTAAAAAATCTTATTGATTAATGTATCTTTGAATAAACAAAAGAATATACAACATTCATTATTTTTAATGATTTACAACTACCTACTCACAACAAAATACCTAATTTACTTAATTTGTGACAACCCTGTTAGTGATATAGGCCACACACCCTTTGGTCAATGCTAGGTCAAAAAGTAGCGTCAAAATTTCGCAAAGTTAGGTCGCTATATATTGTTACTCTAAGCTTACTCCGCGCACCGTGCTCTGCAGTTCTTTCTGCTTTTCTCGACCGTTAATCCGTAGGTATCAATCGTCACTATAGTTATCATATCGTCACTATAGTTATGAATCGAAGATATCAAGTAGTCAGGATAATTAAATATCGATGCAAAGGTAACCACATGCCATGTACACGTTGTAGTGATATCAGGTAGCATACTAATATTGCTAACTACTGTAAAACACCTACTTAGACGTGCATACTTCAATTTTCAATCTATCTTTATCTCTAGGCTTATACAATCCTATTTTTTATTTTCTGTATTAACCTTTACCTAGATCATAAAACACCCAAAAACATTATAAATGTACCTTATGCACAACCTCAATACTCTTAAACAATATCTATAAAATGTTACCTCCACGTAATAACTTTTTCTAATATTTATTTGATTTCGTCTTTCTCTTCTTTTCCCTTTTATTTATTTTTCCTTTTTATTATTGTGCACAACCTAAACTAAATATCTATAAAATGCAACCTTCATGTAATAACTTTGTTCTAATTTTCATTTATTTTCATCTTTCATTTCTTTTCTTCTTTCTCCTTTTTGTTTATTTTTATTTTACCTTTTTTAATATTTACATTTAATATTATATAATTTATGTACACTACGTCTGTCCTGACACAGGAATATCCTAGTGAGACAGACATGGACCAAACCCATATTTTTTCTTATATTTTAGGAAGAATAAATAGATAAATAAATAAATACTATTTTATAATAAACTAATTGCACAATTTAGATATGAATTTATGGTTTCAAAACGTTTGTAGCTTATTTCTACTTATTTATTTTTGGCCGGACCGGTTTCACCTAGCAACGAGCATCTTAAGATTAAGTTTTTTAATATATATATATTTTTGTTTTTTTTAAAGTTAATACTGCACATGATTCCCAACTGATCCCAACCGTCTAGCACCAGTGACATTGTGGAATCCCTAATCGGGGTATGTTGTGAGGCTGAAGGTAGTAAGAAAGGAAAGAGATTAGGAAGAGAAAATTTGACTATTCATATCTGGTCACCAAACACGGCTAAAGCTATTTCAAGCAACGTTTCGATTCTGAATGGTGGTCCTTCACCAGGGGGATACTTAGAGTATCTACCACTCTGGAACGTGCCGCAAATATCCTAAATATTATTTTTATATTAATTGAATGTAATATGACACATATTCATTAAAAAATAATATTTGTTCACGCCTGGTTTGAACACGCGACCTCTGGATTCGTAGTCGAGCGTTTTACCACTCAACCACGGAGGCCGTCATCAAAGTAAATCTGTTATATTTGGCATAATTTAGAGTGAAGGAAGTACAAACTTTCAACAACGTCCGGATAAATAATTCCCTTTGTGAGCATTTACACCGAACGATTGTGAACTTTTAAAATTTGGAACTGATGTTATTTGAAATTGTCAAATTTAAGAAATAATCTCTTCAAATCACTACCTACAATATATTTTAGAAGACAATATTCTATTTTTGAAATGGAACTATTTTTTTTTTGGCTAGTCAAGTTATATCCCTTGATTTTTCACGGGTAACAACTCGTATATAGGAATAACGCATTGACATAATTTCTACAGAGAATTTTGAATCACAGCCCTTTATTCACATCAATAATATAAAAAGGTGTTAGAACCTTAGCAGGAAGCAATTATTCTATATTATTACGTACGAGTATTCTGTCTTAGAATAAGCGGAAACTCGTCAGTAATCTTTGTGGCCTTAAAAATATATTTTATTCTGGCGCAAGAGCCTGTCGTCTTCCTCAATGTATAAAATTGATTTTTGCAATAACCGAGCCATTTATATGCCCATGGTCAACACATAAAAAATAATACACACTGATTACCTTTGTCGATTAAGATAACGTTTTGTGATTTACCATATTATTTCACGGAGAAAATATTTATCGAAGGAAGCAATCACTTTGTAGCTTGACATTATAATTTAAATAAAAAATATTTTTGTTTTAAGCCACTTCATTTATACATATATAACAATCTAGAAGCATTAGAAATATCAAAATCAAATAATAATAATAACTAGCCAAATTTTAAACAAACAATTAGAATTAACTAAAAGTCAGATTTTAAGAATGTTCCCCTTCTCCTCTTCCCATCCCCCTACCTCTCTACCTACTCCATTACCACCCCCTCTCTGATGCTTTGTCCTGTTTATACTAGTGTTTTGTCTCTTTCACTAATTTCTTTGTCTACTGTATAACTCTATATTTTAATCTTAGTTTATATATATACGTTCCTGAAGAAGGTTAAGTTTAACCGAAACCGGTCGAATTGTTATATGTGTATAAATAAAGTGGCTTAAAACAAAAATATTTTTTTATTTTAAAAGAGAAAATATTTGTTTTGCCAATCGAAAACATGGGCACTATACCAATAATAATCTGAAACATTATAGCACAAGAAAAAGAGTAGGTACATAATATATCGTCGCTGGAAAGCCAAAATGGCTTAAGCAACACTTTGGTCGAAAATGAGTTGAATATCCAGTTTTGATCGGTTTATTTTCTGCATCGAATGCTCCAACTTTTGTTTGATTGTGAACACTTTTGTGGCCCTTCGGCCATCTAAAATATATTTTCCATTTGGAAGGAGGCTTGACTCAGGTAACACAAGTTCAGGACTTTTTTTTAGCTTTTGTCGCTTCGGGTAACTCAGTGAGAGCATTGAGTTACTTGAGTTATTTTTTTTTCAAAATCCAACCAGGTACTGAGGACTTATGAATTTTATTTTAAAACAAAATAAAAAAAAAAGTTTAAAGTGTTCTGGTGTAAACTTCTCGAAATGGCGCTTAAGCCCTTTTGCATTTCCGGCGACGATTTTATTACAATTTGTTTGCTTCACGGTCGATACAGAAGTACTCTTTGATTAATAAGAGTTATTATTTACAAACAATTTATTTTTTAAATGAACTTTTAGTCGGATGGTCATACATTACAATTATTTCGGATTTTATACTACTCTTCTATTAGAAGCATTCGCTTGTGTATGGAAGAGGAGTTTACATTAATTGTAAAGTGCATATTGTATTTGTGCTTCAGTGTGCACTGCAGTTTGATTAAGGAAAAGTATAATATGTGCAGTACATGTGGTATATAGAGGCATTTATATGTAGCGTAAGTAGCACACTGTCACTATGATAATGTCATTAAAAATTACTGAAATTGTATCCATCCAAATGTATTCGTCTGATGTCTGGCGTAGAGTTTAAACAGTTTCCCACTGTTTATGATAAAGAAAATGCTTGCATTTCTCACGATCAGGAATATAAAACGGAATTCTGCTGAAAAATGTGGGAAATTATTGTATTTCTCCCCTTTCAGACTTTCGTAATATCCTATTTTTTTATATCATTTACTTGTATCTTAAGCTTTTCTTAATTATTTTTATTATTAATATCCTGAGCTTTTCTAAAAAAAAATTTTTTGCTCATTTTCTTTGAAAAAAAAAAATTACACTAAGCTGACCAGGTGAAGTTTAAAGTGCGAGTAGCCTCTACCGACCTATGGGTTATATCAGTGGAAGGTTTTCACCATAATTTGTCTCTCTTTGAGCGATGAATCACCTTTAGATATATTAATGTCAATCAAATCCCTGTAATATTTTACAAATTCAGAAGGTCCATTATGAAATTTCCTCTCACGCCCTAAAATCTAACAATGAAAAATATTAAAATCTACTGATTTTAATATAAATATCTACCAAAAATAATTTTGCAAATATCATCATCTTTGAGCGTAAACTGTATCTTTCTCCAAACTAAAAACATTTAAAATAGTTGTGTTTTTCTGAAGTGATCTGCTAGGTAAGTATGCTTCTGCATATTCTCTCTGTACATAATATAAATAAATAATAATATTTCATAGATTATGTGTAGTTAGTAATAAGGTGGAGCCTAGGAAATAAGATTTGTAGAGCGCCCTTGGTCTGATGTTTCACAAAAACGGCGCTATACAAAGTATGCAAATATTAATATTATATTCCCTTTTTTCAATCTAATAGTTGTACAGCTACTTGGACATTGGATAAGAAAGTACCTATGCAAATCCGCATTTATTACTGTTAAATTAACTAATTTTAAACATATCTGAGTCATAACTCATGCGCTAAGATTGAGAGACAGAGGTGATTATGGCATTAAAGATTCCAATAACCCGCGGGTACGATGCCTCGAGATTCTTTTTTGTTGAATCATTGAAACGATCTCTCATACTTCTATTAGAATTTATTAATATTTGAATTTTCTTCTGATTTTAGGCTGCCATCTTTTATTCACGAGTAAAAATACTAAAATAAGTTTCCTTGTTATCTCAATTAATTACTGCCGAGTGTTAAAATGGTTCGCTAACAATCACAAGTCATTAATGGCGATATTTAAAATGTCTTATTTGGAAATCGTTATGGCTGATTGCGTTATGGTTAAAAATGCGGCAGTGGGATAGTACATGGACTGCTGAGAAAGGCATTTTCATTGATCGACTTCCTGTTTCAAAATTGCGCGACGGAACTAAATTTTTCTCGCTCCATTAACTAGGGATATTTGAGTTTGAGTGATTCGGTATTCTTAATGAATCCTCGTAAAACTCGATTTAAATCTAATCGGATTTTTAAGATTTGTTTTTTGTCATCGCTGTATTTGAATTTATGATTGTCACTGTCGTGTCGGTTGCCAACAGCACTCCTTTCTTGCGAATTGAATCGGTCATACGTTGTCTCTATACATTTACGATTTTTTTAATAGCTCCTTTGTATTACCTAAATTATATCACTATCGTTCCTTTAAACACTATTTTTTCTCGATGTACACTTCTCTTCTTTAAGATGGTGTCTCAATACCTTTATACATACCTTTAAAATATCATCTGTATCATTTCTGTCAACAACACAAAACTTTTTCAATATGTACACTCCGCTTCTTTAGAAAGGAATTTGGTCAAAAGACAAGCGTAGTATTGTTTTTGTAATAAATAAATGTATTTGTATTTCAACAATAGAAATAAAAAAATACTGTAGATATGTTGCTGTCATCGGAAAGATGAAACGAGTCACACGGATAAATAGTTAGCATCTAAATGAAATGTCAACCGTGATATTTTTATGAGACTTCGATCCAGATGACCAGCGCTATATTGTTATGCAAATAACAATGCGTCATTTTAATAATTAAATAATAATAAATATCACTATTTCTCTCGGACACAAGGATTCAAGAGTCTAGTTGCTATATATTCTACCCGTGGCTTCACCACTCCTGATTCCACCACACGATAGAAGAAGAATCATTGAATCGAGTCATCAAATAGTTAACCACATTGTCAGTAACTTTACATGAATGCCACATACAAACCAGACACGATGAATGCACTAGAAACTAGTACCTACCAGATATTCTCATGGTGACAGCGTGATTTTATCATAGTATCATTTTTCCATCGAAGTTTTTTTTCGATGGAAACATTTCAGTCAACTTTCCGCAGCCTTTTTTGCGAGTAGTTTCCGCGTAAGTTTTTTGCCTTCGGACGGTCCGGAGCGGCCGATCAGCCTACATGTTCTAATAAACGTCGCGTTCTGTAGATTAACTACTCCATACGAGCAACCGCCGAGTAATGAACCCGGATCTGTGAATCTTATTCTTAACAATCTTTTATAACCAAAACTATCATTGTAATTACTACGCGCTGTCAGACGGTGCTGGGAGGGAGCTGTACAATTTTACAGCGTTGATAATTTTGATTTTCAGCCTGGGGAGATTTAAAATAAGAAAAATAACTTAATCTGAAAAGGTTTTGGTACGATGCAATAATTTCCAAAGCGCCATTTTGGTGAAAAGTCAGCCAAAAGGCATATTACAAAACCATAAAATAAATTAGAACTGCGCTAGGTTATATAATGTTTAACATCTTCTCAGCTACTCACGCTGAGTAATATTTTTAAAATTTTAATTCAACTTACCTTCTTATTTAACTAGTTGTTACCCGTGAAAAATTACAGTATGTAACTTGACTTGACAATAAAAAATATAAGTTGCTTTAATCCACCCATTTAACATATAAAATAATGTCTGTTAAAATATATAATAGCTAAGTACTTTATAAGGTAGGCAGGGATGAAAAAAGTATCTTTTTATAATTTCACAATAAACCTATCCATGTTTGGTGTCCAGATCTGAATAGCCAGGTACTTCCGACCTTCCTCTTTCACATCTTCTTCACCTCTCCACTACCCTCAACTTCGCAACATACTCCAATTGGGAATGTCTCACTGGCTCTAGACAGCTGGAAGCAATTGGGACTCTAGTGAAGTATTCACTATTAAAAAATATATTTAAAAAACGTATATGCGTAGGTACGTACAAAGGAAATTATTTATCTATAGTTAATAACAGTATACCTTTGTTGAATTTTCGTATTTATTCTATATCGTTTAATGTAATATTTTATAGTCAAAGGTTTAATTTTTTGGATGTTAAAGCGCCCTTTAGGTGATTTTCCAATCAAATGGCGCGTAAGAAATAATCCATCTGTTCAGGACGTTGTGCTGATTTGATTATAAACACCTGATTTTATAAACTGCTTGATTTTTTGTTACACGACTTCAATCTGCGAAACGATGGATGCCCTATTTTCCTTCAAGCCCATCTAAGTAAGTACATTAGGTGCGAGAATTATGTGTTCATCTGGTCACATTCACTCACACGAAATCCTAGACGCCCTGGTAATGGGCCAGGTTCTGGCGCTCGATGATATTTGAAAAGGTGGCCGAAGAAATGACTTCACCCGTGTCTGTGTTTGTGTCTGTGTTTGTTGTGTTTGTGTCTCGTGTCTGTACTCTGTTAATCTCTTCTGTAATTTGTACTGGCTCCACTCACTCCGGAGCCCGGCGAGAGGTTATATCATTTCGCAACTTGGTCAACGGAACAGCTACTAACTGATCACCAGCCTAATATAAACATGAGTCACCGCCTTCTCTCCGTAATATCTATCAAACTTTAATTAAAGGTCTTATGAGAGCTTCCAAAACTTTAAATTCCCTTAGCCAATGATCTGATTACGGAGAGAAAAAACGGCATCGTTCTAGGAAATACATCCGTTTTGAACATTCAAAGCAGCGATATTGACGGCCTGCATGGTCTAGTGGTAAAACGCTCGACTACGAATCCAGATGTCGCGGGCTCGAACCCGGCGTGCGCAAATAAATTTTATGTAATCAATATGTGTCCTAATACATTTGATTGATTTGCGGCACGTTCCAGAGTGGTAGATACTCTAAGTATCGCCCTAGTGAAAGACCACCATTCAGAATTGAAACGTTGCTTGAAATGGCTTTAGTCATGTTTGGTGACCAGATCTAAATAGCCAGGTACTTCCCAACCTTCCCCTTCCCCTTCCCCTTCCCACTACCTTCAGCCTCGTAACATACACCGAGTGGGGATGCCATAGTCCCACTAGAACTAGATGGTTGGGAGCAGTTAAGACTCTTGTGCGGTATTCACTGTAAAAATAAATTAAATAAAACTATATTTTGAGCTTGAAATGAGAAGAAAACAGGTTTCAGGCAAATAGTTTATTAATACTGAGTGTTTAGCTTCAATCTAAGTTAACTAACCTAATATAACAAGTATAAAATAACATATAATATATAAATATATATTTATATATATTTATATATATATATATATATATATATATATATAAATATATATATAAATATATTTATATATATATATATATATATATATATATATATATATATATATATATATATATATATGTATATATATATTGTTTTTTAATCTGTCCATGCACACATTTACTGTTATACCCATATCTGAACGTTTTTTCGTGATTTATGATGACGATAATAAGTTTAGAAAGTTTTAATTTGTATACCTATATATATATATAATAAATCATAAATCACGAAAAAACGTTCAGATATGGGTATAACAGTAAATGTGTGCATGGACAGATTAAAAAGCAATTGACTAGAAGCGAAGGTTGAAGAGTTTTAGTCACTTGTCGCGGCCTTCAATCGGTTATGGATATTATATCGGAATAGATGAATTATTTTTTAAACAGTTGATGAACAAATCAAATATAAGAAGCTAGGAATCTAGTGAGTTTGCTCACAAAATTTTGACCTTTAAATATTTGTTTTTAAGTGATTTTAAAACCACAATAATTGTGCAATGGGCGTAATAGCGTACGTTAAAAATATTTCATATTCAATCATATAATTTTTCAAAACCACACCTTTTTCTTCATTTCTCACATTCAAGAAACGTATACTTTTTCGTGGAACAGCTGCAGCGGTTGCCTGTGAGTTATACACAAAGGTTCACTAAGGCGATTTCCGAGACTCAACGCTACCTATCTGAAATCGGTTTTCCACACACATATTGAATACCTCTGCTTTGGAATTAGACAAGTATTTGTAAATAATATTAAGGTTATGTTGTTCCAACAAGGCATCAGTAAAATATTCTACTCTTTGTTATACATTATAATGTTTAGTTCTAGTTATAGCTCAATGACATCATTAACATCTGCATTTGTTGAGTTTTAGATGTTGAAGTGGCGTTGCGTGGGTGCAAACATGGCGAGGCTTGCAAAGGTCCGTGGTTCAATTTCCGCTCTGATTCTATTTAAACCTACAACAGATTTGAAACAAAAACTGACCCACTTGTACCTACGTGAGCTTCCTTACAAGACAGTTGGTGTAGGCCGTCAACGATCCAAGATTTTGGACTTGCGCCCGCTAAGGTTGTGAAAAGGAGGCGAACCGCGAACAAAGACGGCGAAGAGTGTAAATACGGAGAGGTCGTGGCATTTCCACCTTTACTCAGATGAGATTGACGAGTCTAATTGCGATTCTACCAAAATATAATATATTACAAATAATTCAACACTCGTCACACACCAACATTAAACTAGCATTTTAATCTGACATACACCAGCACAAAACACGATATCAAAATCAAATACACCTATCGTCTTCTACTCTCACAACTAAATTTGGAATTAAATCTTTAGAATTTGTACATCGCATTTACACAACATCTCATTAACCAATGAATCAAAACTCCCAGTTGCGAACAAAAAAATATTGGCAAAAGCACTTAACAGATATTTTCTCAACAACTTTATAAATCAGTGATTAATCCTTTCTGTAAAAACTCTGGGTGAATATCTTTCGTATTTATGATGTTTAATTAATCTCTACTCTTATGAGTCTCTTTTAAATGTATTTACTTGTTTGTTCTATTTAAAATTTAGTATGTCTTTGTAAAAATATTATTCCATTTTGTTATAAAATTTTGTCCTTCCCGGAATGAGTTTTTTAAAACTCCCTGGGAATAATGTACCACAAATGTGTTTTTTTGTACAATGTTATTATTTTAATAAATCAAAAATAATAAAAATAAATAAATAAATAGAGCTGTAATTGAGATTTGCTCTTATTGTTTAGGCAACACTGTGGAAGTAATTTAAATAGCGGCCCTGAACTTTACAGCCGAGTTAAAAGTTATTGGAGAAAAGTTCACTAACTTGCAGAAAGTGATTGTTGTTATATTTATTTAGAGCTATGGCGAGTCACGCACAAGGAGTGCAATTTCGTCAAAATCGCGACCTTAATGACTTTGAAGATAACAGGTGTGTACGTTTATAAGTTCTTTTAATGATGTGTTTATTTTTTAATGCCACTCCATTCTAAAAATCAGGTGAATAGAAAAAAATAAGCTTATAGAATATCAAAACGTGGCACAGATGAGCTAATCGCCTACTGTATAAGTCCTTAAAAAAGGATCCATTATCAATTCAGCGGTGTCTGTGTATGTGGAACTTCCGAGAGGGCCTCGCCGGGGTGCTGGGAAACGAGGGGCAGCGGGTTGAAAGCCTCTCCGAGCCCCACAAGTGGCAACACATGCCGCCGCCACTACCACCCACCCCACCTCCGGCCGCGGCTTCGTGTTTCATGCCCAGTGACTCAGACGGCTCGGCTGTGTGATCTACTGTGAACTGAATCAGACCCATCCAATTATCTCCACAGTAACTCGCGCTTCATAAAAAAGAAACCACTTCACACGTCGAACGATATAAAACATGCCGGGAAAAACGCGACTTTGTTACTCTGATGCCTTAAATAAACCTGTTTCGATCATTTAGTGATCTCGAGAAGATCAGACTTAATGGTTCGGCGTAACCGCATCAATAAATCCGTTCATTACGACCTCCAGCAAACAGGGGAGAGGCGTCTTCAGGTGACGGGGATTGATCGAGGTGTGTGTTTTACCTTTTGATTAGCGAGTTTGTAGTTTGCCGGTCTCACCTGGCTGGCTGTGGCCTATAACGGTCGGGCGAGAATCAGCTCGCGGTCGGTCGGGCAAACGCTTCTTGCATAAGTAAGGTAGTGAGACCATTTCGACGAACAACTGTTACAATATTGTTATTTCATTTTTATTCACACATCTCGTTTCGTTACACAGTTGAAGAAATTCAATCGCCAGATTGTGGCGAGACAATCAAAGCATTAATTCAAGATGCTAGCAATTCAAAAGCCGCGTTCAACAGTTAGCATAACAGCAGCATGCAAGATAGAACGGCAAAATAAATAAAAACGGAAGTAAGAAAAGTCTCCAATCTACCAGCTTCAAAAGCTTAATTACAGAATCGTATTTTAAGTTTTCAAAAATAATGGAAGACACCACTGAGGGAAATGGCTGTAGCCACCGAGCTTGAGTACATCATGCGGAATCGCCTCTATCAAGCTGGGTCCAGGATCCAATTGATATTATTTTGTATTTGAAAATATAGGAAGCTTTTTTCTCATAAACAACGCATTTAATCGTTTCCACTCGTAAGTACACCCTCAGTAAACATTAAAAACCCAACCCACAACTTCCAAGTCTACTGTGAGAAGCCATTGCCCACTGTTCATTCAAATAAGATATTAACCTGATTCTGGCAAATTTATCGGATGCTGAAACGCACAGGTTTAATGATTAAGAAATACGCTCTTATTCCAACCGTAAAAAGTAATTTGATTACTTTCCTTCTGGTTTGTAAGATATTAAGATTTTAATGAAAAGTGGCCATTTGTATCAGTCTTTCGTAGAAAGATATTTCTTAAAGATAGGTTTTTCGCAAACTCTGTACTTTCCTATCGGTCGACAACAATCAAACCAGGTAATTGAGAAAGGTTGAATTACAGTTACCATGTAATTTTTATAAACGAACTCTAATTCTTATTTTTAAAGTTGACAATGACAATATAGAAAATTTCGGCAATTATAAAGAATTATAGAGGGTATCGCTTACGATATCAAATAAAGATCAAGTCTATAACCGCATTTAATTACAAGATCTAAATAATCACGTACCTCCCAAACTTCAGCGTCACAACATACCCAAAGCGGGGATGCAGTTGGAACTCTTACGCGGTATCCAAACACAAAAAAAAACAAACAAAAAATTCTCAAACCTTAAATTTATCACAAAGGTAGAGATTTGTTAGCTGACAGAAGAACTGCTGCTTTTTTCATTTTACTGCAATTTAATTATTGATACGACGGAAGTTAATGCATAATGTAGGTCAAGTTACGTACTTATTTAAAATTACTTTATCTTTCTGCCTGACTTCCGGTAACTGGAAATTACAATTAGGTGAGCTATATTTTCGTTTAATCATCATCCTTGTTTATGTTTTTAAAACAGGAAGTGCCTTTAATCTACCACATAGGTTTTACAACATTTAAGTTTTCACGGTTTTATAGACAATAATAAGCTGGTATTAAAAATTAAACGTATTTAATTTGAATGTTCGCCACAACATCCGTAAATATCGGCTCGTGAAATCAACACGTAGTTGGTATATTATATTACGTTATTTGATATTGTTATGGATTCTTTGGTACTAAAAAACTTTTGCACTTGTTTGTATTTATTACAGTATGAAGTTCCTTTATATTTTTAATAGGTAAGAACTAGAGTTTTACAGAGTAATGTCTACACCAGAAGCGTAGTGTTACTCCAACTGATATTAACTGTGACCGAGACTAATTGAATCTTCAAATGATCCTCTCATATAGAATACTTGGAGTTTATATAGTGGTAGAGTAATCAATGTTTACAAGGTATGTCAACATCAGTTGGGGTAAAGTTTAACATATCATTTCTTAGAGATAAATACCCAAATAATTACATAAATGGTTCTTCATAAAATATTTGATGAGTGATAACAAGTTTCTGTGAATAAAAGATAGTTAGACTAACAACATTGATCTTACAGTATGCACACATTGGTGCGACAACAATGATAAAGATAGTCAACCATATTAATCGCTGAATGGGTGGGTAAATAACAATATCAATAATCGTAGGTATTTTGTTTATTACTCGTATGATTGAAAATAAGATTAAATGTTTATTTTTTTCAAATATGAGTGCTTCGTCTTAAAATACGTGCGCATTTAGGGGTTAAAATAATCATCAACATTTAAAAAAAACGGCATTACTAAATCGATGAGATTTAAATTGTGGCTAAGACGCTCGACTACGACTCCAGAGGTCACGGGCTACAATCCCGGCGTATAGAAATATATGTTACTTAACGAATATGTGTTATATCACATTAAATTAATATAAAGTAATATATAGTATATTTGCAGCACGTTCGAGAGTGGTAGATGCTTTAAGAACCGCCCCCGTGAATGACTACCATTTGGCTTGTTTGGTGACCAGATCCGAAGTGCCAGTTAATTCCCAACCTTGCTTTTCCCCCATATCTTCTTTTGCCCACCACCCACAGTCACACAACATACCCCGCTAGGGGATGCCATGGTCTCACTGGTTCCAGACGGTCGGGAGCAGTCGGGACTTTAGGAAAAAGTATACTTATATTCTAATTATGCACCTGGTACTCCGTTTTTTCTAAAATATTAGATTGCATTTATTCAATGTATTTATTTACGTGTATTGACTTCCAAATTCGCTTGAGTACCGGTTTAGGGTAGGTAGGTGTGTATCAGTGGCTTGCCGTGACTTTTCTTGTGACTTTTTCGATTCCAGAAGCTTTTCTTTTCATTTTAAAAGTTGAAAAAAAGGTTTGTAAGTTGAGACTGGAGCATATTTCCCATTTTTTTGCAATATCTGGTGCAAGTTACAACCTCTTCTGTTTGTGGCTGCTAGTTATGTTGCTATCATATAGTTGTGAGTGTTTATGCTAATATAAAATCATCAAAATATTATTATCTTGTTATTACGTTGAGTGGAACAAATACGCGAGCGCGAATTTAATAATAAAACAAAACAAAAAATATATTTGTTTAGACAGGTACTCTAGTGTGTAAATAACAATAATGATAAAATAGTTTTTTTTTATGTCTAGCTGTTATTCTTTGTTAGTTTTGTAACAACGTGTGAATCGATTTTTCACGATCTAAATGACATTGTATTATCATTACAAACACATAAATTGGTGATAATGCGTCACCCAAACACTTATCGCAAAATAACAAGCATTTGAATGTCTCGAAGTGCTTTTTAGTTTAAAGTAAGAAAATACGAAAACATTCAACAAGTAGGTACTTCTCGGTAGGAAAGAGGAATACATAATAAGGCCGTTCACACTGAGCGCTGATTTTGCTACAATCTATGTAGGAATACAAATAAGAGGACGTCGGCATATTGTAGATACACGAAGCTCACGTTTTTGCTTAGGATTTTAAGCAGACGAAGGATGGAGTTCCAAAACGATGAAAGCACAGGCGGTCCTCGACTTCATACATACGCCATTTCGTACATATTGAAAATTTAGATTTTTATCAATTTATAGCGACAACGAATATATTAATTAGGTAATGGAATGTCACTCGGAACCTTTGTCGAATGAAGATTTGATTAATTTACAAAAGTTAAATGAACTACAGAATGAAGAAGAAGAAAAAGAAGAAGCTGACTTTGACAATCAAGAATACGAACGAAGCCTTCGTACATCTTGATAAAATATTGACCATCATGGAGGAATGTGATCCCAATGGAGAGCGTATATCTAATGTACGAAGGGCAATAGAAAAATACACAGCCTCTTTATCAAAGCATAAAAAATAAAAGTACCGTTTAACTAATTCTTGATAAATGTATAAAGAAAACACCACATACTGATCAATAAAGTATTACTTACTCGTATGTTAATGAACCTCATTCTAAAATAAATATTTAAAAAACACTTTTCTATGTTTTTGTGCATTGTTCTACTTTCGTACATTTCAACTTTCGTTCACATTTCAGGAACCAATTACGTACGAAAGTCGAGGACCGCCTGTGTTATATTTTGTCTTCTTTTAAACATCAATCTTTTGGTTAATCAACTGTTGCCCAAATACGAAATTATAATAATGACATTCGCTGAAGTTAGCTGCAAACTCCGCTCGTAACTAGCTTTACTTCTTTAATGAGGCCCTCTTTGTCTTTATTTTAAGTATGTAGGACACGTAGTAGCTCATACTTTAAAAAAATATAGTATATTTATATTGCCCCTATCGAATACAAGATGAGCAACACTCTTGCTAGTTGCTGACGATTTTATAAATAATTCACCATGAGATTTTAAGACGATTGTCAGTAAATCATTTTGATGACATCTCGATACAATGGGCAATGTACTCGGTTCAAAGTCACATCGTAAAAGTTCTAATTTATATTTATAAAGACGTAGAAGTAATTAATCTATCATAAGAATAATAAGAAAATAAAAATGTATTACGATATTAGTAGCTGAGTGGACAAACGCGTCGGATTCTCACCCGGGCGTCGTGGGTTCAATTCCTCTACTAAGTCCTCCATCATTGCACAAGCTATATCTTCCATTTATTATGATGGCAGTAAAAGTTTTTAAAATATTGTCTGGTTATTTGTAACCCGGTAATGTTTGTCTTTCTTAAAAAAAAAATTTAAAAAAAATATTATAAATGACTTCAAATGTTATAGTATGTAAAAAAATCATATGCATGGCAAAATATACGGGTGTTTTAATGCGTTTAATATAATATTATGATTACCATAATAACCGTAAAACCATCAACTATACACAATTTCCTTTGTGAGTACGTATCTACGTAAGAACGAGTTTGATCTTTTAAAATATGGAAATGGTGAATGGTTTTTTTTTTTTAATATTCTTACCTACCTTATAAAGTACCTATCTAAAATGTATTTTAACAGACATTATTCTGTATTAGAAAGGAAACTAATATTTTTTCTGGGTAAGTCAAGCTGCACCCCGTGCTTTTTCACAAGTAAGCAAATAAATATTCATTTTCGGCAAAAGAGTAGGTAAATTTATTGAAAATTCTTAGCCAGCTTGCTACATGACACTTATTTGAGAAGAACGTTTTTAATATATTTTAAATCTCATTTGTCTATCTGGCCAATTATGTACCATAAAAGAAAACTCACACGGTGAAGCTCAGATATAAAAAAGTGTTCAGAAAGATCCCATAGACAAGACCGCAGTTAACACTCGGATAAATTGAATCCACTGTTCCACCAACCGAGAGCGTGGTCCAGCAGTATAATAGGGCGAGGGTCCGTTGTGGTCAGGATATCAAATGGAGGCTGTAGAGTAGATGTAGCGTTACCTTCACACGAAGCCGAGCGTGATCGGAGGCAAGGCCGCCACAGCCTTAGCGAGAAGCATTGTTCACTTTTTACCAACGAAACGTGAAAACACTGTACTCTGTACAACGTGATCGGCCATTACCATTGAGTAAGCATCAATGATACGGAGCCCTTTTTGGCTTCACGTTTCAGTAAAAACAGATTGTAATAATGCTTTATGATCCGTTTTCACTGAAGTATCTAGCTAACCATCACGCCGCTTTCCGCAGGGGTAAACAGAGAGAATGAACCGCCACACAACACTATCTTGGCACACACTCCTTGCTGCATTCACATACAATCGTCTCATAAATACTCTTCTGTTTTTGTGATTCGCGACATGACCCGAATCAAGTATTTGATTCACTTGATCGTGGCCATGTATTCCTCGGGAGTTCCCAACTTCTTCTACCATTCACTTAGCGTCATGTATTCTTCGTTCATCCGATCTACATGCCCAAACCATCTAAGCGTCCCTTTCTAAATCCTATTCATTACGCTCATATCAGCCTTGCATTATTTCCGGATATCCACATTTTTAACACGGTCATACATGGTTGTGCCGCACATACGCCCCAGGGATCTCATTTCTACAGCATTCAGTCTTCTTTCATATTTTCTCTGCCAGTTCCATGCCTCATGCAAAACATCAGAGGCCCTAGCACGAAACATCGACATAGTTTTTTCGACAATGTCGGTAATTTGGAATCGTTATTCAGCCCGACTGCAGATCGTCAACGAACAAACGACAGTTCACATCGACTAAATTAAGCATATTTAGTCGACGTAGGTTGTCGTTTGTTCGTTTGCGATCTGCAGCCGGGCTCGGGAACGATTCCAAATTACCGACACTGTCGATAAAACCTATATCGATGTTTCGTGCTAGGACTCTAGGGTTGGTATATGCACTCCATTGTGTGCTGCTAGCTTCTCTTCTTTGGACAAAATTTTATTTTACTGAAATAAATACCTACCTAAAATCGTTCCGTATCGTTGATAAGACCAAATCTAAAACAGTGATTATTTTTTTACCGGTGTGGACATGTCGTTTTTTATTGTTACCTCCTTCGATTGTCCGCAGCACTGGGCCATGAGCGTTGCGTGTAATTTGGATACGGCAGTCCACTGTAAAGTGATGCCGTGTTTCAACAATTTTAGACGATTTCGTCGACAAAAAAAGTAGCCCACGGGCGGAAAGTGTATGAAAGAACACAAATCGCTGTTGCCGTAACAATAGCTCGACACTTTCCCATGTGCATCAAAACAAGCTTTGTTTAGATCGCGTGGCCAAGTGAACTCCGCGCCAGGGGGGGAGGTACCTTGCTACGATTCTACGTAACTTCACCTCAATCACCGCCCGCCTTAGAGTAGATAGAGTGGTACCTATCCAAGGCAGTGTATTCAGTTTTTGATGATTTTTACCTGACTCGGCGGACCTGGGTGTGGCTAAGACCAAGGCTAGGGTATTTATACATCCAATCATAGCACATGTGGACATAATGTTTTTATTTATTCGTATAACCACTTTTTCATAGTATTGATATCAACAAAAATATAGCATATAACCCAAAAAACCGTTTAGTTGTGTCGAGTTTAGTCGCATATGAAAACATGTGGGCGGAGTCCCCGGAGACGCGGGAGACCAAGATCGTCCTTACAGTACATAAAAGTGGTGTGTGTATTTTGTTGTCTCTTTTTTTCTCATGGTGTACGACGTAAAAACCCGGAGAAAGTGATTTATCGCAAGTTTGTATTAGCTCTCCCTCCATACATTGTTTCTCCAAGCCGCCCGCAGTCACTCGGCTAAATTTCTCAGAAACCCATCGCTTGTATTTATCAGGGATGGAATGTCAGTTTAGGGCCTTTATCATCTTTAGAACGTCTTTGACGAATATTCTATCACCATTATCAATTAGATAATTTTCAACACATCGTCGCGGGAAAGGTAAAAGGGCTGAAGCGCCATTTCGGGAAGTTTACACCAGAGCACTAAGTTTTTTTTGTGTTTTGCAATAAAATTCACAAGTCTTCAGTACCTGGTAGGATTTAAAAAAAAAAGTTAACTCAGGTAACTCAATGCTCTCACTAAGTTACCTGAAACGACAAAAAGTCTCAAACTTGTGTCGCTTGAATCAAGCCTTCTCCCAAATGGTAAATATATTTTAGATGGCTGAAGGGCCACAAAATTCTTCACACATACTTTTTGAAAAATATTAATATTCTTTTTGCAATTAAAATTTTTTACGATAATTTGGCAACCATCTTAATATTCGTGAGTAAATTTCTATCCGAACACAATTTCAAACATATATGGTGTCATATAAATATTATCTGTTTCTAATTTACGGTGGATCTTTGACTTTTGGCAAGTCTAGAATTATTTTTAAATGTAAGTTATATATTTTTTTTAAACTTTTTACGCTTCATTGTTTTATTGATTATTGGAAGATTATTACCGATTTTCAAAGAATATGAAGATAGAAAAGGACACAGAAAAAAATAATTATTTGTTTTAGGGCTACAACGCATTTGAGACAGGAAACCAAACCGCAAATACAAACTCGTAGGTGGAATCAAATTGTAATTGGTTGTAGATAATAAAGGATCCTTGAAAAACGAAGTGTCCTGTTTGTAATACCGCGTGTGAATACGCAATATCCCCAATGCTATAAATGGGACAGCGGAAATCACCAAGTACAAGTTGAAAATTCAGTTAAAAATACTTGGGGATTCATTTTAACTGACTGTCGAAAAGTGTCACAGCGCCGCCACGGGCTCTTGTCAAAAGTGCCAACGACGTAACAGCGCTTCACACTTCGGTTTACGTTTGACTCACGGTAAAGACAGTTGTGTGCAAGGAGCTCGTGATATTTTCCATGATTTCACGTTTTTTAAATTCAAATATAATAAAAATAAATTTTATATAACTGGTTCCATATTACAAATATCCCTGAAATGCCTTCATCATCATCAACACCGATGATGAAAAATACCATGGCGTAATTTACGGCAATGCGTGGCATGGTATAAGCAATAAGGATGGCAGCGCAGTAAAGAGATCCATTTTGATTTGCCTACAGTGTAAAAAGGGGCTGCATGGGAAACATTTGTGTCAAGCATAATTATTATCTTTTTATTTCATTGATTTTCGTTTCCATTAAACTAGGGTGTTCTATTTTTATGTTTTCTCACCATAATTTTAAGCTTTTTGAAAAGAACGTCGAAAGAATTTTGAAAATGATGAACTGTTTTTACATTAGTAAGTGACATAAAAAGTAAAATTTTATGATCTATTTAAATAAAATATTTGGCAATAAAAGGATTAGTTTGGCTTTAAATCCGGCGTTGCTCGAGCTCGAGTTCAATCTCTACTTTGTTGATCTACACATATTCAAGTTTTCCTGGTTGGACCAGCGTTTAGTCAGGTTTGTTATTATATTTCAGAACAGTGTTGACGGTAGCATGAACTTGATTATAATATTATTATATTTCATGGGGAATTATTTAAAAAAAAATAATAAAATAAAACAAAATTTAATAAAATAAATAATTAATATATGTAAGACATCGAAAACGTATTTATTTTAAGTGAAACAATACAAACATAATTTGTTTTGAATACTTAGGTATCAAACTTTCGTTGCATTTGACATCGTCATAATTCAAATATAAAAATTGAAAAATTAATAATTTTTCAGGTGCGTGAGTGAAAAGATTGACTTTGGAAATGACCTCATCATGGTATCGCGTCAGATTTAGAATTCTAGCATAGAAGCACATTGGAACAAGATATTGGCCTCATCAATCTTAATGCTGCCTGGATGGACTCCCTCTTGATGGCCTTCTGTAGACATGAGACCTAATATCTTCCATTAATATTTTTCTCATTTATTATTTTTACTTTTTCCTACGAATTTGTTTTTTTTTTTTGTTTTTTTTTATTATTTATTATTGTGTATATATTTATTACAACTTTATTTTATGTATTATAACCAATTATGGGATGTATCGCATTGCACTACTCCTGCATACCTTCTGGAATAAAAAACTTTATTATTATTATGAAGTCGCTAAACTTTCGTGGACAACGACACGCCTAACCAAGAGTTTCAACAAATAAAATTCGGAAGAATAGCAAAAATTGAAGTTTTTTACTCACTTGTGATTTTTCACTGTTAACAAAAATCATCTAAATTAAGGTGGAATAAACCAACTAATATAGAAAACAAAGTTTCGTCATTTCCATCTTGGCGAGTCCCGTGATTTTTCACGAGTAACAATTAGTTTATCTGAGTTCAACTTCGACTAACTTGAAGTTGTGTTGTGTCGTGCTGCGTGGGGCATCAGCCATCAGCCATCAGGCATCTGGTAGGTACTATCGCTCTATCTGCATCGGCTATGAATGAGGCGGAATAAACGAAGGAAATAAATGTTGGCCGTGCATTGTTCGATAACAAAAGACGGAAATCCATATTATATTTATATTTTCAAGATTACGAAGATGACCTTCGTTTTGATTTTCCCCGTTATTTTTAATGATCGAAATTCACATTTAGTTGGAGAAATTATTGTAAAGTTCTATATAGGTTACAATAATTGTCGACCGTTTAGTAGTTTAGTGGAAAATGCGTTGAGTTCCTACCCAGGCGTCGCGGGTTCAATTCCCCTGCTATCTAAGTCTTTCGTCATTACACAAACAACATTTTCCGCTAATGATGACGGTAGTATGAGTTTTTCATAAATTGACAGGTTATTCGTGGTCCGGGAATGTTTGCCTTTGTTTGAAATAAGTATAATACAACAAACATTATATTGCTTTTTGCACACATTACTTATTACTATTTTTCCATGGATAAGTATTAAATGTTGACCCTTTTTCGTGATTTTTTTAAAGGACTATTACATTTTTATTTTGTTATTATTATTTGGAGACGACCCTGCACACTGAAAAGGCTTACACAAGGTGTGCACGCATGTGTAAATTAAATTCATTTGATACGCTTTTCCAATCTGTTAAATTCGCTTTATCATCAACCACTGCAATTAAAAGATAACTATATTAAATGAAATGAAACAATAACTTTGTATAACACCACAAAGTTAGTTAAAAATTTTACGACCAACAGGTTTTGCTTGGCCTAAGCATCATCAGAGTACGAAATCAAACTAAACAAAAAATACGTAGTGTGTAGTATTATTTAAATAACCGCGGTTTTTCAGAATTTGCCAATCATCTTATTGAAAAAGATCACACCTTCAATAAAAGCACTGGTGCTCATATTCTCCACAAAAATGGTTGTGGCAACAGATTAAATATTTTAGCAGCACTAGAAATAAAGAAAGCCACTAAAATTAATAGTCATATTCTTAAAAATCAGTTAAATTTGCCCAGTAGTACAATATTAGATACATTTCCCGCAAACACAAAACATTTCACATTATTCCTTAATCACCTTCACAGTAGACATTTTGCCTCTTTCTATTCATATTATCGGTCTCTTCCTCTTTGTTCCTTTGCTATAATTTAAACGTTATTCTATTGTATTCTCACTGTTCTCTTATTTTATTTTATATTGTGTTCTCCCTCTGTATGTATATATAACCGCACAATACGTATTTTTGTTTAGTTTAATTTTGTACCCTGATGATGTTTAGGCTAAACGAAACCGGTCGGTCATAAAAAAAAATTGTGTCTTATACAAAGTTATTGTTTCATTTCATTAAATATGTCACACCACAAAGTGATTGTTTTCTACGAAAATATAAAACTATATCATGTTAAAATAGTAATATGAATTTGTGATCAAAACTTATTTCCACTTTATTTTTAACCGGACCGTTTTCAGCTTCAGACTGACGGAATGTAAAGTGAATCTGTGGTATCTAATATATAACATTTATTGTATATTAAATTAGAAATATTATAATAGCTCAGGGATTTCGATCTGGAAAAAAATAATTTACCATGATGGCGTAACAAATTGATTCCCACATTTCAATTTGGAAAAGACTCTTTACGCTTTAAGCTTCCAACAAACAAACGTAAAAAAAAAACAACCAAAAAAATTGTAGCCCGAAAACTAAAACTTCAATATTATTCAAGACTTTTTGCCAAACTTTTTCTGTTAATGGTCTTGTCGCGTCAGTTGTTTTGACACAGAGGAAAAGGTCCGAGTTAGTACCTATTTACCACTATGTTTATTGCGCCAAGCGATTAAATGATAAAATTCTAATATGTTTGTATCAATAACAAGTTTTCTGTTAGTAAAGTGACGATTTGCAAATGTGTTTTTTTCCACAACAAGAAATGGCAGATTGCCAATACTTGAACATTGTTTCATTTGTATTATCATTATCATTTTTCAAATATCAGCTGTACCTTTAAATTTAATTTAATCACATTACTTGTGATTAGTTAAATTCGATACTTTATCTTATAAATCAGGCCTGGCAAACCCAAATTGCACCCGGGCCGCATCGATGACTTAAAATTTTCCCAAAGGCCGCACATAAAAACACTATACAAAAATAATTTCATTTTTTTGTTACAACGAATTTCATACTTACTGATTTTTTTGTAAGTAGTATAAATAATTTGAATGCAGAGGTAATCTGAAAGTACAATCAGGATAAGATGTGAAAAGAAAACACACATCAAACCAGCAACATGTATTTGTATAGTAATAAACATAAAATACTTTTAACAATAAAAAATAATTTTAACAATCAGATTGCGAGTTCTCGAAAGCTTAACGAGCGACAAGTTATGTGCGAAAAATATAAACCAGCAAAATACATGCATTTCGTGTTTTTCATGTAAGTATAGAAACGTTATTGTTTTTAGTAACTTAAATACATTCTGAAGTACCCGATACTTATCAAAAAACATTATTCGTCATACATGACCGCGGGCCGCACGTAAGGGCGCCGCGGACCGCATGCGGCCCGTGGGCCGCCGTTTGGCCAGGGCTGTTCTAAATTGATAGTTTTCTTTTGAAATTAAAGATGGCAGCACTTTCGTTTGTAGCTAGCACGTGGATGCTTTCTTGGCGAGTGCGTACGACAGATGTTTTACGGTATTAATACTCAGATTGTTCAATCAGAGACCTTGACTACTAAAAAAATCTCGTAGAGATAACTGATAACATATTATTAATCATCGATAGATGCAATAATTTACAACACGATTTTGTTGCATGTGACATTGATTGTTTCTAAACTTTGATTATTTTCAATAATGATTCAAACATGTCGACGAAGAATATTAGCCGGAAATAAACCTTCTCTCGCAAGAACGCGTCCTGATATACAAAAAATGGCGCTAAAAAATTCAAATATTACGATTACTAACGCTACAGGACCTTTTTTTGAACGTGACAGATTGAAGATGTTCTTTGTCAGAAGGGGGGTTGGACAAATAACAAAGTATCTGTGATAATGGTGGCAAATAAAACTAAGCCTAGGTGAAATGACCTAACCCCGAGCTGTTGAAAATAATTCCGGATTTTTAATTCGTGAATACCGCACAAGAGTCCCAACTTCTCCCAACCGTCAGTAGCCAGTGAGACTATGCCATTTTCTATTGAGTATGTTATGGGGCTGACGGTAATGGGGAGTGGAAGGATATAGGGAAGAGAAAGTTTGGGAAGTTCCTGGTTCCTTAAATTTGGTCAATAAACACGGCTCATTTCAAGCCACGTTTCGATTTTGATCGGTGGTCTTTCACCAGGGCGATACAAGAGTATCTTCCGCTCTGGAACGAGCCACAAATACACTATATATATTTTTTGGTGAATTAATTGTGAGATAACACGAATTAAGTAAATAACATTTATTGCCCACGCTGCGATTAGAACTCGCAACCTCTGGATCCGCAGTCAACGATCTTAACCACTCGACCACGGAGGCCGTCAAATAATACCAAAATAACTTTAACCAGCAAAAACTCTGTATTGTTTAGAATAATTTTCCACTGCTTTTCTAGTTGGAAGTTGCCTATTATTAGTAAGTCTATTATTATATTGCATGATATTGTATTGTATCCAGGTAGGCGCTAGTCAGCGTATAAAATAGAATCACGCGGTGGCCGGTGTTTGGCTGGTCACTGGTAACTGGTGGCGCATTGCCTCGACGGTCTCCGTAAAAGGACAAAGGCCATCCGACGATTCAAGCGGAAGTCTCTGTGTACGGCTCGCGTACGATGTCGTAATACAAATGCCTACCTGGAGATTAGCGCTCAAACACTACTTTATATTGTGATGTTATCGACAGTCAATGGAGACATCAACACGATTAAGATACTGCATAGGACGTAGACGGCAGACAGCGGACACGTAGTCACAGAATAAGGTGGGAACCTATGTAGACATTTCTTACCGGATAACAATCGCACGTTTACGCTGCGCCGTATTCAGCCAGGATTAAAAAAAACATCGAAGTTATTTTACTCCTAGTATGAACTGGACGTTATTAGAATAATATACTTAGCTTTACCTAGCCTGCGAAATATATGGCTATTTGGTGTGTGTGTGTGTGGACACACCCTGCAGTGAGACAGTTGTTACAAAGCTGTCGTGATGTGACAACAATTTAGCTTAATATCTCTACGAACAAAACAAATTACGAATATAATATGACTAAAGTAACGAGTAGCTACCGCACCATACTATTATACGCACAACTCTAATCACACACGGAAATCACTAATAAGAAACGGCGAAGAAGATAAAAACTGGGCAGAAAACAACGCACAATCCGCATACTCAGAGTGAGGGGGGAGATATAAACGGGTTTGATCCAGGAGATCGGAACCTCGAAATTTCCCGGAGGAAGTCTGAAAGAGATGAGTGTATCTTGTATCTTCTCCAGAAAATGGACAGCGGAGGAAGAGCATTAACGCCAAGGTGCTCGAACTGACTGGCGCTACCGCCAGGGACAACAAGACGACCATGATCATTCTCCGCCATATGCAGCATGCGATCCACAACGACGAGGAGCCCTGCGAGCTGCTTTACGGCATGACCATCGTCAGGCAGGTGTTCTGCATAACATCTCGGCCGTACTTCATCGTTCAAGAGGACCAAAAATATAACGTGCGTTTTTACCAAAACAAATATTCCTAAATTGTGAATTAGTGTTCTCACTCGCTCACATAAAAAAAAATCATTTCTGAATACTAGGAAATATATTGTGTGATAATGAGGAGTATTTTTATTATTTACAATCAAAGATTTTCCTCAAATATAATCGAGATGACATCTCACTTCCTGAGATAGAGAGGCCCCTCGAATTGAATTTTTTTCCTTAAAAAATCTACTTTAATTTGACGCCTAACGTTACTTTTGGCATTACAATATATTGATTTTCCTGAACATGATGGTTTAGTGATAAGACTGATAAGTAAGATGGTTTGATAATAAAGCTAGGTTAGTTAAGAGTTTATTATAGTTTGGATTAGTCAACCATAAAGTTCAAACTAGGTTAGGTTATAATATTATGGGTACGGTTACGGTTGGTTTATTGATTGATTGAATTAGAAGTATCTGGATGAATATGAAAACAGCTGGCAGGCCACGGGTTGACCGCGGCTGTACTAGGCACTGGGAAATAAAAAAACTACATTGTATGCACATCACATTTCGTTAGTTCCTTTTATAGAATTAATTCGTTTTTTTTAAAACATTTTCCTACTCGGTGAACAAACTAAGTTGTATACGTATATGATATACCAACACGAACGCAGAAATACATATCTCCATGTAGTGGATAATGTTCTATTATTATGGGTGAGGGACGATTTCTATCACTTGTATTGACGTTATGAAAAGCATACCTAAGTACATAAGTACTGACTGCTTATATTAATAAGTTTTTTCTTATCATAAAATGGTGATAGAGTTTTTTTGATTACAACGGGAAAACAAACACATTTTTTAGAAGTCTTACTAACGTGTATTTTTATCCAGATTTTTTTAAAATATTTTAAATATTTTAATAATAATTACTAAGTGTACGATTCATAAGGTAGGTATTTTAAAAATACATTAATTTTATACACATTTATTACGCACGCGATTTTTAAAATTCAAATCGTATTTTTAAACAATACTTAATGACCACAGACGATTAAAAAAAAAGGAACACACACGTTCCTGGGTTACAAATAACCAGAATTTCTTTTTAAAACTCCTATTACCATCATCATAAGAAGATGTTGCTTGTGCAACGATGGAGGACTTAGCTAGCAGAGGATTTGAACCCGTGACGCGACGCCCGGATGGGAATACGACGCGTTGTCCACTCAGCTACTAACCGGTTAATTTTTCGTTGAATTAATATTATTTATTTATTAAAAATTAACGGAATAAAGTCTAATTACAAAAAAATACAAAACATGCAATGGGAAAAAAGTGCGACAGAGAAAGAAAAGCACATACATAATATTTCCATAACACCAAGTTCAAGTCAAAGTTTTGGTAGAGTCGTAAAGAATGACAAAAATCATTAAGACTACTACCAAAAATTTCAAGACCAATGGCTTGAGTAAACAAGTCTCGACATTCTGGACAGTGGAGAATGATACCCATAATTAGTAGAGTGATGATTGAGGAACAGAAATTCATTGTTTATGAGTCTACGGCAAGGAATGTTGAACTGGATGCGGTGCAATAGAGAAGGTAAGTCTATAAACAATTAACAGTTTTGAAAATACAAATTAAATCGATTAAGTTTTTCCTACGCTTTTCTAATGAAAAAAAATATCCAAGCTCATCATACGAATAATCGCCTCTTTCTCGTCGTCATCTCCATGCAATTCCGCGTAAGAAGCGATGTTGTACGGATTCAATATGATGAATATGAGCGGTATAGAAAGGGGACCAAACCTGGTAGCAAATCGGCGGGTGTCCGGTAGCAATAGCTCCTCGTCACCCGGGAGGAGTGTGCTAATATTGAAAACGAAACTAGATTACTGATAGATACTAACATTTTTGTATCCGAAAATGATTTTGAAAAATATTTTTAATTCTTTTATTTGCTCGAAAATTTTCATGACCCAAATCTAAGCTAAAAAAAAAGATTTTTAAAGTTTTTTTTTTCGGCTACAACAACAACAGTCATTTAGATATTAGCCATTGTAGCACATTAAAAAGTCACGAATCGCCACTAAATTTGTTTCAATACTCAGCTAATGACATTACGACATGCATAGAGGTCGCGGGTTCAAACCCGGCGTGCGCAAATAATTTGTATTAAATTAATATGTGTACACATTTAATTCATATCAAATAATATACAGTAGATTTGCGGCACGTTCCAGAGTGATAGATACTTTAAGTATCGCCTTGCTGAAAGACCACCATTCAGAATCGTAACGTTGCTTGAAATGGCTTTAGCCGTGTTTGGTGACCTGATATGAATAGCCATGTACTTCCCAACCTTACTTTTCCCCATATCCTTCCCCTCTCCACTTCCTTCAGCCGCACAACATACCCCGGGGATGCCATAGTCTCACTGGCTCTAGACGGTTGGGAGCAGTTGGGACTCTTCTGCGGTATTCACCATATATATATATATTTATATATATTTAAATGTTGACAAATTAATCTCTTTGTGACTTCTATATAAAACATAACACAAAAAACGGGGTACGATTTTTAATTTCTTAGAGCGCATATCAAATATGTAAGTACCTAAATTGTTTTTTTTTTTATTGCTTTTTTCCGATTTCTGAATAGGTTTGTACGGATATGATATTTTAATCAAATACTTTTTTGCTACTTTCAATGGAGGGTTTTCTGGAATAATACGTCACTTGTTTATTCTGGCGCTAAGTGATCGCTCACTTCTCCTAGATTCAGTCCCCCTTCCTGCAGTGGCATTCAAGACAAAAGACAGGGCTTGTCTGCCCTGATGAAAAAAATGTTGACCTTCAATACATTTTAAATCAATGTGATCTTTACTAATTCTAAAACGACGTGACTCGGGTGTTTAGATGTACTCGTACACAGTGGCCTTATGAGCAAACGTAAAAATACGTGTAGAAATACCTATTCGATATATTTATGACCTTCACGTCTCCGAATACTGCACACCATTACCCTGGCCTAACAATAACATCTTGCCTGCTTACATGAGTATAGGCATGTATGTAAACTACAACGGCTCGGAGGGCTTTGATGCAGAGAACGGACGATTACCTCGAAAGAATTTCCTCTTGGGGTAAGAATTTAATTTTTCAAAGACACAAACATGTCTGATTACGATTAAAGGCAGTTTTGATGATAATTTAGTCTCCTTTCATCGACATGCTTGGTATAACTTTAAGTGACCAGCTGAGGCACGGGGGCTCCATCTAAGCCAGAGTAAAGTTAGCCTTTCAGAAGTTGAACGTACTGTACAGGGCCCGCAGATACTTTGGTAGTAGTGCAAAAACGGACGGTCCGTTTGATAGATTCTCCTATCACAAACGGATTGCAATCTTTGGAGCACAGACGTCAGGTGGTAATGCTGTCCTTGTTATACCGGTATTTCAATGGAAGATGCTCCGAGGAACTTGCGTCATTGATTTCTTTGGCACCGGTGCATAGTCTGAAAACTCGCCAAACCCGCGTCCAACATTTGTACACGGTTGACATTCGATATATCAGAACGGGTCGCTTCTACGACTCGTTCGTGTGTTCAACAGCTCGGCTGTGGAACGATTTGCTGGCCTCTGTGTTTCCTCCTGTCTACAACATTGGCCTCTTGAAGACCCAGGTTTACTCCTCCATTTCCCCAAAAGGACCCTCCACAAAGTATCCCGAAAGATGACATATGCCTACTGTGTGAAGTTAATATAAAAAAGGTATTCTCACTCTTTCGAACATGGGGTCTCTCTTCGCCTATGTGACGAGATAACCCTTATATTTCCCAACACTTCTTTCTACATCATTCATACTTTCGTTCCCCGTAAGAAGCATCACGCCTTCGTATTAAGCTGCCGTCTGAGACGCGGGGTGCCCTCTCAAACGCCACCTCCAAGTGTAATTTGAAGAGGCACTTTCTGTCCCCACCAGCCTGGTACTTCACGGTTCTAGGAAATAGAGCCCGCCTCTCACCTGTACATCTACTTGCACACAATGCACATGCAACCTGCCAACAGCAACAGCTAACTGCAACCGTCGTTTCAGCTGTGATGCAAATCCTATTTCAGCCACTAGAATATCCACTTGGTTTCGCAACATTTCATGGACATGTTGCAGTGGGAGAGATGATTCATATCAACTGAAATATTACCAACGAGCCAACTTTCCCAGTATATTCCAAACCAATGTTATTTGATTGCAAAATCCATTTTTTTGCCAAATTGACGTAGAGATGTGGTTCGAAGTCTAAATTCGTTCCTAATTAAGGCAGGTACACCTGGTGCTCTTGGCAAGGCTTGGTGTGTACCCAAGATCTCATCTGGCACCCACTTTCCTAACATATTTTACACTTTTTCTAAAATTCTTTAGGCTTCAGGCTCTTCACGCTTCACGCTCGCCTACGAATCCAGAGATTGCTGGTTGAAATCCCAACGTGCGTTAGTAAATTTTATTTAATCAATATGTGTTATTTCACATTTAATTGAAATACTTTAATTTACATAAAATTATAAATAACATAGAAGCAATGGAACAAATCTTAAACAACCAGTGACAAAAAGAAGATCACGGAACAGTGGACGTAATATTGGTACTTTAATAAATTAGTCATCAGCATAATATTAAACGTAGATGAAAAAAGGAAGACAGAAGAAGCAGAATAACGAAAGTGATAACAGATTCCACAACGGACAGGCGCAGGGGGTGGCGGGTCGGGAGTCGGGAGTTGGGAGGGCATAAATAATGGGCTGTACAGTGATTCGCAGTTAATCCAAGACACGCTTATTAAATTGACCTGATGAAAATGCCGTTCAATTTGGTGTAAGGTCTTCGGATAAATGTGTAACAAGCTATTCCTATGGTAGGTACCTGTTTATATATTCATTTTATACATTAACTTATTAAAGTATATAGTCAATCTAATATGGTACTGAAAGAAATTTATTATTTGCATATTTTCTTGTTATAGAAGTAAACTGGTGGCAGTTTGTCGAGCTTTTGTTCAAGACGAAATTTAAAAAATCGTAGAATAAAAACTAAGGTATAATAATTCTTGGCTAATTTATAAAGCGCAATTTTTGTGAAATATAACTTCAAGGACGCTTAAGGTCTAAGATTATTTTTATTATCGTTTGGTATCCATGGATAAAAGGCAACAAACATTAGTTCTGTACAAATAAAATCAAACGGTATAATTTTCTTGTACGAGTGTTATATTTTGAAAGTTGGAACTGATGTATGTGTTTAAATTATCAAATTATAATAATAATCTTTTCAAATCCAGATAAGCGATAAAGTACCTACCTATAATATATATTTTACCCTAAGATTATGTGTACAAAAAAGCAGGCAATTTAAAAAAATTTAACAACGTTAGAAAATAAAATTTTGTAATGATTTGAGTAAGTAAATTAGTTTATTTTAAAAAATCAATAATTTTTCAAGCTCGTTAAGTTATGAAATATCTAAACTTTCGTTGGCAGCAACACCCTTTTCCAAGCCTTAAAAAACGTTTTTCAAGAATATTGCAATCTTAAATTTCTTGCCACAAAAAAATCTGGATCTAGAATATATTATGGTGAATTAAAGCAACTAATATATTTTTAATTCTGTAGAAAGTAGCAGGTCAAGCTACATCCCATGATTTTTCACGGATAATGGTTCAATAAAATCGCTGCTTATGGATTTAAATTTTTGTATATTATCAATATTTTTAAATTCAATAGTGGTTCAATAATATCGCTGCTTATGGATTTAACATTTTATATATTATCAATATTTTCTGAAAAAATTGAAATTCCTTAGTGTATTTATTGATGCATAAATGTAAAATTAAGAAGATGTCGGAAACGCCCGAGAAGACATGGCACGATCAAGTGAATCAATCAAGGAGGGGTAGATAGTATTGCCCTGGTGAAAGACCACCATTCAGAATCGAAACGTTGCTTGAAATGGCTTTAGTCTTGTTTGATGACCAGATCTGAATAGTCAGGTACTTCCTCATCTTTATCTTTCCAACCTTCTTCCCCTCATCTCCTACATTCAGCATCACAACATACCCCAATTGGGAATGCCATAGTCTCACTGGCTCTAGACGGTTGGGACAAGAGTGCGATATTCACATAAAACAAAAAATCAATACTCAAGTCGAGTAATGTCAGGAGTGTTGTATACTCTGCTGTTATCAGGAGAGCGTTTATAAGACGATGATTAGATGACGGAGGTCCATTAACTCTTCCTACCTGCGGTTATTGTTACTTTTCAAAAGCTTACTAATTTTTCACACATATTTATAAATTATAATATTGCTACACTTGCGGTTTCAACAAACGTTTAAAATATTTAGATTTTTTGTACGTACGCTTTTTATAGGTTAAGAAACAGGTTTTTTCGTTTGATCTCCATGGCAACGGATCCATGCCAGTAAAGTTATGGTAGGCCAGTCTGGTCTGGTCACAGTCAAGTCAATGCTCGTTTGCTCAAAGACTAGAGGATAGAAGATAGAGGACAGAGGACAGAGAAGACAGAATTAATACAGATGCATTGCACAACCGAGGTCGTTGGCTACCAGTAGACAGTGCGGCAGTGCCGGGCCGCGAACCGCGACCTTGGCTGTCGTTTTCTTCATAAAACAACTATTTGCATAATATGTTATGCCTCATTTCCTATTTAATAAACCGTGTTTGGATACCGTCTTCAACTAAAAATATAAAACTTTCGTACTCACATACCTACATCATTTTTTGTCATTTTTTCGCAAGACTTTTAAAATACTTACTAATAATGCTCGTCTTTAGGAGACTCTTGTGCGGTTTGACTACTGCACAAGAGTCCCAGCCGCCTGGAACCAGTGGGACTTCAATATCCTCAATTTATATAATGTTATGTGGCTGTTGGAAATGAGGAGGGAGATGTGAGGGAGAAGAGGGTTGGAATGTGCGACGCTGTCCAGATTCAGGTCAATAAATATGGATAATGCTATGCAAAGTAACGTTTCGATACACAATGGTGATTCCTTACCAGGATGATACTGCGAATTTAGTATATTATACACACTAATACTAGTATATTAAACGCAGACAAATAACGTCACCTCCGAGGAGTAATCGTCATATACAGTGGACATTCCTCGCTCGAAAGTCCAGAATTGCACAATTTTGGGGGGCCTGCAGACGGGTCTGTCCGATTTGAAGTAAATATGTAGAAAGAAATCGGACGATGGACGTGGCTTAAGGAAAGCACGGTGGGATGGCCAAGCCTCGTGACTCGAATCGTCTGGAAGCTCCATCGTGATAGATGATCAATACAGTTGGTGGGTAGAAAAGGTTCACAAATGGCGAAAGATAAAGATTTACCAGATACTAGAAGTTTCGAAACGTTGCTTTAAATGGCTTTACCCTTAGTTGGTGATCAGATCAGAATGGTCAGGTATTTCCCAACCTTACTCTTTACCATCTTCTTCCCTTCCCCACAACATACCCCAATTGGGGATTCAATAATCACTGGCTCCAGACGGTCGGCAGCAGTTGGGTTGGGACTTTTGTGCGGTATTCATTTTCAGGTATTATTGTTATTGGTACAGGCCTAAAAAGTCTGCTACTTTATACATTCAAACCTATTTACCACCTACTAGCTATTATATGATCTTCCATGAGATATCAAGCCAAAGAAATAAATATTATGTTACCAATAAAAATGTTAAAGTCGTTATTCATATTAACAGTATCAACGTAAGAAATGAATATAAGTCCTTTGATCTGAGCATTTCTCGAATAATTATCCCGGCCGTTTTGGATCTGGTTTGTTTATTTGAGGAATGCGTGTTGATGAATCTGCAGGAATGTGGTGACGCAGCCTCCCTCCCGCTTCGTTCCTTGGTCCGCTGCAGATACCTACTTCCTCTCTCTTACATCAAACTGCATTGAAATTCGGGAGCCACACTCTAGACTCGGCAGCAGTAGATGGGGCATCGCGCAGTGCGCAACTGCGCAGTGCGCACTTCGGGCAGAGCGGGAGGGCACATCCCAATGGCCCCGTCCCTAAATTAAGCCCCGAGAATTTTACGAAGTGCCCCCACTTAGCTCCTGATTGGGAAAGAACTCAAGAGTCAACGAACGGATGACCAATAAATGTTTCTTTGTAATTTGGATGTGTAAAAAACACGAAGGTATCGTCGTCCTTTTTATGAGCGTTGCCAGTTGCTTGATGAACCTTACACAGCTTGCTTGCTATAAGTAAGTACTTTTTTATAACATCATCGTCAGAATTTCGAAACAAATTGATACATTTTATGATTTTATTTACTTTGATCCAATTAGACTTTTATGGGGTGATGGATCGTTAGTAATATCGTTCAATTAGGAAATGAGATCCCTGAGACGTATGTGCGTAAAACCATGTATGACCGTATTAAAAATATGGATATCCGGAAAGAATGCAAGGCTGATCAAGAAAGGGACGCTTAGATAATTTGGGCATGTAGAGCCAATGGACGAAGAAAGGAGTGTGACAAGAATATATGATGCGAAAGTGAATGGAAGAAGAAGTCGAGGACGCCCGAGGAAGACATGGCACGATCAAGTCAATCAAATACTTGAATCGGCTCATGTGAAGAGTCAGAATAACAGAAGAGTATGTATGAGACGATGTATGAATGTGAATAAAGCAAAAAGTGTGTGCCAAGACAGAGTTGTATGACGGTCTGTCCTCTCTACCTAAACGGCGTGATGGTTAGTTAGTTACTTCAATTAGATTAAAATAAAACAAATAATAAATTCAATACAAACTAAATAAAACTCCCTTTCGGAAAACAGTGACTAAGTCAATACTCATTGATGTGTGGACTTATAAAAATATTTGACTAATCACTAGTAAAGTAGAAGAATATTAAAATTTAAAAAAATATGTTACGATTGTTATGAATTTACGCTAAGGAATATTGATTTTAGTGTTGTATTTAATATATATATATATATATATAGAGTGAATACCGCAAAAGGGTCCGAAGTGCTACCAACCGTATAAAGCCAGTGAAAATATGGCAACCCCGAGCGGGGTATGTTGTGTGGCTGAAGGTAGTAGGGAAGGGAAAGAGATGAAGAAGAGGAAGGTTGGGAAGTACCTGGCTATTCAGATCTGGTCACTAAGCACGCCTAAATCTATTTCAAGCAACGTTACGGTGGTCTTTCAGCAGGGTGATACTTATATCATATACCACTCTGAAAATTAGAACAAATATGTATTATTATTTACACACATACATACATAAGATTTATTACCTACATGAAATGAAATGATCTCCATAATGTTTACTTGACAGTTTTCATGACGCATGTTTTCATGTCGACTTTTAGTATTGTGATTGAAAAAACTTTCGATTGGTCAGGAAAAGTAAAACAATGGTTTATTTTTCTTCCGCCATGGAAATACACGGTGAATGTTAGGTTTATCCGTGGACAATACACTGCAGCAGGGTGGCCACACCGTCGCATTCTTATAAACATCGACGGTATAATAAGTTCATGTAAATATTCAATTTAAATAAATGCATTTGTAAATGCGGAGGGTCTTTTTGAGGAAAGGAGGGAGTGAACCTGGGTCTTGAAGAGGTCCATGTTGTAGGAGGAAGGAAACACACAGGCCTACAAATCACTCCACAGCTGAGCTGTTGAAAACAAAAAGAGGCGTAGAAGGGTTCCGTTATCATATTGTATCGAATGTCAACCGTGTACAAATGTTGGGGGCGCGTTTGGCGAGTTTTCCGCCTGTACATCGGTGCCGAAGGGATCAATGACGCAAGTTCCTCGGAGCATCTTCCATTAAAATACCGGTAGAACAAAGTCACCATAACCACCTGATGTATGTGCTCTAAAGATTGCAATCCGTTTGTAAAGATAGGAGGATCTATCAAACGGACCGCCCATTTCTGCACAGAGTTGAGGGATTTTTTTAGGTATTTAGGGGCTCCAGACCAGAGGTGGCTGCCGAATTAAATAGTGAGGTACACTTGCGATTTGTACCAGGTCAGCAGTTGTGTACTATTAACTCTCCCGGGAGTCGCGCTATGCTTGCCTTGTACGCGGACAGCGCACTGTTGCGCCGCAAAGTTTCTCTGGCGTTAATTCTACGAAACATTCTTGAAGACGGTAAAATTTATACTTCTAAAAAATGACAAATCTTAACACTACTGACATCTTGTGAAATTAATCCTAAATACGTATCGCAAGCAATGATACAAAGGTTTGAAGGGAACCCTCGTCTTGAAGAGTAAATTCAGTCAGTTTGAATTTTTCCCGGCTCTTTACAGACGCGATTGCGCACGCGCGTTTCTAAGATTCTCAAGCGGAGATTCTCTCAGACAATCGATTGTTGTTCACCATTTTGTGGACGTGAATTATTATAATTTCTTATCACAATATTTTTTCCGAGACTTGTATTAAAAGTATGGTTCTGTGTTAAAACATCTAACATACACAAACTAGTAAAAAGATATTGTTTTTTTATCGAAGTTTTATACAATTTTTAATTTCAAAAAAGCTGTTTTATGGAAATAATCAAGTGTTTAAAATGACGTTTTAACCATATGTGAAGTTGTGCACTTTTGAATTCGTATCCATTTTAAATAAGTGTTATTGCAGTATTTCGAAATGTCGGGTCGCGGTCTTAATGATAAATAAATAATTAGTGCTATTTCGCATCAGGTATCAATCCTGATACCGGTTTCACTGACCGCTTATGTTTTTGAACATTTTTTGAATCGTGAAATTAAAACAAAAATTGTTCCGCTATTCTATGATTGTTTCAAAATGTATCATGATAAAAAAACATTAAGTGTTATTTACAATGAAATAATAACAATAAATCCTTCTCAATATTTATTAAATTTAAAGTGTAGTTTTTTAATCTTAGACCCTTTACAAGTATGGCGCCGCAAAATCCGCACCACAGTTGAAGAGCTCTACTTTGGTTATGTTTTAATGCGACCTTGAAATATAAAAAATGGTCGCCTACTTAGAGTAACGTAGAGACCTAACATTGCGAAATTTTGTCCGCACTTTTTGACCAAGGATTGACCAAGGGAGGTATGACGTATATGCTTCCAGCCAATCGGATGCGAAGAAAACCGTAAAGATAAACATTATTCCGTCTTTATCTGTTCGCGAACAATTTTGCGTTAGTATCATGAGAAAGAAAGAGACCGGGATACTTTTAGAAGCCGTACAAAGGGGGGAATTCCCCGTTTTTGAAAATTTTTTGACATTCTCGTAAATATTTTTAAGTTAAACATATTACGAATCCATTAAAACTCATTTCAAACGGAAGTTTATTAAATTGGAACGAATAGTCCAAAGATTAATTACATATTGGTGTAAGTTACTAGTTGTTTTGTAGGTTAGGATGTTAAATATTTGAGATCAAACTAAAAAAGACGATTTTTATGGTACATACGTGTGAAAACTGTTTGTTTTTGGTCCTTTTGTACTTCGATTGAAGCAACCAAGTATAGCACATATGGCCATGATGTTTTGCTAGATATCGGACAAAAAATAACTCAAGTTTTTAACTATTTACGCACTTTTGACAGTCCGTTCGCCTGACACTCCAAACATGAATGAAGTGCGTACAGATCAAATATCGCGGACATAGTATTTAGCCCGCCCCAAATCGTGTATTGGTTTCAACAATTGTTTGTCTCTTTTTCTCATATGCGTATAGAACCGAGCATAAAGAGAGAGCTATATTTTGCGAGTTTGTCAACGATTTGTCACAAATTAGTACGGTCTCTTTATATTGTTACTCTAAGGTCGCCTATATCTCGCACTCTCGCAGTATGTAAATAAACTTCGACGATTTATCCTGTCCCATTGATGTTTCGAGTGTTTATTTACACATGGAAATGTACTTGGGGACATAAGTGATGGAATCTTCATAATATTTTATTTGTTCCATGTGTTAGTATTGTTTAAAGTCATAAACTAGATTGAAGAAAAAGGGCCCCGCGTGTGAAAGAAGTAATTACTATTTTTGACGCGTAGAAAAGGTTAAAGTATCTGCGGGCCCTGTACAGTACGCCCAACTTCCGAGACGCTTAACTTAACTCTGGCTTCGATGCAGCCCTCGTGCCTCAGCTGGTCACTTAAGGATACATCGACCGACTCAATGAAAGGCTTGTTGGGAAGATTGGGTCCGTTGAAGGGTACTAAATTGTCATTACGTAAATAGTAATTAATTAGGTTTTTTAAATAATTTTGTTTTGAATTGGCATAAAGACAAGCACCAGTATATTTTGATCAAAGCTAAACATCTGATCCATTTTTTTCAAATGTAAAAAATCGAATAACACACAAAAACGTGACTAACCTTTTCCAGTTGTCAAAAACAAACCACTAATCTAAAATGGCTGTTATGCTAACATATGATAACCACCAAGTACCAACATAACAAAAAAAAAACGATAATCGAATGTACACAGCCCGCGAAAATTTAAAATTCACCTTTTCTTTTGAACAGGCCATGTATATAGTGGTCAATTAATTTGCAGTAAAAATAATATGGCTTCATGCATTTAAACTATTAAGACACAGTGACATCTTATCGACTGAACCAAATAAATATAATAAATAATCATTGCTAATATTGTTTTTAATAAAATATTATCTCAATCTTGTTATTCAGTAAAACAGTTCACAATGGAGTGCTTATACCAACCCTAATGTATGGCAGTGAGGCATAGAACTGACAGAGGAAGGATGAAAGTAGACTGAACGCTGTAGAAATGAGATCCCTGAGGGGTATGTGCGGTAAAACCATATTTGACCGTGTCAAAAATGTGGATACCCAGGGAAGACATGGCACGATCAAGTGAATCAAATACTTGAGTCGGGCCATGTCAAGTGTCAGAATAACAGAAAAGTATGTATGAATGTGAATAAAGCAAGGAGTGTGTGCCAATACAGAGTTGTATATCGGTTTATCATTTCTGCCTAGCCCTGCGGAAAAACGGCGTGGTGGTTAATTAGTTACATCAAATACAGTGGAACCCCGATTTACAAGAATAATTCGTTCCGGAAACGGGTTCGTAATACATAGAGCCATATCTATCATAGCGCCGTATCTAAGCAAATATCCGCATAAGTAATAGTAGAAACCAGCATGATTAGTTCCAAAAATTGAAAATATTCTTATGAAAATTATTTTTACAAAATATGTAGGTAGTGTACTTCTTTATACTTTGTATTATTACAATTTATTATAAATTACATCGATGTATGTAATCGATTTTTTATTGATTATTCACTATTTTTCGGATTTCGCCGCAATGTGACATTGCACTGTCGTGGAACAGATTTCGCTCGCTCTGCTACAGCCTTACTCGGCTGGTGCTTTTTTACGAAATTTTCACTGTTTTCCACATTTTATAGAAAAATTGCTCGCATAGCAAGACATTGCTCGTTTATAAAGTTAAAAATTTATTTTTAAAAAATTGTTCGTCTTGCGAAACACTCGCAAATCAAGTTATTGGCAATCCGAGATTTCACTGTATTTGTAAATGTGCAAATATCTTCCTTCATTTTTTTATAAATACATTATTAATAAAAAACGTCGAATGAGACTCGAAAAATGACACACAGGTTAGTTTTCTTATAATTAAAATACATTTTATAAACTCTGTTATCAATGTAATTCGTATCAGCAAGGAAATTGATATTTCACCCCAAAGTTTGTTCTTCTTTTTGTTGCCTTTAAATATAACGACAGCGATGAATGCGACGCTGGGTTTGGTTGGGATGGAAATCTTGAAAGGTTTAACATAATTGAGAAATGCGATAAATTTAATGTTTAATTGGGATTTATTTGAAATATCCACACATATTCATTGGAAAAGGCTCTTCAACAGGACGATGGTTCCAGTTTAGAGATCTAATACATTTTTATAAAAATATAGGAGTCCTGTACAACTTGTATCATTTTATTCATATTCCTACGTAAAAGTATGAGATTCACAATTATGTATAGTAATTAGGTACTAACTTATGGAAAAGTGTAATAAATAATCAAAATTATCTTGCAGTATAAAGCGTAAATTTTCAAAAAAATATACATTAAGTGACATGTGCAAATACAAACATATTATTTGAGATGAATGAAAAAATGCATTTATTCTACAAAATACATCGATCGTTCATTATATATATTATCTTAAAACCCTAATATCATAGCGCCTTGAACAGTAATAGGAAGGAACCTAGAACTATATACTCCATTTACCGAGAAGAAAATATAAAAAAAAAAACTGAAATAGAAATTGCATTGCAAAGTTTATAGTATATACATCTTAAACACATTGTAATAAAAACAATTCGATATTAGGCTGTATTATTTTTTATCAGCAAGGTGCTAATGGAATCAAATGTATTTTGAGCTTATTTTGAATAAAATGGAAGCGCCAATGAAGTGTGATTGATAAAATCAATGGTAATGAAGATAGGTTCTGGGAAATACGTATCAAATTGTTTGTTTATCACAAATCTTTAGTTCCGAGACGAGACGTATTGTTTTTTTTGGAAAACTATTCCTTCACAGCGAGAAGTATTGACTTTTGTTCAAATACATCCAATCAGTCAATGAAATAATTGACTTTAGACGTCATATTCTCAACAAACTACAAATATGGCTGAACAAAGAAATACACTTATGATTCTTTTTTTAATGTTTAGGCAGTACAGTAAACAAGAACTTACCGTGCCTTGACTATTGAGTTAATATGAAACTCGTCTAATCATTGTAATTAATATTGATACGAATGTTTTTGCAGACATTAGCGCCTCACACGGCGATCTATCGAACCATGTACGACAGACGTTTTACGGTATTAATACTATCAAATTATTAATCTCATAATACCTACAAAACAATTCATTCCAGTATTCTACCAAGTACTTTGAAATTGTATACGAGGTGCACACAGGCTGTGCGAGGGAGGTGCGCGGAGAGACAGGACTTCAATGGACTCCGACCACCGACCCGATTGGGAAGGGAGTGAAACTGACAGGATACTTTACCACAAATCAATACTAACTAATATCGAATTTGCATAAGGCATATACGTAGACATTCAAAGAAAATGTATGTTTAATGTATTCGTTTGTTTTTCTTCTCGGTAAAAACAGAGTACAGATAATGATGCTAGGGATTTAGTGGAAGGATTTAGGACTGAGTTCATTACTATGTATAGTTTAATTGGTATGTACACACGTATTTTGGCACTTGAACTTCCATGGACATGTTGAGTCTCGACAGCGGGGTTTTTGCTTATAACTAGTACTCTCGCCGTGAACCATCGATGCTATCACGCGGCGCCCCACGCGCCCTTCCCCCTTCCCCTCACCACAACACACACACACATACACACCTCGCGCACACCTTTGGTTTACTAATACATACACATACCTATATTTACACCGCCCCGAATATAGTATTAATATAATATATATATATATGTCTATCAATAAGTAAGTCGAGTGTTTCAGTCGTATGAGTACATACTTAATAGTTACAAAAACGCGTCGATAAAATATCACCACAGATTTTAATTCACAAATAATACCTATATTGAAGTAGTTGTCGATCTACTTTAAAATATTTTTAGCAAAAATAAATATCACGTTACGTATTTCCGTTGTAACAACATCCTAACGCTGATTCATATTTACACTTGGAACTGTCTCACAATCGTGTCTCACTACTAATATTTACAACTAAATATCCTCTTCACAATTCAATAATTGGGTTTTGGCACTTTTCTCCATTCCGTTATTGTTCATAAAACAAAATCCATTAGATTTTTTATACCCCTTGTCGATTTTAGCACTTTCAAAGTAATCGTCGTGGCGTTTCTCCTGGCAGTCCTCCGGCGGGTCGTCCTTGCGGCCCGCGGCGGGGTCCGAGGCGCGCACGCGGGCCGGAGGGGCCAAGGGCGGCGGCAGCAGGCGGGCCAGCCACGGCTCCGTGCTGTGCGAGGGTCCCTCCCCGCCCAGGTCTGACGGCAGGATGTCCCTGGTCAGGTACTCGTGCAGCGTGGACAGGTTGTTCCCGTGCACGTAGATGCGCTCCTTGGTCTTCCCCCGCAGGAAGGGCTTGATGACCGTCAGCGCCGTTTCCACGTACCAGGGCTGCGCGATGAAGTGGATGCCCTTGAACCTGGCGGGGAAGCAGTCCTGCAAGCCTTCGATCATCAGCTTCAGGACCTTGGGGTTCATGTTGGATGTCTGTTTGAAGGTGAACTCGGTCCAGTCGACCACTATGACGAATCCGTTGACCTGGTTCTGCACCTCCTCCAGCGCCTTCTCCAGCGACAGGATGAGCGCCCGGTACACCGACACCAGCGGCAGGTAGTGCGGGGCCCAGTTGGAGGCGAAGATGATGAAGACGCAGCGGCCGCGGCGGTCGCGCTCCCGCAGCACCCCGGGCAGCCCCTCGGCCAGCGCGCGCGCCACCAGCGGGTCCTCGGCGGTCAGCGCGCGGAAGATGGCGGGGTTTTTCTGGCGGTAAGAGTAGTAGTTGATGAGCAGCTGGAAGGCTTCCTGCACGTCGTGCTTGCGCGCGTACAGGAACATGTCGAGGAAGCGGTCATCCTGGCAGCGGGACTTGTCCCGGAGCGCGAGGTCCAGGCTGGCGCCCACCAGTTCGCGCAGGGTCTGCAGCGCGGCGTGACGCGCCCCTGGGTCCTGCTTCTTGGCTCGCCCGTCCAGCACCAGCTTGTCCGAGCCCAGCGGATTCCTCCAGTCGTACTCCAGGAACTCCATTGCGCGATGGCAGATGTCACGCGGCTCTCATGCTGGGCGGGGGATTGGGGACTGATGCGACTGGCGACCGTTACAAAGTTCGATGTCTAAGCGCGGCAACCACTGCGGCCACTGATGCGCGCTCTTTACCTCTTTAGAGATATGAATCGATACACTGATTTAGATTCTGACTAATAAACACCACTTTGGCTGAGAGTTAATAAGAACGTGAGCAGCTGAAGGCGCAACGTGTGAAGTAACAGGTAACACAGGTAACAAAGCCTCGGCGACAAGGCCTGTTGGAAGCGCACGGCGCACGACAGACGCAGAGAGCACAGTGCGCAGAGCCCGCGCCGGTCGTCAGTAGACTGGGGAGCGTGGCGCACCGGGGAACCAACGGCCGGCCCGCACCTGGCCCCGCACAGAGAGCGGAAGTTCCTCTTTATGTTGCCAAACATATGAGCAGCCAAGACTTAAAAAAACTGTTTTGATGCAAATGCTGACTGCGGTGATTAATTAAAAAAACACATTTTTATGTGTTGTGATGTTTCCCAAAGCGCAATTTCGATTCAGGAGACATGTTAAATGATGAAACATGCAGAATTATACTTCCGGAGATCCGAGGCGATCCTAAGGTATTCTGAGGTGAAGTGCAATAACTTCAGTAAGTGATACACGAAAGAACTAGTATTTTTTTTTAAATCTGACACTAATGAAAATGGTGTAAGAAGGTTTTCTCGTGCTTATTTTTAATAAAATGAGAGGAAAGTTGAGAAGTACCTGGCTATTCAGATCTGGTAACCAAGCACGGCTAAAGCCATTTCAAACCACGTTTCTATTAAGAATGGTGGTCTTTCACCAGGGCGATACTTGGAGCATCTACCACTCTGGAACGTCCCGCAAATAAACTATATATTATTTTATATGAATTAAATGTGCTATGACACATATTAATTAAATAAAAGTTATTTGCGCACGTCAGGTTTGAATCTGCGACCTCTGGATTCGTAATCAAGTGTCTTATTTAGAGTTGGAAAAAACTTCAATGTTTTGTGAATGCTTCACGAATTGCTGGTTCTTTAAAATGAACCCTTCGCAGTGAACAATTCAATTGAAGTCAAACTCGCAAAAAAGAGGTTTGAATTTATCCGGTTATTTGTTCAGTTCTTTTTGGAACCGGTTCCTCGCCGAAAAAAACACGTCTTAGTCGGGGTAGGGATTTGAAAGTGAAAAGAACTGGAACTGGTTTCTCGCCGAAAAAAACACGTTCTAATCGGTAGAGCTTTGAAAGTGAAAAGAACTGGAACCGGTTCCTTGTCAAAATAAAAAGTACTAGTCGGTAGGGATTTTAAAACGAAAAGAACTCCCAAAAAATCACGTTCCTTTAGATCGAAGTACTTTGAAGTCGAACTTCAATTGAAGTACTTGTAATGAAGTACTTCTTTATAAGCTTTGAAGTTCAACTTCATAACTGAACTGCTGCAAATTGAATTAACTCTTTGTAATCTAACTTCCATTGAAGTATTTGTTCAATGAAATGAATTGAATGAGGTTAATGAAATGAATGAACGCTAAAATGAACTACCAACTTCAACTGAAGTATTTGTTCAACGAACAATGAATGAAGTAGGAACTGCTGCCAAAAGAAGTAGTTCTTTCAAAGCGGTCACAGTAGTCACACGTAGTCTTAATACTCAACCACGAAAGTCGTCTAATATCTTCAGGTATGTTATTGAAGAGTTTTAGTTCTTTGTGTGTGTAGTGGCTTTGTGCAAATGAGGTGTTGGTTTTTGAGCATGTGAATACAAATTTAAGTCGTTAATAAAACAGTATGTTGAAAATGTTACATCTCATTATAATATGAATAACATTTTTGAACAATATGTTTGGCCCGCTTCGCGCTAAGCCCCGCCGCACCGTGCGGCTCGGTCGACCGGATCGCGGCTGGCTAACCAAGCGACTATCCGGATCCGCTGGCCTCACTGAGATGTACAGTTCAAAACCTCCGCGGCACAGCACTCCAACTTCCAGCTGCGACGAGCCTCTGTGCACTGTGCAGGCTGCATTCGCTCGATTCCAATACACACGCCATACCCCCCATAATCTCCGTTAAACCACAGATAACCGGCAGACATAGATATTATAAGATAAGGCAGCTAAGTAGGTACTATCAGCTGTCAATGTACCTACTCGCCTTCGGTAAACCAATAGTATCCCGGTACTACCGTTTGGCGCTGGGTTACTTTCTATTGTGCTGGTATTGCCAGACTAATGAAACATTGAGATATAAATGTTTGCTTTAGAATAAGGTTTAAGCCTAGGACCGATACAAATACATATTATGTTATAGACAGAACAATAATACTGTTCTTGGTATTTAAAATACCTATCAGAACCTAATAAAATGATTTTATAAGAGTGTTCATTTATTTTATTAATCTTAATCTAATTCTAGACACGTAAACCCTCTTCGATGTTGGAAAACCGATTTTTTTTTCCATATTTTTAATCGAGCTAGATTCCATTTGGATTTGAAAAATCTTATGTAAAGGACAAAATATCAATCTGTGTCCTGTTTAAGCTTACCACGAATGTTGAATCAATTTAATTTCGGTTCGTTTTATGTAAAGCTGACCGTGTATATTTTATTGACATTTTAGAATGTTACTAAATCTGGTACAATTCGTCACCGATCTATCGAGTGTCACGTGATTCAATAAAGTCTCAGGTAGTAATCTCGGCAGGATATAACCTGCAAGCCTCTGCTGGTGGCTGGTAGCTACCTATATACAGTGTATACTGCACACACTGAAATGTATATACCTGCTATAAACACACAGTGGTGGTAGTTCGTATCGACACAGGCCGGCAACCTGTTGTAGAATGGAATCATTGACTCCGCAGTGGGCCGAAGGTCGCATCAAGGATGACTGCAGATGAAGGAAGTAGCTTGTGGAGACTGCAGGAGCTGCTGGTGGTGACTAACCCACAGACTATCAACAGCCAGGGCTGCCGACTGTCGCTAGAGTGCTATTAAATCAACTGCGAAATACGTCCACGCAATCTGCAATCTTTATTATAACTTCCCTATTCCACTACCTTGGCTTTACACAAAACACCAAGGTGTTTTTCGATACAATTAAATTTCGATTAGTTTCATAAGAAATTTTGTTATTATGTGCTAGTCTTTAGTGATGGGAAAAAATGAATAAACTTGACAACGCGAAAACAATCATGATTTATGATTTTCGATTCACACTGCCGACAGTATCACGTTGATTGGCCTTTGTGGTGTCGAATTGCGCCCAAGAAAAATAAAGAATGAGAACACGGTTTAGCATCTCAAATGTAAAAAAATAGTTTCATTTGAATATTTAAACAAAACGACAAATGAATACATAGCCATCAAAATCTTATAATTTATTTCCAATAGCTGAATATGACAGAATGATCTCGAGTATTCAACTCTACTGTAAAAACGGGTTATTAAAATGAGCCCTGTAAAAATTTGACGGCCTGTGTGGTCGAGTTGTAAAACCCTCAACTACGAATTTAAAGGTCGTGGGTTCAAGATCGTTGTGTGCAAATGAATTTCATTTAATTAATGTGTGTCAACACTTAAAATTCATATAAAATAATATGCAGTAGATTTGCAACACGTTCTAGAGTGATAGATACTCTAAGTATCGCCCTGCTGAAATACCACCATTCAGAATCGAAACGTCGCTTGATATGGCTTTAGCCGTGTTCGGTGACTAGATCTGAATAGCCAGGTACTTACCAACCTTCCTCTTTCCCATCTCCTCCCCCTCCCCACTACCTTTAGCCTCACAGCATACCCCAATTAGGGATCCCATAGTCTCACTGGCTCTAGACGGTTGAGAGCAGTTGGGACTCTTGTGCGGTATTTACTATATATATTTTTTTTTAAATGCACATAATAATTACTTCCATTGGACCACGATCTATAACTTGAGTTAGTTTAGTTACTGTGTTAATATTTAAGATATCAGTGAAGACCGTTTTCACAAGATAAAACGTACGAAACCATTTGATTTGTTTGAATTTTAGCGGTCTCGATGCAAGCGCGGTTTATATATGTATTAAATACAAGATCTTATTACTCTGGATCAACATGACACTTGAGATTATGTGATTCTAGACTTGCGATTAGGTGGGGCATTTGAAGATGTTGAAAACTAATTATTTCAACATCCGTATCCATATTTACCGGCGGTACATCTCAACCCATTGTTAAATTAGATTTAAAAGTCGTGACGTTATTATAATCCTCCGCTGTTATTGCACATACCGACCTACACTAAACAAATAACAGTTTCTACCTCGCTCCTACTCTTTTGGCTGTTTAAAGTATTTTATTACTTATATTTACTACTTTGCCGTTTTACAGAGGATGCTTCTCGTAGTTCCAGATTACTACCAGGGACAGCGTCTGTAGATATAATTTTACCTTCCTGTCCATAGAAATGGTTTTTCTGGATGGTAGCTACAACATTGCTGAATAGAAACCCTCCGAATCTAACGACATAATTCATTTCAATGAGGGGAGGTGTAACTGGAAAACCAAGTCAAGAGGAAAACGTCTCACTGATTTGATGTTCAGTACAGTTCTTTACATTTTCCCTTGTTATTAAACTCACCTCAGCAAATATAGGTAGTCACCTACGAAAACGCATGCATAAATGACATTGTGTACGCAGATGACACGTTCATTTTTTCATCAACCGTTATGTATTATATGGAACTCGTGGGAGTGCACCACCCTACCAGACATCTGGAATAAATAATTAAATTTAAAAAAATTCTAAGATGATAAAAATGTTGAAAGAAAGACAAAAAATCACGATTTACGAATAAACAGCATTCGAATAATTCTACCGGTTTCTAGCATAAAAGCCTTACATTGCTAATACACAAACGAGTAGAGCACATATCTATGGTTGCAAAGTGATGGTTCACGATACCGAAACCTCAAACATTTTGAAATAGCCGCATGTACCTAACACAATGTAACAAAACTCTTTATAAACACTTGAACACGAGCACATAAACTTTTATCCAAGTGTTTGGGACTTGGTTGTTAAAGAATGACATACACTAATACAATCCACAATACTGGAGTGAATAAAAAAAATACCTAAGTTTTATAAATTATAAGTTACCTAAGTATTATATTTTTATTCAATGACTAATCATAATAGTTAATGATTTTTTAAATAAAAAAATGATTTAATACGCCGGAGTAATCCATGTTTTACAGCGCGCATTCTGCGGTCTTTCCTAACCGCCTTTTCTAACCGATAGCCACTTCGCCGTGGCTCGGGTGACCTCAGCAGTCAGCGGTCCGCAGTCAGCAGTCAGCAGTCGACAGTCGACAATCGGTAGTCGACAGACAGACAGAAATATCTAACGTGACATAACAATATTATTGTATCGGATATTATTAACAGCTGGCTAACTCGTGGTACCACCAGTTGGTAAAGACGAAGCAAATCGAAAGTCTGTCAATTTGACGGAGGTGAATAACAATTTAATCCACACAACAAAGCTAATCAATTTTGTATTTAATTACAATATCTTATAACTTCTCAACAAATTAAGCCTCAATCTGTTTCGGTTTTTGATAAAGATCTACACAATCTATAATGCTTTTCGCATCAAACTTGAAACAAATTGAGAACAGTTTTATATTTTAATCTAAACCCATGATATATAGTTTGTATTTATTAATCATAAGTTTGGATTAAAAAAATGTGTAAAAACACGGGCTTATTTTATTAATTATTCGGAGTATGTAGGTACCTACAATTAATTTTATAGTATTCTCGTACGTACGCAGGCCTTTGTGAAAAGATTAATAAACTCTCCAACGATCAAACCAAGAAAACGATATATTAGAGATGTTAGCACATACGATATATACTGGTTGCCAATGTTGTATTTGTGGAAAATACAGGTCTTTTTCAACATCGATCTTCTGGCTTCCAGCTTTGAACATAGCCTCCTTCAGATGTGTCCAGTTTTGTCGATCACCGATCACCTGTCAAAGGCCAGTAGCTCTTCAGTCCAGACACTAACTTACTTTTCTGAACTAAGAACGGTACAGCATGGTTTTAATTACACCGACCGTTAGCCGCGCCAAATCCTGCCCAGTGTTATCACAGTGCTACTAGAATATTATGGAGATTTTTAATCGTGACTTTGATGTCGGCTTATTTGCCCTGATTCCAATTCAGACATTTTATGTTTTGTATTACACGTTGTTTGTATTTAATACACAGCACCGGATCCACCATACGTTCAAACTAAATGCCAATTTTTGAGTTATTTTGCCATGTTGTGCTTTTTTCTCTTTAGCCAACGTTTCGGACAGCCTTGCCTTTATTAACTGGCCATTATTTTGAATGTGTGCCTAAAGTGCGGGGCAAACCCAAAACGCACCGAGCACTTCTAATTACAGAGACTATAAAATCCATAAAAACCCAATCAATACCAATAGGGGACGACGGAGTTAAACTTAACAGTTCGTGGGGTCCGGTTTTAGACGGCTATGTTAAAACTAAGCGCTGAAAAGCACATTAAAGAATTTCAAATTCAAAATGTTTTAAAAAGACATTTAAGTCACATTAAAAAGATTAACGCCTGCAACACGTTATCATTTCTACACGCTTCAACACAATCAACACATCTATTCTGATGACGGACCCTGCAAGGCTGTCCTAAATGTAGGCTAAAAGAAAAAAAAACACAACACGACAATGGCACATAGCTACCATTTCTGAAGGGGCTCGTGAAAATAAAGGCCCTAAACAAATTTACTTAAATTATTCCCTAAATCGTATTTTTTTTTCTCCTTAAAACACTTTTAAAATACCCATATCATGAGATACTGTGCTTTCGACGACTATCGTGTAAATGAAATGGAAGAAAGTGTTTCGTCACGGATTTTTTTTAAGAATTGCATAATTGTTTGTTGGGCGTAGAGTCTGTTTTTCTATGGTGTGTTTTACGTTAAATCAAAGCGATCCAAAGTCAACAGTCAATCAGCATGCCTGTGCTTTGTTCCCGGCAATCGAAGCACGCACTTAGATATGGTAGATATTTCTATCCCGGTGACAGTGTACCGGTGACTTTGCGCTCATTGGGTTTCGGAACTCGATGAAGAAATATTTTTTGGGGTTTATTTTAATCATACGATTTAATAGTATGGCATGATTGGTACGTACCGGCCCTGTTAATGCATTCAATAAATAGCCAATTAATGACGACAAGCTTATGTCACCGTGGACATGAAACATTATTTTATAAGATTAGGTGTGGATTTTGCAGGTAACTGCGTCGCCCCTCCCCGTCGCGGACCGCAGACCGCTAAAAGATATAATGCACATAGATTTGCATAAATTAGAATAGTGTCCCGAAGAGAACTCGTTTCAAATTGTCCAATGATTATGCAAGTGCAACGGCAGTGTATGCGGTGAAATAACAACTAATGCATTTAAATTGCGGCGCACTGTGCTCCCTACCCAAGCTGTCCAGGACAAAATGATTATCTATAAATGGCGAATTATCCATAATGATAAGCATAACAAATATACCCTAAGACGCTTTCCTGGGAGTGAGATTAGAAAATTATCTAGAAATAATATGAATCAAATTTAATTTCTTGGAGATGGTATTCTTCACGCTAAGCGCCCTGATGAAGCAGGCTCCTCCACTCGTCGCGGTCCTGCTCTGCGGAGCTGTGACTCAGATTTTGCGGATGCCTGTTAGACTTGATCAGTCCAGCGCATCGGTGGCCTTCCTCTGTTTATCTTGCCTTTTACTTTCCCGGTGACCATGAGTGTCTACATATTAGACTAGCTTTCGGTTTGTTAAAAATATCTCAGGATGAGGAAAACGGTTGACAGCCCGCTTAAGATCCTAGCTCTTTCAGTTTCGAGAGGTTGATAAAGGTCGTGCAATTAGAGTTTACCCACACAACACAAACTTATGATTGTGTGTATTGGTGCATATAAATATACATATACACTTCCGACAGTCATTGAGAACGTAACCGAGAAACAACATTTTATCTTGCTGACACCTTCCTATTATTATTGGGGAGAAAACATACACTGCGGTCGAGTTTTTTCTAATTACACACTTACCCCTTTACTTATAAACAATGTGTTAATGTTACGCGTGGTGTAAGGTCGGAATAGCGAAAAACTTGACTTATAACCACGGATTATGCGTGTAATTTAATGGCCTACGTCCGGTGTAACTACTAAACCAACGCTGAACCGACGCGTAAAAATCTAATAAGTAAAGGCTGATTCACACCAACGTCCGGATCCGCTCAGTGCCGATATTGTTCCGCAAGAGAGCTTATTGATATGGTATGAATATCAATCAAGGAGTATGTGCCGATACAAAGTTGTATCCTTCTGCCCACCCTTGTGATATTTAACTACTTATTTAGTTAAATAATTATTTTGAAGTGTAAAAATACCTACAACGCAGTTTTTTTTTTTCAACCATTTTTTTATCACTACATAATATTTCTAATAATTAATAAAAATATTATTTAGTGATAAAAAAATGGTTTTTGAAAAAAAAAATCTGCGATGTTAGTATTTTTACAATTCTAAATTATTATTTAACTAACTAAGTAGTTAAATATCACAAGGGTGGGCAGAAGGATATACTGCCACCGGACGTTGGTGTGAATCAGCCATAAGACGTTTAATATATTAAAACTGAACATTTTTTAGTTTTTACTGAAATTTTCTTATCTGAAATCGAATAATAAGTTTGAAACATACTGTATGCAAGCACTTCATTTGTGTGAGTACTCTGGCTGCGACACCTGTACTCCTGGCTGGCCATGGTTTCAAACATTTTCAGCCAGCAAAACTCTAAACTATTCATTCTGCACATCGCATCATAGAGCTAATGGGGAACGTAAGATTTACATATTCGTAAAACGCAGTTTACTATAATTAGAAAACTTTTTCGTAATTTCCCCTTACCTATATTCTATATTACGACTTTGGGTTCTTTCAAAAACGGTTGACAGTTTTAATAAACAATTATGGTGGTTGAAAACAATGTATGTAGTTATTGTCGTTGATTTTTGAGTTATTTTGCCATGTTGTGTTTTTTTCCCTTTAGCCAACGTTTCGGACAGCCTTGCCTTTATTAACTGGCCATTATTTTGAATTTGTGCCTAAAGTGCGGGGGAAACCCAAAACGCACCGAGCACTTCTAATTACAGAGACTATAAAATCCATAAAAACCCAATCAATACCAATAGGGGACGACGGAGTTAAACTTAACAGTTCGTGGGGTCCGGTTTTAGACGGCTATGTTAAAACTAAGCGCTGAAAAGCACATTAAAGAATTTCAAATTCAAAATGTTTTAAAAAGACATTTAAGTCACATTAAAAAGATTAACGCCTGCAACACGTTATCATTTCTACACGCTTCAACACAATCAACACATCTATTCTGATGACGGACCCTGCAAGGCTGTCCTAAATGTAGGCTAAAAGAAAAAAAAAACACAACACGGCATAATACCTCAAAAATCCACCACGATAATTATGTTGGAGAATCTTAAATCAGATCCAAAGTGTGTATTTATTTATTTTATTTTATCTAAGATGAAATGACACTGATTATACCAATGAAGTTACATAAATATAGACACGTTGTAGCGCTCTCAAAGTGGCAAGCAATAATCACGCTAGTTGGTGTGATCGGCGTTTAAGCCGATTTAGCACTAAACGGTCACGCGTCGCTTGAGGTCGTTTCAAGCAAGTATGGAACGCGGTCCGAACTTCGGATCTGTTTCGTTCATACACATATATTCTATGAATGTCTATCTTTGTCATACATGACCGATATTTGAATGATGAATTTACTGGTAGCGTGTGTGTTTTGCTTGCCACATTTTGAGGCTATAACGTGTCTATATATGTAACGTCATTGGATTATACTCAATATAAATTCGATTACACTTTTAAATATTTTGTGAATATTGCCTACCTTACCTACTTAGTGAGTGAAATTTTAGTGGAAAATTTTTTTGACACGAGTGTAATTGCTGAGATTCTTTACGCAAAAGTAATCATCAGCATACAGCACTCGTGCACACTGCATGCCGTATCATTCGGAGCAGGCCATTCCTGAGCGTAATGATGCGTCCTATGCCACCAATGACTGTTCGCGAAACGAAGTGTAACGTGAAATATGAACGTAAACATTGAGTCATTAGTCATTAGTATTCTGATTCACGTTAAGTAAAAACAGTGCAGCGAGTGGAAGGAATCCCTCGCCTCCAACACATTCCACGCATCACAATGATGCATAATCTAAATACCCGCAGACAAATCATCAGACTTCACTTTCGTTTTTCTCATTTTTAGCCTGAAATACACACTGATAATATGAAAATGTGTCGATGGGGCCAAGTCAAGGAGGCGGGGTATTTAACAAGTTTAGTAAAAGTGACATAATATTTCTCGACACGGAGTAGAAGAGCGGGATAATTCTGAGTAGAATTTGTTCTTCCCGGATCTCACAATTTATAAAATGGTCACACTGGGTATGCCATAACCCAAATAAATCTCAAATCAGTTTTATTCATTCAACTTTCGTCATTCCTCCGTTAATTCAAACCCTAAAAAATACATTTCTCTTACATAATAACACGATATTATATAAATATTGCAACATAATTCTTTTAATTCCACTATTATTATATACTACTTTAAAATTTGCATTTTTTTTTCTTTAGGTAATGTATTCACTTTCAATAATTGTAGGATTGTTGAGATGTAAAATGTACGTATATTTGAATCGTATCCACTGTCATCAAATATAGGATTTAATGCCATGCAATTTTACCCACTGTCAATGTATCTTATTTGGAAAAATTAATGTATCAAGAGAGTTTTACGGTCAGTGTCTGTTGTATCATCTAGCATTGTGTAAGAAATATCAACATATTTTATATTATTCTACTTGCGCTCACTGTCACCTACCTCAGAACAGGTTCTTATGACCCAGTGAGGTAGGTAATGTAAAAAAATAATGTAAGAAACAAAACAAATAAATTCTCTGATCTTCGTTATAGACTGCTAACCTCACTTCCTTAGACAACTTCTTGTTAGTGACTTGTATTCGTCCATTCACCCTTTTGCCAATGTCCTTATCAGCCATTATGTTGTGTCGCTCGTGAAAACTATGTATTTCAGAAGAATACAAAATTCACACACTTAGAAAAAGTACTCGTCGTTCACAACTATATTCCACAGTTTTTTAGTATTATTTTTTTCAAATAGCACGACAAACTCACACCGGCGTCACGGTGTATTAAAAAAAACTAACTCTAGACACGATAGACTTCAGACGCTTGTAGTTCCTCCAAACGGCTAGAAATAAGGATTTCGTCACCAGAAATCAAAATGCACTCAAAACTAATGAGAACAGGCAACCTTGAATTTACTCAGATTATTCATAAATAAAATCATTATATCAAACTCGAGTTTATGTACCAAATCTCAATTGAATAACATTCCGCAATATATGTCTATATACAGATGTGTGCACTCCATATAGGCACATAAACACTGTCTACCTTGCCGTACTCTCTTACAAATATTAATTATGTTGGATTAAATAATATGAAATTAGTTAAAAAAATAAATTTACACTTTCAAAAACATTCGTGAAGTTCAGCTCACACACATTCATGTTCATCACATCGCCGCCAACGCCCCACCGACCGTCATACTATAACGTGTTAAAACCAGTAACTACGTATGCCTAAACGCCGCCAACGTCAGAGTAGATTATTATATGATCACTAGACTACACAAAATATCTATGCATGTATGCTATGAACTGTGCGCGCGTTTAAGTGGCTCGTTTGTGTTAGTGTCTAGGCAGTGATTTTATAGAATACATGCAATAGCAATCACTGACATCTTTTAGTACATATCTCTATTGTCAATTAATTCGCTGTTTTTCCTACTGCCTACCCTGATGAAAAAACGCTGTCTATATATATATAAGACCCCGTTATCATTTAACTACTCTATCAACAACAATATCTTGGAAAAATTCACTGAAATTAGAGATCTCGGAGTCATGTTTGACACAAAATTAAATTTTATTAATCACTATCAACAAATCGCTAGTAAAGGTATGAAGATGTTGGGATTTATTCTTAGAACTATCAAAGACTTCGACTCGTTAAAAGTCATAAAAATAGTCTACCTGTCGTTAGTACGTAGTCTATTAGAATACAATTCTATAGTGTGGTCCCCATACTATCTAATCCACATAAACAATATTGAACGTGTACAGCGCAAATTTTTACGTTTCATAAACTTCAAACTACACATTCCAATTCAACACATAAATTACACATTCCTTTTAAACACACTCAAAATCCACACCCTAGAAAACAGAAGGAAAATAGCCGACTTAACTTTTCTGTTCAAAATAATTCACTCCGAATTCGACTGTTGTGAACTCCTGCACCATATCAACTTCAGAGTACCTCAGCGAGCAACTCGGCAAAATATACTTTTCTGCAACAATAATGTCACTACCAACTACCACATACATGCACCCATTTCTCGCCTACATACACTCGGGAATGAATACACCTCAAATATTGATATCTTTTATATGAATTTGCCAAAATTTAAAAAACTTTTAAACGAAATATTCACTTATCATTAATGTATTGAAACTATTATTAATTATTATTTTTTGTATTTTTATTTTTTTTGCTATTCATTTCTCAAAACGTTTTACTGTATTATTTCATGTATATCCTTTTTAAACTGTACTCATGCACTTACTTATGTTAAATTACTATGTAAAAGCCCATCAGGGCGTTAATAATAAATAAATAAATATATACCTAGATTAACCTTTTTCATTACCATCGTATATTATGATTTTAAACCCCTAATACAATTATTTGAACATGATGGGTTCTCACCTCATACTGTAGAAAGTAACCTTTTGTTTCTATTACATATGGTTCTCAATGACGATTGGATTGTGACATAACTTTGCGAGAGGGAAAAATAGTATTCCGTTATTTACTGCTTGTAATTAGTGCCACCTTGTTATACCCAGGTAATAGATATTGGACGCAAAAGTTAGTCGTTATCTCAATTCTATTATAAATAGCTTTTTTCATCATGACCTTATTAAGTTCCCATCGTGTACGCGTTTATAAAAAGTACAAACCGCAAGTAGTGGTGACCATAGTCAAAACATTTTGAAAGTAGAAATGCGGAAACATTATTCGATCAGTTTTAATTGTTTACCGAAAAAAACAGAAAACACTTTTGATTGATTTGATTATATACCTATAGTCTAAACTCTGAGAATCCTCTGAACAAACCTGGGAACGATGTTAAGTTTGTAGGCAAGACTGTCAAAAGACACAGAAACTGTCAACGCAATCACAGAACCTAAACTACTATACTATATACTAACCGCTTCAGTATACGCTATAAAGTGCAGGGAAAGATATGCGTCAAAAGAAGTGCTGGAAGAATGTGATCTCCGTGGACGACTAATTGCGTTACAACAATGTAAGGGTGAAAAGACACAGCAAAAGATAAGTATAATTTCGATTACTATTCTATTCGAATGGATTTTAATATCTCGTAATGTTGCGATTCAATAATCGACATTTTCGAAATTAATACCTTGATTATGACCATCGTTAATGCCAACATTCAATATTTGGCATTTACAAACGGTTGTATTTAGTAATAAAAAATATTAATGATGTATCTCTGGCCACGTAGCCATATACGGCTTACTTAACGGTACGGTGGAGTGAAATCATCCGATGGCTCAGTAAAAAATGCAGAAGTGATTAACTCATTATTTCTGCATAATATATGAGGTTAATGATTTTTTGACCATAGAGAGTGGATATATAGCAAAAGCGTGTATTACATGTAGAGCATGTAATACACGTTAATACATTTTAATATTTCTTGGGCATGTAGAGCGAATGAACGAAGAAAGGAGTGTGAAAAGAATATATGATGCGAAAGTGAATGGAAGAAGAAGTCGAGGACGGCCGAGAAAGACATGGCACGATCAAGTAAATCAAATACTTGAATCGGGTCGTGTGAAGAGTCAGAATAACAGAAGAGTATGTATGAGACGATGTATGAATGTAAATGAAGCAAGAAGTGTGTGCCAAGACAGAGTTGTATGGCGGTCCGTCCTCTCTGCCTACCCTTGCGGGGAAACGGCGTGATGGTTAGTTAGTTAGTGTATTACATAATACTAGCGCAGACCCGTGAAAAATCGCGAAATATCATAACAAAAATAAAAATATTTTTACTTTTATTATACCTAATAATAGATATTATAAAAACATATGCACATAAAAAAGTTTAAAAAAAATGCCACGATCGAGAATCGAACCCTGATCAGTTTTACGGAAGGCAACTATAATGACCACCAACCACCAACAATTGTGAAAACGGCGGCATAAATTCATTATATGTACTGAAAATAAGAATTACGTATTTTTAATTTTAGAATGTTACGCTCTCACATCACATCACATCCGAAATTATTATATGAAAACAAATATTTAAAATCAGTACGTTAGACATCTGAAACCAAGCCAGCTTTTAGCTTGTATTCGTGGATAATTACAGGAACACTTAGCGGAAGACTTAGGGAAGGATGACTCTATTCCATCATTTTTCTACTAAGCATCATCACCGAGCATGTAGGCTGTACGATAACCTGGGCAAGGTGGAACTGATTTTAATATTTCTCCATTTGCCTCATCCTTTTCGTTTTAAATCTAAATTGTCTTTAATCCGGGAAAGAGTGGGATAAGGACGGGAAATGGTTTAAGGTGGATGAAAGCGGTTCATAAGCCAAATGGGAAAAGAAAGTCGCTGAAAGCCGAAAAGAAAGAAAAAAACCCATACAGAAAGCCGCGCATGTATCAAAATGCAGCTCATCCCAAAAACATGATCCTTGCACAATGAAGGATTAATGCCAACTGTATTTTGTATTGTGGTAAATTAATTGTAATATAATTAATATGTACCGTGGTGCACGAATAACTATTGAATGAACAGGTATTTTGTCCCGATGTAAGTAGTAACTGTATCTCTAATTGATAGTGAGATCACCTGTTTAATTATTTATCAGTATTATTACACATGAAATATTTCGGTTCTCAACCACACACTCGGCGTCATGTCCTTGTCCTTGTTGAAACCTTCAGTCATTTAATCCAATGACGTAGCAGAGATTTTATCTGCATTGATTGTTAAAAAAATAATATATTCATCAGAGTACATAGGCAATCTAAATATGAATTCATTACTGAGTGCAAATTATTTATATCAGTTCTGTTGTAGAACAAATCTGCATTAGCTATTGTCAACAGTGGTTCCTATTTAGATAAATGTAAAAGATGGTCGGTCAAAGGATATCCCGGAATATTCAATAACTAGAGGTAAACCCGTATTTAGTCCATATCAGTACTAACAAGTAACATTTAAAAATATATATTCGAATTTAAGGCAAACGTCCACTATAATTTATCAGATACTCATGTTCTTGCAAATTTTCCTATGCAGAAAGATGCGTAACGTTGACGCAAATCAGTGGTAATTATTATTTTCTAATATTTATTTATGGTATTATATTTTTAAAGCAACTTCATACTTATTATCTTGTCGCATGGTAAAAAATTACGAATGTAAAATACAAAGTAATCCGAAAGTGCAATACAGCTGAAGAAAGTTTATAAAATATTCTAGAAATTCTAAACAACAAACTACTTTAAATTCACAATTATCAAAATGTTCAAATCTTTCCAAGATCTGATTTCCCCCCTTCCAAATATAATGAGAATGAGAAATGATCCCCTGCACGGCTCCATCTTATGAAAAAACAAATATCAATGTAAAGTTAAATCAATCACTAGATTGCCTTTGATAGGCACGAACTCAAAGGCAACTCTCAATTTCCCTATAAAAAAAGCTTTACGTTTACCCGATGTTTACGTTAGACACATTACAATTCACATAAAATCTTGGACTATTAAAGCTTAGTATCAATATTGAATATTATTAGTCTGGTCAGTAGTCAGCGGACAAGTCACAGGTTTCAGGAGGTCGGAAGACCTTTAACGGAAAGTAACAAATCAAAATCAAGGTCTAGACGGAATTCGTATAATTTATTGGGATTGAGATCACGGCGTTCAACTTTTTCGGTTAACATTTCATTCACGTGCTCGGGGATCGGGCTAGTACCTAGTACCCACTGCTTGCACTGCCAGTGCACTGTATAAAGATGATTATCGACCTTGTCGAAACCGAATGTAGTACCAACGTTTCGATATGCTTTTGACCAACTTCACCAGAACGAAAAATCCACGTCCAATAGGTACTAAAACAATTTACCTCTTGAAAACCCGTAGTAATAATAATGACGCTGAATAGAAGAAATGTATTAAAACATAATGTTATTCATATCTGGGAAATGTCATTTTTAAATTTAATCAATTTTTGGTTCTAGTTCATACTTGCACATTTAGCGACATTTTCAGGAAGAAATGGAATATAGTGAACCAAACGCTCGAGTCAGGACAGATTTGTGTTGCGTTCCAAACTCCTTGCCTTCCCCTGCTAGGAAATGGCATGATAGTAAGTTAGCCACAAATGTTCTTTGTTCGATATATATTCATAAATGGCATCCCCTCACCCTGATTTATTCCGGTGAACATATGTGAGGAGTGTCTCCTTATATGACTCACAAGAAGTGATCCGGAAAATTAGTCATTGAGTTATGTAGAATCTACTTAGTTAGGCGTGGTAGTTTGGTCCTTTTGTCCAGTTTTATCCATTAAGTTTTGTTTTATCAATGTATATTTTAAACAACCTTATTTAATTGTACCTAAGAACTCAAATCCATCAGTAGCTAATGCAGCGTAGGCGACAGAGGGAACATTTGTAACTATTTATGATGGCAGGACTTCCTGCTGAAATATAGTTCTAACTTGAGCTAGCTTCAGTAGACTCATCGGATTATCTGTACCGATATATAAAATAAATGTGTGTGTGCAAATGTTTTCATAGTTATCTTCTGATGGTATCTTTAATTGAGCCACGAGGAACTAAGTAAATCTTCTGTGTGTTCTTCCACCGTTCTCTCATTGCAGTGGCCCCACACCAACTACCCCGTTGAACCACAATGGAAAAAAGTAGCTCCACTTTTTTGGATATTGTTCCATCCACCTTAAGTACAATCCCATCGCGTTAGTCGAGCTACAAGCTACAACCGTTGTCGACGTTGGACATAGCCCATATCGAAATGGTTTAAGTGCTATGCGTTCCGTTACTGCAAAAACAACACAAAAAATGTTGGTAAGGCCGATACGTAGTAACTTAAGAAAGTGTGTTTTAAATCATTAAAATAACTGCTAATAAGGCGAGAATAATTTTTCTGACAAAAATTTTAAGTTCATAAAACACAACAATTGTCAGGCGTTGCCACGTCTAGCACCTTCGGCCAATGTCAGCTTGGTTCGTGAGCACATTCGGCTGCCGAACGCGAGAGTCCCTTCCCCGCACCACACACCTCCCCAGAACTAAATGGAACACGGTTTCAAGTCTCCGTCTTTATGGACTACTCAGGTACTCTATTTATATGATGATTTCGATGTCTGTGAGTTCAAAATACATTGTTTTTGTTTTCCTGAAAGGTAATCTATTTGAAATTACACACCCATATGAATAAGCACTACACCATAGTCATTATAATGTCTAATAACCGAAGATAAAATTTTATGATCTCATTGAATAAAATCATTGCTTTGTTTTAACAAGCATGATAAATTAGGTCGATAAAACAATGTGACGAGGGCGAGTATAATTGCTCTGCGCATTGGTTGGGCTCACGTTGCACGCCACTCGCCAGTGTGTTGGTAGTGTGCTGAGTCTGTGTGCGGTGGTACGGCACGCGATCACAATGCGCGCCCATCGGAAGTGGATAACCAATCGGGGCGAGTCACTTCCGCTAACTCTGTTTATTGTCGTATTGTTCCGGCTGCAAACTGAGTACGCAGGAACTCAGTCAGTAGCTCCATATGGCGCTGCGGTGTGTCTCCTTAGGTCTAATAGACATCGGTACAACTCAAGTGGGATGGGCTTCGGAATATTGGTCCGTTTTTTTACATTAACTTTACACAGGAGGCCTTGAAGGAAATAATGTCCCCCGGGCCTCTGTCACCTTTGAGGATGCTGTGTGGGTCTTTTTGAAGAAAGGAAGGAGTGAACCTGGGTAATGGAAAGGCCCGTGTTGAAGGAGGGAGGAAATACAAAGGCCGGCAAATCACTCCACAGCCGAGCTGTTCAAAACAAAAAACGCCGTAGAAGCGATCCGTTCTCATGTATCAAATATCAACCGTGTACAAATATTGGACGCGCATTTGGCGAGTCTTCCGGCTATGCACCGGTGCCGAAGGGATCAATGACGCAAGTTCCTCGGAGCATCTTCCATTGAAATACCAGCAATTCCCACCTGAAGTTTGTGCTCCAAAGATTGCAATCTATTTGGATAGGAGAATCTATCAAACAGACTGCCCGTTTCTGCACAGAGTCTGAGTCAAGGGCTTTGGGTGCTTTAGGCTTAGCTGCAGCTGTCAGACCGCACAAGAATCCCAACTGTCCGGAGACAATGAGACTATGCCATCCCTGATTAGGGAAAATTGCGAGGCTGAAGGGAATGGGATGGGGAACCAGATGGTGTCTGGTTATTCACATCGGGTCACTAAACACGGCTATTGCCATTTCAAGCAACGTTTCGATCTGAATGCTGGTCTTTCACCAGGGCGATACTTGGAGTATCTACCACTATATGACTATGTAGGAAAGCTAATAGACAATAATATAATAATTACGTAATGTTTAAGTAAGAACTGATAATATTTCGATATGCCAACGGAAAATTGTACCAAACTATGTCAGGATATTAACGTTTAAAGTGGTAACAACACGTATAACAATAGCATAAATAAAAATTAAAGAATAATGGAATGTGGTGAGGCGATGTATGGCAGTGAGGCGTAGAACTGGTAGAAGAAGGATGAAAGTAGACTGAATGCTGTATAAATGAGATCCATGAGGCGTATGTGCCGTAAAACCATGTATGACCGTGTTAAAAATGTGGATATTCGGAAATAATGCAAGGCCGATGTAAGCGTAATGAATAGAGGATTATTATAGAGGATTAAGGACGCTTAGATAGTTTGGGAATGTAGAGCGAATGAACGAAAAAAGGAGTGTGAGAAGAATATATGACGTGAATGTGAATTGAAGAAGAAGTCGGGGATGCCCAAGGACGACATGGCACGATCAAGAGATCCAAATACTTAAGTCGGGCCATGTCAAGAGTCAGAATTAAAGAGTCGTATGGCGGTCCATCGTTTCTGCCTACACCTGCGGGGAAACGGCTTGATGGTTAGTTAGTTAAATAATATTTATCAAAGTATGTACCTACTAACATATAAAATATTATTATGTTACAAAAAGATTTTTAAGATTTTCGACATGCCAGTTACTAAATGTTACCTTTTTGACACATTTAGTTAAAATTCAGTTTAATTAGTATCTAAATATTGTATATCTATTTGGATCAAAATAAGTTTTTGTACGTGTGCCTGCTAACCACATGCCAATAGATTCGATTTCGGTTCATAGAATTATATTGATAGGGAGGGGTGTGATGCACGAGAGCGATTTTTCGTACATTCAAAGGCCATCCTAGTGCTTTTTTTATGTCAAGACGATAACACTATCAGTCCTTGTATGTCCTCCGTGCACCCGCACATTGATGGCTGTGCTGCGCTTGTATGGCTCGGGATCGGGTAGCGAACCACGCACCGGGTACCTGCCTGTACCTACCTTACCACCGAGCCGCCGTACCAACGTAGCGAGGCTATCGGAGTGGATATCAGATCTGTCCGCGACAGAATTGAAAGGATTCTTGTATTACAAGGCCCACTTACCTCGAATTGCTTGCAGTTAAAAAAAAACATTATTTCAAATTACTCGATACCGTCATATCATTATCTGAAATACCTGTCTTATCGGCGGCACAGTAGGTCTAAGTTGCACAGTATAATTATTGATGAATGCATTCCTAATCTAGGTCTATAGATACAAATAATGCAATAAAAACTGTCATAATATCTGCAAAATGCGAATTCACTCGGGTTTTCAGGTAGAAGCTATATTATACCACTTAGGCCTTGGCTTGTATTTATGTATTATATGAGACTTAATTTACCAACATGATAATGTAATATGTATGATTGTGAGTACATATATATTTTGCAAGCGTCAGTGAATGGTGTGAATCATCAATATCACCATTAATAGTAATACTTGGTGAAATATCATCTCAAGGGTGATGATTTGTTAATCTCAAAAGCAAGAAACTATTTCACATCTTTCTATTTTTAAAGGATTAAAGTGGATCAACAGAAAACTAAAACGCAAGTACGTTTAGACAAATAGCTACAAAATTTAAAAATGAAGAGGCGATTCATAACAACGTCGATGTACCTTCAATCAAAATATGAATAATGTTTGGATAATTTGTATAGCGCCGTTTTTGTGAAAAATCACCACAAATATGAAGAAAGGGTTAATAAAGTTCAATAGAAAAGACAAACAATAATTATGTAGTAGGTTCGTAGGTTGCCAATGTCACGGAAAACAAGAACCGGAAATTCGAGGGTGGGCGCATCACAGCCTAAAAGGTTGTAAACTGTTGATACGCAATTCACAATTAGGAGTTTGAAGAGAATGACTGGATTGTAGTACTTTTGGACGCTTCTTATGAAATATCTTTCAAACCAATAGCTAAAAACCAAAGTTTCGATAGTGCAAGAAAGGTCTAGGACTGAAAGCAATACAGCGTGTGATAAAAATACCTACGCATGCTTGGATTGCTAATTTTTAAAATAAATTTAACATTTATTAAGAAAACAAAAGTATCCTTTATAATCATACGCGTGAATTTAATTAAATGACAATGGGCCAAACACATCTCCCAACTCCAAGAGGAAACGAGAGGGCTCTAGGTCGTCTTAGTAATAATGATAACATTGCATTTCTTTAGCGCAGTTTTGTGATATTTCACCTTAAATAAATAATTTCATTCGGAGGTCATGTTCTCTTCCACAGTGCTCCTTATATAAATAATAATATAAAGTTACAGATAATCAGACAGTAAAATATTAATCTTAGTCCAATCGTGCAACATAATTGTAAGATTTATGTTAGCGATTGCTAAAATATAACATATAAACAGGAAGCAGATTTGCATATAAACATCATAATTTAAGCGACAAAGCGGTCCTACTGATAAATATACAAAGCGATGAGAACATAACACATGAACAATATAATAGGAGAAAATAACAACAATAAAACATATAAAAACAGGAGTCAGCTTAGGTTCAGCAATAAACATAAGAAGATTCGGAGTAGGCAATAAACATTAAACAGTTTAACAATTAAAGGCTCTAGATTAGACAAACACGTGCCAGCACATGCAGCTTGGTCAGAAGTTGATGACGATGTTGATGACTAGAATACTAGAAACCAAATATATCATTTTTAAGGTATTTTTTTACCTCTCGAGCATGAAGTCATAACTATTTGGAATGCGATTGTGATTACAGTGGAGTGGCTGCACTCAAAAATGCCACGTCCTTCGCTTAACACTTATCATTTAAAGCCGTAAATGTTCACTGCTAACGTGTTGTAATGTGTAATTACGTAAAATTGAGTTTAAACCATTTGATGTGTTGAAGTACTCGTACATAGAAAGGAACAGTGTGGCGTGAGTCATGAGTCGCTGGCGGCCTGTGGCAGGACGCAGGTGTCTGCGGAGTTTTAGCGGTGAGCGGTTTGCGTTAGTGTCTCTCTAACAACAGCAACCTTCAAACATGCAACGTACCACCTACCGACCTAACTACCCGTGGGCTAGCATTCGTTACGTAATGATGTGCGATTCGAGTATTTTCAATGGTCCACCATCCGGATATTTAGTTCTGCTCCGTGGCTACGGTGAGGTAAGGGAGACGCTAGGAACTAGTAAACAGCAAATTGTTATTAATTTGGTACAGACACCGATATTGTCTATTGATTATACTATATAGACTATCAACATATTCATTCAACATTCGAATATAAAACATTGCATCATATAGGTTAAAGTATAGTGCAAGCATCTAGGTAATTCTCACGTCAATGAGACTATGGCATCCCCAATTGAGGTATGTATTGAGGTTGAAGTTAGTGGGGAGGATATATGGAAGAGGAAGGTTGGGAAGTACCTGGCTATTCAGATCTGATCACCAAACCCGTCTAAAGTCATTTTAAGGAACGTTTCATCAGGGCGATACTTAGAATATCTGCCACTCTGGAACGTGTCGCAAATATTCCATATATTATTTTGTGTAAATTAAATGCGACACACATTAATTAAACACAATGTATATGCACATGCTGGGTTTGAACCTGTGACACAGTAGTAGTGGAGCGTCTTACCACTCGACCACGGAGGCCGTCGTCATTTATTTGTTTTTATTGATAAAAAGTGAAAAGTTTACATTATTGTTATTTTTAATTACAACTATAAACATATCTAATTTAGGTATAAATCACATAAAAATAACAGAATATAAAAAGGTTTCGGCAGTTCAATTGGCAGAGACGTTACTCCCAAATAGAGTAGAGTCCGGCTTCAAGTCTCAAACTAATCTTTTTATTTTGTGTGTCTTCTTCTGTTTCGTATTTCATTGAAAATTATTGATAGAAAAATATGTACTTTGATGTTATTCAATTATTGATAATTATTAGTCAAACTCAGGTTCTTTCCCACTACCTTGTGATAGAGGTAAGGGGGGGAGTAATTTACATTAGACCATTTTTACTTCATAGTCAAAAACACCTTCTTAACGGCTTCTGAAGACAAACCCCTTTGTGGTTTTTTTTATAAATGTGAATAAAAAAAAACACTTTTGGCGTTATTCCTTTCTAATCCAAATCACAGTTAATGCATTTAATTAAAAACCCCAGACAACGCTACGGTTCAGGTTAGTTCCTGTTAGTGGGTAATTATTTCTGACAAAAATCGATTTATTTTTCATTTATTTGCTCAACACTTCATTATATTCAGTAACACTGTGATAACTTACGAAATACAGGAACGTTGTACGATTAATGCGGTTGATGGTGATTGATTTCTTTTTACGTATTATGTTATTGCAACACTTGCCAGCGAAGACATAATAAAGTATTTTACGATAAGGACTTGATGTGAACGATGAACGTTTCTAATATTCTATTTTTCCAGTGAAAAGATAATGTTCGCTGAAGTGTCGCCAGCGAAGAGCCGATAGCCAAGTCAATGACTCGTCAAAAAATACAGCACGTTAACGTTAATTTTGTCACTAAAGTTTGTACTTTGTAGCTCAGGTGTATTACATAAATAGGCACTGTTCTTTGTTTAGCGAAATTGAAAAGTTTTATGATGAAACACGGTAAAATTCACAAAGGGAATTAACGAAATCATACAAATAATACATATTTTTTAATTTCCTTGTTCGATCAAATTCGATTACTTACAACCGTTTTTCCGCTCAAATACACAATTACGCTTTTCCCAACGCAACCTCTTCTTAACTTACACCAAACTAGATACATAAGTTAGGGATAGGAATTGCTAGATACTAAACAGCAGCATTTAAGTCTGCTAAGCAAAATAGAAGTTTGATAAACTGTTGACAGAGTGAAAATAGTGTAGAAAAAAGGGAAATTTTCGACGTTTGCGTTATTCTAAATTTTAATTTTGTAGATATTTATTGAAATAATCACAAATAATAAGATATAGATAGTAGCTGTATGTTGTTAATAGCGAATCGGGCAGTGGAAATGTCCAATAATATTAGTATACGAGTATCTAGAGAAAGACAGTGTCAGAATACGAACAAGAATATTCTTTTCAAATTTTGAAAAGCATTGTTTACGAGCAAAGTGAATTTCAAGGCAAGACAAATGAGAGCATAAATATAAATTGTGCGTCAATGTATTTCAATATGTAAAACGAATAATTTATTCCAAGAGAAAGCTACAGTGTTTGGTTTGTTTTAACTTTGTATTAAAAAGCTACCCTTGATGTCATTGTTTGTCTGTGAATGACCGAGAACGGTTGGCGAAGCAATGTGTAATAAGAGAGGAGTCAACTATGCAAAACGAAATTGCAAACAGGACTAGCAAATAAGATGTAGCTTGTCTTTTCGCTTAAATGAGCCGATGTTATGATTCGGTTAGTGAAATATTGGGAACAACGGTCGTTGCTGTCCATAGTGTCCATTATGAAAATAAAAATTCTGGTATCTTTTTATAGAGTCACTAAAATATGTTTTCGAAAGCTAAAAATTACTTAAGTTAGCTAAAATCTCAGAGTAATAATAAACAGGAGGGAGGGCTTCTGTAGTCAGTATTGATGATTTTTGCGTGACTCGGGTGTGACTAAAATTAGGGTTAGGGTATTTATACATCCATTCATAGCACATCATGTTTTTGTTTATTTGTATAACCACTTTTTCACAGAATCGTTAAGAAAAATATAGGATATAACCTAAAAAAACGTTGAGTTATGTCCTGTTATGTCGCATAACGAAACGTAGTGGGCGGAGTCACTGGACACGCGGGAGACGGAAAACATGCTTACATACCGAATGGTGGTGCTATATAATGTGAGAACTTGTCTTGTCACTTTCTCTCTCACGGTTTACCACGTAAAAACCCGGAGAATGTGATTTATCGTAAATTTGTATGGGTTGGGTAAAAATACTTAGCTATCTCTCCATGTATATTCTTGCTCTGAGGCTAAAATATTTATTATATTATAATAAACAAGCACTGTTACATTTTCACAGACGCGGTATGTCGTGTTGCAAAGAAGTGGTTTTAGATTTATTCAGATGATTCTCATTTGCCAAAATCTTTAGATAGAAAACGTTGTATTATTTTAGCAGGCGAAAGTCGTACAATTAAAGTTGTGAAAAAATATTCAAGTACAGTAGTAGGCAAAAGTTGTACAATTCAAGTTGTGAAAAAATATTCAAGTACAGTAGCAGGCAAAAGTTGTACAATTCAAGTTGTGAAAAAATATTCAAGTACAGTAGCAGGCAAAAGTTGTACAATTCAAGTTGTGAAAAAATATTCAAGTACAGTAGCAGGCAAAAGTTGTACAATTCAAGTTGTGAAAAAATATTCAAGTACAGTAGCAGGCAAAAGTTGTACAATTCAAGTTGTGAAAAAATATTCAAGTACAGTAGCAGGCAAAAGTTGTACAATTCAAGTTGTGAAAAAAATAATATTCAAGTACAACTGCTGGAAATAAACATATTTACATGCAACAAAAATTATGAAAAACTTGCCAATCTAATTATAAGATCCTTGAGTGCATAAACTGTATAAGGAAATTAGCCATTAGACAAGATTTAAAATATGTACAACAAATTCATAACTATTGAGTCAATCGTAGCGTCATAGAAACACAAGCAAGAAAAAAAAGGTAATAAAAGGAAAAAAATCGATAAATTGCAGTGGCACGATTTACTCGAAGAGGACTGGTGTAAACCTGGCAAATTTTAATTGATCATTGATTATTTAAACAGGCGATAGGTTGTTCCACAAGAGGTGGCTATTGTGGGTAGACGTCTGAAGTGAGGGTTTCAACCTTTATTTGTTTATATCATTTTCTGAAGAGATGGGTCTTCATTTTCGCTCTGAATTATGTTGTGCTATCGTTAAGTTAATTCCATGTTTAAGGGCCTATACTGTACTCTGGAAGTGCGATCTCCGACTGGGCATAGTTTCTTTAACCCATCGATAGCTGGTGAATTTGTATTTTTAGGAATTAAGAAACCATTAAGAAAGAAGAATCTATCAAACTGACCGCCCGTTTCTGCACAGAGTCAAGGTTTTTTCAGGTACTTTCAGAATGCTCCTTGGGTAAGGCGCGCTTTTATTCGGGGATGTTGAATAAAATATAATCACTTCCTCTTGAATACTTTTTATTGGAGGAATTTATATAATATTGTAATTAAACCTTTAACTAAACATGGTTTACTGCTGGAATGGAATGAATAGTGCGTATTTTTGTAGAATAGCTCTGGTTTTATGAAAAGTAATGGTCAAACTAAAAGTATCAGAGTCCAAACATGTGGTCTATAGAACAAAACATGTTAAAAGGAATTTCGGAAAGCGATCTAAGGATATAATTTACTAGGCAGAAAGATATTAAGGGATGCAATTAGGATATAATAGGAGATTGGTAAGAATGTTTAGTGACATGGGTAAGATGCACATGTGCTAAACTGGTATAACGAATAATAAACACCCTGTTTACACCTTTGAAATCGATACACATTGTCAAAGAAATCTCCCCTTCAATCAGTAAATCGAACGGTGGTGATGTGTGCACGGACGTGTCGAGGACCGGAGTTCGTTTGAATATTTAATGGCCTAATCAATTACTAAAAAATCAATCCAAATCCGAAAGGGTGATTTGTGGTATTTATGAGTGCTAGAAATAATAAAACATTTCTTTGTATTTTCGTAGAAACCAATCACTCTGTCTGACATTGTAAATGAAACACGGTAAATATTATTATTTTTATTTTTTACGTGAACACCGCACAAGAGTCTCAACAGCTCCCAACCGTCTAGAGCCAGTGAGACTATGGCATCCCCAATAGGGGTATGTTGTGAGGTTAAAGGTAGAGGGGAGGAGAAGGAGATGAGGAAAGGGAAGGTCGGGAAGTACCTGGATATTCAGATCTGGTCACCAAACACGGCTAAAGCCATTTCAAGCAACGTTTCAATTCTGAATGGTGGTCTTTCACCAGGGCGATACTTAGTGTATCTACAACACAACTGATGGACGTGCCGCAAATACTCTTTTTATTATTTTAACATGAATTAAATGTGTTATGACACATAATAATTAAATTAAATTTGTTTGCGCACGCCGGGATTTGAAACCGCGATCTCTGGATTCGACAAACGTTAAGAAGTTTTAACACTGGTAACTAACTAACTAACCATTACGCCGTTTCCCCGCAGGAGTAGGCAGAGAGGATGGACCGCCATTCAACTCTATCTTGGCACACACTCTTTGTTTCATTCACATTCATACATCGTCTCATACAAACTCTTCTGAACCCGCGACCTCGGTAATGTTTAAAAGTATATTTTCGTATTCACCATATTATTTTACCGTTGAATTTTAGTTCGCTTCATCCATGAGTTTATTTCTAGTGTCTCCAGGTGTAGGAACTTTCGAGAACTTCGACTCCAAGGAATAATTAAACGTCGACATTGTGTTGTCACGAGCCGCGAGTCATCATGAAGAGCGATTGTTTGCCTGAATAATTAAATTGGCACGAAAAGCATTCTTCTGAAATTTTGCATAGATGCAATTATGTGGTAAAATGACAGTTTCAGGTAAATGGTAATTAATAAGTAAGTACTAACCCACGATAATAACAAACTAATTGTGGTATTCGTCTTTACAAGACATAAGTTATTTTTATTTTTATGGCCAATACCGAACAAGAGTCCTAACTGCTCCCAACCGAGACAGGGGCCAGTAGGACCATGGCAGGAGTATGTTTTAAGGTTGAAGATAGTGGACGATGGAATTAGATGGGGATGAGGAAGGTTGGTAAATACCTGACTATTCAGATCTGGTCACCAAACATGCCACAAAGCCATTTCAGGCAACGTTTCGATTATCTATGGTGGTCTTTCACCAGGGCGATACCTAGAGTATCTACCGCTCTGGAACGTGCTGTAGATAAAATATATATATTATTTTATATGAATCAAATGATACATATTAATTAAATAAAATGTATTTGCGCACGTCGGGTTTGAACCCACAACCTTTGGATTCGTAGTCGAGCGTCTTACCACTCGACCACGGAGGCTTAAATAATCTAGAATCCTTCTCAATTACTAAACATCAACAGAACTAAATGATTTGAGTAACTCATTTCATATAGATCTGAATAGTCAGGCACTTCCCAACCTTTTTATTTCCTATCTCCTTTCCTTCCCTACTAATTTCAGCCTCACAACATACCCCAATCGGGGATGCCGTAGTATCACTGGCTCTATACAGTTGGAAAAATAAATAATAATATGTAATACTAACAAGGAAAACGCATTGTCGCCGGCGTCCCTTGGAGGGGCTGATCGAAGCCTCCAGGGCCAGGACCGGTGACGTTCCCGAGAGAAAAACAAGCACCGACTCGCTGCCAAGAGTGCCGAGTACCGAGCCTAGTACCTTCCCCTTTACCATCGCTAGGCGGCTGCTTCAGTCCTGCGCCGTTCATTTCATCTCATCTCATCTCCCAGGTCAGTGCCACTGGAGACAATCACCGGCTTGATGATTCATCTTGTATATCATTACATAAGGAATAACATCAGTTGGAATTATTTAACTGTCGAACATATATGTTTTTACTGAAGCTTCGCACGGCTAATACAATAATGTCGGCTGTCTTTAAAGATCTATACAAACTTGCGATAAATTACTTTTTCCAGGTTTTCGAGAGAGATACTCGACACAACTAAACACTTTTTTAGATTATATGCTTTATTTTTGTTGATAACAATACTGTGAAAAAGTGGTTATACGAATAAACAAAAACATTATGTCGACATGTGCTATGATTGGCTACCCTAGCCACGCCCAGGTCGGCCGAATCCGGCAAAAATCATCAAAAACTGACTACACTGCCTTGGATAGGTACCACTTTATGTACTCTAATATGGAGAGAGAGCTACATATTTTTACCCAACCTATACAAATTTACGATAAATCACTTTCTCCGGGTTTTCACGTCGTAAACCGTTAGAGAGAAAGAGACAAGACAAGTTCTCACATAATATAGCACCACCATTCGGTATGTAAGCATGTTTCCTGTCTCCCGCGTCTCCGGCGACTCCGTCCACTACGTTTTGTTATGCGACATAACTCGTTTTTTTTGTAATATCCTATATTTTTTGTTTATATCAAAACTGTGAAAAAGTGGTTGTACAAATAAACAAAAACATGATGTCGACATGTGCTATGAATAGATATATACTCACCATAGCCCTAGTCCTAGCCACACCCGAGTCAGGCAAAAATTATCAATACTGACAACAGAAGCGCTCCCTCCTTATATTATTGCTCTGAGAATGAAACTATTGTGGGTACTAAATCGCATATGCATTCCAGCACCCTCTAACCTAACCTAATCAAACCTAACCTAACCTAACCTTACCTAACTTAACGTAGCCTAACCTTACGTGAGTTTTCACAAAAACAACGCTATTCAAATTATCAAAATATTATGATGTATTATTATTAACATTATCTGCTGTACAAAACAAAGGATATTTTATTCCAAATAGATTCATATGAAATATATTCCAAAAGGTGTCACCTATTTTTAAATGTACGCAAAAAAGTTGGGTGATTTTATGGTGCCTACGTACGCAAAGCTCTGACGAAGCTTTGAACTCGGCTGTCCCGGTTACCTTTTCCGTCGGATACTTTCATGTTTGAAGGGATTTTTTACTGAATGCATCACATTCCTGTCTGGGGTTTGAATGTCATTATAAGTGATTTGGTTAGAATATAAGCAAACAACTACAGACGAAATGTATATACTGAATAACCTACACGATGACTTATTTTAATAGCTTTTTTGTTACGTTTTTCGAAAAGTTTTGTTTTTTGGTTTTTCTTGAAGTAGGTATTTGTAAATTGTACATTGTGCACGTTAACTTATAAGTTTTGCTAGGTATGTTTTATTTTATTTAGAGCGTATTCGTAACGTGAGGATATGTCAAAATTAAATATGACCTGTCCACGTCATGGTTTATCTAGTCTTTCTATATCGAGTCGAAACATGGAAAACTTTAAAAAGACATGATTTTTATATAATTTCTTAGAGTGAATTCCGTACAAAAGTTCCAACTACTCTCAAGCGTCCGGAGCCAGTGGGACATTCTTAATTGGGGTATGTCGTGAGGTTGAACTTAGTGGGGAAGGGAGGGAGACGGAGAAGTGGAAGGTTGGGAAGTACCTGGCTATTCAGATCTGGTCACCAATCACGACTAAAGCTATTTCAAGTAACGTTTCGATTCTGAGTTTTGGTCTTTCACCAGAGCGATACTTTGTGTATCTACCACTCTGGAACGTGCCGCAAATGTATTATATATTATTTTATTTTGATTCAGTGTGAAATAACACATTTTAATTTAATAAAATTTATTTGCGCACGCCGGGATTTGAAACTGCGATCTCTGGATTCAAAGTTAAGCGTCTTGACCACTTGACCGCGGAGGCCGTCAAAGTGGGATAAACGGTAAGAAGTTATAACAGAGGTAACTAACGGACCGCCATAGAGCTCTGTCTTGGCACACACTCTTTGCTTCATTCACATTTATACACCGTCTCATACATACTCTCCTGCTATTCTGACTTTTTACATGGCCCGATTTAAGTATTTGACTCACTTGATCGTGTCATGTCTTCCTCGGGGGTCCCAGACTTCTCCTTCCATTCACTTTTGTAACATATATTCTTTTCGCACTCCTTTGTTCGTTCATTCGCTCTACATACCCATCTACGCGTCCGTTTCTTGATCCTATTTATTACACTTACATCAGCCTTGCATTCTTAACACAGGTAAAGGAAATAATACAGGAAGTAGAAACTGCAGAATAGATTAGATACATAATATGTATTTTATTATGATCATATAAAGAGTTTGTCTGCTAGTGGCTTCACTACAGTTTGGCATTGTCTTGATTTAAGAACTCTTGTTTTGTTTATTGGACACGAAAAACAACGAAGCACTCAATGAAGGCATGTTTTGAAGCTCTGATGGAGTTAGATGTGGTCCAGCTCCGAGCCCTGAGCCTTGAGCCCGCTGCCGGCTGACGGAGGTGAAGTTGTGTGTCACCCGCTGCAGCGCCACCGCCTGCAGCTACCCACACGGCGCTCAGCAGTGGCCTGCATCGGTGAATAAAAAAACGCAAATAACGGTGGAAAAAACAAGTTTAGCGAGAGGACCGCATGACGAATCACCACCGCCGCCTCGGCATAGAACAGCTAGTCACTAGGGAGTAGGGAGTAGGAAGTGGGGAGTAGGTAGTGGGGAGCTTGAGAGAACCCGATTCAAATATAACAGGGAAATAATATAATTACTGTCTCCCGGTGTTTTCAAACAATTTTTTTTTTTTTTAAATTTGTAAAACTATGTCTTGCTTGTTTGTAAGAGCAATTCAATTCTACATATATATATATATAAATATATATATATATATTTATATTTTTTTTAAACTAAATATTTCCACTGCATAAATGATGATAATTCTCGTGTAATCTAAAACAATTCATCTGCCTAGCTCCTAAAACCTATAACCTTCTGTCTAATAACGTAAAATACGAAACAAAACTCGACACTTTGAAAACCCAAATAACCCTGTGGATCTTTAAATCTGCAATACAATTATATTACCAATAAAATTTACTCATTAACCTTATAAACACCTTTCATACTCGTCTCACATTTTATTAGTTCAAGTCTCCTCTACTTCGCGTCGGTCGAAACAGAATGAAACCATAAAAGCTGTGGTTCTTTCACAATGTCGTTCACTATCTCGCTTACCTTTTATTATTTAATCTGATTTTTTATAGATCTCTTATAGATTTTTAATTCGGTTTTCGTTGTTAGACTTTTCTTTTGTACAACTGTATTTTTCTATGCTTTTCTTTTATGTTTTTCCATTTCGTCAATCGTAATTCGATTTATTTTTCTCACTTATGTACGAGTAAATTATTATAATTTTTTTCAGGTTTTTTTTTAAATGAATACCGCACAAGAGTCTCAACTGCTCCCAACCGTCTACAGCCAGTGAGACTATGGCATCCCCAAATAGGGTATGTTGTGAGGCTGAAGGTAGTGGGGAGGGGAAAGAAATTGGGAGAAGAGGAAGGTTGAGAAGTGCCTGGCTATTCAGATTTGGTCACCAAACACGGCTAAAGCCATTTCAAGCAACGTTTCGATTCTGAATGGTAGTCTTTCACCAGGGCGATACTTAGAGTATCTACCACTCTATATGGTCACCTATATACGTTATGTACTGTTTTATCATTTCTATTCAACCAAACTGTCATATTCGTCTGCCGTACCACAGGGACTGTGTTAAAATATAAACAGTTTATATTATATTGTCCTAAAAAAGGTTGGCTCCAATCGAAACTAGTTGACGCATGTATATTTGTTAATAATAGAGTGGTTTAAACAAATACATTTTTATTTAATGATTCTATCATTGTTCCAACATTGTTTTTCATGAAATAATAATAAAAAAATCTTTTCAAACACAATTTTTAAAATTTTAGGTTGCAGGATTGTTTATTCTTACCGCAAAATGTGCTATTACATCGTTTCGTATATTGATTGACGTCATTGTGATTCTTTGTCAATCGAACATTGAGCATTCAACGAGACTGGCTTACAGTGTTGAGGAGTCACCGCAACGACTGTGAGGGTCTGTAAATTAATGCAAGCTCCGAGTGCACGATGTTATTACTTATAACTCATCGAGTAAGTGCGTAGGGAAAAAAATATTTAATTATAATTGTTGATTTTCAGGTTAGTTATACCTCAAATGCCACTCAATCAGTTTGGATTTTATAGATAGTTACTTAGTATTCTCTATAATAACCCTGCAGAACAATAGATGACTGGATGAGATGGCATGAAGCCAAACACAGCCTTAGACACAAACAACTGGAAAAACTGTCTCCTGCAAGAACCTTGGCCATAAAAACTATTTAAATTATATACGTGATAAGGGGCTAGAATCGTGAGAAACACGACCTCAGTAGGTAAAACTTCCGCGAGGGGGAGCGCGACGCGGATAACGATCCAACTCCCCAAAAAAACCAACACATTGACCGTGAAGACTTCAAAACATATTAAACTTAAGAACCTTAATAGTTCATACAATCTATTAGAGAGTAAAAAACGCATCCTGAAAAAATAGGCTTCCCACAGTAAGCTTATGACAATCAAGCAAATATTATATCGTCGCTGGAAAGGCAAAAGGGATGAAGCGACATTTCGGTAAAAAATGAGTTAAACATGCAGTTTTGATCAGTTTTTTTTCTGCATCGAATGCTCTGAATCTCATTTGATTCCGAAGATTTTCGAGGCGCTTCAGCCATTTAAAATATATATACCATTTGAGAGAAGGCTTGACTCAAACGACACAAGCTTGGAACATTTTTTTAGCTTTTTGTCGCTTCAGGAAACTCAGTGAGAGCATTGAGTTAACTTTTTTTTCGGGATCCAACCATGTACTGAAAACTTCATTGTAAAAAAATAAAACTTTGAAGTGCTCTGGTGTAAAATTACCGAAATGGCGCTTCAGCCCTTTTGCCTTTCCGGCGACGATATGAAAAAAACAACTAAGCTGAAAGGATATATTATTAATTTTATTGTCAGATTAATAAAAAAACGATTGAAAACCGACAGAGCGCTCTTGAGATAAGCTGCGATTTGGCCCATAGATCAGAGAAAAATCTGATTTTAGTTCAACCGATCTAGGAATATCATATACCCGATCAAAGTAAATTTGCCACACGCTTGGTCTTAGGTTCCCGATCCTGAATTCCTGTTGCAGGCGTAATTATAGGCCCAAGCTATAAACTCTTTGAACTACAATCTACATAACCTTATTAACACTTAACTGCTAATAAATCGGCTGAGTTGCGTCGATACGGTAATCAGAAGGCACACTTTGCTCCCGTAATCGGCCTATTGGTTATTCGCAAAGATTGCGACGGAGCTGAGTTCAGCTGAGATACGAGTAAAATGGCCAGCTAGTCCGACGTCCCGAGTTGCCTCGCCTTGCGCCGTGCCGTGGCTAGAAAGCGCATCGTCATCGGATTTAACGGATTGACACGATGATATTATTACCATCAAGAGTGATTCGGATCGTGATTGATTGCATTTCATCTTTATAACTATACACAATCTTATCACGATCAAGTCTCCATGTTGCATGTTGCCATACGCAGGCAGGGCCAGCACGTGAGTGGAGCGACCTGGATACTGCACCGGTCGCCGACATTTTGGGGGTGCCAAATTCAAGGAGATAATAAAACCGGCAATAAAAATAAATTTAAAAAAACACACGTTAATGTGAAATATTTACACAGGTATTGTTCCTACATGAATTATACTGTTCGATGCTTTTATGTAATAAATATTCGGACGTTGGTGTTTATTACGTGTAAAGAGATTCGTATAAACACAAATAAAAATATATTCTTTTAGCGCAAAAAAAAATTATTAAGATTCGCAATGTATTATTTTGCTAATTTAAAAGCTAGTTCGCTGTTAAACTGCAGACATAATTTGCCCCATTTATGTCCGGGGTTGCAATTTAGTCCAGAGCCGGCCCTGCGCACGGCATTGTCGAACTACAGTAGGGCATATCGTGAGCAAACAGACAAAACCTTCAAAGACCCACGTAAAACATCAAATAAAAAAAATGGAAAAAAATACTTTCGTTAAAATGTAGCTATAAACTTTTGCTCAACAGCCACGAAAAGAGAACCATAATAAAAATGACACTTCTTTTATATTTTGTCAGTTCAAAGATTGAACAATAACACAAAGAATTGACAGACTCGCCTGCGTTTGCGGCATTTTCTACTGCATTTTAAAAACATGTACCTGAAACATTTTCTGACAGCAAAAAATCGCAAAACAAAAAATTCTGCCGGAAATATGGAAAAATACTCCATTTCAGAGACAACAGAAAACAGCAACCACTCTCTCAGACATTTTCCTATTCGGTGCCCGTCGGGGGGGGCGGAAGACGCGTGCCCAGCACCCTCTTTGCTATTTGCCTCTAAAGGACAATGTTAGCAAATGGGTTTAAAAAGACCCCCGAATTTTATGAAACAACTCCTGCCATAACTTTTATTTAACATCCAACCGACTTGTGTCTGAGCGGTTTACTGACCATTTTAATATTCCGTATTTGATTACGCCGTTTATTATGGTTGATTATTGTTTTTATAAAAAAAGCAAATATATTAATAGTCGCGCCGTTTCATGACTATCCTTAACTGCGGCCTGGTCAAGCGAAGAAGCGGGAAAAGACAAAGCAGCGATCATCCGTGCTAGGAACATCGTGGCTAGATATACTGACCACTGACCTGATTAATCATCATTCCGCCTTCCATCTCAATGCACTAAGCATTGTATTTAATACGAATATTATATCTGGGCACCGAGTGGAGACGCGAGCCGGTGTTTCTGAATTTCAGTTTGTTTTTACCAATGGGGTGCTTGACTTTGACGGCAAAAAAGGAAAAAGTTCATTAACTGTTCGCCGGGCTCTAATTAATAGTTGTGAGACGTGGCTAAGACGCGAGACGGACAGCTTCCAGGATGGCCCGGAGCGTGACCGCGACCATCGATGGTGGCTTTTCTACTTAGCCATTCTCTCAAAAATAAGAAGAAACCTCGACACCTTTCAACATGTGATCTTGCCGTTGAGAGCTCCGCTGTTACCACTATTTCCGTAACATGCGTCGTTGGTGAGATAGAGGGAGAGGTCATGACGCAGATTTCAACAGTATTACTTGCACACAGGCCCGGCTCTGAATCAGACGGCGCCTGGCGCAGGTAATTTTTTTGTTTAAACAAAAAATTAGTACCAAGTCGTATCAATTATAAGATGAGAGGCGCGGGTTTTTATTCGGCGTCGTCGGGTCGGCAATTTACGGGTCCACGAATGATATAGATTTTTCATTTTATTTCATAAATAAAGCACTGTGATTAGGTACTATCAGCACCTTGGCGATTCGTCGCCTGGAGCGGACTGCTCCAATTGCGCCTGCACGGGAACGGTCCTGACCGTGACCACCGATAACGGCTTTTCTACTTGTGAATATAATACTGTTTACATAGCTTCACCAAACTTAGCCATTCAAATTCAAGAAAATACCTTAACACCTTCGAACACGTGTATGGTCGTGCCGTTAAGAGTTCGGCTGTAACCACTCTTTCCGTAATATGAACCGATGATGAGAAAGAGGGAGAGGTTATGACGCAGATTTCAATGGTATTATTATTTTGTGCATACTACCAGTAATCACGTGAAATCATTAAAAAAATCTTTGTGGATGAAAATAGCAAACAAAAAATACCCCCCACATAAAATAATTTTTCTAAAAGAATCTATTTGAAAATGTGGGAACCGTCAACACTGTTTCGGTATTTGGCATATGATCTTGAATAAGTTACGTAGGTTGACACGTTGACAGTAATTGTATGGTAAGGTATGATTTATAATATATGTAGGTAGGTACTCGTATTCAGACAATCGAGAACAATGTTTTTTTCTAATTTGTTAACCGTATTTGGTTATTCAGCCATTATAAGGGGAATTCATTAAAAATGCGTTTGGTATTCTTCGAATTTTGATAATTTTTGTCACCCTGTATATTTGGAGTTGTGGGAAACGGACGCTCGCGTAAGAATATGAAGGGTTGCTCCATTTCAGTGAGCGATATTAGGTTACGCTTCACCGCTTCATGCGCTTAACTGGACACGCGGTTCCATAGCGTCTCTGTGAGCCGGTACCTAATTTGATCAAACTGTCAAACGATTATGCATTTTGTGAACGATCAGTAGTTTAGAGTCAAAGGTTCTTTGAGGAAAATATGAAAGGAAACTGGTGAAATACGAAATATTTGCATATAGTCTTTCAGTGGCGCTAACGTCTTAGAACGGGCTTACCTCTGGTTCGAGCGACAGAGAGTATAATAAATGTGTAGTTTCTGGTCCCAGGAAGGTTCCAAGAAGAAGATTTTAAAGGGGGGGTCTAGTGATATTATTGGAACGAAAAGCACTGGAACCGTGGAACCGGTTCCGTGACTCTCGGTTCCAGTGTTTCTCTCCAGATACTTTTTTCATGAGGGGGGATTACTCGCCAAAGAGAACCGCAACCGCATCCTTGAAAAGCATATTCTTGGCGCCATTTTTATTTGCCAAAAAATAGGAACCGGTTCCTCGGAAAAATAACAAACACGGTTCCAGGTTCGTTGTAATCGGGACAGGTATATCGACTATCTTTTCTATATGCGTCTGCTATAAAGACCACCCGCTATGTTCTCGAGAAAGGGAAAAGAAAAACTTGAAAAATATACAAACTTCTAGTTCTATGGATAAAAATGCCAGTTTTTTTCTGTAGTTCTATTGCCTTCTTGTACAAGTGTAAAACTTGTATCATAGTTCCACGTGTTAACCACAGATGGCACTAAACATCTCTTTAAGGCTGGGTTAGATTTAAAAAATGCGCAATTAGATCAAATTTCACCCCTAGTACGCTTTGCTCTAATGGCTTGTTATTTACATGTACTTACGTAATTCATGAAGAGGTGTTTTTTTAAACTTAAATGTAATCAAAATACTTCTGTGTTATTAAGAATATTCCAAAATATTAATAAGTACAAGTTGCATATATCTTTATCTAAATACTTAATTACATATATGGCTAATACAATAAATAAATAAATAAATACGTAAAAAATATATATCACTATGGATGTATTAAATTGGGGAGATCACCCAGAATAATTGCTAGTTGATTCGTGAAGAATCAAAGGGTTAAAGAAAAGCGCAAGATGGGATGGAAAAACACTAAAATATGCTCTGTTCGTCGACACTCGAGTAACTATTATAATATTATGCATGACAATATGTACACATTGTTTTGGCTTCATGTATGTTTAATTGCTTTAATTCAGTGAGATTTTATTAAAACCACGATACTTTTATATAATTTCACTTTTAAGTTTATTTTTAGTCGTCACTTTGTTTATATACTCGTATTATACTAGCCTATATACGAATTACCAAGAATATTTTATCATATATTTTGATATGTATTACCTCTTTAAAATGTGTAGGGCGTACCCGTGTGCCAGAAGTAAGATCAACCTTTCCTGGTGAAGTTGATCGAGTTTTTTATTTTTTTATTTTTAAATAGTAAATACTGCACAAGAGTCCCAACGTCTGGAGCCAGTGGGACTATGGCATTCCAATCGGGGTGTGTTGTGAGGCTGAAAGTAGTGGGGAGGGGGAGGAGATGGAAAACAAGAAGGTTAAGAAGTACTTGGCTATTAAAATCTGGTCAACCAAACACGGCTAAAGCCATTTGAAGCAACGTTTCGATTATGAATTGTGTATGAATTTCACCAGGGCGATAGTTAGAGTATCTACCACTCTGGAACGCGCCGCAAATATATTATCTATTATCTTAGTTGAATTAAATGTGAAATAACACATTTCAATGAAATAAAACTTCCTCTGGATTCGTACTACGTAATAAATAATAATCAATTCGTAGTCGAGCGCCTTAACCACTCGACCACAGAGGCCGTCTGAGTGAGCAGATAATCAATGCCATCAGCCTATCCTAATATATTTTATAGCTTCGTAGAGCCTCCGCTTGAGGTGATATTCGACAAAAAAATAGCGCTACCGATTTTAACTTTTTGAATATTGTTTTGTTCACTAAACATGATTAAAAAACAATAACCATGTAATCTTCTGCCCCAGAGGACAAACACAGTTGTGAATTACATTGTTGGTTTGATAATATCGTCGCTGGAAAGGCAAAAGGGCTTAAGCGACACTTTGGTAAAAAAAAATGAGTCAAACGTGAGGTTTTGATCAGTTTTTTTTCTGTATCAAATGCTGTGACTCTTGTTTGATTCTGAAGACTTTTGTGGCCCTTCAGCCATCTAAAATATATTTACCATTTGGGAGAAGACTTGACTCAAGTGACACAAGTTTAAGACTTTTTTAGCTTTTTGTCACTTCAGGTAACTCAGTGAGAGCATTGAGATAACTTTTTTTTCAAAATCCAACCAGGTACTGAAGATTTATGATTTTTATTGTAAAACTTCCCAAAATGGCGCTTCAGCCCTTTTGCCTTTCTGACAGCGATATGATACAAGCTCAGAGTAAGAATATATATGGAGAGAGAGCAATTTTTTTTTACCCAACCTATACAAATTTACGATAAATCCCTTTTCCTGGTTTTTATGTCGTAAACCGTGAGAGAGAAGGAGACAAAACAAGTTCTCACACAATATAGCACCACTTTTCGGTATGTAAGCATGTTTTCCGTCTCCCGCGTCTCCGATGACTCCGTCTACTAAGTTTTGTTATGCGACATAATAGGACATAACTTAACGGTTCTTTTAGGTTATATCCTATATTTTTCGTTTATAACAATACCGTAAAAAAGTGACTATACAAATTAACAAAAACATTATGTCGACATGTGCTATGAATGGATGTATCAATAACCTAGCCCTAGTCTTAGCCACGCCCGAGTCAGGCAAAAATCATCAATACCGACTACAGAAGCGGTCCCTCCTGTATATTATTGCTCTGAGGATTCAAGCGTATGGGCAATGTCCAGTCTGATTAATTTAACACTTGAACTTCGTTGGAAAAAAAAATTAAAAAATTACTATCAACTTATTTGACTTTAAGAATAACATTAAGTTGGGTTTATGATTGTCTTGTTATCGGGTCATAACTGACACCGCAACCCGCCTCGCCCACCGCGAGCTACTCCGCTGCGAGTTCCGAGTTCTGACCGAAAATGTCACCGTTCGCAGCCCGCAGCTGGTTAGTTATTCCGCGGCCCGCTCGCCGATTGGTTGCTTCCCGCCGTTGTCAGTCGAATCAGTGCGAGATGTCTGCAATCAAAGCCCTGCACCTGTTCGCCTTCGCCCACTTTGCCTTCGGGATCTACTATGACCTCAACCACCTGGAGTTCCCGGAGAGTTTCCACATGACGGGGACCATAGTGCCTCTCAAAGGCCGCATGAAGTTCCTGACGTTCTGGGACATGGTGAGCCGCATTTTCGTGTTAACATCTCTCTAACGATAAAAACATCTTCTAAAAACAAGGGTCAACTACTGTGTTGATACTTATTTTCTTAAAACAATAAAAAAAGTATCCAGGTATCGAAGTTTACAATATTATCAACCTGTCACCGAAGGCCGGTATTTTTTCTTACCCGAGTAAAAAAAATAATATTTTATATTTTCTGCACACGTAGGTACTAAACAATTACAAGCACGATAAATGCAAATGCGTTTTTTACCGTTAATTGCTTTAAGCAATACATTTTTTGATTGGTTATTTGTATTTCAACTGACAGGTAGGTAGGTACTTGAACGGATTAGCACACGCGGCCTATATTCTTTTGGCATTGACCTTATTCAGCATTAAAATATTTACGACCTATGACCCACGCCTTCTTCTTTAATTTGCTATTACGAGACGCATTTCAAAAACTTTCACAACTTTCTATTAAATTACTTTCGGAAGTGTCAAAAATTATCAAAACAAAATACCTTGTCCATATATCAGAAACATTTTTAAACCAAACAAATAAATAATATCGTTTAAAATCAACGAGGAGATAAATCGGTAGAAGTGCGATGTGGGCGTGTCCGTGCGCCCGAAGTTAGCTCAATTTTTCTTTAGTTCTGGTGAAATTGATCAAACATTTGCAAATGCTGAAATTTTTTCTTTAAAATATAAACAATTTCGTTGGCCTGTCGAAGGCCCAGGAGTTAAAAGGTCGTATGTAAATTTAAAACATAAGTTTTGTTTCAAATCGGTATACGAGTATATCACAAATCTAGGTATTAGCTGTTCAGTGTATAAAAAAATTGACTAAATATAATTTATTTATAAATTAACGGACTAAAGTCTAATGCGTATTATATAATTTAATGTTATGTAATGTTTCTGGTACCTACTTAGCATAATTAATTTCAAGTCCATCCATTGACCCTAGCATAGCAACTACATCTAACCTCATACATTTAATTCCAGCCGGATGAAAGTGACCATAAACAAAAACAGACTAGTATCAAAGTATTCAGTTTGCAATATGTATTCATAAGGGGATATCATTTAATTGGGTCTTCAATCAATTGTTCGTTCTAATTCGGGGACAGAGTAGGTAGATTCTGACAAACGAAAGAATGCGGCTGGCGGCTGACGCGCAGAATCGCCAATCACCATTGTACGGTTTGTCTACTTCCCGAACAGCTTCAGCAAAGCTGCGCAGTAAACGAACTCTACAGCATATTATATAGTATACAGCTATGTTGGGGCCAGATCCGGAACGAGGCATTTATAAAACGAAACCCATTTTTCCAACACTCGCCAAAGCGACAAATATTGTGAAGCGTGATCATTGCGTTTTCCTTTACAAAAATCAAAAGTAGATGTTTGTCCTGTTTAATATTTCTAATTTTGAAACTGTTAACTCGTGGTGGAATTCCATGTGAATGATTTAATAATAAAACTTTATTTCATTGTTCATTGTTAGACCGGATCGGTTTCAACCTTCTTGCACAGTGTAAATACACTTAAAATTTCCATAATACCGGAAATATAATAGGATTAGACACTGAAACAACTAAATGGGAAATTATAATAGAATGTAAGTTAGCAAAATGTATCGAGGAGATTTACCTTTTGCGTGAGACATTGACAAGAGTTTAAAGAAAGTGCCCGTAAGGTGACGTAACCGTTGACAAACATGGATGGGACAAGACCCAAATGGTTTTTCATGCCAAATATAGCCGAAAGCAGACAGAGACAGCAGATAGTACCCATGAAGTCAAAAGTAGAGAAGAATTGATGAGACAATACTTAAATTATGGCCTTCTATGTCAAATATCGGCAAAACACACTCGAATGGACCGAAATGTCAAAAGCAGACACACATGGAAAGGAGACAAGACGACTTTATTGGTCTTCTGTGGCAGAAATTGTCATTGTTATTCCCTAAGTGTAACTAGTTTTAGCAAACTATTGCAAATATACCTTAATGCTGATACCCAATTAGATACTAAATAATTGTAATTTGAGTTAATAACCTAACAACTAAGGTGGGGAAACTCTTAACAACAAAGACATAATATATCAGTAACCACCAGCCTTTATAAACTCTTTGTAGTTTTAAAATACAATGTAATCCACCTTGTATATTTAAAAAAAAAAACAGAAAGGTATATACGGTTATATTATATATAAATATATATATTATTTTTTTTAAATCCTAAACTCTACACTATATAACATTATTAATTACGAACAAAATTTACGTAAAATAATTGTAAAAATAGAAAGAATAATGTTAATAAATAGCTGTCACCCAAAAATGTATAAATACCCTAGCTTTAGCATGTTAATTTATAGACCACCCTAACCGGTCCGGCCTACTTATAAACAGTGGAACAAAGTTGAATAATTATTTTATAAAATAATCAAACGTAGATGAATTGAATAATTTATGGTACTGATAGAATGTGTGTGCTTTTAGATTACTCTTGGGTTAAGTGTCACGTTTTATATTTCTATATTTTTACTTTACATACATCGCATTACTTACATAATTTTTTCGTATTTAACACCTCAATTTTGAATTATCAATCAATATCGTATCAGAAAAATCATCCCCATACAATGACATCTCTACTCCGACAAAATTAAAAGGGAATTACCGCATTTTCTGGTAACATTATGTTCTGCGTGGTAAAATCAATCCCTTAAACTTTCAGGAAGAAAAGGTTGTATAAATTGTATTTACTGTAAAGCCAGAGCTCACCGTTCGATGGTTTTTACTTATTCAGAAGAACACAGTTATCTGTTTTTTTTTAAATAGGTAAAATGCACACTCGGCCAAACATAAAGCAAGTCCATAAATTATATTTTTTATATTAGCAACATTTTGATTTCACCTACATCAAAACATAACAACACAGCGGTTTTAGTGTAACAGAAGATAGCGTACTTTAATGGTTTATCTATTTATATTGAGTGAATTTGTAATAATCTCTTTATCAAAATCACAGCAACTAAATATTAGTTCCAATGATAACGCAATGAACAGATAACGATCTTATAATAAATGTAACCTGTAATCATTTTGTAGATTAATCCTTCATTATGTAGATTAATCGAATCTTCCTTTTTCAAAGGTTTTGAGTGAGATTCCATTAACCTCTAACCATTAATATCTTCGTAGCTGACATTCAAGTTAAATTCACTATTATATTAACTGATTATTATATTATAGTTTCAGATGTTTCTTCGAAATCGAAAGTCGATAAAAATCTAAATTTTAAATATGTGCGAAATAGCTAATTATACGAAAGTCTAGGACTGCCTGTATTATGTATTTTGACGTGTTGTAAACGTGATGTTTATAATCGCCAATATTCACGAAATGAAGTATCTCCTCTAAAAGTTGAAGAAAAATAATAAAAACCTGTTCTGTATAATGTAATCTGCATATTAATGTAACCGATAGACTTTGCTCATCCTCGCTGTGCAAAAAGCATTCCACTAGACCGTTGAAGATTGAAAACGCAGATTAAAGTATTTTCTAAAATTTCCGATAGCTCACTATAGATTTGTGACACGCTACGCGAACCGTTGAGATGTTAGAGATGTGCTGGTATGCAACAGCATAAAGGATGAATATTGAATCATTTTGGTATACTTATATCATTTTAAGGTTTTCTGATATACGCCTGTTTGTGTTGTAGGCGACGATCTGTTTACATTAATTTCCTAATTTTAGTCTCCCGCTTCGAGCACTCGGTTCTACTTTCGCACATACTTTGTAATGTTTCGAATGTGTTGGTATTTTTGCCTAAGTGTGTGCGCAAGGTTTACCTTTGTATTTGCTTTTCGAGTCGTTAAGCAGTTGCCTAGCGGCTGTCACCTAATTTTAAGACACGAAATCATCTTGAGATGACGAAAATATGAAAATGCTGCTATCCTTGATAGTACTTTCATTTTCAACATACCGGTTTCCAACTTGATATTTTGATTTGCAGTAGCAGATTGCAATATTTACGTTTTGATTAGCTAAAATTAACCTACCTTAACATGGTTTATTTGAATTATTTTTTAAAGGGCAATCGGTACAAAATAAATTGCGATACAAGTGCCTTAAAATACGATAGTAAAATTGTGCCTATATAATACGATAGTAAAATTGAATAGCGTAAATAAAACTGAAGATTAACACACAAACCGACTCAATGTTATCTAATATTTGAAATATTTTGATTTGAAACATTGAATAGATGTTTCAATAATTCCATTGGTTCAATCAGATAGTGAATTATTATCTGCAGATTGTTTTGGGATAAAATATGACATAACAAAATTAAACGGATGAAATAAATCAGATTATCTTTCAGGCCGAACAGCATGTATTTGAGTAAAATCGGGAATAATTATATTGATTAGATAGTATAAAACCAATGTGTACGAAATTATTATTATTTGATCACCTGACATTAGATAGGTACAACTTTTAAAACCTCGATTCAAATTACGTGTTTTTAATGATGAATTTTCGCCGGATTATTAAGGATTCCGATGTATTTATAAACTCTTTCTATTTGTTTTATTCAAATTTATATTTATAGTATGTTTGATTGTTCTTTTTTTTTATAAAAATCTATTTCCTTTATGTGAATGTCGTTTTTACATGTATGTAATAATATTATTTGTTGAAAAACCCGCACTATATAATTTAAAAAAATATATAAGTGATCAAGTAATTATTAAATCTAGTCAAAGTTTGATAGTTACTTGTTGCGTACAAAGATAATCGTATTTTGCACAAGACTATGCGTTTCGCTCTACTTCTAGTTTTATCTACGTGTATTCCTTTTATGCCATTTTCTCGGTTATCTGGAAGAGTTAGAAACCAGAAAAGATAAAACCTTTGTACATGTACGAGTACATGTGTTCATTTAATTTTAATAACAATCATGTATAAGATAGAATATGTTTAGGTTAGGTTGTAATATTATTTAGTCTAGTCTAATCTAGTCTTTAAAAAAACCTTCAGACTGGAAAACCACCAACAAAACAAACAAAAACCCTCCCGCCGTATGGAAACGCTATGGAGACAAGCGATCCAATCTTCAAATGGCGATTTATTTAAATTGAATGTAACTCACGCGAGCGCTGCGCTGTACCCGTTTTCAAACGACAAGTTAAAGCAGATTTTTATTATTCATTCAGTGACCAAGTGACCAGTGACCGGTGAAAAGCGACGTCTAAAGTACATCGCGGGTTTAGCTAGACCGGTATCGGCAGTGTTGCTTTGTGAATATTTCACATTTCATTTTCTCTCATATTATACCATATCAATGTTCGATAAGTACTCGTAGAACGTGTTACCGTTGATGATATTCAACACATTCACAGTCTATATCACATATTCAACAGTCGTAGTGTAAACATGAATTTCAGTGTTGATAGATTGTAAAATACAGCCGGTACCTGGATCGGACTGCGGTGAAGATTGCTTGATTTTAAAAGTACAAATTTAATTTGACTAGTTCAATGTTGTCACGTGTAGTTCACGGTTCCCTGGTGGTGTACATGTGCCTTTACTTTACATACGCGTTATGTATATTAATTCATCCGCCCAGTATGAACATGGTTCATGATAATTTCCTAAGCGCCATGTTTTTGGGGGGAGGAAAATACCTGACCACATGGAACATGGTGAGTATTGATGAACCAGTAAAATAAAGCAAAATAAAGCAATGAGGATCATACTTACAGGCAACATATACACGAGGGTTAGAGATATGTTAAAACAGCTAAATTTTATGACGGTGAAGGAAACTGTATTTATAAACTATAAACCAAAACATTAAAATTCATGCTACACTAAATGACAAAAACCACCTCTGTGATTTATTATGTACTGAAATTGAAAGCAAAACTTCAATCAAATACCTTGGCATCCCTGTGGATGTGGACCAATGCTTCAAATAGTCACCACATATAACTATTCTTAAAAATAGAGTTAGAAAAATTAACATACATCTTTAGCTGTTTGAGGTATATTCTTAATGAAGAATGACCTACTTTGCTTTCTGTCAATCCATAATTCAATATTTATTTATAAATAGAACACATATACTTTGTTTTTAACCACTTTTTTATTTAATATTTTGTCTACCGGTTTCGGAAGTACCCTTCCATCATCAGGACAATATTAAATTAATCTTTAGATAATAACTTCATCTCTTCTGGAAGAAACATATGTTGAGATAAATTCTGTACACGATCAAAAAATGTATGTTTTGAAGTATCTGGAGAATGTATATATATACACAATGTGGATCTGTGCCCTCTGGTTGGAAAAAAGCGGTCATTCATCCTATTCCCAAAAAGGGTGACCGCTCCAACCCGGCCAACTACCGCCCCATAGCGATCACATCGATTCTATTCAAGGTGATGGAACGTGTGATCAACGACAAGCTGCTAACATACCTCGAGGAGAACAAAATAATTAACGACCGTCAATACGTATGTGACGCATGTTTGGGGGCAGTGTTTGGAATTTTTCGGTGAGACCCAAACGGTTGCACTGAAAATTTCTAAAGCCTTTGACCGGGTTTGGCACCGAGGACTTGTCAACAAACTGCCATCTTACGAACTTCCCGCACCCTTGTGTACGTGGATTGTCGATTTTTTGAGGGAGAGGTCGATTCAGACAGTTGTTGACGGTATCACCTCTTCCTCTCATTCAATTAATGCTTGCGTCTTACAGGGATCGGTTCTGTCTCCAACTTTGTTTTTGTTGCACATCAATAGTCTTTTGTCATGTGCACCAATACATTGTTACGCGGATGACAGTACAGTTCATGATAGTTTTTTTCTGTTTGACAAGCCCCAAAAGGGCACAGAAACAACAACGGCTCGGAGGGATTTGAAACAGAGAATGGACGATCACTTCGAGAGGTTCTTTTCTTGGGGTAAGAATAATCTCGTCGAATTCAATGTTTCAAAGACCCAATCATGTCTGATTACGACTAAAAGGGATCCAAATGACAATTTAGTCTCCTTCAACGGAAGTAATCTTCCCAACAAACCTTCCATTGAAATGCTTGGTGTAACCTTAAGTGATCAGTTAAGGCACCGGGGCTCCATCGAAGCCAGAGTAAAGTTAGCCTCTCAGAAGTTGGGCGTGTTATACAGGGCCCGCAGATACTTCAATAGTACACAACTGCTAACCCTGTACAAATCGCAAGTACGCCTCACTGTTGAATTTGGCAGCCACCTCTGGTCTGGAGCCCCTAAATACCTGAAAAGGACGCTTGACTCTGTGCAGAAACGGGTGGTCCGTTTGATAGATTCTCCTATCTTAACAAACGGATTGCAAACTTTGGAGCACAGACGTCCGGTGGGAATGCTGCCCTTGTTCTACAGGTATTTCAATTGAAGATGTTCCGAGGAACTTGGGTCATTGATCCCTTCGGCACCGGTGCATAGTCGGGAAACTCGCGAAACGCGCGCCCAACATTTGTACGCGGTTGACATTCAATACATGAGAACGGGTCGCTTTTACAACTCGTTCTTATGTTCAACAGCTCGGCTATGGAATGATTTGCCGGCCTCTGTGTTTCCTCCCTCCTTCAACATGGGTCTCTTGAAGACCCAAGTTCACTCCTTCCTTTACTTAAAAAGACCCTCCACACAGCATCCCCAAAGATGACATAGGCCTTGAGGAAAATTATTTCCTTCAAGGCCTCCTGTGTGGAGTTATTGGAAAAGAAATTTTAAAAAGAGTTCATTGAGTTTGCACCATTCATATAAGCGGTTAAGATTAAATTGAAGGATATAACAGTCATTTAAGGTTCTAATCGTTTTATAAATCTTGAGATCGTCGGCAAACAATAAAATGTCAACGCCTTCAAATATCGTCACAATGTCATTAATGAATATTAAAAATAATACAGGTCCCAAGTGGAATCCCTGTGGTACGTAATATATCATAATAGGACATGGCGGCACTTATAAAATTCATACACATACCCTTTACATCGCACAAAAATGAATAAATCATTTTTGTATTCTTCAGAACTTTTATTTAAAGAATTAAACGTCCTAAAATTAAATACTATTTTTTGTACCACGCAACATTAACAATATACTCGTATGAAGAAGAAATTTCAAATAAAACCGCACTGATAAATAAATTATAATTACGAGATACACGGACACGGAACGAGAAATGAAAAATTTATTAGATTTCCAACAAGGAAACAATGAAGCACACAGCTCTCCTGTACCGGGCCGTCCAACTATTGCAATTCAAATTACTGCGATAGACATTATTCTTCAATTTGAAACATAAATTAGAACATTATTTGTTTGCCATAACCATTAATTTGCTCCATTCACATTCTGACTCTCGACACGGCCCGACTCAAGTATTTGGTTAACTTGATCGTGCCATGTCTTCCTCAGGCGTCCCCGACTTCTTCTTCCATTCACAGTCGCGTCATATAATATATTGTTCTCACACTCCTTTTTTCGTTCATCCGCTGTACATACCCAAACCATTTAAGCGTCCCTTTCTTAATCTTCTATTCATTACGCTTACATCAGCCTTGCATTCTTTCCGGACATCCCCATATGTAATATATAATATTATATGGATATAACATAGTTTAATTAAAGACAAAAAAAACTAGATTACATAACTTTTTTAACACAGAATCAAAATGTTTCATGAGCAATGATCACTTCATCAGAAAGAATTGTATACTACTAATATTTGGATAATTTGTTTAGCGCCGTTTTTGTGAAAAATCACCTCAAGGGCGCTGTACAAATCTTAATTCCCAGTTTATATTCATATTTATTTAAATTATGTACAGATATAATATTCAGGAACATACTCACCTGGCAGGTCACTTCAGATAAACACAATCACTTTATTTACTTTTGCAAAATTATAGCTGATATTTATTTAAAGTATTTATGTTTTTTATTGCTCGATTTTAGGGCATGAGAACAAATTTAATAATGGCTTTCTGAGTTTGGGGTACAGTACAGGGATTTGGTTTAAATTTATTTAAATTTTGTGAGGGGGTAAGAGGAAGGGGAAAGAGTAGGAGTGGGGGAGTTAATTGACAACTACATGGTCGTTCAAAAGTTGAAGTCAACATGTAACACGAAACATGTTATATTATGATTCTGTATTAAATAAAGTGACGTTAATTAAGTTATTTGACTTTGATTAAATAAGTATGTTATCACAAAGTAAAAACCTTTATTCAGAAGAACTGTTCTTCGAAACATTAAACAACTTTCATTTTAAAACACACACCTACAGTTTTGGCAGAGAAACAAATGCCGATGTCAAAGGTAGGCCACTCTCTGTGCCATTGGCATTTATAGAACAATCCTTTGCATGTGGAATGAACGCATCTTGTTTATCTTCTATCTTGAGTCATAACTCATAGCCACTGACCAATTATCTACGACTTACGCTCTATCCTTTCTGAATACCCTAGTATTTGTACCTATTGAAACCGCAGCCGTATATTTTCTTATGTGTTTGAACTGTTATTCAAACACTCAAAGTGGCACCGAAAAAATAGTACCTACAATTCTTTCAGATATTGTGCTCTTCAATTTTGCCGTTTGAAATAAATATTTATTCTTTTGTACTTAGCCGCAGAAAATGTCAAGTTTGTACAAAGCTGGTTTCCACACCAAAAATATTTTCCCACTGCGTTAATAATCACTACCTAGGTATTCATATATATTATTACAATACCTTAAACTGTTGTTTACGAAATACAATTTACACGACATTTTCCTTGTTTTATGTTTTCAAAACACTGTTCGATGAACTGTTACAAAAAACAAAAACAAAAATTAGAGATTTATAGCCAAAACATAATGTATGAAACTAAATTATTCCATAATCATTCAAAATGTCTCACTTAATATGCAGATAAATGTTTTGATTCAAATTTAAATAATTTATGTAAAATATCAAATTAAAATATATTAAATTTCGGCCCTCTTGAACGATGAAGAACGGCCAGGGTATTAGGCAGATTGACCCTGGCGATTGTCATGACGTAGAGCAGCTGTTTAGAGTTCCTCGTCGTGGCGGAATGCATTGTACACATGGCGGAGAATAATCCAAGTCTTCTTGATATCCCTGGCGGTATTGCCGGTCAGTTCAAGGATCTTGGAGTTGTTGCGCTTCCTTAGCTGTTCGTTTTTCCGAGAGAACACACTTCTCTTTCTTCAGACTTCTTCCAGGAAAATTTGGGGTTCCGATCCTCTGGATCGAACCCGTTAATACTCTTCCCTCACCTCTGCGAATCTCTCGGCAGTCGATTACCTCTTGGCAAGCCGCTGTCAAGTAGTGTTGTGCGTATACAATTTTGTAGTGCGGTAAGTACTTAACATAATTAATTATGTTACAAGCAACATGCCATTAAGGTAGATACTATATATATATATACGAGTATATGCTATGTGGGTAATTACAGTTGATACGGTTGCTCGTTATAAATAAAATATTAAATGACGTTCCGGTGCCTACCCGCGAGATTGACATCGCGCACTGAAATGAAATGAAACTGACATGACACGTAAAATCATCATCTAGGCATTTTCCTACTCACTGCTGAAATAATTCTCATTATCATAATCGTCGATGCGCTTCAGAGCCGGGATGGGGCATTCAAGGCTCAAAACTCGCGGAAATGCGCCTCTACAATAAGGTGACAATATTTATTAAAAAAAACCTTTACGTGATAAAAAAAAATAAAAATAAAATAATATTATGTAAATAACACAAAAAAAACATAAATGATTCCCAATATCGATAGCTATGGTAGAACAGATACTTTATCCATAGAATAATGACTTTATCAAACTGTTTTAACTTTTCAACCATTTGAAAAAAAAGTGCGATTTTATTCGTTCCACTGTAGAGAGAATTTTTATTTACTTTTCACAATCGTTTTGTGTCATTTTATTTTCCGTGGATGCGTCCTTCATAAATCTACCTGAGGCCAGTACCCCGATTGCCCCTTCCTTGTTGCGACTCTGGTGCACATACATATGATGTCAGACAAAATCTCGTTTTAAGTGAGATGCCCTTTGCTCTCCAATCTATAGAACAGAGAAAAAATATAATGAACGTCATTCCGCGATCACGGTAAACACAATTTGTAAATCATTGAAGATGTAGCATTTCAGGGTCATTCAGGAGTCTCCAACGTTTTCCAGTAGCGATTCGCATCCGTTAATAGTTTAAATCACGGGATGTAAGTTGACTACCCACCCATTTAAAATATATAATAATGTCTGCAAAAAAACATTATATTAGGTAGGTAGGGATTTGAAAATATATTTTTTTTTAATTGATAATTTCAACTAACATCAGTTCCATATTTTAATATATCATATTCGTATGTACTTTATTACAAGAAAACTACAATATGTTGTTTAACTAGTTGCTGCCCGTGTTATATCACGGAACTTGACTTGCAATGTAATCTAACACAGCGACTAAAAAAATAAAGATCCGACAGTTAAATGACGCTCAATTTATTGATTTTGTAAAATATATTATAAGTAGGTACCTACTTAGTCGCTTGCCGGATTTGAAAAAGTTTTTTAAATTCGGTTTTTCATCCACAGTTCCAATTTTGAAAATTTCACACTCGTACGTGCGTGCTCGCAAATAGTTGTGTTGTTTAAATCTCTTTATTTTTAAATTATACGATAATTATTCATAAAATAAAAACTTTTTTTATAGCAAAAGAGCCAACATTTTTTAAAAAACATGTACAGAATATACTATTTTCAAGTAAAAAACGTATACTAATGAAAATATTAAATAGTTTTCCCTATCATCAATTTTGATTACAGATGCTCATCAGACGAGGCTTATCTGTAACGAGGTATTACGTATTTTATCTTTAATATAAATAAACATATTTCCCGCTTGTGTCGCAGGATTGACAAAACTCTATAAAAAAATCTACAAAAGTGGGATAAAAAATATTCTGTTATTTGATATTTTATGTGGAAAGGCTATTTAATAAGATAAAATAACCTAAAAACAGATACGAATATAGATGTTTATGTAAAGGAAAAGAATTAATGTACTTTCCATTTATTTCAAAATGTGTTCTTTGAAACAACTTTTGGCAGTAACCGCATGACAAGCAGACTTTGTCTTATATTTAAACTACCACACAGTCGAAGATTTTTTATTGAGAACACTGTTCACTTGCATGAAATTTGGGTGGTATATTACATTGGTAGTTGAAAAACCTAAAAACTGTGTACCTAATACCTACAGCCCGCGAGCCGGAGGTTGGTGAGCCTGACAGTAATTAAAGATACTTGTAAGCCTCCTTTTCTTTTAAACAGAAATTACAAATAAATAATGGTGTCCTCAAATGTTTTCAACTAATGTATAGCGTACCTGCTTAAAGTTTTTAACCCGAACGGCCTCGGTACAGGCAAAACATATAGCATTAGTAGGATGAAATATAATGAGACGGTTTTATTTTGAAAACTAGTTGTTACCAGTGAAAAATCACGAGATGTAACTTGACTTGCTGAGAAAAAACATTAGTTGCTTTGATTAAATTAAATTCTGGAATAAAATTTTATTATTATTATTAATTCATCCATTTAAAATATAGAATAATTTTTAGGTTTTTAATTTTAATTAAACAATAATAATTATTATTTTAAATTAAAAAAAAAAACAATTTTGAGTCAAAAGTTCTGCTAGGTAATTATTTTTACGCGCGACAGCTGTTTCACCTTCTGAGGGCATTATCTGAAGGCGAAACAGCTGTCACGCGTAAAAATAATTACCTAGCAGAACTTTTGACTAAAAATTGATTAAAAAAATTTAAAATAATAATTATTATTGTTTAAATAAAATTAAAAAAACCTAAAAATTAAAATGGAGCTCTACAAAATAAACTTTAAAACCATAAATATATAGAATAATGTCTGCTGAAATATCTTATAGGTAGGTAAGCATTTGAAATGATTCTGATAGATTTGATAATTTTAATTAACATCAGTCCTCCATTTGAAAAGTTCACACTCGTACGGTCGTACGTACTCACATACGAAACTATTTATAGTCAATTAATTAGTAACTTGCTGTGGTGGAACAATATTTTGAATAGCAGCGCTTTAGCCCGTCCTGATGCGGAATTCGATTTCTGGAAAATGGAAGTTTATAAAACTCTGACCTCACTATACATTCTGGTTTAAAAGTAGATCATAATATAAACGCCATTGGAGGTACGACTTGGAGTGGGGGCACTGGAGATGAGTTCGGAAAACAAAGAGGGAGGATGTTCAAACAGTTGTAAACGAACAGTGCTAGTCGATCCATGGAATTGAAACATAGTCCGCTCAGGATAAAATATAATATCATGTATAATCCACGAGTGATAATAATATTTAATTAGGTAAACGGTGATACTTTGCCGGTATTAAAAAAAAAGAATTGGTATAAAAAAGAAACTCAAGATTGAAAAGACGTAAAAATCTGCAGACGTTTTTTCAATTTTCATTCTGTCTTCAAAGGCGTTTAAAAGTTACAAAAGGCTTTTATATTTAATCCGTCTAAAGTACACCGTTGTACACCGCTTGTGGGATTCGACGACAGTGATGTTTTCAACCTGCAACGTAACGTCTCTGCTGATGTAATATATCCAACACTTCCATTCGCACGCTGAATGGATCCAGCCCAGTGTTTTGTAGCAGCTTTGCGAGTAAATAACGAGAGTGCGGAGCGAAGGACAGTAAACAATTTATTTAATTAAAAAAACATCAGACCAGAAAAAATGTTACCTTTATTTCACGGTGTCCTGACGGTGTACAAATGTACGACATTTTTCTATGCAGTGTTTGTTATATTTGCCCGAGTGCCGAGTGTGAAGGCGGACGCTAGCGGCTTCCTGGACGCCCTTTTCTTGGGGTGTTTGAAATATTTTACCACTTGGAATATGGTAAGTAGACTGAATTACAATTTGTCAACCTAAGGCCGTATGCACACGGATATACTCAAAATAAAATAATTGGTTTGTGATTGAAATTACTAGCCGGTTACTAACTCTTTAGTGACGCAGCTCCGCACATCCGGGCTACTCAAAAGTGATCGAAATCGGTAGTTTTCTGTGCGGTGTGCAAGGTGGTAAAATTATATAAAAAGAGATATTTTTCTACTTCTCCCACTAATTTTGTGTTCACTTGTTGAAATTTATATAAAATTAAATATACACAATTAAATCATATAAATATTATAAAATAAAATGACAGTGTAACAAGAAACGTTGATGTATTTATTCGGACGAGAAACTAAGCGACTCGAGTCAAAAACGAGTCGACAGGTCGAGTTTCTTAGCAACTGGTTACTAAAGCGTTAGTGACTGTTTAGTGACGGTAGTGCCGTATGCGATGTCTCGTTTAATTACAAAGGTTCAAACTCATCGCGAACTGGTTAGTACTTTGCGTCCGTGATGAGTTTCTTTAGGGTATCTCCGTGTGCAGAGGGCCTAAGCGTGAGTGTGATTTTTTTAAGGAACATATTGGCCGGGCAACCAGATTTTTCGAGATTTGAGCTCCCAAGGAATAGGCAAAGCACATAGCATTAGAAATAATAATTGCACTTTCACAGTTTTCAAATTAGTTACTTTGTGGTAGAACGCGCAACAGTTTTAAAACTGAGGGACGGCGAAAGAACCAATTAAATGTAATAGCTTAATGGTCTCAAAGTAATTTGACTCGTCACCACTTCAGTTCTAGTGTTGTATCAGTTTCCACTAACGAATTTGTCACCAAATAAATCGTTAGTCTTGTTATAATAAAATAGTGGTGTAGGTATATAAATATATAAACTTTAGTGAAACTATATTGATATATCCTTTATGTAAAACTTGTGTGTGTGTATATTAATTTGTCAATGTATGTTTGGTGTTTAATTAATCTCTACTCTTATGAGTCTCTTTTCAATGTTTTTATTCGTTTCTACCCTTTTCTTTTGTACTCCCCTTTAAGATTAGTATGCATTTGAAAAAATATTATTCCTTTTCGTTGTATAATATTGTCCTTCCCGGAATGAGTTTTTTTTAACTCATTCGAAATTATGTATAAAAAAATGTTTGTTTTGTACTATATTATCATTTTAATAAATAAAAACATTTTCGTATAGGCTACAGCAGCTTTTCAAATAGATGATTATTTTGTCATAGAAAAATCCTGAAATTGAAAAAAAAAAAATATATTTATTTATTGTAAAACTGGTTTCATTTTTGATAATTCGGAACCAAAAACTAATAAACAATAGGTTCTAATTTTTTTACTTTGCCAATTTTTATAAAGCATTTTTGTAAAATATCACTTGGGCGCTTTACAAATCTACATAGACAGTAATTTTAAACTAAAGTTAGATTTAAAGTGTTTGGTGGCCTTGCATAGACAAAACTAATATTTTAGGGTAGGTACTACTTGCAATATCGGAAATCTTCATAGATTTCTATTTGAGAAAAACTAAGAAAAAAATGATTTGCTTCGTTTAAATTAATTGACTTTTTGAAAACAATAATTTACTAAATTATTAATTTTTAAAATGGCCATATTACAATGTTTCTAAGTGGATTATGCATTATATTTAAAACTTATAATTTACACGAACCCACAATGTTAGGACGGGGTGTGGTGAGGTGAGGTGCTGAAGTAAATGGAGGATGGATCTAATCAGAGGGAAATATGTGTTGTGTGGAGATAAACGCGTGGATTAGCTCCTGTTTGGTACTTTTGATTGAATTGTTTTTTATATATAAAAGGCTGTCGGGAAAACTGCGATAAAATGCTTATCGAATACTAACCACGAAAAGGTACGGACACAGGAACAGGGTGCATTCTCCCTCGTGTGAGATACACCTTACAAAATATGTGATGATAAGTTCAAGTTCGTACCTGAACTATTGATTCTCTAATCCAATAAAGAGTACCGATCGCCTTGCTGGCTCAAATATCGAGGTTTTTCATCAGTTAAACTCTTACCCTGCGGTCATATGCACCATGGTTAGCTGCGGTAGCTGTGTCTATGTGGTCGCAATATCACAGTATTTTTTCACTGTTGTTTATGATTATGTGTTCATAAACATAATTCCCGAAATTCTACAAAACACCATCACAGATGCTCCAGGGGGGCGGACGAAATTCTTGACATATTGGAACATGGTTCGTATTTTATTTTCTTCTTCGTGACCTTTTGGGCATAAGTCTCCCTCGTATCAATTCATAACGTCCACTTTTACGCTCAATTTTATTGCTTTCTGGCTGTGCATTTTGTTGATATACGCCTAAGGGAGGTGTTGAGGCACCTTCTTGTTTTTGGGGAAATAGACAAGTTTTCTAAAGGCGTCCCATCTAAATTATTTTCTTCCCTCAATTTCTCTGGCCTTTTTACCTGATTTCAGAACTTGTAGCAAGTATATGAATATTTTCCCTCATTTTCTTAAGATGTTCCAACGATGCATATGCGCAAAAATGCGGTATTTTTATAGTGAATACCCCAGAAGAGTCCCAACTGCTCCCAACCGTCTGGAGCCAGTGGGATTATGGCATTCCCGAATGGAGTATGTTACGAGGTTAAAGGTAGCAGGGAGGGGAAGAAGATGGGAAAGAGGAAGGTTGGGAAGTGCCTGGCTATTCGAATCTGGTCACCAAACACAGCTAAAGCCATTTCAAGCAACGTTTCTAGTCTGAATGGTGGTCTTTCACCAGGGCGATACTTAGAGTGTCTACCAATCGGCACCATATTGAGAATTTCGTCATTGTTCAAAAAAAGACATGAGTGGAAAATAATTTGCGATTTGAAATCATATTTCGAAATCTTACATTAAACATAAAACTTTCTCTTCAGTTTTAAAAAGATTTTGTTTTTTTATATTTGTTTCACTTTGCAAAATATTTTATGATTTTTTTTTTCTCAATAAATGGGTTTTAGCTCGTGACGTTATTATATGCAAACTATCATTCTTCGTGTACATGACAAAAATTTTTTTTTTTCGATTGACATTTTATAAGACGATTTTAGCTAGCGCAGGTTGTTTTAACGAAAGTACTCTTTTATCATTTGATCAATTTCTTCTATCATAAGCTCTATGGTAATTAGTTAAGTCTTATTTGAAAACAACAACTCGATAGCATTTACATAATTTGAAAGTTAACTTATGGCTGGCTTTATTTTTCTAATTTATATCGTTGGTCAAACGGCAGAAAAGAGCACTTGGATTATCTAACAAAACTATACTGTGCATTTTAAAATGCTTCTGTTTCGAAAGTATTAAAAATGTAATATTTTGAAAAGTTGCTGCGGCTTTGAAGACACGATTAAAAAGTTTTAAAAAATACGGAATGGCTTAAAAATACTTCGTGGGCCGAATTGAAAAACCATGCACGCGGCCCACTGATCCTTTAGTGTTATACATTATTAAGAAATATAGATGCAAAATACAATCGAAAATAAAATCACGATTTTTTTTTGGCATGTTAACGATTGCATTGTAAATGCCCGTTATAACCAAACCCAATAGCATTCCTATCTTATTTTTCTCCATTTGGTCGATCCTACATACGCTCTATCAATAGGTGGTGGCACAGAGATACAGAGGTAGCCCAAGCCAAGGCAAGTGAAGTCAGTATTGTAAGAATTTTAACTGACTTCTCTAAAAAGGCGCGGCTAGGGATTTCATAGCCACACCTTTTTTACAAACGTTTTAGTACATTAGGGTTGCCACAAATCATTTTAATTAGCTTGATCTTGAATTTGAAATAAAAAGTGAATACATGAAGCATAACAATTATATTATTGAATCATCGCTATTTTCCACGTGGACCCATGAGGTATAGCTTTTACCAATGGTGAAGTTTTGTAAACAGGATGACAGAACTTTTATTTACCTCTTTTTTAAATTACATTAAGTATTTGATAGAATACATTAAAAAACTTCTTTTTATATCATATTTAATCGTATGTCGGTGATATCATACAGAATTTCATCACCGTTCAACCACTCGTTTTTGGCAGGTTTCCCATCGGAAAATTACTAAATACACACAGATCCATCAATTTATATCTTTAAAGTATTAATGTTTTGAGACAAGAGAATATTACGTAAGTGATCAAAGTTGTAAATTTTACATGAATACAAAAAGTGTGGTCTAAGATTTCTGTAGTATTATTTAATTATTTTCCGAAGGCCTAATCCCAAATATAGAAAAAATATTAATAATTTTCAAGGAAGTATGAGATTGATAAAAATGGTTAGTAAGATAGTTTTTTTTTTTTTAGGTTTTTACATTTTATTTAAACAATAATTATTATTATTTTTAAATTATTAACAAAACAAGTTTTTGTCCGGTTAAAATCTTCATTTGAAAAATGTTCTAAACAGACAGTACTGTGGAACTTGGGAATCAAATCTCCCCGCGCTATTGCACGAATCCAAAGTTGTCGCCTTATCTCATCTTTTGGGAATCTTAAAAATAGTTAATAAAAAAAAACGTTTATCACAGCCCTTAAAACATACAAATATTGTACAAAAAACGTCAAAGCAAGATATGGGTCTCTCTCTGACACACACATATTCCCGCCCGTGTAAGTAGATAGAAAGAGACAAATATATATTTAGGAATACGGTTGTTTTTTGTGTAGCCGAGTTGTTCTCGCCTACAAGATCCGGCCATTTTGATATAATTTGTAAACAAACAAACAAAACGATACCAAAAAACACCATTTAAATGATTTACAAATACAAAACGTATAACATAACGTTTGCTTAAATAAGAATGAAAGTTTATAGTTAATATAATGTACATATATACTTATATAGGTACTTGATAATTCGATAACCACGATAGTAACGCGCTGTCATAAATATTATATAAACTACAGATTTACGTGTGAAAAGTAATGTGTTTAACTGATTTTTGATGTATTTATACATGCATTCATAGGACATGTCGACGTAATGCTTGGTTTATTTGTATAACCACTTTTTCACTGTATGTTTTTCAATGTAAATATACGACACATAACCTCAAAAAAGCGTTCGCATAACAAAACCACAACAGAAACAATATTAAATGATTTATATAGTCAACACATTTAACAAAACGAATAGCATAACGTGTGCTTAGATAATAATGGACGTTTATAGTATTTATGTACTCAATGATACGATAATTCAAACGCGATGTCAAAAAATATAAAACACTACGGGCTTACCTGTGAAAAGTTATGCTTTTAATACCATTTTTGATGTATTTTTACATGAATTCACAGAGCATATAGACATGATGTTTTGTTTATTTGCAAAACCTCTTTTCCACCGTATTAATCAACCTTATAGTAACCAAAAACAATAGATTTAAATTTAACGTCAAACCGACAACTTTGACATAAATTGCGACGTATTGAATGTAGGCGGGAACGATAATCTTAGAACATCCTTACCCTACGTTCAAGCCGTCAAAAAAATGTGTTGTCTCTTTTTCTCTCATGGTGTATGACGTAAAAACAGGGAGAAAGTAATTTATTATTATTTAGGATGGGTTGGGTAAAACAAATTAGCTATCCCTCCATTAAATTATTACTCCGAGGGTGGTAGCATGCACAACGCGATCGTGAGCATGCCGATACAGCCAACTTGCAGTTTTATTTTCGGTGGTATTTGTATCTGTATGACAGCCAAGTACCCGTTCTCATCTTGTTTTTGGTAATGTTGTAATATGAAAATAATAATCTAATCTACTGCAATATAATATATTTTTATATTATTAAAAAATATTTCGCTTATTATAATGACGGTGGTGGTCAGATGTCCTGCATTTTGGAAGGCTTCCAAGTCAATCTTAGCATCTGCTCAATACCGCCCAGTCCATAGATAATAGAAACCAAACATAGATAAAAAGTAAATTTTCTGTGGAAAGCGCTTGTCAACTGCAATAATTGCAATAAATTCGCTGTATCTCGGAAAGTTAATATCCCCCCCTGGTTTTGGTTTGTGAAGTGATTAAAAGAGGTACTTGATTGTGTGTTCGATTTTCAAAAGGACCTTTCAAGATATCGTTGTTTTGTTAAAATGCGTAAAGATAAATCCCTCAATGTCAACTCATACGAGATGGCTGTTTTCAAATCCATGAGGACCATAATGCACTTGATAGCCGCTGTGCATTTCGGCTACAGTTGTTATTTCGACTGGAACTATGTGAATATTCCCCCAACAGTGAACGCTTTTGGAAAAACTTTCGGAAACAAACTGAAATATTTGACGTTCTGGGATGCGGTAAATCTATTATTTTCTTACATATTTCTTATGATGTTAGCCTTATTCATTACATATAGGTATTGAAACACATTTATATGATAGAATGATAATTAATCATGTAATAATTAATGCACACCTCAATGTAAGTAGGCCGACATTCCTTTTATAAGTATTATTATGAAATAAAACTTCATATAGGCACGAAATGAAAGCACTCGGTTTAATATTCAAAAATATTAAAAACCTTCAGTTCTTATCAACAAAAATGCCTCTATGTCTATGAAGTGTGATAGTTAAGGCAATGACATTACAAATTTATAGACACGTTGTAGAGCTATCAGAGTGGCAAGCAAAAGATATGGTTGTTGCCGTACTTTCGATTTAGCATTAAAATGTCGCACGTCGCTAGAGGTTGTATACTATATCTAAACGAATTGCATAAATAAGTGCCAAATGCCCTTGTGTGTGATGAGAAAGTGTTTCCATCACACTGCAAACACTAGTAAAAGCCAAGGAATAATATTTCATTCCTAAGTACACGCAAATTATTTTATATTTTAAATAAAACGATTATTTCCTCTGTTTTCCGAAGTTTTTGTGCGCCATTAGAGAGTGAGATGGTGAACGTAGCAACACACAAGCATAAGAAGGACAACCTACTGGCAGTAGGTCGTCTTATACGGCCTTCCATATTACACACACACATATTCTTTGAACATCTTAAGAGTAGAGTTTTTTTTAGTGGTGCTGCTTGTGCATTTTTATTTTGAGCTGTCAAGTTGAAATGCTCCTCTCCTTTGGGCATCCTAGAGCAATGATGATAACAAAATGTTGTTTGTTCCAGATCTTGCAGACTGTGTACTTCTCCATTGCGCTGCTGAATGACTTTATTGGATCCAACGAGAATGTACCATCCAAGGTGCCGACCATCCGCCGCATCAAGGACTTTGTGTTCAGCGCATTGGCCTTCCCCATCGCCATGTACGTGGGTGTGTCTTTCTGGAGCCTCATGGCCGTGGACCGCGAGCTCGTGTTCCCCAAGGTACTGGATGCCTACTTCCCCACGTGGCTTAACCACGTCATGCACACCAACATCATGGTCTTCATCGTACTGGAGATGTTCCTGACCTTCCGTCAGTACCCCTCGATGAAGCGCGGCCTCGCCACACTCACCGCCTTCCTGGTGGTCTACCTGATCTGGGTGCACGTGATCTTCTACTACTCCGGCTTCTGGGTGTACCCGGTGCTGCAGGTGCTGAGCTGGCCCATGAAGATCGTCTTCTACCTGGGAAGCCTCGGCTTTGGAATAGTTCTCTACCTCACCGGAGAGTTCCTGAACAACAAGATTTGGGCCAAGCAAATATCTCAGCTGAAGAGGTCGGGAAAGAAAAAGTCTAACTGAATACAAAAAGTGTGATACAATTATTTAGTTCTCTAGACTGTTAGAATTTTATAAATTTTTTATTGTGTTTCGTATTTTTGTTATGATTTTAGAACTATAAACGTACTACTATATATTTGTTCATACAACAGGCTAGACATCATATCCTCAGTGAAAAGGCAGCGAGAATTTCCCCTTTTTTTGCTTCATTACATTCTTGGTGAAAAATAAACATACTGAAAAAAGAAAATATGCTTCCAAGAGTATGATCAAAATTGTTTTTTTATTCTTAAAATTCAGCTTCATTAAAAAATCGGTGCACACACAGCAAGACATAAGAACACTTAAAGCATGGCGCATTTTAGCACAATGTTTGTTTATAAGCACGTGTGATTCAGCCGCACATAGGAACTGCATGGCGTTGATCAAACGTAACAGCTGCGGACTGCCTTATCATTTGTTACCAATTTTGTTTGGTGTTTAATATTAATTCAGGGTCAAGCTTCAAATCACCAATCGGAGTACAGTTACTTCTTCAAGTTGCTGGCTTTGTACTTTAACCATACATAGATTTAGGGTTATAAGTGTATATATATATATATATATATATATACACCGTGTTTCAGAGTGGTACTGCTAAACTCCAGTGGGTGATTTTTCACAAAAATATAAGGAAAAATAATTTTTTTAAATTCATCAAGGCCCAAATATAAAAATCATGATGTATTGTGTATTTGCGTATGGTAAATTAAGGGTTTGTGAAACCAATCCTTTATATTAAACATTATACCGCTACTGGCTCGCTAAATGCACAATCTGTTTGACAGACTGTAACCTAACAACTAGTTGGCTATTTTTTTTCCTGGGTGGGTACCCATTTCCACTAGATTTTGGCGATGACAAGATAAAAAAATATTCTGTTGTAAAGCTACGACCACAATACAAGTTTTCGACAACATAAAAATAAAATGTCATCCTGAAACACGGTTTATATGTATGTACTTCCTTTTTAGGAATTAAACTGCATATTGTAATGATAATATATGTACTATGCCAAATTAAAAGTATATGGTTACTAGGTCTATTTCATCAACATCTCATCTTAACTGGTCCGTCCTTAAAGCTGAGACTATGGAAGTAAAAAAAATATATTCCTTGTTATTTGATTAATGCAATAATGTTTCATAGAGAAAGCACTTTCACAAAAAGTCTAAAACAAGTGTATTTTATTTATATTATTATCTATTGAGAACTGTTCTTGTGCACGTTTCGTTTATTGTTTATTACGAGGACCAGCTTAAAAACCGGCGCAGTAAGCTAGTCCTCAGTCAACCCTTTCGCCAATACTGCGTACTGATGACTTCACATTCACGAATTAGTCATATTATACAGATTATCATAAATTCTAGAGCTGATTAAAAAAAAATAATGTGTTCATTCTTTATTTACTTTCTAACTGTCCATATTGTCAAATAGTCACTATAAAATTACACAATCCATACTTAAATCTCTTTTTATTTGTATTTTTGTGTCTGTACCACTAAAAACTAGCAAATGGAACACTGCTTTTCTCATGGTCTTATTTGAGATGAAAATAATTCAATAAATCATTGTTTGGTCCAGTGTTGATGGTTAAGAAAGGACAGCACTTGAAAATATACTGGATATGAAAGCTAGTTTGTTTATAAAACAAGAAATCGTGCAGTTTCCAAAAGCATTCCTAATAGTATTTGTGTAATTCCTTTAAAATATTGCTTAGACATTCTTTTTCTAATATATTAAATATATATATCGAACCAAACATTTTTTTTAATAAATCAGATGTGAAGGTTGTATATTAAATGACTTTAATTTAGTTAAATTTGATGATTTGTCAATTTTGGTGTCTGCTATTGTATCTCATTACTGCTCACAAACTATTTAGTATATTTCAAGCTCTATACTCTGTACAATGTTCATGCTCGGTGAATAAGGTTGATACATGACATGCTCACGTGTCCGTACGCCCATTAGGAATTGAATGTTTGTGTCTCAAGCAACGGAGAAACAATTATTATTTCGGCTGCAATTTGCAAAATTAAAAAAAAGACAATATTGCACAAAAAACAGCAACTACATACTACAGCATGAAAATTCTTTGACTATTTAAAATTCATCAATTATTCCCGAAATGTATGAAGTGCACAAACAATATACCGACAGTGTTATCTCCGCGCACACTTGCTTCATAAACAGAACAGCTGGCAAATTTTGTCCAGCCTAGCAAACTTAATTCGCTGGAAGGTTGAGCAAAATTGTGCGTGAGTACTTAGTCTGTTTGATCCTTTTGTATGGAAAGTAGCTACTAGCTGACAACAATGCCCTAGCAGCTTTCAATAATATGGGTGATTAGCTAATGAACTCTCTTGTCTCAGAGTAACCATAGACTTGAGTTATCGGTAAAGTATACATAGGCACCTACAGTATAATTAAGAATAGAAGTTGTTAAATATTTTCATAAAGTCTACAAAATCATACAATCTGTTATAGCTTTGTGGTCACTGGTTAGGTGTTAGGGTATTTATTGGTTACAAGCCTCCCGAGCCCGGAACATGCATAAAATATGTGTAGCATGGCTCGAAAAACATTCTCTGTTGTACTATCCTGTCATTCCAAATTGAGAGAGGTTAGGGCAACATTTGTCCTTGTTGAACAAGGTATGCACTGCTCTAAATTTTCACAATTGCCAAACTTACAGCATTGGCGTGAAGCTAATAAGAACCAGAGTTAGGACCACAGGAGAAGATCATGTTATAATGTACAAGTACTTGCAATAAAAAAAGTGACTTACTTTTCTGTAAATTGCACTGTTGTTTGATAATAAATGTTTCTGTTCAATGTTCTTGTTTTCATTTTAATAACCTCATTGACATTATTTTTAACTAAATCTACCGAGATGTGGAGTAGATATAGCGATTTTGCAATAAAACTTAACAAACGATCATGAAGGAACTTGTACTTTGATAAAAAAAATGTGAATTATAAAATAATGATGCTGCATTCATTGAAATAAATTATTTTCTCCACCCTGGTAAAGCACCACCATTCAGAATTGGAATAATGCACTACTTTCCAGGAAAAGAAGCAAAATTCACCCAAAAATTCAGTAAAATCTAAGGATCACCCTATTGTCTTTTATAGTGGAAAACATTTTGTTGTCACCCCTCGGAGATACTTTAATTGTTGATTTTTTCGATAAATTGATTGGGATTAGTTTCTAGCCCATAATGGTTTACTGTATCACTGGTTTCAATTATCAATAGTGCGGATTTGAAGAACCTGTACAAAGATGAAAGCGATGTAAGAATATTGGATATAAGGACTCACCCCTGCAACCGCTCTCATTTCTTGTCACTCAATGCCGCAGTGCTGGAAAGATATGGAAGGTTTTTTAGGATGGAAAAAAAGGAAATTTGGACAATTGGTGTGAACATTTTAGAGGAATAACAATTATTAAGATGTGGAGAAAGCGGACATAGATTGTAAATGGGTAAGTAGAGGATGACGGGAGGATTTACTTTATCAACAGAAAAGTTGGTATATCAAAGTGCATACTAATTTCGTACATAAATGAATGGCGCCAGACAGTGTAACACCCCTAAAACAATTTTATTTGCGTGGACATCACAACACTGCTAAATTGCTTTAGCTGGTTGGTGGAGCTCGAGGAGTCCATAGCTATGGGTACTATCCGGGCGTAGCTAATTCAATCCGCTGCAAGTCTAGGGAGAAGAAACTTAGACATACTCTGAATGATATTTGTGAACACTTTGGCGGCATTTCAACTTCCACAGTTCAAGAGTAGCACATTCAACTGTCAATATGTAAAGCAGGGCCATAACGTACATCATATAAACATATCTTTCAGGACGGAAATAAGAAAAAGGGTTTTTGTAAAACACAGATTTATTGTTGATTTAATCAGAAAACAAAATTATAAAAGTGTGTCGCTTAAAGTGATTTGTATAAAAAATAAAAGAATTTTGAAAAAAACAGTATAAAGTTGAACAAGCGCATTCTTGAAAAATACCTCACCCGTGGTACCTATAATAACCGTACCTACACGAAATTTCTTTTAGGCGGGTAGTCACTTTTTGTAAATAGTGCTACAGTGCTTACCACGGTAACATAGCTACAAAAAAATATAAAACAAGATTAACATTTTAATTTCACATATGATACCTTCATAAAATTATAATATTTTTTTTTCATTACAATATATGTAATAATTAAGCTGAACAATTTTTTTGTGCTATCAATAATACTTAATTCTAAAAAACAGCAAACATTAGCCTCATAATTTATGTAAATACTTTTTTTTTCCAAACCTCTAATTGATTTTATCACTATACGGATTCAATGTCAACGTCTTCTCATTTAAGTACAAACCAATCAATTAGTTAGCGTGCAGTTTAGCCTCTTAAATTTCCAATATTTAAAAAAAGAGTTTTGTGCGATAATGAGTTCTAATAACTCACCATGATTGCCGTGTAGCAAGATATAAAATAATAAATATTATAGTATACTTTCAAATTAATCTGCTATGAATACCACCAAATGAAGATAAAAAAACACACTGCGGCGCAATGCATTTAGGAGAAAAAAAAACACTTTTATATCATTTGTAGTAGGAACTTTAACCTTTGGAATGCCGGATTCCCGCAAGGTACAACTTCAGTCATACCTTGCAGACTGTAATTTCGTAATAATTAACTTGTGTTTTTGTCAATTATGCTATCTTCTCAGATGTGTTTATTCTTTTTTTCAAATTGTATGTTAATGGTATAGGTGGTTTTTCTGGAATAGATACTTATATTAGGAGAATTGTTTTTTTTCTCCCTTATGTCACTAAAAATAGTTTGATCAAGAAATGGGAAGATTTTTTAATATAATTGTTGACCGGTTTTGAAATCACCCTTCCAATGTAAAGACAATATTATTGTGACGCCTACAGCGCCCTTGAGGTGATCTTTCGCAAAAACAGAGCTATACAAATTATCCAAATATTATTTTTATGAAGGGTTCTTCCGAAACCGGTTGACAATTACATATATTTAAATAAAAAGGTAACAACAAAGATATGTCTTTAAATTGTAATAAAATAACTTATTAAAGCTTTACGCTTCATTGTAATATTGATTACTGAAGGTATATAAAGTAATTGCAAGATCTGGAAGTGAATTTAACAAAGCTAAAGAAATAAAATATTGTTCATAACAGTGTGACAGTCAAATAAAAAAATATATATTCATGAAGATATTAAAAAATGAGAAATAATTTATAAAACCTTATAATATGTTTGCCTTGCGCAAATAATAATAGTAACAATAATTACTAAAAGAAATCTTAAGTAATAAATAGCATAAAAATAAAAGAATTATTAAGTACCTTTTCTTGTAGACAATATAATCAAATTAATTTTATTGCACATAAAACATATTTGATAGAAACTATGTAGTATGTATGCACTTCATAACGTATTTATAAGGTTTAAGCAGTATATTGTAAAAGACAACCTACACAAATTATGCATTAGTACCAATTCGTTGCACTGGCAAAGCCTTCTCATGACTTGAATATGAAAGGTCGTTGGTAAAAACTTTCCTTTAATGGCATTTACCGTTAAGTAAGCCGATGATATAATTGAAGTTGGGTAAGCCATTTGTTGACAGCTCTGAGCACCTGTGAAATCGCATCAGGAGTAGGTCAATCGTTTTCTTGTGGTGCTATCCGTCAAAGGTAGGAGACCTACCATGGTTTTAAAGGTATCCGAGCCCAATTTCTCAAGCTTTAATCCCTCAAACCATAATTGAGAGACACTGTATTTTTAATTTCTAAAAATGTGACCAAGATATGCAAGTTTCTCACTTATTGATTGCGAGAAATTCACTTTCGTACTGCATACAAACCAACATTTCTCTTTAGTTATGTGTTCTATACAGGATACTTTTAGCATTAACAACTGGATAATTATGGTAGTTAAGTTGCGACTTAAGAAAAGGCAAAGTGGCTTGTTTGTTGAGGTGCTGTCATATTAGCTAAACTACGGTTCTGCAATTTGCCATTGGCCTCTCACCGCCTAGTATTATGCACTGGTAAACCGTGCCAACAGCACTATGCACATTTATTAATAATAATATTAATATGTAATTGCAAAATTTAATACGAGCAGTAATCAACATACACACAATAAGAGCTACAATACACCAGACAGCACAAATAATACATTAATATTCTTACTAACTAGGTAATCACAATCAAAATAGGTATATCATTTTATAGAAAAACAATATTATAAGACTTCCTTTAAAAGAAAATTTTAAAATGGTTTCACGGTGTAAATATAAATTCTATATATTTCCTTAAGATAGAGATTGACTAGGCTTGTTTGGCTCGCACAAATTGAAAACTAAAAGCTCAGGTTCATTTATGTATTTAGGTGCGGTATTCTACTCGTCGCCCAGTTGGATGTATGAAAACTAATAACAACAATACTGATTAGTCAATCGTAACAACACAAACACACTGCATATGCTTTATATAAAGTAGCTCAATTCAAAGATTTACAAATCAATTATTCAAAAACTTAAGTACAGTCAAACGATAAAAAAAAAAAAATTGTATTATGTATATAAATATTAGTTTAATGGATAAAACTCTCAGAATGCATAAGATAAAAAAAGATTTCATCCCCCAATAAGGTTAGGAAAGGTCAACTTAATTCATAAGAATAATCAATTATTACAGATGGTGATTAATTAATACCTGGTTTTTAATCGACCTCTGAAAGTTTGACATGGCTATGAAAAGGATCGCTCTTGAATTCGTCTAATTATTTTATCACGTATTTGAATGCACTCCATATGCTTTGAAACATTTGAAAACACGTGACACGTTGCAACTGTCAAACCTCAAAACATTAGAACCATTTTGGCTGATGTGGTAAATGCTTAGAAATGTTTGTGTGTTTACAATATGTAGTTGTTTGTTATTTTACTTACTGAAAGCGTAATTGCATTGCTTGAATTTATGATAGTTTCGAGTTTTAGGGTTGGAATGTGTAATGGTTGATAAAAAAGACAAAATGCCATCAAATCCAACCTGGTATAAAGGTTCTGATGAAAAACAGGGCCTAAAAGCACATTAGAACTTATAATAAATTAATATTTAAATCGTTCATAGTATGGAATAGACAAATGCTTGTCACCTATAACAAACTGAGTCACCCTTTCAAATTTATTCACCAAGGCCATTTGACACAAATATTCACAATGCAAATTCATTTAGGATAATATAGATTCCTATGTTTTTCATATAATATTACGTTTCCCATAAAATCTCCAAAACACATGCCAAAATTTAGAACCGTCAGATTGGAAGATGTTGACCGGATTCTCCAGTATTCTGGTTCCAAGCGATTACGATCTCCATATTAACTCTCAAGAGCCGAGACTCTTGAAATGGAATCTTTCACGCAGATTCCCATTCTATTTTATGTTTTCACGCGTCGTCCAGACTTTGCCTGTCCATTCCGCATTCCATTTTTGGGTAAATGTCCATTTCTTGGCAATTCTCCATTTGCAAAGCGACTAGCCAAGGAGGTGTTCTTTCGTGATTCAAAAAGTACATCTGAATCTGTGTCTGAGTCAGATACAGAAATCTTAGTAGCGGCAACTGAAGATAAATAACACAATACCAATAGTAAAATATTAATTATTTACATAATACCTATCACGATCTTAGAAATACTTACATCTAGCAGTTTCCTCCTCATCTCCACCCCCTAGCAAGGTGTACCGGGCGATTCTGCGGTGAACTGAGTTATTGGGAGAACATAGTTTTTGCATGAGGCAACAGAATCCCCAGATGATGCCGACTATTGAAAGGAACACCAAGAGTCCTCCAATAACAACATACAGAATGGACCAATCTAAAACACACAAACAAATAAATTAATCAAAAACATATTTCAAGAATAGAACCTCATTCACAAAAGAAGTATTTTAGAGTGATGCAATTTTGGCCATTCTGGTTCGAAAAATTCTACAAAGACTGAAACATATTTACACAGCATTAATCATTTTGGTAACAAAAGAGAAAAAAGCAAAAAGACAAATGCCAATCCGAATATCAATGAAACTTGGAGAAGCTCCTGATTTGCACAAATCCACCATAACTGTGTTACACAACCCTCTTTCACTTCATCCATTCCTCTCACTCAAATTCAAACTTATTAGCTCCTTCTGGAATATTCTTTACTCTGCGGTTAAAAACCAAATTCTTTACTTTTATTTAACACAATTTTAATGTGAAATACACGAAATAGAATGGAAACTACGAATTCCAGATAAAATATGATGAAAACTTTTAGTTTCTTACCACAATTTGGTTCCATGTCATCCACAAAGGAAGTGAATATGTTTTCCATCCAGAAGGCCTGGCAGTGGCACTGGCGGGTGGGCTCGTTGCAGGCCCCGTGGCCCGAGCAGTTGTTCTGGCAGACCACGGTGTCCACGTTGGCCACGTTCAGCTCCAAGAGCCCCGCATCCCGGCGCAGTTTGCTCTTCAAGCGCGCCACCACCTCGGGGCCCGGGAGGAACTCCGTTGGCTTTTTCTAGGAAAGAAGCATAAAAGTTATATTAGAAAATGGTTATTGCTGCGAGTGGGATTTGAGCTCTGGGCTCTTTTTGCTATAAATAAAGGTTTGCAATAAAGAGGCCTTTAGCGGAATCCAAATTTCAATCAGTATTGATAGTTAAATATTAGGAATATGTAAATTTGAGGTAAAGAATCAAAACTCACAAACCCACCATAGTGACATTGTGGGAAACCGAAAAAAACTGTTTTCGCATCACTGTTCACAATTTATTTATTTTTCTTATTAAATTTTATTAATGTGAAATATATTGGTAATGAATCTTTCTTTTGTAGAACATCTTTTTTTTTTTTTTAAGATTTTTAGTTTTGCTACCACTTTGCTGCCAATGTTCTGGAGTTTGTCAGTTTTGTTATTCAATGAGAAGAGTTAAGTGAGTTATGGAATGAATAATAATTAAATAAAAGAATACTTTGTTTTAAAACCACAGAATTTACTATGATGAAGGCCAACCGGTTTCGCTTGGATCAAGCTTCGTCAGGGCACATATAATAACTAAAGAAAAAATACAGAGTTAACAGGTACAACAGTTAATGATAGAGTGAGACAGTATATAATACAAAGAAGGAAGAGAGAGAGCACATATTAGAGGGAGGGAACAATTGAAAGTGCTTAATATATATTACGAAGAATTGGTAAATAAACAAGTGTACATAATAGAAAGATAATGATGTAATGTTAGGGGCAGACAAAGATCCTATATTGAATTTATATATGAAAACGACATTTTACATTGTTGCTGGAAAATAAGCTATTTCCATATTCATAACTCACCCATTTAATTATTATTATGTATCCAAATATGGAAATAGCTTATTTTCCAGTAACAATGTAAAATGTCGTTTTCATTTATAAATTCAATATAGGATCTTTGTCTGCCCCTAACATTACATCATTATCTTTCTATTATGTACACTTGTTTATTTACCAATTCTTCGTAATATATATTAAGCACTTTCAATTGTTCCCTCCCTCTAATATGTGCTCTCTCTCTTCCTTCTTTGTATTATATACTGTCTCACTCTATCATTAACTGTTGTACCTGTTAACTCTGTATTTTTTCTTTAGTTATTATATGTGCCCTGACGAAGCTTGATCCAAGCGAAACCGGTTGGCGTTCATCATAATAAATTCTGTGGTTTTAAAAAAAAGTATTCTTTTATTTAATATAATGTCCAACCACCATGTGATTGCTTCTTATGAAAAAAAAAAAAAATGAATAATAATTATATATTTGGAATTAAAAACAAAATTCAGGGCTATAAAAAACGCTGTAGTTAGGTACCTAGTACTTTCTTAAAACATAAAAACACAAAAATATAAAAATGAAAGGATAATAATTTTGCAGCGGCCATGACAGATGACGTCATCAGAATCGGCTCCCATTGGCTGAACTGAAGAATGTTAGTGTTATTATTTACCGGTACTTGGACATTGTGAGTTTTGAAATTGAATGTCATTTTTAAATAGATTTTACAGCAGATTTGGTGAGTTTCTCAATATTTTCGATTCATCAGTAGGTGGGTTATGTGAAAAAAAAAAGATTTTTGAAAATTATGGGGTTTGTGAGTATTGATTCTTTACCCCTCAAATAGTAGGCATGCTAGAAAAACTAATAAATGTAACTCAATACATATTAATGAATGCATACTTTAGCGTTGTGACCGCTTTGAAAGAACTACTTCTTTTGACAACAGTTCCTACTTCATTCATTGTTCATTGAACAAATGCTTCAATTGAAGTCGGTAGTTCATTTTAGCGTTCATTCATTTTAATAACTTCATTTCATTGAACAAATATTTCAATTGACGGTGGTAGTTCATTTTGGCCTTCATTTATTTCATTGAACAAATACTTCAATTGAAGTTGGTAGTTCATTTTAGCTTTCATTCATTTGATTAACTTCATTGAAAAAATACTTCAATTGTAGTCGGTGGTTCATTTTAGCGTTCATTCATATCATTGAAAGAAGTACTTCAATTTGCAGCAGTACAGTTGCGAAGGCATTTGAAACGAAGGCGATTAGTACGTGATTTTTATGGCGAGGAACCGGTTCCAGTGCTTTTCATTTTGAAAACTCTACCGACTAGTACGTGCTTTTCGGCGAGGAACCAGTTCCAGTTCTTTTGGTTTTCAAAGTTTTCGTTTTCAAATCTGAACTGAACAAATAAGCGGATAAATTCAAACCTCTTTTTTGCAGTTCGACTTCAATTGAAGTGTTCACTTCGAAGGGTTCATTTTAAAGAACTAACAATTCGTGAAGCATTCACAAAACATTGAAGTTTTTCCCAGCGCTAGCATGCTTGATTTAAAATACTTTGAGGTAAAGTATAAATGTAAATCAGTAATGGAAATTCTCAATTCCTAAAAACAAACTCACACAAACAAAGCAATGATCTGACAGTTGCGGAGAATATTGTCTTAATAAAACCCAAGCATCAAAATGTTGCCTTACCTTATCTATAACATAGAATATAAGCTGAGCCTTGGTGGTGAGCTGGTCGGCCCGCACGTCCGTCATGTTGATGGAGTAGGCCTCGCCCAGCAGCAGGCCCATCTTCTGCTGCAGCGAGGTGATCTGCCCGAAGGTGAGCGCACTGGCGGCCACGTTCAGCGTCAGCTGCACCAGGCTGCGCTGGTTGGGGTTGGGCTTCACGTTAATGCTCACCGTGTCCGTGTCTGACAGGCCCTGGTCGTCCCACACCGTGAGGCTGAACACATATCTGCCCGGTACTACGTCAGATAACTGAAATCATTCACAAACATTTGAAATAATGATGGAAATTTCCTTTACAAGAAAGGAGTAACCTGAACTATTTTCACTATTGAAAGAGCCAAAAATAAGAAGATTTATACACTGGGATGGATCCCTGGACATGGCATATGGTAAGGATGGAAGGCAGCCGACAAACAAAGAAACTTATTGAAAATAAGCAGGCAGGACTGGATGGTGTAATTAATTGAACGACTACAAAGCCTGTGTTGTATGCAATGTTTCACAACAGGTAATTGGAGTTACAATGTTAATAAGGAGGCAGGCTTCATAATGATACCTTTATACAAATTGAAACTGTCCCTGCTTAATCCAGTTGGGCAATTAGTGGTAAACGTAAGGTCGATAAGAATACTGAATTATGTATGCATAATGCTATTGTAATGTGATGATTGTAAACTGATTGAAATATGTAAATTAATAACCAGTAGAACGGGCTGGCTGTCCGTGTCTCCGACCACGTTGCCGGCGGCAAGCCCGGTGGGCTGACGCGCCCACTGCCACTTGGCTACGCGCAGGTCATCCAGCGACTGGCTGCCGTTGATCACCACCACACTAACGGGCAGCACCACAGTCTGGTCACCGCCGGCATTGGCCTTGGGAGCCGCATTCTTATCTGCAACAACCAAAATTATTCATTACCAAACATGACAACACAGACAAAATCTATATTTATTCTACTCGGATATTGATGGATTTCAGACATCCCTCGTAAACTCTGCTTTCTGTCAAAACTAACTCCTTTGCTTTAGTACAATTTAAAAATGGAACACCTTAAAACATATGTAATAACATATAATGGAAAAAAAGTTCCTACCCCGAATTTGTTAGAGTAAAACATAAAGAGTTTGTGATGTAACATGTCAGAATGAACAGAATATTAACTTGGAAATGTTATTATTACAAAGAGGTACACAGTGATATATTTATCTCTGAGTCAAGGGGGATCACTAGGGTATATTTAGTGGATACAAAAAAAAATCTATTGATTTAATAAATATGTATTTGGTTCATTTGTTAGTTCTTGTTTTGGCCATTTGCATAGATGAGTATGTAAAGCTGAACTTGAATGGTGTAAGTCTAGCAATGCCAGCTAGCAAAATATGAATGTCACACATTTATAAGGCTGCCTAAAATTCCATACAATACATTAACTGTCAAATATTTTTACACTGTTGCAAAATACTGACTGAAACAAGACCGTAAAGGGAAGGCAAAAACCATTTTCTTAGTTAATTTAGTCTTTCTTTTAGTGAATAGTGACTGTTACATGCTATTACATATGTATACATAAGACAATGTAGAACTTACTCTGGGTGACGGTAATGTTAACGTGATCAGTGGCGGAGTTGCCATTGTCGTCTAAAACGGTGAGCTGTATCTCATACTCCCCCTTAGTGAGCTTGGTGAGGTTACTGATGGACTCGTTGAAGTGCGTCAGGGTGGCATTGGTAGGCCCATCCACCACCTTCCACGTGTACGCCACGATACGGTGGTCGTCTGATGATTCCGTACCATTCAACATTACCCATGTCAGAGGAAGAGAAATATACTAAACCAAAAATACACCCAGTTAGAATAGCATAGAATAAATACATTATACTAATAAATGAGGTTAATTTACAATTCAAAAGCAATAAATTGTGAACAATAAATAAAGCATGCACTATATTTATATACATATTGATTTCATAGTTATGTTAATTATGTTTTTACAATAGGGATTCTAAAGGGGAAGCTAGAGCATTACTAGCTTGCTGTTCAATGGGCGTTTTTTTTAATTTACGGAAATAAATATAAGTCAGTGGTTAATGATTAACTACGTACATATTAGATGTGGTATCTCAAGAATGGAGAATCTACAATTTACGTACAAAAACATTAAACATAACCCGAATAACAAAACCACAGTTCAATCAATCAAAGACAAAAAATCCCGGGATACAAACAACTATTTTGATTCTTCCCACTTGTTCAGTCCAACTGTTTTCCCGCCTAAACTATATTTTCTGAACCATAAACATCTTTCCAAGCCAATTTCTTTGTTTATGTTCAGTACACTTTAAAAATGGAACACATCCAAATATGAAGGAAAAAGTAACAAGAAAGTACCTACCTCAATTTCATATTGATTATTCTCATTACCTGATGTTTCCCAGCTTTTGCGGTTGGGGGAGTGTTGGTCGGAGGTTTGACAAAAACATGAACATCAGCCGTTGAAAATTGACCAGAGGAATCTGTCACTTTTAATACAAATGTATACATTCCCTCAGACAAGTTAGAAAGCTGAAACAACAAATAATATTGACAAATCTAAATCAAGTTCCATCGTAATTTTTTTTTAATTAAAAACAAAAAATCTTCATAAAAAACTAACCTGAAGATATGGTGAGTGAGTGTTTTGCATGTCGACGGCCTTGTCTTGGTCTTGGGAAGATTTGGTCCATTCCCAAGTTGCGATTTCATGGTCATCGGTGGACAAACTTCCGTTCAAGGTGAGATTGTTGGTGGGTAAGTATATAATTATGTCTTGTCCTAGAAAAAAAAATTGTTTTGTCATAAAACATTATCCTGAATATTTAATATACCGACAATGTAACCTACGGATTGGATTACGGTGTGAGATATATACATTAGATAACTTTGCAACGCCGCACAGTATCCGGAAATCATAAGGGCCGAGGAATGAAGAATCAATTCTGTGTCAAATTAAGAATCAAATCGAAGGTGTTACGAGATTGAATTGATTAATTCATTCAATTTTACTCATATCTAATCAGCTGTTTACTGTCTTTTAAAGTCGATTTCCTGGTAAATCCAATTATATCAAAAAATGCTTCATAAAAAAGGTTTATATCTATACATATATTTATTAAAAATGTTCAAGACAAATTGTCTATTTTCCCTCTTTTACAGTTGTCATTTTCTTTGTGTTATCTTAATTGATTATATGAGCTTATTGGTGGTATAGTGCTATCAACAAATATAAGTTACCGGCATTGGCTTCGGGCGGATAGTCGGTGTGGTTGAGCACGGTGATGTTGGCCGTGGTGGAGTTGGTGACGTGGTCCGAGTCCTCCACGGTGAGGCGGAAGGAGTAGTTGCCGGGCAACTTCAGGTCGGTGAGCTGCAGCGTGGGTCCGTCGTGCAGCGGCGGCTGGTAGCCCAGCGGTCCCATGGTCAGTTCCCAGTGCCACGAGATTATGGCGTCGTCGTCCTAACAACATTAGTAACTCAATTAGGATTGAGAGATACCTTTTACAAGTTCTTTCAAAATGCAACAGGGAATGTATTCTTCAATAAATAATTTAAGGTTCTTAGAGCTGGGGTACTTTTCACAATTGTGTGTAATTTCTAACTTTTTTGTTGTTGTTAAATAACACTTGACTGTGTTATGTGATTATTTCTATTTATTTACATCTCTATTTCAATTTTTACATATTTTGTTTGGCGGGGTGTAACAATTATATCTTATTCTGTCAAAACACTCAGACGTGTCAGATGAAATAATTCTAGAGGCAATTATACGTATCAATACGTTGAAAAGTATCATAAAGGATGTATATAATGATATTTTCCAAAAGTTAATCTGGTGTCATCAATGATACCAAAAAAGGTTTATTTATGTGTGCACACTAAGTACAATACATAAATATAAAAGTATGTTTTATTATGTTTATTGTATGTTATAAACTAAAGTAAATATGTAGAGTAAAATGATTGCAATATTAATTTCACTTATCTCTTAGGGCCATGCCAATTAAAACACCTTATCAAACACCAACAACTGTTCAACCACTCATTAATGAAGAATGATTTGTGTATAAAAACAAAGTCTGACCTTGCTGTCACTTCCATCGAGAACGGCCCCAGTGTTAGGCAGTTTAACATTCTGCGAGGGGGGGGTGATGACCACCACGGGGGCCTTGTTCATGCGGTTGGGGGGTAGCACCGTGACGTTGGCAAAGGCCTCTCCGTAAGAGCTGGTCGCGCTTCCCGTTACCGTCACTTTGAAACGGTAGTTACCCTCCGTTAGCTGGGACAGAGTCACGGTGCCTCCATTTTGCTCTTTCATGTTGCCTGAAATATTCAAGAATCACATTTTTTACAGATTGTGTCAGCATTCAAATGCATTAACATACAATGTAAACAGTAGTCTAGTTATGTGTGAAACGTAAGGCTTAAACACAAAAACTATAAATACAAAGATAAAATTGATAATTTGATTGATTTGTTAGTTTTTGCTTCTCAACTTGTAAAATTATTTATTGTAATAATTGTATTCTTTCCAAACATCACGCCCGTCTCTAACGTATTTTATGTACTCAAATTTTAAAAACCAAGCTAAAGGTGATTTTTTTACTGTTGGCAAGTTATCAATGTATTGGAGGTATACTAATACTACCATTGTGTTAGTGAGAATTTCCTGAGGTATTTATTATACATAAACAACGGTTGGTCGCTTAGCACTCTTGGAAGGTACACCCAGAGCAAGTTGTTTTCTGTCATGCTTTGGAAATATTATTCTTAAGAAATCTGCATAAGTGATTTTTTTTTTAATCGTGCTGCCTAATGAAAGTATTGACTGGGACTACAGTATCATGACAAAAAATGATTTATAATGCATCACATTGGATCGATACTGTTTTAGCACGAACTAAATCCTTGTTACAAGAAAAAGCCCTTTATTTTAGAATATTAATGCAATGTATGTAAATATTATCTGAATTTTACCTGTGAACCCACTTTTAGGTTGGTCTACCAATTTCCAGACGTAATTGTAATGGTCATTGCTAGTTTTCTCATCAGGAATTGTATAAGCCGAGAGTGTTACTTCATTTTCTGGTAGCCTTACCTGAAAGAAAAATAGATTTATAATATATTTAGCCAAGTATGGTATGTTGAATCATCAAAAATACATTTAAAACTGCTTCTACTGTTTCATCATTGCAACAGATTCATTTACAATGTAGTAAAAGTATTTGCATAACAATTACAAACCTCTTTAGAGAGAGCCGATACTGTGAGCTTGTTAACGTTTGGTTTGGACGAAGTCTCGGTGGCATCTTTAGAATTCGGGTCAGCTTTGTCTGTTTTAGTCAGATCCGCACTCTTGGGGCTGCTGATCTCAGTCATCTTTTCAGCAGCCTCCATGGAGTTGGAGTACGGCGTCAAGAGCAAGGGCCTCGGGAGAGTGCACACACCGGTTATATTCCTGATAAATCCATCGCTACATTTGCACAATCCAGATCTAGATTTGCTAAGAAGGCGAACACATTCTTCGTTCAAAGGACAGTCGGTTATGACACCGTATTCGCAAGTGACTAGCTTCTCTGAAAAATCTTCCGATGCATCCATGATCATTTGCTGATCGCTTTTATCCATGAAATTTTTCAAGTTATTAGGTCTACTGAGGAAGTTATCTTTAGTGGCCATGTTGTCGCTGAAATGTGACAGCAGCTCAGATTCCCCGTCGGGAGAGAATTGCTGTTTATTATACTTGATGACATCCAGAGCACCGTCCGACTGAAGGCCGCCCCGGTGGTTGGCAGCCGCCAGGTTGTCCATTATTTCATCTTCTAAAGAAAGGTTGGGGATGTCTTGATAGCTTCCATAATTTGCTTGCTCCAAAACATCCAGCCAATTTTCTGTAAAACCAAAAACAATTATCGATTTTCAAGGGAAATTTACACCCGGCACTAAACCAGTTGACAAAAGCTGTATGCAAAGATTTGACAACAGCGTAAAACACCCTGACATGAAATTCTCACCATCTTCTAATACAGGGCTGACCAGAACCATAGTGACGTGTGTCCCGAGATGAGAATTCTCTGAGCGAAACAACGGCAGGCACAGCTCATTGCTGGCACACTCAATATGGTAGCATGTGGTGTCGTGCATGAATACCACGTTGCATGTCTCCAGCACACAACATCCCATTACACATTGCTTCAGTCCTTTAAACTTGGGCTTCTCTGTGTAATTACCCGCAGTCATGTTTCCTGAAGATAATAAATTAAACACCAGTGTTACACGGTAAAAATAGAAAATGGTTTGACAACTTGACTATACACATTTGATAGCATATGAATTATTTAAACCAGCAAAATACCTCTTGGAGCGAATCCTACGAAATTCCTCGGATGAAGTCGGGGACAGCGGTTGTAGCCATCGTTCCACAAGTCTTCATATTGTGCATCGCAACATTTTAATATCAAAAGAATATTGAGAAATGATGCAAATATTATATCCTTATATTGTATGTAATTCATTTTGCCTAAAGAATCTGAAATGAAACAAAAAATCTATAAGAATATACAAAGTTTTGAAGGAATGTTAGCCAAACCTAATTTACATACATGTGAAAAAGCAGGTGTTATTTCAAGTAACACAAACCAACTGTCGGTAGAGGTTTAATAATTTCAGATAAGAAATAAATATGCGGGCATGGAACGGCGTTGAATATACAGAAAAATAAATACAAATGGTTAACAGGTCAAAGAAAAATGAACCGTAAACTTGGGATACATTAAACACACAAGAGAATCCACAGTTAATTAAAATCACAAAAATAAAGGAGCGTGGGAAGAGGAAGTAGGATAAGAATCAAGATTAAACTCACGGGCATTACAATAATTATTATACACGGAGTTTGACATATGTCGCACTCATTATTTTTTTCTGTCAATACTAGAGATGTTCTATATTCCGGCCCCGGGTACTTTGTCCCGATGACTTGTCGGTCACTGGAACCGTCGATATTTTTTTTCGGAGGATAAGGTTATTTTTGGAACCGACTCCTATTTTTTCAGACAGTAAAAAAATCTAACTTTATTTTAGTTCTACCATTAATAGGTAATGATCGCAAGATTGTAACAAACATTAAATAAGTTAACCTACATACGTATGAAATTCAAAAAGGTCTGATTTCTCTATTTATCAAAAAAATATATTTATAACTCAAAATTGTGAATGCCCCCCACTATTTTTACTTGTTTACGAATTCGTTAAAACCTGCTCGTGGCTCAATCTATTTGACATGAAGTGTGACGCGCAGCAAGCCCAAGGTACTGTCAGTTTTAAACGTGCCGTTCGCTCTATCGGTCGCAATTTTCTCCTGTCAATGACAAACATCTAATTTTCGTTTTTAAGTTGATCGAATGATTATTGCAATATATATTAGAATCCAAATTGCCCCGTCGGGAAGATTTCATAATATGCTGAAATAGATTTTTAAAACAAATCACTTTTCGTTAAAAAGTTAATTAGAGGGTTTTTAAAGTCAATAATATTTTCACTAAATCGTAATGTATATCAAATATCTCAAAGTTTGACGATTAAGTTTTGCTTTTAGAAGTGAAAATTGTAATTGTCAAGTAAGAATTGTAAGTAAGTGATTACCACTTTTTTTTTTCTTTTTAAGTTTATATTTTTATTATTATTTGGAAACTCTAGTAAATTACACAGACGTACGTCAAAAATAAGTGAGCAAATCACCGTTTTATTAAGTTAACTTTGTGTTCAATTTTTCTTTAACAAAGAAACGTGATAATATTTTCTCGTAATAGTCAATATTATAGCATAAACTTTTTCTTTGCTTTTGGAAAAAACTAATCGTAATAAAACTTTTAAAATTGAAGCTATGCAACCAATTATTAACTGTTTTTAAATTAATCGATCATAGCATTGTACAATTATTATTATCAAACTGAAAACAAAATTACATAATTGTTGTCAATAATTTCTTCCAGCGACGCTGGAATTGTTTATGACAGTTCTCTAAATTGTTTATGGTATCTACATCAAAATGGGCAGGTTATGGGCTGTTCGTGTTTTGTATTGTGTTGTTTCAAAATAAGTGAGTTGTAGAATATGCTTCGACATATCAAATTAAGAAATACGTAGGAAAATCGTAACTTCATGTTTAGTAGTGTTATTTGACGTTGAGTTTGCCGCGAGGAATAACTACTAAAGGTAAGAATAGCTCATTATGGTACAGGTCGATGTCATCTTACCGATTAGCTTACATCAGTTGCATATTTCGTTTGTAATATAGGTAACTGACGAAATCGAGATGGAATTTTCACATCCTCCTCCGAATATGAGCCTGCCACCTCCCGGTATGGGCGGCCCGGGCGGTCCGGGCGGTCCGGGCGGTCCAGGCGGCATAGGCGGGATGGGAGGAATGGGAGCGATGGGCGGCATGGGCCAGGGCGGCCGTGGCGGCATCCGCCACAGCTTCAGGCCCTATGCGTATCCTATGCGAGGCCTGCTGCAGGGCCCTATGACGCAGGATGATTTCGACGGCAAGAGACTCCGGAAATCGGTAATGAGAAAAACTGTAGATTATAATGCCGCTATTATAAAGGCTTTGGAGTGTCGGGTTTGGCAGCGAGATTGGCGAGACAGGTACGCTCTTCAGCCGGATGCCATGTACACTGCTGATCTCCTGCCGCCTCCTTCCTACCCCGACAATCCTATCAATGCTGTCACAACACGCTTTGTGAAGACGGCTACCAACAAGATGCGCTGTCCAATCTTCGCAGTTGCCTGGACACCCGAAGGCCGAAGACTCGTCACCGGAGCCTCTTCCGGCGAGTTTACCCTTTGGAATGGCTTAACATTTAACTTTGAAACCATTTTACAAGCGCACGACAGTCCGGTGCGTTCCATGGTCTGGTCCCGCGGAGAGGGCTGGATGGTCACAGGAGATCACTCTGGGTACGTCAAGTATTGGCAAAGTAATATGAATAATGTCAAGATGTTCCAAGCCCACAAGGAAGCTGTAAGGGGAATTAGTTTTAGTCCTTCCGATTCTAAAATAGTTACATGTTCCGATGATGGAACATTGAGGATATTTGACTTTTACCGGTGCCAGGAAGAAAGGATATTGAGGGGCCACGGTGCCGATGTGAAGTGTGTTCAATGGCATCCCACCAAATCCCTCATCGTGTCAGGAAGTAAAGACAACCAGCAGCCTATCAAACTGTGGGATCCTAAGTCCGGGCAGTCTCTGGCCACTTTGCATGCTCACAAATCCACCGTAATGGACTTGAAGTGGAATGAAAATGGCAATTGGTTGATAACTGCATCTCGTGACCACTTGCTTAAATTATTTGATATTCGTAAGATGGGAACGGAATTACAAATCTTCAGGGGGCACAAGAAAGAAGCTTCCAGTGTGGCCTGGCATCCCACCCACGAGGGGCTCTTCTGCTCCGGAGGATCAGACGGTGCTATTTTGTTCTGGAATGTTGGAACTGACAAAGAAGTGGGCTGTATCGAGGATGCTCACGAATCAATTGTCTGGACTTTGGCTTGGCATCCGCTAGGTCACATTCTGTGCTCAGGTTCCAATGACCATACTTCAAAGTTCTGGACGAGGAACCGTCCAGGAGATTTGATGAGAGATAAATACAATCTGAATACTCTTCCACCAGGTATCCAAGACGAACATGAGTTAGATGAACCGGCAATGATTCCAGGCATGGGTCCCGAGGACAAGGTGGAGATATTCCCGTCCACGGATAAAGCTATTCCCGGTTTGGATCTGGACACCAGTGTTATTCCCAACGACACCGATAAAAAAGGAAAAAAAGTACCCTACAGCAAACCTATACCTCGCCACTTCCAAGCTCAGTGGAACCACACTGGTGGGGAAGATTCCGACGCCTTGGCGCAGGCCCTAGTGGAGTCCGTCCCAGGAGTCGTTCCACTTCAGCAAATTACTCCTTCCGCCATCATTGTTTATGGAAAGCTCGTACCTGTGGAGCCGGGATCTAGATTAGAGGCAGCTATTGCCGAAGGGCCTGTGGCTTTGAAGAAATTCATTGCATCGGGTGAAATAGAAGAACTACACGATGTGATGCCGCACAATGAAGACAATGAAGATGATGAAGACTCTGATTCGCAACAAGTCTCTACAAATAATGACAGCATAAAGGACCAAGATATGAGGTTCCCCCCTAGCACGGCTGAGCCACCACCGTCTAATCGACAATTCCAAGATGTGCACAACTCTTCAATGAACCAGAATATGGGAGGTGGCGACCCCAACTACCAGGGCTTCCAGATTGATCAAGAGAGGAGCTTTGACACCGATAATAGAATGCCTTTTACTAATAATACTAACCATTTCTCAAACCCTGACAGAGTGACACTGCTTGACACTGAGGGGAATTATCATCCCAATTCTAACAATAGAGCTTTTAGCGGAAGCAATGAACAAGAGTTTAGAAGCTTTGACGACTCCAGGAGAGGCATGTTCCAAGGCCCGCCAGACCAAAATAACTTCAATAACTCGGATTATGGCAACCGGCCCCCAGACGCCTCTTTGGGGGGTGAGGGGGATCAAGCTTACGACATGAACGGCATGCGCAGTGATTCCAACTCCAGGTTCCAGACGAGGAATGAGGGCCCACGAGGGGGGGGCTCCTGGGGCTACCAGCAACGGGAGGAAAATGGGCGCGGTGGGGTCAATGGACACCGCGGAGGGCGCGGGGGAGCTCCCTGGAGAGGGGGGCGAAGTCGGGGACGCTCTTCCAATTCTAGAACTTTCCGTAGGGCTGGTAGAAATAATCACTATTAATTCAATCTATTTTATTCCATTATTTTGGATTTAATAGGAACATTGAATTTTCTAAGGACTGCTGAGTGCGTGCCGACAATGTGAATAAAATTTTGTTCTCAGAAAAGATTATCTGAATACATTGCAGTAAATTTTCTTCTTCTTTTTTCATTGTTTTTCATTTGGCAATATTATGTATATTTTGAGGAGTTGTGGCTATTTCTTTTTTTTATATTGTCAAATTCACAAGCATCATGTCACCCAGTAAAATATGCAAACAACATTAACATTGTTTGTGTTGGTATGTTATAAATATTTCTCTGCCAAATATCGGAATGTTTCAATAATGGATTCCATACAAAACATTTTTTTCATTGAATAAATTAATATTTCGATATATTCTATTTTCTGATGTCATTTTTTGTTTTGGGTAATTGATGAAATAACCATTTTTATATAAATAGGTATTTCTTTTCTAAACACAGACCATAAAAACTAAAACTTTATTGCTTTATTATTAAAGCGCCCTCGAGATGATTAAATCACTAAACGACCGTATATTAAGTTCAAACATTCAACATTTGTCTTTTGGTCTTTTATTGTATGTGTTAAGGCCACTCTTTCCCTACTCGTTTTCCTTCCTAAAACAATTTTTTCCACCACTATTCCACCAATATTCCACCCGTTGAAATGAACTCCTTCGCTGTCGTTTCATACAATTTAAAAAGAAACCTGAAAGAAAAATATTACTAGAAAGTAACTATCAAAATTTTGTTACATTATTTCACTAGTAATAAGTGTTGCATTCTTGTAATTTGTTTTGGGTAAGGTAAATTGCTTGCAAGAAATGGATTCTTGTCATTTATTTTTTATATAGAAAGCTTCAAATATTAGGCTACAGTTAGGATCTGTGCTGGTGAGAGATGCCCCCAACGCTTGACCATGGAAATGGTTAAATTTGATATACCTAGCAGGTGAGATCTCATTTCAGTAAATACATACATACATTAGGCTTTTAAATATAGATAGAATGTGCTAAAATGGTTTTTCCTTCTTTTTTGAGGTTAATTATTGCCTCCGACCTCAAGTGAAGATATCTCGACAACACAAAGACAACGGACACGGAGGCTGGAGATTCTGAGATTGGAGTGCCGGAAGACCGATCCTGAACATTGTATCGTCACAACGGAAAGCCCTGATTTCTTTCGTAAGATGTTAGTTTGCTTTTAACACAATTTGTATAATAAAGTTTGATTGTAAAATTTGTGCATTTATATCTACCTATAGTAATTAAATTATACAATATTTTCTGAATAAAGGTTTCTGCGACAACAATAAAGGATTTTAATTTCTCCTTATTCCTTCAAACATCCTTATGTTGCGCGTTTATAAAATAAATAAAGCTCTCAAAATGTCATCGGTGAGGAAGAAATCTTTTCATCTTGTAAATTTCAATGTACTTTACGATGCTTGAATAAAAACACACTTCGAAATGACAGACCGTATTATTGAATTCCCTACAGTTTTTTCAATTCAACCCTCCGCTGTAGCATTGTAGAATGTGTTTTTCCCCATATTGTGATTCTCACCATTCTTTTACCTTTGTTCTAGGATGGAGAAGTTATGGTTATTGTTTCCCGTCTTGTGGCTTCTGCAATGTGTTTACATCCCCCGGGTAGACTCGGGCTTACACAAAGACAATGAAAACCATATCTTACCATCGGACTCCGATGATTACCACCTGGATCAAATCAACGGAACTCAAGACTACAGGATCACTAGAAAAAGCAAAGAGAACAAGTCCATGTACGACGGGCGAGAAATGACCTTGGAACATTGTGTCCGCAAAGCTAAGTGTGAAGCGCTCAAGACCAACTCCTGCCTGGGCTCCAAGTTGACTTATTCACACACCAGTCTCCACCTGACGTACAGCTACAGCCAGGAGCAGGTTCACGAGAAGTTGCTGCAGTACACGGCGCTAAAGCACATCCCCAACTGCTGGGCTGTGATACAGCCCTTCCTGTGTGCCACCTTCATGCCCAAGTGTGTGGAGGTCAATGGCCAGGACATGGTGTACCTGCCTTCCCTGGAGATGTGTCGCATCATCATGGAGCCCTGCAAGCTCGTGTACAACACCACCATCTTCCCCGAATTCTTGAAGTGCAACTCGTCGCTTTTTCCCCAAAAGTGTGATAATGACGTGAGAGAGATGAAGTTTAACACTACGGGCCTATGTCTGCCCCCGCTGGTTCACACGGACATGCAGTTGCACTATTATGAAGGCATGTCTGGGTGTGGGCTGCCGTGCCGTGACCCGCTGTACACGGAGAACGAGCACCAGCAGATCCGGCGCCTCGTTATGTGGGGAGCTTCCATCGCCTTTGCTCTGAACCTGTTCACTGCGGCCACCTTTCTCGTGGACTGGAGGAGCTCTTCCAAATACCCGGCACTAGTGATATTTTACATAAATGTCTGCTATATGATTTCATCAATCGGGTAATTACAAACATAACTTTTTGTTGTAAATGGATTCTTGTTAGATTGGTCAAGATCTATGTTCCCCTGGCAATGCATTTATGGAATATTTAATTTTCCAATGTTCTTTGGGATTCAAAAATATTTCAGGGCCTCTGAATGATATATCAAAATTCTAATCGGTGTTACTTTATCGTAATTTTAATACTTTTATTTCAGATGGTTGGCTCAGTTTTTGTTTGACTCTCGAGGTGATATAGTCTGTTCTAAAGATAGAACCATGCGGCGTGGAGAGCCTTCAGCTGGGGAAAACCTGTCTTGTGTCATCATATTTGTTCTGGTAAGATTAACACAGGCCACTTCATTTTTTGCTAGATCTCTTCTAGCATTCTATCCGCCTTCTATGTACTTCTACATGCTGATGTGTCAACTAATATGGATATCTCTCTCTATTATAGGTGTACTACTTTCTGATGGCCGCATGTGTTTGGTTCGTGATCTTTACCTATGCTTGGCACATGAGCTTCAAGGCACTAGGTGAATATCATTTGTGTCACTTTCCTCTTCTAAATTTAACAAAATTTCGAATACCTCTAAACAACTTTGTATAATTATCTAAGTCTTGCTTTTAATCTCTCAACTTGATAACCTTTCCCTAAATGCTCCTGCAATACCTAAAATGAATGACTTACATACAGACCATATTATTATGAAATGGGTGACGTATCTTACTTGGATGTGATGTATAATGTACGTGTGTGCGCCAGGCAAGATCCAGGAGCGCATAGATAAGAAGGGTGCGTACTTCCACCTGGTGGCGTGGTCGCTGCCGCTGGTGCTGACCATCACGGTGATGGCGCTGGGTGAGATTGACGGCAGCAGCGCAGTGGGAATCTGCTTCGTGGGCTACCTTAACCATGCCATCCGCGCCGGCTTCCTGCTTGGGCCTATCTCCGCAGTGCTGCTCATCGGTGGCTACTTCCTCTCCAGAGGTATCCGTTGCAACTATCTATTTTTTCATTTCGGTAATGGCAGTTTATTCCAACACAATTCAGACCACTTCCATTCACATCGTTACCACTGCAGGAATCTAATTTTCTTTACACTGTAATTCACTTTCAAGTGAATGTCAGCAAAACTGTTTGCACAATCAATATGAGGCTTGTAGAAACAAACACGGCAAAGTCCACCAATAATGGAAAATGAGTTAAATATGAGGTTCGAAAGAGTAAAAAAAATGCTTCATGATGCAATGTTGCTTTCCTAACAAACACGGCTCTAAACCATTTATTTTTACGGATTAAAATTGAGTTCCATAACAAACTCGGCAAAGTCCACTTCTTTCCAAATCAAAGACGGCAGTTTTCAAACCGGACCAATAGGGAGCCGTTGTAAATAGCTGTTTTCAAGATGGCGGTTTGTTGTTGTAAAACATTGTTTTTGTAAAAGTTGAGATATTGACAATTTCGCAAATTACCGAAAATGTCCGCTGACGTGCATAATGAACTTTTGTTTCCTGTTATTTTTTATGGACATAATTTTTTTACTTACTAAACAGCATAGTGGTAAAATAAATTAGTTTTTACTTACGATTTAGAGTTTTATTGAATGATATGATTACTTTATTAGTAGTTATTGTTATGTCATTAATATTGTAGAAATCATGCTGTGTGAAAAACAATAATGAATCAATGATAATTCCAAGCAACATAGAACCCGGAAAAGTTGTTTTGAAATCGTTAAAAGTAAGAGATGTCAACTATCTTTAGACCAAGCATTTCGGTGATAACTGGAGAAATCTTCCTGCTCTTGAATATTATTCCGCATTCATATCTTATTAAATCTTTAAAACAAATTTATATTTAAAAAATATCAGAATAATAGTTATTATTCTTTTCTAATTTTTTTCTTTCGATTTTTTAGTTTTTTTTTTTTTTTAATTATTAATTAAGTCACCATAACTTACAAACTTTTTTCAAAATATTTTGTAAGATATTATTGTTTTGTATTTCCATCAAAATAAATACTTTTTTAAATGTAAAACTATTTTTTTACTGACTTTGACTGCAACCTTGTCAAAAAACGTGTCCATTTCAAAACTGGCAAAGTCCAGTTGTGTTGAAAACAAAAGCGGCAGTTGTCAAATGTGAACAACAAACACGGCAAAGTCCACTAATAATTTAAATATATTTTTTGTTTCGCACCAGTTAAACTAATGTATCAAGAAGAAAATTAATGTTTTTAGTAAGTACTATTTGTCGAATTTATTTTAGTGACAGTATCACAAGTAATTTTTAAATTAAACGTTTTTTGTTCTTCCTCGAAAACTGTAGTCAATGGACTTAGCCGTGTTTGTTTCTACAGGCCTCATATGCAATATGTGGTTTTTTATTTATTTTTTTTTATATGTGATAAGATTCCCTGGTTGCACTATTGTAGAGCACAAGCCTTGAGGTCACTGTCAAATTCAACATCAGGCCTAACAAATTACTACATACTAGTTTTCAATGCCGCGCCAAGACTTATCACCAGCGTATCAAAATATTACCATATTTCAGAGCACCTCAAAAATCTTCACTGGCTTAAGAGTCCCGAAAGAATCCAGTTCAAACTTTGCTGGATGGTATTGAAATCAATTAAAGGAATGACTCCCGCATATTTATCAGAATTGTATTCCTAAAGATTCCAATTCGCGACAGTCAACCCTTAGATCGGCAATGTCATCGGCTATGGGAAGGTTGAAAGAACCAAAGCGCATACCAGACACAAGTTCGGAGAGCGTGCCTTCGGAGTGTCAGATCCCAAAGCCTGTAATAGCCTACCACATGATTTGAGAATAATAAAAGATTCAACAGAGTTCAGAGCTAAACTCAAAACTCATCTTTTCAGAAAATCGTATCCATAAATAAGAGAATTGCCCTAATTTACAAAGCTAGGCTAGCCCATTAGCATCTAAACTCACCATTATAATAACATCTTTTCATGCAATGATGAGGTGATATTTCACAAAAATAACACTATATAAAATAGCCAAGTATTATTACCTGAGATCCCGGGCTGTTAGCGGGCAATATCAGTTGTAATTAAATTGTCTTTTTTTTTTTTTACTAATTTCACACATTTTATTACTTTGCTTCATTTGAGGATCAACAGTTTGGTAAGTGTAAGACTTATATGTATTTCCAGAATATTCTGTACAAATATGGACTCAATGTAAAGTTGGATATCTGCATATTTAATACATTAAGCTAGTAAGCCATGTTCTTGAATTTGAAATTTTAATTTTTTCAGAATATTTTGTGACAAAAAAATATTGTTTGCTCCTGTTATGCAACCAATTTGCAGATAGACTACTTTATGTAAGGTACATCAGTGTGGTAAGATTTGTTATATAATCACATAAGTATGTATGTAGGTAGATTACCATTTATCCATTTAATCATAAATTTCTTAAATATAAATATCATTTTTATCCTTTTCATTCTGGACCATTTTTCCTAAAAATCTGAACCCTTTCACAGTATGATAATCTGCAACTCTGTAACCATTTAAATATGCACCACTTTTAATTTTATTTTATTGATTTGCCCAAATCTATAAGTGAGTACATATATGTTCAGTTTTGAAATTTTAGGTTATTTAACTTTACGGTTTACTCATTTTTTCTGTGTGAAGTAAGCTTGAGGAAATATTTCACAAAATACCGCTATGGAAACTAGCCAAGTATTTATTAATATTATAAAAATGTTATGCTTTTAAATATTTTATCTAAACTGCACAACTTTTTGTTTGAAAGTGGTTTTGCTGGTGGTTGCGGTCGTTACTTGTGGTAGATTGATGGCATATACGTTCATTTTATTTAATGAGTTGTTTAACTGCCACAGCTTAAGCAATAAACACAACAATATTTTCCATGAATGCAAGTAAAGTATTAATGAACCTTTTCTAAATGTAAATGAAATATTTGAAACATCAATAAATGTAAATGAAATATTTGAAACATCAATCGTTGAAACTTATGTTCATAGTGCGAGGGATAGGCGGCCATGTTTATATTCCCAGTACAACATACATTTAAACATACCAGACTATAGCTCGCTCGACTGGGTGTTATAAATGACATAAATGGTACATATACCATAGATTCCTTTCAAATTGTACCAATCTGTTTCCAGTTGCCCATTAAAAGGTGAAATTTATCCGGTCATAAATAAATAAATGGAAATAAGTTAGAGAGCGTTTTCTAAAATTACGAAAGAAAATAGCAAAAGTAAACTTCTCTGAAGTAACAGATTTCCAAAAACACAAATGACTATCCGTAGGATATTGATCCGACCACAGCAAAGCCAAAGAAAAATGACATTACATTAGCTATAGAAGTGATTTGAAAATTAATAATATTTGCAGGCCTCCTGACATTGATATCGGTGCAGACATCAAGCAAAGACATAATATCGGCACGCGCCTCTAGCAAGATTCGCAATTCCATAATGAGATGCGGCGTGACGGCCGTCATGACACTGGTGTTTATCGGCGCCACCTACTTCTACCACATCTATGAGTTTCTCAATTCCAAAGACTGGTATGACAGCTTCCGCCTTTTTCTGGTATGCCGCCTGACGGCCATGCACAGTGGCTCGGAGCCCGCAGAGTGCGTGCAGAGGCAGCGGCCCAGTGTGGCACTGCTACAGCTGCAGTTGCTGTGCCTCTTTTGCAGCGCGGCCGTCATGGCCAGCTGGGCCTGGACAGGAGCCACCATCGACACCTGGAAGAGATACATCCGAAGGAAATGTGGTTGTGAACTTGAAGAGCCTGTAAAACTCCAAAAGCACAAACTCATAGCTCAAGCGTTTGCCCGCCGCAAGGAGTTTCACAACCAGGGCCGGATGTCCATCTCTTTCCACAACACGCACACTGACCCCATCGGACTCAACTTTGAGCTGAACTCCGTGGAGAGCCACGACTTCAGCTCCACTTGGGCCAACAACCTGCCGCGCTTCGTCAAGCGGCGCGGTGCGCTCACCGGCGCACAGCACTCGCACTCCCAGTCCTCCAACAACGCTCCCAGGAGGAATTCACAGGTGCCTTTGCCTTGTATTTTATACATAATATGGGAGCTATCTGGCTTAACTTATTTTGCATTAACATTAAATGCACTTCAACGAAGGGCTCTGTCGGCATTTAATAATATTTGTATTTTTTATTTCAGGATTCACAAATTAGCTTTAGTCTTCGGCATGTGTCGGTGGAATCTCGAAGAAACTCCCTAGATAGTCAGCTGTCTGTTAAAATAGCCGAAGTGAAGACTAAGGTTGGCAGCCGACGAAGGATGAAACCCTCCTCTAAGTCGTCCCGGCGCCGCCCCACCAGGAACAACACTGTCTACACCAGGAAGGAGAGCACCACGTCAGTGGAAAGTCAAATTGGGAACCACATCTTGAGCGCTATGTCTTCCACTAAGGAAAGAAATATTATTAATCGGAGAACTGGAAATGCTGGACTGAGTCCGGAACAGGTTGACTTGCTGTTGGCTAATGGTAAAATGATTTTGCCTTTTCTACAAAACCAGGGTCTTACCACAACATCCGATGAGGAGAACGGATCTATGGCTTCTTTTAAAATAAGAGATAGTAAAGTTAATATTGTGCTTCGGAAAAAGGAGCTCAATATGAGTGCAGATCTAGCCGAGTCACATTGCGGCAATGGATTAAATATCATGGAATATGAAACAGACTCTGATACTGAGGGTGATCATAAGCAACTGGCCCGCATTAAACAAAGTAACCATCTGGATCCTATTTCTAGTGGGGAGTACAGGGTGGAGAGGGGCTCGGGGCGCAGAGACGTGTACCGCGATGTGCGAGGAAGCAAGAGCAGCTCCAAGAGTAAGTCCAGCCGTAGGTCGTCCAGGACAAGCGGTAGAATTAAATGTAAACGCCAAATGAAAGGTCCAAAAAGCATCAAGAGCAAGGAAGAAGGAATTAGATTAAGTACGTTCAAAAGAAAACACGTCCACTTGAATTCAGATGCAACTGTTTCACACAATTGTAAAAATTCCCTCGGATCGTCCTTTGATTCATATTGTTCCGAGTTGGGACCTCTTGCTCTTCAAAGCTCATTTTCTGGCGTTTCAGTTGAGAAAAACAATTCTCGAAACAGTAAAAGAAGTTGCGATGTGGGAATACAGGCTAATCCACATGATATAGCCACACACACCCTGAGTTCTTTTGAAGGAGAAATTACTAAGAAGAGTAAATTGAGTGCTTTGAAAAAATCTCAAAATTCACATTTGTCCTACAATACGACTGATAAAAGTTTAGCACCGGATAAAAAAGATAAAATGCCGAAAAGAAAAAGTTCTGTTAACAGAGATTTACGGATTGTCAGTCGGGACAAGCAGGACGAGGACACAGGGAAGTATAATCATTCGGGAAGTAAGAACCGTGCCCACCACACCCAGCATGATGACTCCCACCAACCACTGTTGATTCTAAAGAAGAATGACCGCCCCGTAATTATCGCCAAGCGTAATGATGGTGCTTGCAATCTAAGTGAATCCAAGAAATTGAAGCAGTTATTGCTGCCCTAGCTAGACATGTAACTTGATCTTATGAAATCTCATTTTGTGACTTGGACTATGAAATACCATACATATTATGAACTCGTTTTAGTTTATATATTATAAAGACTAACAAATAATAATGGTTAGTCATTCTGGATGTGATATTTACTTCATTTAGGCCTGGTTTTTCATCTCCAAATTATTTTAGTCCTAAAACTTAAACTGGCTTGCCGCTTAATCCACAATAGTCACAAACATGACATCTGCTGAAACCATCGTTAGTTTGAAAAATTCATTTCGGCTTATTATAATATCACATAATATTGTCTGGTTATATAAAAAAAACGTAAAACTGATATCAGCCCAAATTTATCTTTCTGTTGATTTCATTATTAACAGTCAATATCATATAATATTTTTATGATTATACAAAAACTATCTATAAGAAGAAAAAAGTGTAATGCTTGAACTGAGACAATTTTTTTAAATATTGCTGGTGCATGGCACTTGGCATGGTGCTTTCATCGGTGCTAATACCATTTTCTTCTGTTGATCTGCCGTCTACCTCTAGTTGGACACACCCAAGGATGCGTTCATAAATTAACGGAATTAACCATTGAAACACGCATCAAAGAGACGAGCCGAGCTTACAAGCTATTCGTTTCATCATCAAGCTTTCAGAAGCTGATGAAAAACCAGGCGTTAGTATTCGTTACCACTTGGCCTACTTAATTTCTCTTTGTTTATCTAATTTTTAGTAATTATGTATCAGGAATCTCAAATGGTTGAGATTTGCAACTGAATGTTAGGAAGATTTTTCACAGTACAACATATTATTAATATTTTATGTAAATGATGCATTTATTGATATTATTTTTTTTATTTTGAAATAGTGCTTGAATTATTTCAATCCTATGAAATTAACAAAATACATATATATGTATATTTTGTATTATAAAAATGATTATTATTTCAAGTAAACATTAAAGACTGAATTGAATTAATAGAGTAAGTTTTTATTCTCTCTATTATAATGTAATGGCGATTATGATTATGTGTATTGCATTTTATGATTCAACCATGAGTTAATTTAAGATTTTGATGTGATTTTTTGTTATATACCTAATTAAAAATATAATTTTATATTGTATTAAAATGAATCATTCTGTTGAAGTATATAACAATTAATTAAGTCTGAACTTTTGTAATAAAGTCGGCAAAAAGGTCATTGATTATTTTTATTTACAATATCGTCGTCATACAAGCAAAATTGACCAACTGCAAAAACGCAACTTTACAGGGGAGCAGTTTTTGTGTTATTCTTCGCCTATAAAATCGGATATTCAAATCTATCAACCAATTATTTTACTCATAATAGATTTAACACTGTTGAATAAATGTGCATAAGAAAATTTGGAAATAAATACTCCAAATCGTGTCAATTTATTTTAAAAATACTTGGTCAATTTTGCCTGTAGAGAAACATTCATATTACGTAAATGGTCATTCGCTCAAAGTGTGGACGCAATTGTGTGTATCAAATTTCTAGTACCCAAAGCTGAAATAAAAGATTGTTTTAAATATTTTTTATACACTTTGAATAATAAATTGATAAACCAAATGATAATAATTATGTATTTTGAATGGTAACACAATTTTTCGTTTCATTTTTGACCTCGAATACGAATATTTTTTTGAATTCGTCACTGTGATTATACTTATACAGAACGATTCCAGGTTGATCTTTCCCGTACCTCGTGCTTTTCATACGCAGCCATGACATTTTCTCTCTGTTTTCATTTAGAGTTCGATTTTTTATAACCTTACCTTTCAAACTTAAAAAAAAAAGTTCTTAATCGTTTCTTTGCGATCTTGCAGTTTAACAAATATTTATCCAGTCATTTACACAGTAGACATTTACAAACTTTTTAAATGTCTCAATAGCGCTATGCATGGAGTCTACTTCCATGTAAGAATATCCAGGTTCCATGAAATTATGGTGGATTGCCTGAATGTTTGATGTCTTCTCCAGATACAATAAGAGAGAAGTAATATACTGGTTGCAGTTTTGCCTTGAGCAAGTATCTGAGTATATTGATATCTCTGACACTGTCTCGTCGAGGGATTGTATCCACATTTGAAGAGCTGAGCCGATCTCGGAACTGCCACGTTGCTCATTGATTTCAGTCGAAACGTAGCAAAAAGCTTCATAAATTGAGAAATTATTAATGCACAGTTTACGACTATACTCAATACATTTGTAAGATAAAAAAGATAGGTTGAATTCATTTCCGAAAATCCTTCTGAATATTATTTCACAAACGTGATTAATTTTATTTTCATTAATGCATTTTTCTTTATTAAGTACATACATTTTTGAAATGGATAGGGTTGAATCCGACTTTTACGAATGGAATTTTTAGATTAACATACTTTATTATAAAATCCTTTTGCCTTGTAACTCAAGGCTAGTGAATTGTTTACATATAATCACCATCTGCTCAGAAAAAAAATAGTTGCATTTTAATTTGCATCTACCGCAGTCAATCATCTTTGGGTTTTTGCAGGACGTATTTTGTTTTGTTGTATAGTAAGGCAATGAGGCATTTTTATTTTCCTTCAATACATTAGGTTGCCACATTACTAGCATAGGTTTTTTCCATCGTGTTGCATCTGTGGAAAATTTAAACTGATGATTGAAATGATTGTTGATGGGACACCGAGTGCATCAAAGTCACTTCCGCACCTAAAATAACTAAAAATTATCAAATAGAATTGTACGTTTAAATGAAATTGAATTAGCAAGTCAAACCTCTAATTTAAAAGCGTTTATTTAACACCATAAAAAGTTATCGAATATTTAAAAAAAAAAAAACAAAAAATTTGAAATGTTAATCAACCAAATTAATTTATTTTTTCTATTCATCTTGACACTCAATAAGGTTCGAAATAACAAATTTCAGAACTAAGTAACCTAAACAGACTATGACAATGCGACTAACTTCAGAATCACGTGTAAAAGCATACAGCGAAAATTGACCAACTGCCATTTATAAAGCCCGGATCTACAGGCAAAATTGACTATTGTCATTGGTCAGTTTTGCTTGTACAAGAAAGCTCGTTTTTGTAAATAGTCACTTTTACCATCTGTGTAACTTTTTTATACAATGTCGGATGAAGGTGGCAATTTTTTCCTATAACCATAATGCTTTTTCAATAGCACTCGGTCGGTTTTCTCATTTTCGGCGTTTTTGCAGTTGGTCACTTTTGCTTGCATGCCGACGATATATTGATATTACATGTTGGATTTCAAAATGATAATTTGATAGGTTCTTACCTTCATGTTTTTCATCCAGTTCCTACCTATCCCACCATTTCGCTATTCGATTTTTTTTATTCAGCAACACTGTTCGAAAACAATTGACAACCGAAACAGAAGAGAGTTATGTGAAAAAACGTGTTTTGTGTTGCTTGTTGGTGTCTCGCTTGGTTGTCGGTTTGTTGTTCTTCAAGTAATATTAACGCGTAGAAAAGGTTAAGCTAAGGTTCTTCAAGCTATAATAAATTCAAGTAATATTGTGGTATTTTGTTGTGTGTAAGAAGAATTAAGAACTTCCATCAAGTAGTATAGTATATCGTTTTACAGTCCACTATTTTCCAAATTCATCAGAAGCTGAAAACATATTTGGTTTTTTATCGCAGCTTTGGATCCAACCGTACAAATTACGTATTTCTAATGTTTCGTGCGTGTTAAGCTGTCCAGATAATTATTTTCATTCACCGTAATATTGGTTATCCGCCATAACGTCTACTAGCAATGGCACAATCGAGAAAAACATTCCGGAATGATCAATTGAAATATTCCGAATCATGTATTTGATCTCAGGTTCGAAATACTGGTGGGCATAATCGGAATATCGAATTATTTCTATTATTCCCACGAATTTTGATACATTATTTCGAAATATTGCGATTTTTCGATAGTATCTTTTTGAGAAACCTGTTATGATACTTTTGGAATCGGTGCTTTCCCTTTGGATGTGATGGCAGTTTCGAAAGGATACCGGTTTCGGTTCTTTTATACCAGAAATTTGTTAGCAGTATTTTGGGAGCAACCTCGAAACACCATCCGATCATTACGATGTTCCAAACCTGGATATTCCGATATTAAAAATCGCCATTTTTATTTGAGAAACCTATGAACCGGTCTCTTTGAGCAATAATATCGGCGGTTCCAGTGACCAGCTTGGAACCGGTTTTTTTTAACCGGAACAGGAATATCGACCGTCTCTACTATCTATAATAAAATATCATCTATGAATAGACGACTGTCAGATCAAACTTATAGGTTATATTTTTGAAGTTCAATCCAAAACATAACTCAGCGCAGAAGTTTACAGTGGATTAAGTTTCTGAATGTGATTTGGAAATCAATTAAAAAGAAGTGTCTCGATAATGGCTTCCTTAAATTTCATTGTTCTCTTTCGAAGGTCTTTGTTCAAACAATTATTTAATTCTATAAAAACTAACAACAAATCTTTTTGTCGGTTACCAATTCGCCGATTGAATTGTGAGTTACCGTGGAGATGTTACTCTACCAAAAATGAACCAAATGAGTCCGAAGGGGAAAGAGTGAACTGCAATGTTGGAACAATTGGCCATGTTGATCATGGTAAAACCACTCTGACTGCTGCCATCACCAAAGTATTGGAGAAAGATGGCCTGGCAAAGTATATTCCTTATGACAGTATTGACAAGGCCCCAGAAGAAAAAGCTCGAGGTTATTACACGTGCCTATTAGCGACTGAAGCGTATTTGACTGTTGAAATGTCAATAGTGATTTAGATCGGGTCTGTTGCAGGAATCACAATTAACGCTGCCCACATCGGTTACAGCACTGCGAAAAGGCACTACGCGCACACGGATTGCCCGGGGCATGCGGATTTCATAAGGAACATGATCTCGGGGCTTCGCAGATGGACGGCGCCATCGTGGTGGTGAGCGGGGACGACGGCCAAATGCCGCAAACTAGGGAGCACCTGCTGCTCGCCAAGCAAGTCGGCATCACCAAGCTGGTTATATTTATTAACAAAGCTGACTTAGTTGATTTGGAAGTAAGTAGGATGTATGCAGCAACCATCCGTATTATTGGAATATAGCAGCTGTATTGATGTTGAGCGATGTAATTTTTATTTTGTAAATGTGTTTTCTATGTTTTTGCAGGTATTGGAATTAGTGGAAATAGAAATGAGAGAAATGATATCAGGTTTTGGGTTTGATGGTTTAATTACACCAGTTATTTGTGGCTCTGCTCTCTTAGCATTAAATGGCGATACTTCGGAATTTGGTAAGTTTTTTTCTTTCAAATAATGAATTAAGAATTAAGTACCTACTTTTGTTCTCCTTTGTTGAATATGAGTTTTCTTTTTTTTGTCTTTACGTACTTATCTTGTTCTTGTCTGTTCTGAGGGTTTTATTTATTTATCTGTTGATTTGTCCATGATTGTAACGAGAATTTTATGTGTATTGATTACAGGGGAACCATCCATAAGGAAACTACTGGATGCTCTGGACAGTCACTTTTCTATACCGGTGCGAGATGTGACGTCTCCCTTCCTGATTCCCATAGACAATGCCTTCACGGTGGCCGGCCGGGGATCCATTGCAATAGGAACTATTAAGAGGGGGACAATTAAGAGGAATGATTCAGCTGCTCTGATGGGATTTGGTGTGAATTTCAAAACATCAATATCCGATATACAAATATTCAGAGAGAGTGTAAAATCGGTACGAACCTTTAAATCAAATTCACCTTGTGGAGGGGGGTTCAAGAAGAACTAGCCTATTATTAGCTTCGCATCTCCCACTGTAAATTGAAGTTGTTCAACTTCATGGACAACTACTGCCAACCTTACCCCGTTGAATAGTTGTGACGGTAAAATAATATTTTTGCATTATGTCTGAATATAATACACTGTAGAAGGATTTACGTAAGTTCAGCCGAAAAGGTGGCCTCATACTGCCTTTGCAAAACCTAATGTCTGATTGAGTTTTCACTAACTTTGTAGGCATCAGCGGGCGACAATGTGGGCATCTTAATCCGCGGAGTACGCATGAAGGAGATTGAGCGAGGAATGGTTCTGTGTGCATACGGCAGTGAGCAGCTCAGCAATAGCTTCATTGCGGAGTTCTACCTGCTGACCAAGGGAGAGGGGGGCAGGTCCCGGCCCATCAGGGCCAACGGATATATCCAGCAGATGTTTAGCGCCACGTGGGACATTGCCGCTAGAATTGATCTGAGTAAGCATTTTTCATTGTTTCCTCCTTTCTTCCTGGATTCCCATCTTGCGCTTTTTCTGAGGCCTCCATCCATCGCAGATTTGCCTCCGTATTTATGTTTTCTAGCTTTGTCTGGGGCTTCAATCCTTAAAAATTAAAGTCAATAAATAATTTGATAACCACACAAGAGTCCCAACTGTCCAGACCCAGTGAGACTTTGGCATCTCCAATTGGGGTTATCTTGTGAAGCTGAAGAGAGTGGGGAAGGGAAGAAGATGGCGAAGAGGAAGGTTGGGAAGTACCTGGATATTACAGCCCAAGTATTGTTTCGATTCTGAATGGTCCTCTTTTATCAGGGTGATACTGGTATAATCTTGAAGTAACAATATATGGAGGGATAGCTAATTTGTTTTACCCAACCCATCCGAAATTGTAATAAATCACTGTTTCCGAGTTTTTACATTGTACACCATGAGAGAGAAAGAGACAACAATTTTCTTGGACCGCTTCTATATACTGTCGCAATGATCTTAAGCTGGCTATCTTCGCTGGTTAACGGCGGGACTCCGCCCACATTTTTTATTTTGCCACTAAACTTGACACAACTAAACGGTTTTTTAGGTTAGATGCTATATTTTTGTTGATAAAAATACTGTGAAAAAGTGGCTATACGAATACACAAAAACATTATGTCGATATGTGATATGAATGGATATATAAATACCGTAGCCTTAGTCTTAGCCACGCCCATTTGCGCCGAGTCATGTTAAAATCATCAAAAACAAGTCCAAAACTGACTTCACTGCCTTGGCTTGGGCTACCTCTAGTATACTCTAAGGGTATAATAGATAACCAGTTTTGAACTTACAGCAAAAATGCTACATACCTATTCTCTATAACTCGGTCCAGTATTGTGGCTTTTCTGGCATGTTTGTCAATAAGTTCACACTCATGTTATAGTCATTCAAATACATATCTATAACGTAAAATGCACAAGTCACTCTATATTTCTAGTCTTGGGTGTCGCCCACATAACTAGCCAAGTAATTGAATATTGTTTTGAAAAACAGCTTTTAGATTTTTAAATTGAAGAAAGGGAGAAAATAAACATTTAAAATATCACATTTTAAATTAGTGGAAGAGAGAGAGATGCTGATCCCGGGGGAGCACGCCACAGTACGCCTGACTCTGCTGTCCGGCATGATCCTGTCCCACGCGTAGCCCTTCACCATTCGGGAGAACAACGTAACGGTGGGCACTGGCTGCATCACCCGCGTCCTCCCCTTCCTCTCGCTGCCCATCCACAATAATCTGAGTGTCCTGCCAGACAGGGAGGCGACCTAAGTTAGTCAATTTTTTCTGTTTTTATATTATCATAAGTCATTGCCTATAATATACTATTATTTATTTATAAACTTATATCTTTGATGTATATGTATCGTATTATGTAGGAGTTGTTTTTAATAAAAAAAAAAGTATTTTTATTGATATCTGGTGCCTTATTCAGAAGGGGGTCAAATGTTTGGATGGAGATTTTATTAACCCGGAAACTTTCACACGAGTGCTGGACGTTTATTGTTACGAAAACACACTGTGTTTAAAGGACAATTTACCCATTTTGTCCCAAATCCCTAAGCTAGTATTCCTACCCAGATTGATTATTGTTACACCAGCTGCCAGCCATTTAAGTTTGCAAATAAAATCAGTACAAAAACTTCCTTTGTCACGTCTTGTGTTGGACAAACTGTTCCTTCAAAATGCTCCTTCATATATTGTGCTGAACTGCATTTCACTCGCCGTGCATTACCTTGAAGAATAAGTGTGTGAAGCAGCCAATACTTCACCAGGTTAGGTGGACCACAAGGTAGGTGAACCATATAAGCCTTCCATGTCCTTTTCCATCCCGGGGACACCCTTCTGTGGCGGTACCCTTATTTCGTTTACCAAAAATGTTTAACTCTTTGAACGCGTGACGTTTCTATGCTAGGTACCCCTGTACGCGGCACTTTTTTGTTGATAATGTTTCACATTATAGCAGTATAAACACCAGTGTTAAAAATAATCTATCTACTTGGATCTGATAATTTATACATAAAGATTATTATTTATCACCAACTGACTTTCAAACGTGTGTATTTATGATGATAAACGACGAACAAAGATCTCAGTATAAACAAACTCACCATTTGGAGACGCCATTTTCGGAGACGGCTCGTTACGCTTTGACCGAGAACGGACACCGCGCCGATTAACTATTGCAGCCAGCCAGCACTTGACGTATTTATACACACATCACATTTCACAAACAAAATATTTTTTATAAACATTTTATTTTCGATCCTATTCTGTTATGTATTATTGTTCTCATATGATTCTATTATTATAATTAAGGCTTGAGTAAATAATTATGTTTAGATAGGCAGACACTTGACTTAAATATTTATAACCGTTAAAATTGTTTTGAGGTGTGGTATATTTTATAACAAGGAGATAAGCACAAAGAGATTTCACACACTTGACACATGAATCTTGTATTTTGTTTTTTCTTCTCTCGCCTACCACTATTAGCGCATACGTAGCAGCGCCTGCGGGGCTTTTGGTTTTTTTCTGTCGGCGGAATTAGTTCAGGCATATGGTCGGTAAAGTTTTTAGGGAAGATTCTGTGCGGATTTGAGCTCGTGGAGGTTGTGGGACGTGCTAATTCAAATGTTTTACATTTTTTTGCCATATTTTCCTATGAGCTGCTTTATTACATTTAGCTGGAAATCAGCTAACGGTATTTTTATTCCAGTAACCGATTTATAAATGGCGAAAGCATTTAACAAATATAAATCTATTATGTGAAAGGCCACTTTCTTATACCACTTGGTGGATTTCCGCATACAAGACAAATTACTTAAAATCATGTCAGTCTTGTCAACTGCACCCATTGACTTATTGTAATCAAGCACACATTTTGGCTTTAGTATGGGCTCATTGGTTTGATGGTTTGTTTTACCGGAAGCTTCCATGGAATCGTCATGCAAGGTGGTCAGCATATGCACGTCTCTTTTGTCGCACCATTTGAGGGCAAGTAGTGATCCACGAGATTTTGCCTCAATTTCACCCTTTTTAACTTTCGAAAATCAGGCATCATTTTCCGTTTTTTTTAACAGTCCCACAAGCATTTGTCTTATTGTTATGCAGATATTCGAATAAATTCGGACTCGTATACCAATTATCAACCCACAAATTGTGTCCTTTCCCAACATAATCTTTTAATAGCGTAGTAACAACGGCCCCAGTCATTCCAAAATTCTGTTCGTCTATAATATCACTTCCATCTCCACAGTAAATAATAAAATCAATAACATAGCCAGATGTCACATCGCATAACACAAACATTTTAATACCAAAACGATGTCTCTTTGATGGAATATATTGTTTAAACATAAGTCGTCCCTTAAACACTACAATACTCTCAGTCAATACACAAGTTTTTCTGTGGCACCATTGATTCCTTAAATATTTTTTTCTAGTATGTTCTAAAAGTAATCTAATTTTAAAAAGTCTGTCATGAGGAACTGGGAAATTTGAGTCCGAAAAAATGTAACATTTGTGATAATAATTGGTACCGATCTCTCGCCATTGTTTTACTAAAGATAGGAGCTCTGAGGAAAATATCACTACTCCAATGTTCTTCTACAGTCAAATGCTTATTCCGTGTCATCAACATGGACAAAGCAAAGAAAGTGTACATTTCTGGTATATCAGTATCTATCCAATTATGTGTACGGGATTTTGGAGTCGGTTCCATCTCGCTAAGTTGTATATTTGTTTGTTTCTGCAACAATTTTCTCCATTATATCCTTATTCAGAAAATGTTCAAAAAAAAAAATGTAATTCCGGAGAATTTTCTGTTAGGCTGTTGTTTGTTATACCTGACTGAAAATCATCGAATTCATGAATTATTGGGATATGGGGACCAGATGTCCAAGACCCAAAATTATCATCATTTTGTTCCTCGACGACCTCAATGGGTTGCATTTCTATATCCATATTTTCATTCGATACATCAGATGGCTCATATTCTTCTTCGGACATTTCATAATCCGAATCTAGCGCGCCGACAAATTCGATGATTTGTTCTTCGGATAGGTTTTGGTGCTCCATTTTGGGTTAGTTATCTAATATTACAAGAACTTATAATGCTGAATTAATGTGACTAATTGAATCGTATTTGTACTCACAATTTGTATACATACACAATCCTGCTCATTTCCTTTAAATGTTTCTGTAACTCTTGCTTTAATAATAACAAACTTCACTATTTCTTCACGTAAATTTTCACAGATCACAATATATAAAACGTAACCGACATATTATTAATAAGAACACTATACTGTACTATTTTAAACAAAATGTAGAACAATGAAAAGTTATTTCATAAAATAAACATTTTCTTAAATGTAAATAAACAAAAGTAATGCGCTTTCACGGAATCAACGCACGGACCACTCTACACAAACTTGGTGAATCAAGTGCGCAGGCGCGCGAGTCGGTAGGGCGAGCGGCGGGGAGATTTGAATGTTTACGCAAAGGGGATCCCGACCACCGATCACGAATATTTACGATTTGAGAACGAATACAGAATGTTAAAGTTAAAATATTATAGGTGTCGCTAGCATGACGAATGTATGAAGATATTTGTGAAGATTTTACAAATATAGAGCACAGGATTCCGACTTTATCGACGACAAAACTTCAGGTCCCAACTGTTGAGGCATCCGCAGAGAAGGCACGGGCGGTCGCGCCTCATATGCTGAGGCGTCCGCGTTGAATGGGTTAATGTAGCAATTTTTTTTTTGCGAATTATTCGAGTGTGAAAACCACATGGGAAAATTATGTTGGAGAAGCTCCGCAAGAATACACGCTGTAAAATGTAGATGGTTATGAATTTGTTGAATTTATTGGTAAATCTACGTATGTAAAATTTAAGGCTTACGTTGAGGGTTTTATATACCTACCCACTAAAGGGATGACTTACTCGTTGCTTGCTGGCGACAGGAGAATCTGTTTTCGGGTCCCAAGTCCTAAGTACACAATTATAATTGTTGATGTTGATTCAGGTCGAATTATGGCCAAGCAGAGTCACTAAACACTCTCTGGCCTCTAACTTGTCAACTGTCCACTGTCCACATATCGTTTTTTTATGTATTTAAAACAGGTCATAGATACTGCTAGCACCTCCCGTTAATACCCTTGCAAAGTTAATGCAAGTAAAACAAATATTTTCTAAGAAAGGGGTGGCTTCAAGTTCGCCAGTGGAAGCGCAATATTGTTGACACTTCAGGTTTGAATTCGAAATGCGGAAATTGATAACAGCCTGACACACTTTTGTCTAGTTCACACGAGGACAGGACAATACTGTCTTGTCCCAGCTCCGGACCTCTTGTCCTAGCGTCAACAGAAGTTTGGAGGACAGAATATGGATCGAGACATTGGCCTATAGATAGACGGACAGGCTATCTCTAGGACAATGTCTTACCCCTACCACCGCACGCGGCCGTATTGTCCGCGTGTGAATGCGCACGGACAGAACAGTAGGAATGTACGGAACGCGTTCTGTAAACACGCGTCCGCTTCGTGTTCCAGTTCGACCTTTGAATATTTGTTATTTTCGATATTTGGGTATTTGTTTAAACATGGCGAAGGATAAGGAAAGGCCTCAGTGCCGCCGGTCCGCTTCTAGTGCTGTGCGCGCTGCCGGTCCGTCCGCTTCGAAGACTGGGCTTGAATGGTAGGGGAGAAGGTCCAATAAGTGAAAAGTCCCAGTTTCTCAGTCACAGGGGCAGGCGAGGCAGCGGGCGGCGGAGGCGGAGAGGCAGACGAGTCCGGTGATGCAGGCGAAGGGTGAGCGAAGACAATTTCAGGGGATGAACGATTTTATCTTTAACTCCTCAGCGGTACCGTGACACCACCGCCAGAGGTGGCCTTTGTTTGCCCCGCGTGGTTTTCCTCGGGCCGCTGAGGGCGTGAATAATTTAGCATCACCGAACACGAAAAATTAGGTTCTAGCCTGCCTCTTCCTCCTCCGATTAAACCTCCCCGCAGCTCGCCTGCATTTTTATTGTGCAAATGAAAAAATATGCAAGTTATACAGGGGGGCTGCAAGGGCCTACACGTCGGCCTTTACAGCTTTATAGTGTCTTAACCTAGTATTACAGCTACACAGATTTTATTACATTGGATTCCGTGAATACAGGTGAGTAGGCGTGCATAATTTGTTTATTGTATTCCCCTTAATCGACATACAAGGTTGGACAAATGTACGTTCTAGACAAATTCCTACCTCGCTCTGGCGCGCGTCTTGGCCCAGCCAATCAGGGGCCTAGCTGGGCTCGGAGATCGGCGTGGGCCGAGGGGTAAGTGAGCGGGGCCCGGAGGGGGTACCCGTGACGCAGGGCACCGTATGAACGAAATAGCGTCATCCGGTGACGTAAAAGGAGAGGTGAGAGCTGTTCGCGCAGGATCGCTCACTTCCTTTCCACGCACCTAGAGGCTACATCGTCCGTACGGGTAAAAAATATGAATATGTTAATCAAATTAAAATTAGGCGAGAGGTTTGTATCACGTCCGATACGCTCCCCCCGGTGCATTCACGGCTGCGCCCATCTTGTCGGGAGGACGTGGTATCCGTCGACGACCTCGTCGGCCGGTCCCTCTGGGCGGTCGGTGAGGGGGGTGTACCGCAGGTGGTTCAGTTGTCTCCGCCGGCAGGAGTACCGCTAGCTTCACAGCTGGCCGGGTGTAGACGCCGGTTGCTGTCTGGACTCGAGCGGTTCTGACTTGGCCGTCAGCTGCGGGGGTGGCCTCGATGACTCGGCCGCGAGGACAGGTATTCCTGGGTAGAGCTGGGTCCATGATGATGACCAGGTCATCCTTCTTGATGGGGTCGGTCGGGTGGTGCCACTTCTGCCGAGCGCCCATGGTTGGGAGGTATTCGCCACCGTCGCCAGAACATGTCTGCTAGTTGTTGACTGATGCGCCACTGGCGGCGGAGGCATACCTCCTCTTCCCTTGTGTCGTACAGTGACAAGTGAGGGCGCTTGCCGGCGGACCCTATCAAAAAATGATTGGGCGTCAGGGGCTCCTCATCCCGCGGGTCTACTGAGACCTGAGTCAGTGGCCGGTTGTTAACCACGAACTCAGCCTCTGCCAGCGCTGTCCTCGGGGTCTCTTCTCGGGGGGCCCTCTCTTTCAGGGTTGCGGTCAGTGCTTTTTTCACTGACCGAACCAGCCTTTCCCAGGCTCCCCCCATATGGGGACTCATGGGCGGAGTGAATCACCACTCTGTGCCTTGGGTGGCTATGGCATCCTGGAGTCTCTCGTCTTGCCGGAGGGATTCCAGGGCGTCTGTCATCTCGTTGTCGGCCCCATGGAAGTTGGTCCCATTGTCTGAGTACAGGACTGCGGGCTGGCCACGGCGTGACGCCATCCTTTGTAGGGCCATGATGGCCGAGTCGGCTGTTAGAGAAGCGGCCAGCTCCAAATGCACTGCTCGGGTCGAGAGGCAGGTGAATATGGCGCCGTAGCGCTTCTCTCGGTGTCTGCCGACCGTGACATCCATGGGCCCGAAGGAGTCCAGTCCGCAGTGCGTAAAAGGGTGGACGTGATGAGCCAGGCGGGAAAAAGGTAGCGCAGATGTGGCAGTCGTAAGTGATTTTTCTGCAGGTTGTCCGCAGCCGCAAGACGAAAAAGCTGCCCCGCACCTCTGCTATCATCTTCTCGCTACTGGGATGATCTGCCCGCTGGCGGAAGTGACAGAGCAAGAGCCTGGTGTATGGTCCGTCCCCGTCGAGGATGATGGGTGTCCTTGCCCCTTCTTTAGCTCTGGCTAGGGCCCGCAACCGGGATCCCATCCGTAGGACGCCGTCTGGTCCTAGAAAGGGCGTCAGGGGGCTCAAGCGGCTGGCAACAGGCAGCGCTTCACCCCGCTGAACGGTGAGTAGGTCAGCGGGGAAGGCTTGCTTTTGGGTGTCCATTACCTATCTTGTTTCGGCCTCTCTGAGCTCCTCCGCTCGTAGCGGGCCCTCAAGTGGTTTGACAGGCCCGGCGCGACAGCGCCTGACAAACCGCAGCACCCATGCGGTAGCCCGAATCAGCCTGTTCCATGAGGAGAACTTCTTGATGGAAGGGAGGGCTTGGTCCGTCGTGGACATAACTCCGACATATTGTGGCCTGAGTTCCAATGTCAGACTGTCGGGCTTTGTCTGGGCGCGCTCTATGGGCCAGTCTTCGTCAGGGCCAGTCAGGAAGTCCGGGCCGCAGAACCATCTTCCGCTTGGTGACAGATCCGGCAATTCCGAGTCCCGGGTGCCAATATCCGCGGGGTTTAGCTTGGTGGGCACCCACCTCCATTTGGCTATGCTGGTGAGCTCGTCGATTTCGCCCAATCGGTTTGCCACGAACGCCGAATAGGCTCGTGGATCGGTCCGCAACCAGCACAGCACGGTGGAGGAGTCTGTCCAGAAGATAGTCCTGCTTATCAGGGCCTGGCTCTCTTTGGCGATTGTGGTGGCCAGCCTCGCTGCCATGAGCGCGACCTGCAACTCAAGGCGGGGGATGGACAGGGGTTTCAGAGGCGCCACTTAGCACTTGCTGGCGAAAAAAGTGGCCTTCAGCGCACCATCTGCTGCCTCGGTGTAATACGCCACCGCGCAGCAAGCCTGCTCTGAAGTGTCACAGAACAGGTGCAGAGTGACGTCGTTCTGCTTGTGTCGAAGTGAACGTCTTGGGATGGAGACGCTGCTCTCCTGGAGCAGGCTCAGCCAATCCCTTCATCTCTCTGCGTGGTTGGTGGTGATTGGCTCATCCCACCCGACACTTGACCGCCACACAGCCTGTAGTAGAATCTTCGACCGTATTGTGAGGCAGGCGACGAAGCCCACCGGGTCGAAGATCTTCATAACAATAGACAGGAGTTGTCTTTTTGTGAGTCGGGTGGCCTCTTCGGTGCTGGCCGTGTCCTGGAAGGAGTAGAGGAAACGGTCAGTAGAGGGGTCCCATACCAGACCTAAGACCCTCTCAGTGTCTGTTTTGCCGCTGTTGATGTTTACTGTGGAGGTCGTCCGGTCTTGCGGAGGGACGCTCGCCACAGCTTCAGGGTAATTTGACGCCCAGTTTGTGATGTGGAATCCTCCTTTCGCGAGAAGGGTACTCACTCCTTGGACTAGTGTAGCAGCCTGGTCAGTAGTTTCGACCGCGTCAAGGTAGTCATCCATGTAGAATTTTGACTTTATGGCCGCTGGTTTTCTTGGCTAAACTCGTCGGCCACCCTGTCCCGCACGTACTGGGCGCTGCTGGGCGAGCATGTTACTCCAAACATCATGTAGGTGAGCTGGTAGGTTTCTGGCTCCTGATGTTTGGCTGACCTCCACAGGTACAATTGGGACGGCTGGTCCTCCCTTCTGATTTTTATCCGGAGGAACATCTTGATATCCGCCGCTATGGCTACATTCCCTTCGCGGAAGCGGAGGATGTTCCCCAGAAGGGAGGACAGCAAGTCAGGGCCAGTGAGTAAGGCGTCATTTAAAGAGGTCCCTCGGCATCAACTGGCAGCATCAAACACAACACGTATCTTCCCGGGTTTGTTTGGATTGGTTACTGCGAAGTGTGGCAGGTACCACTTCCGGGGCATGGGTTGGTTGACCTCCCGGTCAACAGCTTCTTGGCATAGCCTTTTGCTACCAACTGGGTCATTTTATCCGAATAGATAGCTGCCAGACTGGGGTCCGCCGCCAGCTTTCGTTCGAGGGACTGGAAACGCTTCATGGCGCACTGCCGGTTATCAGGTAGTTGTACCGTGGGGTCCTTCCATAGGAGTCCGGTCTCCCACCGTCCCGTAGGGAGGGGTCGCGTAGTCTCCCTCATCACCTCCACGGCCTTTGTCACCTGTTGGTTGACTCTCGCCGCTGACGTTATCTCGAGAGAGTCGACTGCAAAGTTGTCTCCAGTTGCAGCGCGAGCGTAGTTGCCTGTCGGTCGCCATCGGAGCCGTCTCCCCCGTGGGCAATCCACCCGAGGGCGGTGCGCGACACTATTCGCGTAGTGTCGTGACCCTCCCGCACCTCTCTTGAGACAATGAGGTAGGCATTGTCTTCCAATCAGGAGTCGCGGCGTCACGTTTTGACCAGGCACGTGCTGCTCAGGTAAGCCCAGATTGGTGACGGTGCTGGCCGTGATGTGGTAGGTCGTCTCGTTCCCAGCTCCTCGGATGGAGAACCTCACACGGCGGGAGTGGGTGTCGGAGGTGCACATGCATTTCGCCCCGTGGAGCCGTAAGCCGCGTACGGGCCCGTCGGTGCCGATCTGCGTCGCGGTGTCAGCGTCGACAAGCGTCACTGTCGACCCTTCGTCCAGAAGCGCAAAAAATGACACAGTTTGTCCTCCCACTCCACAACTCCTGTCCACAACACTTCTGTCCACAACACTCCTGTCCGGTTTCACTCTTTGCGGGTACGCGGGCCCGTTCGCGTGCACTTGCTCGCGCCGCGGGGCGCGAAAGGCCCGTACGGGGTCAACCATTCCGCTTACAGGAATCGCGCCCGCGACGCTCTTCAAAAAGGCCGCAAACTGGGTGATTGTAACTGGCGCGGTTTGCTCCCACAGCTCCGGCAACCAGGCAAGCCGCAGCGTGCAGGGCACCTTTGCCGTGATGTCACAGCAAGGTGGGGTTGTTCAAGTACCCTTCCTCAAGGACGCCACCAAGTTTTAGATGGTCCCCGAAAAGTCCGCCAGGTCCTCTAGCGATGCTTCGGCGGTGAGATGTGGCAGCCTCTTCACTCGGGCCAGCATCAGGGCAGCAATTGATCCCGACCCGCCGTAGCGTTGCTCTAGGACCTCGATGATGTCGGGGACCTGTGAGGGGTTTATGAGGAGGGGACCGACGTCCTCTCGAGCCTTGCCTTTCAGGGCCCGCTGCAACCTTATTAGGTTCTCACTTACCGTGAGCCGGCACGTGTGGGTTGACTGCTGGTACTGTGAGATCCAGGTCGGCCATTCCAGCGGGTCACCTGAAAAGACAGGCAGGTTCTTGGCAGATGACTGCCTGGCGATGAGGGCCGTCATCCTATGGTCCTCTTCCATTGAGTGCCGAGGGCTTCCCTGCGTCCGCGAAGCACGAAACGCCTCTGCCATCACATAGGCGATCTGGGAGAGCGGGTCTGCACCTTGGTGTACCCACTCCCTCGTATGCTGGGCGGTTTCTTCCGCGGTAGGTGGAGGTGGAAAAAGGGGTGAAAATTCTTGGTCCCTTACCGTAGGTGCAGGCAGGTAGCCCGGGCGGGGAAGTTGGCTCGGCCCGGCCGGCTGGGCCTCCGCTGCGTACAAATTCGGGAGACGCTCACCGCAATTTGTAGAGCAGTAGCTGGCTCGTCGTAGCGTGTAGCGGCAGGTGGATCGCTGTACGGCTGGGCCGCGGTAGCGGGCCCGCCGTAGCGTGTAGCAGCCGGTAGCTCGCTGTACGGCAGGGGAGCCGTAGCTGGCCCGCCGTAGCGTGTAGCGGGGAGCGGCTCGCTGTACGGCAGGGGAGCCGTAGCTGGCCCGCCGTAGCGTATAGCGGCCGGTAGCTCGCTGTACGGCAGGGGAGCCGTAGCTGGCAAAGTTCAGGAGTTTACGTAGGGAAAAAATATGTTTGTGTTTAAAGTGGTAATGGGAGGGGGCTCGGCTATGGCTTATGTTTAGGAATTCCACCGCATTCGTCATGGTTATAGGGAAAACCATAGAAAACCCTATACAGGTGGAAGCGGCCACATGTCCAACATAAACACATTATGGCCTTCAGTGACGTCATATGTGACGCCCTGCATTGTGAGGTGTGGGTGTGTGTCTGTTTTTATGTAGATAAATAATTATGGGAATATATTAATAGACATACATATACTTATTTATAGGACAGGAGTGGATAGGTAATGGGAAATACCTATCGGTATCTTGGAATTAGAAAATGAAAGTACCTATTACGAATACTCGTCCATGTCTGGAATATGCCAAACTGAATTTAAATCTAACAAAATGTGTCTTGGCATTTTGTGTTTGTAACGGAATGTGAAGTCGTAAAGTGAATCGTATTGACCGATTTATTTGATGAGAGGATTCTTGTTGTGTTTGAGTGAACTGTAAAAACGCTCGGTCAGCCTGTGTGTGTGTTCGAACAAGGTAGGTATTTCTTTTTCAGAGTGTAATCTTTTGAGATTTGTTCTGAGTCTAGTATTAAAAATGATTTTAATGCAACAGTTCTAAATGCACTGGATCTGGCTGTGTGTAGAGTGTGATATGCTACTCCAGACGGGAATAGCATATGTGATGACAGGTCGTATAAGTGTATACCATAGTATACCAGGAGTTTGGATCTGGGAGGTAGTGGACTTCGTCTGCTGAAGATTGGCCTCGTGGCCCCGATCGCTTTCCTCGCCCGGTTCTGAGTGTTGATCACGTGGGATTTCCAGTTCAGTCTTCTGTCCATGGTGAGGCCAAGGTACTTCACTTCGTCCTTCCACTCTATGTCGTGTCCCTCCATTTGCATCTGGAAATCAGGTGTAGTAATGGCACGTTTCCTGGTGAAAGTTATGGCTTCCGTCTTGGCGGCGTTCAGCTTGAGGCGCCATTTCTTGTAGTAGGCCGCCAGCTGATCAAGCGCGCGCTGCAGGTATATTGCCGCCATGTTGATATCCTGCGATGCGACGTAGAGAGTGAGATCGTCTGCGTAGATCCCTTTCTTGCATCTCTTGTCTGAAGGGACGTCATGTGTGAAGATGTTGAAGAGGTACGGGCCGAGTAGACTTCCCTGTGGCATTCCTTTAGGTATCCCACGTGACGATGAGAGGGCGCCCCTGCACATTGAATTTTCTCGAGACGAATTCCACTACTCGGGTCAACTGGTGGGTAGTGGAGTGCTTCTTCCGGAAACCGAACTGCTCGTCTGGTAGGGTCGCGTTGGAGTCGTGATGTGGTACAAGCCGGTTGAGTATAACCTGTTCAAACACTTTGCTCATCGTCGATAACAGACTGATCGGACGGTAGTTCGTGGGCTTGGTTTTGTCCTTGTTAAATTTGTTGAAAGGCAAAACTGTCGCCTCTTTCCATAACGAAGGAAAGTGTCCGGTAATGATGCAAGCGTTGAACAGCTTTGTAGTGTAGATGATGGCTCTCTGAGGAAGATGTTTGAGTAGAATGTTGTGAATTTGGTCGCTTCCCGGCGCCTTGTTCGTCTTCAATCGCTTGATGATCCCGGCGACCTCGCTCGGCGTGCTGAGATGCATATCGGCCAAGTCGGTCTGCGCGGACAGATTCAGCTCTCGTAGTGACTCAGCCACGATCCGATCGGTTTCTGCGTCGTCCATCCCGTCCGTGGCTATGTAAGCTTTCTCGAATCCATCCGCGAGCGCATTTGCCCTTTCTTCGTGCGACAGGGCGAGCCCCGTGCCGTCTAGCTTGCTGAGCGGAGGGATCGTATTATCCTGGCTTCTTAGCGCCTTGGCCATCTTCTACAGGGAGTTGTCTTGAGGTGAGAGCGAGGCGACTTTGCTCGTCCAGAGCTGGCTCCTGAGGTCCGCTATTTGACGCTTGATTTCTCGCTGCAAGACGCTGTGCGCCGATTTGTAGAATGCATCGCGCGTCCGGTGGTAGGTGCGCCGTAAGCGATTCTTCTCCTTGATGAGCGACAAGACGTAGTCGGGAAGCTTGACCGTGAAGGGTGTCACTTTCCTGAGTGGAACGTGCGTGTCTTGAGCTTGTTGGATGATCTGTGTAAGTGCCCGCAGCTTCGTCGATTTCTCGTTCTGAGCGCAGAGTATCCGACGACAGGTAGATACGCTCGTTGATATCTCTCTTGAAGCCGTCCCAGTCAGCCGCTCTGAAGTCTCGTTGCTTCCTCTGGCTTCTGATTGTGGTACCCCCTAATGTGAAGCACACCGGTAGATGGTCCGACGACAGCTCGTCCAGCGTTTGAAGTGGCGAGATCGTCCTCGCATTTCTCACGAGCGCTATGTCTAGCGTGCTCGGGTACTTCGAATGCTTCCCGTAGAAAGTCGGTTTATCCGGCGCCATGACGTCATAGTCGTGAGTCTGCATATGTGAGAAGAGCGCGATTCCATTCGCGTTCCCACGGTAGTTGTTCCAATAGTTGTGTTTGGTGTTTAAATCGCCTCCCAGCACAACTATCGGGCCCATATTAGTGAGCGCGCTCAGGTCACTTCTAGTGAGCGCGGCTTGGGAAGGACAGTAGGCAGCGATAATGGTGTGCGCTCTATCCTCTATGTCGACTCTGATGACTGTGGCCTCGGTGTTCTGCAGTCTCTGGGTAGGTACTCTGGTGGCTGAGATGGTATCACGAACGAAGATGGCGGTTCCGCCCGCTCTTCCTTCGCGGTCGTCTCGGTGGACTTCGAAGCCGGGCACTCTAAAGAGGTAGCGTTGGGAACTAAATGTGATTCTGTAATCAAAATTATGTTAATGTGAAAGCGACTCACCAGTTCGAGCAGCTAGTCAATCTTGTAGCGAATGCTGCGAGCGTTTCAGATGATGCACTTCACTAAGGAACTATCCATCGATAGTTGAAGTGATGAGTTCCATGAGGATCATCATCTTCTCGGTGCGGGAGGTGCAGCGGATGAGCTGCGAGCGGACGCGCAGGAGTCCTTAGAGGAGGGACATGATGTCCAAGTCATTCTCGGCAGACGCGGGCGCTTCTCGCACGACTTGGGGCTGGGCGGAGGGCATGGGTTGAGGGGCAAGAGCGGCGGATACGCCTGCTGCCACGTTGGCCCACGAGCGGGAGTCCGTCCTCGTGGTTTCGGCGCGGGGGGCGGCGGGCCTGTTGGCCGGGCGCTGCGCGGGCTTCGCGCGCGGTTGCAGCGACGCGACGTATTTTACTCTCTTAGGGCAGCCTCGGAAGTTGGCCGGATGGGAGCCTCCGCAGTTGCAGCATGCGGCTGGCTCGTCCTGTGTCACCTTCGGACACTCTGACGAGGCGTGCTCCATCAAGCACTTTACGCACCTCGCTGCGTGGCTGCAATTTCTCGAGCCGTGGCCGAAGTTCTGGCGGCCAGCGATCTGAAATCGAAAAGTACTGAAATCACAATTGAAGTGAGCACAAATTGAACCTTCGTGTGCTGCCGCTAAATGAAGTAGTTCTTTACCCCACTGCCTGGTCCTGTGCGGCCGAGACAGTTCACGGAACTGGGACGGGACACTATTGTCCTGTATTGTCTTCGTGCGAACTCTGCATATTGATCTTGCAGGCAGCCAAAAGAAGAACTGTTGACATTACACATGCCCTTACACTTAAATTTGTAACAACATTGCATGCGATCCTTTATAATTAAATACTCATATATAACAAAACGTATTACTATATGACTAGTTTGTTACCCGTGAAGAATCACGCGATGTAATTTGACTTGTCAAGAAAAAATATAAGTTGGTGTATTCCACCCATTTCAAATAAAGAGTAATGTCTGCTAAAATACTTTATTTATTTATTTATTTATTTATTTATTTATTTATTTATTTATAAATTAACGGACTAAAGTCCAATTACAAAAATACATATAAAACACGAAATATAAAAAAAAGAGTAACAGAGAAGAAATAGCATATAAATTGAGATAAATGAAGCGATGACAAAAATAAGGCAAAATAAACATAAGAGAGAACATTCAAGCCATGGTCTTAGTCAAAGTTTTGGTAGAGTCGTAATGAATGACGAAAATCATTTAGACTGCTACCAAAAATTTCAAGACCATGGCTTGAGTTAACAAGTCTTGACATTCTGGACATTGGAGAATTATACCCGTAATTAGTATTGTGATGATTGAGGAACAGCAATTCATTGTTTCTGAGTCTACGGCAAGGAATGTTGAACTGGATAAGTTGCAACAGAGAAGGTGAGTCAATAAAACAATTAATAATTTTGTAAATGAAAATTAAATCGAAGTCTTTCCTGCGCTTTTCTAATGAAGACATTTTCAATAATTGTTCAATTTCATCATATGAATAATCGCCTCTTTCTCGCCCCAATCTCCATGCAATACCGCGTAAGAAGCGATGTTGTACGGATTCAATATGATGAATATGAACGGTATAGAAAGGGGACCAAATTACACTAGCATATTCTAAATGAGGGCGAACTAATGAGCAGTAAAGGGTTTTTAGAGTCTTTATATTCTTAAAGTCACATGCAATTCTATTGATGAAGCCAAGAAGTTTTAATGATTTATTAACTACATTATTAATGTGATCACGAAAAGAAAGATTATAGTCTATAGTGACACCAAGATCTTTTATAGATCTGACGGTAGATAAGGAGACACTATTTAATTTATAATTGAAGAGGATCGGTTTATGAGTTCTATGAAATGACATAATTTTACATTTATCAATGTTTAATTTTAGGCAGTTAGTTTCACACCATTCATTAAATGAATCAATATCACTTTGGAGAAGAATACAGTCATGGAAAGATTTTTATTATTTTAAGGATCTTATTGTCATCTGCAAAAAAGCCAAAAACGCGAGGAAGAAAATACTTTGCCAATGTCGTTAATAAATATGTTAAAAAGGAGAGGAGCTAGATGGGCACCTTTGGGGTACTCCAGACGTTACTTTAATATTAATAGATTCAAAGTTATTAATTTTGACTCTTTGTTGTCTATCATTTAAATAAGATTTGAAGAAAGATAATAAAGGATTTCTAATACCGATAGCATGAAGTTTGGCGATAAGAATTGAGTGATTAACTTTATCAAAGGCTTTAGAAAAATCAGTGTAGAGAACATCTGCCTGAGAGTTATCTTCTAGAGCGTTAACAATGGTATTAGTGAAGGAAAGTAAATTTGTTGTGGTAGACTTAGCAGATCTAAATCCATGCTGTTCCTCAGTCAGAACATTTTTAAATACGGGGGTAATTTTCTTTGTAATGATGGACTCAAATATTTTTGGAATGTGGGATATAATCGAAATTGGTCTGTAGTTTTCAATGTTGGACTTGTTACCAGACTTAAAAAAATAGGCCTAATATATGAAATTTTCCATGAGTCAGGAAATGAGCCAGATGAAAGTGATAGGTTAAATAAGATAGAAAGTGGCTTAGATAAGATGTATTTACATTCTTTCAATACAATTTCAGGAATTCCATCAGGGCCAGTGCTATTCTTACTAGATAGATTTTTTAACGAATTAAATACATCTAAAAGTGAGATTTGGCAATTATTCAAGTCAACATTTTCTGTATAGTTGTATGAAGGGGTGGTGCACGATATATTAGAATAAACAGAGGAGAAGTGTTTGGCAAAGAGGTTAGCTATGTCAAGTCCGTTTGTGGCATGAGTTTCATTATAATACATACTTGAAGGGATATCATTTTTCAGTCCGCTTTTGTGCTACAAATTGCCAAAATTGTTTTGGGTTTAGTTGTAATTTTGACTCAGTGACTTCTATGAAGGATTTGTAGCACTTAGCTGATTCAACTTTAGACAATTCCCTAAGATTACTAAATTTTTGATAATGCCCTAAGTTGCCTGAATCTTTAAACAATTTATGAGTTTTCTTTTTTTCAAATATCAGCTGCTTCAGCTTCATACTGAACCATTTAGGAAACTTAGGTTTGGAGTAGATTCCCCGTGGAACAAATAAATTTACAGCATCCGTTAAACATTTTTTAAATTTAAGTACAGCATCATTAATATTAGAATTGAAAAAGAGAGATGACCAATCAAACTGGGCAAGATATCTATTCATGCTGACATAGTCGCCATCATTAAATTTGTTGTAATAAGAAACACATGGATTTAAGGAATCAATTTTGAAAAAGTTTGTAACTTTTATAGATAGAGATGGATGGTATTTATCGATTGGTAACAATGAGTCCGAAGCTTCATTTACAGAGACACTAGGCATACTTGTAAAAAATCAAATCGAGACACGAACCCAGAGAATTTATTATTGAATTTACTTGGAACATATTCATATAGGCGAAGAAATTCACAATTGTAGTAGCTTGCAAGGAAAGAGTACCACTAACAGTTTTCACACCTAGGTTGTCATTTGTCCACAATAGTTTAGGTAAATTATAATCTCCACAAATAAATGTGGAATCGGAATTTTTAGATACGCGTTCCACTAATTCAGTATGTGACTTATACACTTCCAAAGGAGAAGAAGGGGGAATATAGACACAACCAAGTAAAAAGTTTTTTTTGCCAACAAGAAGAACACATATGAATAATTGATCAGAAACATTATTGGAGGATTCAATAATATGACAAGAGTATTTTTGTTAACACATATCATGACTCCACCTCCTCTAGACTTGTTTGAAGAAGAGGAGCGGTCACTACGAAAAATGTTGTAATCAAAAAATTCTAGTTCAGCCGATGCAACATTATCGGACAACCATGTTTCACTAAGAAATATAAAATCGTATTGGCATACATTGATGTTACATCTAATGGTTTTTAATTTTGTATTTAAACCACGTACATTTTGATAATAAGAAGAGAAATCATTATACACGAGACGACGTTTTCGTTCAATCTAAAAATTTACACGAGATAGTTCGCGTCGCTCGGCAGCTTGGCGGGCGGGGCAGTCTTTCGATCCAGTGTTGTGGGAGGCCGGTTTCCGGAAGAAAAGTGCACGTGGCACATACTGGGGTTTTATCCTTTTAGGGCACGCATCGCGGTTGTGTCCAACTTTAGCACAGTGAGGACAGGTGGCTGATTCTGCTTGACATTTCGAAGCTATGTGCCCATACAACTGGCAATGGCCGCATTTAAGGCTATCGACCCAGTCTCTGACACGGTGCAGTTGCCAGTCTACTGCCAGCTTGGAGCTCGATATTAAAGAATGCCTTACAGATGGAGGCACTCTAAATATATGTATGCAGTTTCCAGTGCGCGGGCCAGACTTGTGGGAAAATGATATTTCGGCTTTAAGATTGTCCAATGTGAGACCGGTATCATTTAAAGATTGGTGATGGATGGCATTAATAATCACATCAGCTGGGGTATTTTGCGGCAAATCGTGGATAGCAATGCGGGGGAAGGCGATTTGGGGGACCGTTGCTTTGAGGCCAGCTTCAGCTAAACCTGAAGCATTAGCTAGTTTACGCGCCTCAGCTGAAGTGCTAGGGTGTATTAACACCCCACCACTTTTCAATCCTCGCATTCCAGTTACCCGAATGCCCAGTGTTGTGGGATTAATCGCGGTCTTCAATTTTTTTATGGTGGCTTCTGAAGTTGCCTGGATGTTGCCGGACGGAAAAACCAGAACTGACGGTCTAGAAGGGCCAGGAGCAGCATTATTTCTAGTTATTGGTGGCAAGCAGGGATATTGTGTGGATCTGGAGTCAGAAGAGGGGGCAGCTACAGTATTCCAGGCACGGCTTAGAGCACTTGGTTGCTGACTGGAGCTGTGTTTCGTGGTGAACACTGATAGGGCTCCTTCTAGCTTGCCCATTTCAAGTGCCATCATATTCGATATAGAGAGAACACTAATCAGCTCCTTTTGAATTCTAATTTGCTGTTCCTTAGTAGCTCTGCATGATGGATCAGAAATGATTGCCATCGCAGCTTGGACCCTTTCAGATAGCTGTTTGACATAGTCAGCAGTATCACAGTTCGACACATTTTTTAGCTCATTTTCAGGAATGATAGTGGACACTTGGACTGGATCGGTATTTGATAGAAGAACATCATTATCATTGGTAGGAATTTAAAAACATTATTTTTTAAGTTAATCAGTTCCAAATTTGAAAAGTTCACACTTGCGCGGTCGTCGGTACTCGAAGAAAATTATTTATAGTTAATAATTTTTATAACACCATTTTTATTTCCCATTCTAAATACCGTACTAAAATCTTTCTAATTTTAAATAAAAAATAATTTTTTGTTTTAAGCCACTTTAATTTATACACATATAACAATTCGACCGGTTTCGGTTAGACTTAACCTTCATCAGGAACGTATAAGTATAAACAGTTTATACTTATACGTTCCTGATGAAGGTTAAGTCTAACCGAAACCGGTCGAATTGTTATATGTGTATAAATTAAAGTGGCTTAAAACAAAATTATTTTTTATTTAAAATTATAATGTCAAGCTACAAAGTGTTTGCTGCCTTCGATAATTTAAAATCTTTCTGCTTGCTACGTGTTGCCCACCTTGCTCACCTTGCCCAGGTTGCTCTCATCTAAGTACGCAATACGCCATATTTCAGTATCTACTCGCATGGTATATGGGTAGGTAAGTTGGCAAGAGGTAGATGATATGAGTAGAGGGTAGAGGGTAGGTCCTGTGTTTTGCTATATTAGGCACTGTATATTCACATGAATTGTCTGCTATAATTGCATGTATCACGTACCTTGTAGATGGCAGATGTAGATTAGTGGTGCACAACCCTCGGTTCGCGCGACATTTCGTGCGACCCGTCGTTTTCGTACAGCCCCTTTAGACAAATCATTTTTTCAAAGGTTGCGGAAATTCCGGTGAAAAAAAAACATTTTAGGCAGTGTCTGAAACTGCTGTAGTTATTTTCGTGAAACAAAATCCACATCCATGCTTGACCGGGGCTCGTCAGATGCCGCCCGAGTTACCAGAGAGCGCTTACGTTGCTTAGATTCGCGGCAGTACTGCGCATTGGGTCCGGACCCGGCGTTTTCGGTGTCACTCTCTTTGAAATTTCATGCTCTACGCATTTGTGTCCGAATTTTGTAATTCTGTTTGTACTCGTATTTTGCCCTCATATATCGCAACATTTTAAGAAAATCGGTAAACTTTTAAACTTTTTCAAATTCACAGCCTCGTATATTTTTGGGTTTTTGAGATACTTAATGGGAGCCTGCGATGAGTAAATATACACTTCTATTCAAAACAACATTTGATTTATTCGAATCGGATAATTAATCTGTGAGATGCTGTTTATGGACAAGTGTCAAAAATCGATCATTTTGCGCGTTAGCGACGTAAAGCCGTCACGGATGTGTACTGAAACAAATGTTCGTCCTTCCTCTTTAAAACGAGACTGATGGCGGTACTATGTCTATTTTTAGCCGAGTTATTGAAGTTTGAAATTACTTCGACGGAAACTCTCGCTCATTTGTGCGCAATAGCCTCACCACACCCCGGCATCGATTTTAAAAACGCTTCACGTCGAAAGAAGAACCGAGCTTTGCAAAAAAATTTTTTTTCATTATAATATTTAAGAAACTAACTAACTTACCATCACGCCTAGAAAAAAACATCGTACCAAAAAGGGCAACATGGGGATTTCTATCCAGTTTTTATTCGACGTCTAAAAATTGTGAGGCTGAAGATAGTGGGGAGGGGAAGGAGATTGGGAAGAGGAAGGTTGGGAAGTACCTGGCTATTCAGATCTGGTCACCAAACACGGCTCAAACCATTTCAAGAAAAGTTTCGATCCTGAATGGTGGTCTTTCACCAGGGCGATACTTAAAGTATCTACTACTCTGGAACGTGCCGCAAATATACTTTTTATTGTGTTTATATGAATTAAATGTGTTATGACACATATTAATCAAATCAAAGTTATTGGCGCACGCCGGGTTTGAACCCGCGACCTTTGGATTCGTAGTCGAGCGTCTTACCACTCGACCATGGAGGCCGTCGAATATAATTGTATTAGTAGGTGTCTCCGCTATTTTTCCACGTGGATCCATGGATAAACTAACTAACTAACCATCACGCCGTTTCTCCGCAGGGGTAGGCAGAGAGGACGGACCGCCATACAACACACTCTGTCTTGGCACACACTCCTTGCTTCATTCACATTCATACATCGTCTCATACATACTCTTCTGTTATTCTGATTCTTCACATGGCCCGACTCAAGTATTTGATTCACTCGATCGTGCTATGTCTTCTTTGGGCGTCCCCGACTTCTTCTACAATTCACTTGCGCATCATATACTATTTTCACACTCCTTTCTTCGTTCATTCGCTCTATATGCCTCAAAAATGTTAGGATTCATTCTTAGAACATGTAAAAAATTCAATAATCTTAAAACGATGAAAAACTTGTATTTTGCTTACGTCCGTAGCTTACTGGAATACGCGTCACAAGTATGGAACCCACAATACAAAACATATGTGTACAACTTGGAACGTGTTCAAAATCGTTTCCTTCGATACCTAGATTTTCGTAGTTACCGTCCCCATGTAAATCACCAAGAGTCGGCCGCGTTCTTTAATATGCTGTCGTTGGAAGATCGAACAATCTCTGCTGATGTACTATTTCTGCAGAAAATTGCTAGATCCACCGTAGATTGCCCGGAACTCCTTCAACAGATCCAATTACGAGTTCCCAATAGACCAACCAGATCTGACCAATTTCTTAGTCTCCCTCGATGCAACACTAATTCTAAACAAAACTCCTTCTATTATTTCTAATTTTGAAACTGTTAATTCGTGGTGGAATTCCATTTTAATGATTTAATAAAACAAATTTGTAACTTTATTCCACTTTTATTATTTTGACTGGACCGGTTTCAGCCTATGACGGCCATCTTCAGTAAGTCATTACCAAAGTGCATAGCACTCAAAAATTCCTTGATACCGAGAAATTATAATAATAGAAGTAATCTACTCTAACAGTGCATAATGAATAGAATCATAAAACTAATATACCATAATGCTGGGAGTAACCCAATAATTAGAAAATTATGTTGTACATCTGGACATCACAATTGAGATGGGAAAACCTAAAGTAAACTCATTAACAATCAGTATTCACCAACCTTTCATTATATAAATACATTGTCAATTCATATTTATAGAAATGCAACTGTAACCCATCTTAAATATCAAATAAAATAAATAAATATTCCAGATAGATATATAAAATAGTAATACCAATAAATTAAAAGTAACTTTTACCCTGTAACTATTAAAATCATGCAACAATACTGATGAATATAATTAAAAGTAAAAATCATTGTTTACTACCCCTAAGCATCCCCAAAAATAGTATATAAGCCGTAGGTTAACAAACATTTGTACTAGTCTGAAGATGGCCGTCATAGGCTGAAACCGGTCCAGTCAAAATAATAAAAGTGGAATAAAGTTACAAATTTGTTTTATTAAATCATTAAAACTCCTTCTATCGGGCCTCACACACTTTTAACACACACTACTCAAAATTTGACATTTTTAACTCTGCACCTCACTCTATAAAATCACACCGACGATCTCACGAGCCTTTATAACTACAGATAACTACTCATTCTTTTAACTTTAACTTTATTTCTTTAAATATATATATTTAAAAAATAAACAAAAACTTTTAAATCACACATATCATTATACTTATTTACTACATCTAGATCGATCCCCCCTCATGTTCTTCCTTTTCCTCAACCCTTTAAACATACTGATATGAAAAATTTAAAATTATGTTTCTTATTTTTTATTTATTTTTATTTGATTTGTATCTCTTTTAATTTATATCTTAATCTCTTGTTTAATTTTTAAAATTAGATTCACTTACAGTATCAGTTCACCTGTATATACAAACACTTAAGTGGAAACCTATAAATGGTCACATTAATACTACTTATATAATATTTTACCTAGTCTGTATGTAAACTGTTGGTCTCCCAAACAAATAAAATAAAATAAAATATGCCCAAACCATCTAAGTGTCCCTTCCTTGATCCTATTCACTGTGCTTACATTAGCCTTGCATTCCTTTCCGATATCCACATTTTTAACACGGTCATACATGATTTTACGCACATACGCCTCAGGGATCTCATTTCTACAGCATTCAGTCTACTTTCTTCTTTCCTCTGCCAGTTCTCCTAAGCACTCCATTGTGGACTGCTAGCTTCGCTTCTTTAGAGATTTTTTTATTTGCGCCAACGGCGTTCAGTTCTCCATTCATAGAGTTTCCTGCATTCACCCTTCTTTCAATATCCACGAGTATCTATTATATATTATGGCACCTAAAGATTAAATAATAACCTTAAAACATAAGATATTACCACTTCATGATACATATTATAGGCAGGCTCATTGCAAGGTGGCAATGTCATCCAATCATTAGGTTGATAAGATGCCGTAGTGGTTAAGTGAACCAGCACTATACCCTCGATGTGCAAAACCGACTTTTCAGCTTATACCTACATGAAAACCATATTCAAGACTAGACAGATTTACGAATTCAGCTGTCAGACATAATATCGTCGACGGAAAGGCAAAAGGGCCGAAGCGCCATTTCGGGAAGTTTACACCAGAGCACCTTAAAGTTTTAGTTTTGTTTTACAATAACATTCATATGTTCGGTACCTAGTTGGATTTTGAAAAAAAAGTCAACTCAGGTAACTCAATGCTCTCACTGAGTTACCTGAAGCAACAAAAAGCTAAAAAAGTCCCAAACTTGTGTCGCTTGAGACAAGCCTTCTCAGTGGTGAATATATTTTAAATGGCTGAAGGGCCACAAAAGTCTTCATCAGAGCATTCGCTGCAGAAAAAAAAAAACGATCAAAACTGCATATTTAAGTCATTTTGACCAAAGTGTCGCTTACCATAAGCCCTTTTGCCTTTGCAGCGACGATATAATCAAATTTCTGGAATAATACAAATAAAACAGTTTAATTCGTCACGTTAGATCAGCGATGCACAATCCACTGCTCCAAAGGGGACAAAGATGGATTTGAATATTTCAGAAAAATGTTAAGATATGGAAATAAATTGGGAGCAGCAGTGGAATATAATCTGAATCGTCACCATCGAACAAAACAAAGATTTAGACAAGAATTGTAAGGAAAATCTTCGGAAACAAAGTTTTTAATTATATCCCGATCGACCCAACAAAACACACCTAACAGAAGTGAGTTTCGATATTTCTCACTTTATACCACCAATTAAATTTCTGGTCTCTATGATCAAAATATTCGATGATTTCCGTTCTGTTTTGAAAAAATATAAAACGGTAAAAATATAATAAACAAACTTTAGCCCGTCTTCCATGTTTTGCATTAACCGCAAAATTAAGCTTTTTTACTTGACAGCATCTTGTGGTTTCACCTTCAACGTAGAAACAATTGTCGGTTCGGCGCTTCTTCTTGGAATCTGCGTTTCGTATAGGTATTTTAACGTTTTTAGCTTAAAATTTTTTTTGATGGATTTCGCGACTTTTGAATAAAATCTTTGAAAACTGACTTTTTAAATGATAAAAATCAATTATATTTATTGTTTTGACATAAAAAATGACCTGTGGCGCTTTCTTCTGTGCCTTCGTGAATGTTATAACTCATATATCATTCTATTTAGCCTCGCAACATACCCCAATTTGTCATGCCAAAGTCCCAATGGCTTCGGGAAATTGGGGTTAATGTGCGGTATTCACAATTAAAAACAAAAATAAAAATCTAACGAATCTCCGGCGGTATTAGTGGAATGTTTTTCTTTCATATTTCTTTAGAAAGGGGTTCGAACAAGGTTGTATGTTTAAACTTTTTGCAACAACACTTGAGAGTGGGTGTTTAGGGTTCCGCGTCGGAAACAGTTCAAGAACCGCACCGTTGATGGTTTATTACCTTGTTAACCGATCACTGACGACAGCGGTGAAAGTGAACATTTTCAGAGCATATCATTGGTCAACCTTGTAAGAGTCATATATCTATACTATATGTCCTAAAAGTGCCACAGAAAAATAATACCTATGCCCTGTGTGTTCATGTATATTGCAAGATATTTGTTTGAATTATGAAATGTTTCGTAGTTTTCCGTATACCTGGCGCCCGGCTCGACTTTTGAAAGTTACCATCGTCTAGTATAATTTATCATATTATTTAAATACATTTTTATTTTCACGGCGCCCATTTCAAACGTCGCGCCTATTTTTTTTCTTCAATATTAACGTAAGGCAGATCCGGCCCTGGGCGAACATCATCAAATGTATGATTTAATCTTAATATGGCAGAATGTACAAGACGGATACTGCATTCCATTATAATCTTGCTTGCTTTACTGAAGTTTTCATTGCAAAGCACACGATTATACTATTTACTGTAAGTTATATTATTAGACTTTACCATATTAGCAGGCACGGCCGTCATTCAAACGACGCCTGGCGCAGGCAAAGTTGCTGTCGCCTTCTATCAAAATTTGCCGAGTATAAAACGGGAGGCGCGAATTTCCATTCCGCGCCGTCGGGTCGGGAAGTTACGGGTTTGATTGCCATCCGTGGATAGTATGTTTTTTTCGTCCTCTCCTTGAGCAACGTTTCTGCCCGCCTTACTGTTTCCATCGTCCGGGAAGGTGACAGGTATCGGAATGGGAATCGCCAATGACATCTGTCGTGGAAACAATAGCGACCACCGGCAACTCACTTTTCAGTCTGACATTGCTGCTATGAAGGGACCACGGAAGCGTTTTGACTCCCAATATGAAGAGCTTTTTCAGTATATAGAGCATTTAACATATTACATTTGCTCACAACTCCCAAATACCTGAAAATTACTGAACTCCCCGTAAAAGTTTACAACGTGATCTTATAAATGATTAATTTGCATCAGGAATGACAGTTACTTCGCCATCCGTGCCAACGCTTATCATGTCGCCGCGGGCCGTACAATTCGTTAATAATTAATATCATTGAGGCGCGAAGCGTGAGGGTTGACATTACCTCCAAATCCCATTGCTTGTAAAGTAGCCGTGTGTTCTGGGGCAGGCCCGGCTGAATTATTTTCGATAATAAGTCACTTTAAAAAATACGCGTTCTCACAAGGTGACATTTAAAAACCTAAAAGTTAACTTTTTAGTAAAATTCACTGACTAAATATCTTTTTTTTTTTTCATTAAGCAATAGAACTTTGTTTTAACCACTTTTTTATTTTATACGCCGACCGGTTTCGGAACAACCGCTTTTTCATCACGGCAAAATATATGCTAACTTATATAATACTAAATATACAATAACGATATTATGGGAGAACAAATATCCTAGGTTTCAAAGTGAGGGTGGGGGGAGAATTAGAGGTAGAGAGAGTGGCGAAAGGAAACATATTTCAGATGGGCTTTAGTGAGATAGTTTTTATTTTGTTGTCAATAATAGACTCATTAGTATTAAGGGATTCTAAATTATCTAAGCATTTCCTTTTAAATGTGTGATCCGGCTTATTTATCGGAATTTTGCATTCCTGAAGATTCCAATTCGCGACAGTCAACCCTTAGATCGGCAATGTCATCGGTTATCGGAAGGTTGAAGGAACCAAAGCGCACACCAGACACTAAGTTCGGAGAGCGCGCCTTCGGAGCGTCAGGTCCTAAAACCTGGAATGAACTACCTTATGATCTGAGAGTAATAAAAGACTCGACAGAGTTCAGAGCCAAAATACAAATTATCCAAATATTATTATTATTATCGTGCGACAGATAAATGTTCTAGGTAAGAAGTACAAACACAAAGCGATGATTAAATTAGGAGCGTACTTGGAAGAACTTTTGATGTTTTTCAAACTCATCTTTTTGCTAATTAGCAATTATATTTTCAATTATTGAAACGATATTAATAATTTTCAACGAAACATGAAACAGAAAATAATTTTTGATTTTTGTATTGGTTACTCTACCCGAGAATAAAATAAATAAAAGGTGTTTGCCTATCAAATATTACAAATGTAAAAAAGTTGCCAAAGTACTTCAATTTTATACGTAAAACTTTAATTAAGTACGGATATAAAAAGCGGCGCAGAAGAGAGAAACTGGGCGGTGCGCAGTCCGCCAAAGAACTTGACAATCGGTCAACTGGTCGACAGAGGTGAGCGAAGAGATTATTTTTACGGGTTCGATCCAGGATGGGAGGTGCGAAATTTCCAGGGAAGTTGGAGGCAAGTGTGAAGAAAAAGAAGTGTGTTATCTCGGGAAATGGACAGCGGAGGAAGGGAAACTACACTAAGGTGCTCGGACTGACCGGCAATACCGCCAGGGACAACGAGACGACCAGGATCATTCTCCGCCTCAGAGCAAGAATATATATGGAGAGAGAGAGATCACTTATGATAAATCACTTCTCCGGGTTTTAACGTCGTAAACCGCGAGAGGAAAAGAGATAAGACAAGTCCTCACATACTAAAGCACCACTTTTTGGTATGTAAGCATGTTTTTCGTCTCACGTATCGGGCGACTCCGCCCATTACGTTTTGTTATGCGACATAACAGGACATAACTTAACGGTTTTTTAGGTTATATACTACATTTTCGTTTATAACAAAACTGTGAAAAAGTGGTCATACAAATAAACAAAAACATTATGTCGACATGTGCTATGAATGGATGTATGAATACCCTAGCCCTAGCCACTCCCGAGTCGGGCAAATCATCAATACTGACTACACTAGCGCTCCATCCTGGCGTATTATTGCTCTGAGTTCTCCGCTATAAGCAGCATGCCATCCGCAACGACGAGGAGCCCTACAAGCTGCTCTATGGCGCCACCATCGCCAAGGAGGTGTACCCGCTGCCTAATATTTCCCTAAAACTTTCCCGGTCGTTCTTCATCCCTCGAGAGGATCGAAGATGTAACACACGTTTTCACCAAAACAAACATTTCTAATTTGTGCATTAGTGTTTTCTGCCTCTCTAAATAAAACTCATTCCTGAATACTGGGAAATATATATTGTGTGGTTATTATGAGTATTTTTATTATTTACAACCAAGGATCCCCTCCAAATATGATCGAGATGACATCCCACATCTTGAGATAGAGAGGCTGCTGGAATTGAGTTTTAGCCATTGCACAATGGTTACATTTGACGCCCAGCGTTAGATTTGGCATTACACCTAGATTTTGGGAAAAAAAGTAAATAAGAAATATGGCAATAAATAGGAAATTTCTTCCGTGGAGTCATGTTCTATCTTCGTTTCCGGTGGTCCTAAGGCTGAGCGTTGATTATGTCGACGCGTCCTTTACTTAAAAAAAACTTTCAATTTTATAATGAAAATGTCCCTCTTCAACTTCCCACCATACTTCTCTTCATACTATGAACAAAATCAATAACCACGGTATATCTTAGGATACACTATTTGCATATCTCTAACAGTTAAAAAAGTTTTTGAAATTAAAGATTAAATTTACGGTGAATCGAAAAATCCATAAAATATTCCAGAAATATAAAGTCGAATTTATAAAAAAAATGATACAAAATCGCACCTTTTTGCACAAAATCCAACTCAGCAAACTTGGACACAGTACTTTACGTGAATATAATGACTTGTTACTAGAAGGAACAAAATAAAACTGATAAGATAATGATGGTTGGCCTAATAAAAAAGTCCGTCTTCAGACATTAATATAATTTTGTGGAACCAAATAAGGAATTATAAACCATTTCAGGTTTCCTGGTTATTCCTAAAAATTACAATAAAAAAGGAAATTCCGTTTTGAATTTTGTCTTAGTTAGATTGTTTCGATCCACTGTGCGGCTGGCCCAGATACCTAAAGCGGCCCTAGCAGCCTACAGTAGCCGTATCCCCGGCAGTCTGTAGGCTTTATATACGTAAAAAAGTCTATACAAAGTGACCTGCGACTGTTGACCTTCCCTCCTGAATAGCTCATATTCTGCAAACATTCGTTTACGTGAAACCATTTCCACGCTACGGACATTTCCCATGAATTATGAAAGTTATTATGCGAGGAATGGCTCACTGTTTACACACATTCTGTGTTACGAATGGGGAAAAAGATACGCGCCATAAATAATACGAGACGTAATTTGTACTCTTTACGTTAAGGTATAATGAAAAGAAACATCGCTTCCAGAAATGATACAAATGTTTCACGCCTTATAGACAATGAGGCACTCGTAAATAACCACCCACCCTCCACCCATTGTGGCACCCTGCCCGTGGAGGGGCGGTGGGGAGTAACACCCAATATAATTACCTGCTTATCTAAAAGTAGTTACCTGGCGCTGGTGGTAGAGCAGGGATGCGAAGGCAGAAGGGATCGAACGGGTCAACCTGTTCCTGTGTTGATTCTGGTCTGGGTAGGTCTGTAGACCGTGCGCCGAATCCACCATACGTTCAAACTGTGCAAAAACATAGGCGCCATATTTGAAGGGGCGCCGTGAAAATGAAGATCTTATTTAAATTTACTTATTTTTATAAAAATTTCCCTAAATCATTTAAAATTACCCACATCATGGGAAAATAATGTTTTTTATTGCGCTGGAAATATCACTGCATTGAACGACCCGCGAAAATGTATGGAAAAAAGCTTTTTACCACGGAATTTTTATACGAATTTCATAATAGTAATTTGGAAATAGAGTCTGTTTTTATGTGGTGTGTCGTACGTTAACATAGATGCGATCCAAAGTCTATAACCAATCACCATGCCCGCTTTTTCTTCCCGGCAGTCGAAGTTACTTACTAAACAGGGCGCGAGATGTCGTGGAACCGGCCCTGTAGTAGAAGTACGCTTTTCTTTGATTGAATTGGCCTTCATTTGCAAACAAGGCCCCCGAAGACAGCCCTGGGTGAGTTGAGATCTTTAGACTAGGTGAATTCCAAAGAAGAAAGAAAATGAGTGATCTCAACGGGAGAACCCTCGAAGACCCGACCCATTACACTACACCATTCATTTTTTCCATTACAGTGAAAGTTTCACCTTTGTAACGAGCAGCCCACTTATATACGGATGCCCTTTCAAACGCCAGCTCCGAGAGTAAACTGAAAAGGCATTTTCTCTAGCCGCCGGCACCGGATTAATGCTTTCCCGACCTTAACGCCCCACTCAGAAGGGAGTCAAATATTTGACGTCGAGACTTTTGTAACGCGGAAGTTTGCAACTTGCCTATCACATCTCAGTTTACACGATATAAACATTCAACAATATCAACATAGTCTCATCAAGATTTTTAGACACCTCATCATATCTTTGCTGATCAAGAAAACTCATTCAAGTTGATTCTGTCGGAAGAATTTGGAGACAGACCCCTTCGGTCGCGGGTTCAAGCCCGGCGAACGCAAATATATTCTATTTAATTAATATGTATAATAACACATTTGATTCATATACAAATGATATAAAGTATATTTGCGGCACATTCCAGAGTGGTAGATACTCGTAGTATCGCCCTGGTGAAAGACAACCATTCGAAATCGAAACGTTGGTTACTTGAAATGGCTTGAAATGGCAAATGGGGATGCCATAGTTTCACTGGCTCTAGACTTATATTGGTCGTAGAATAGATGCGGCAAGCGGTCTTCATAGAAAAGTAGCAATTGAGGTGGCTTGGTTAAGCCCTAAAAATGCCAGAAGTCTGAGTTCTACTTGGAATACTAAGTGCAATTCCAGAGGGAAGATGTCAGGCAAGGTTGGGAGAAGCATATCCGGAGGCTTTGCGAGGAGAGACTGGGCCTACTGTGAACGGAGGCTGCCGAAGTAGCGCGGGGCAGGGAAGCCTGGAGGCGTCTTATAGAGGTGACGGTTCCCCGATCCGAATACGACAAAGGAAAGAGGTTGAGATGAAAAGTGACCAATACTTTTACACACTGATACAAAACAAATACAGAGAAAAATACCTATTTCATAATTATCTTGGTTAGAATTATAAATAATTAGGCACTCTCATATTTCTTTGGTGCTTGGTATTGGCTTCATTAATTTTTTGTCAATTTTAGTTGACGCTTTATCAAATCTTTTAAATAACCATCTAATCACTAATAGACCCAAAAACACTGATCTCTAACCAATTTTAATTACAATTCTGATACTCGATTTCCACTATTTTTTTCCCAATAAAAAAGATTTTTGACTTAAACCTTTAATACCAAACTCTTATTTGTGTCATATACACGTTAGGTTTGCGATCGTGAATGCATTTAGTAATAAGTCGATATTAAAAGGTTCACTGACAATCTTAAATATCGTTGTTTACAAATAAATAATTTATCTTGGATCGGTTAGTAGCTAAGTGGACAAACACGTTGGATTTCCACCAAAGCGGCGTAGGTTGAATTCCTCTGCTAGCTAAGTCCTCCATCACTGCACAAGCAAAATTTTCCGCTTTTGCTGACGACAGTAGAAGTTTATCAAATATTGCCAGGTTATTCGTAACTCGGGAATGTTTGTCTTCCTTTTTAAAATGAGAAAAAAATACTTCTCTTCGTTCATTTTTCAGCGCAATAAAAAGGTGTTGTGACAATATGTCAAATGTAAGTTTTTCCTCCGCAGCGAGCAAAGACAATGCACCGGCGAGTCTCGTATGAATAATGGCACGCTCAATGCCGTCATATTGTTATTTTACTTTGCTTGGAGCCTCCCCCCTGACTTGTGACTTGTGACATTCATAATGTGTGAATTAAGGTGCGATTTTGGTGTAAATCTTCGTTAAGCTGCCTACAGACTTATCCGATTTGAAGAAAACACGTGGAAAGGGATAGAAAAAGAGCTTGGCTTAAGAAAAGGGCGGTCAGACGGCCGAGTCTTTAGACGCGGTTGCTTCAGCTAGTACCTCGGAGCAAGAATATATATATGGAGAGAGAGCTACATTTTTTACCTAACCTATACAAATTTACGATAAATCACTTTTTTCGGGTTTTTACGTCGTAAACCGTGGGAGAGAAAGAGACAAGACAAATTCTCACATAATATAGCACCACCATTCGGTATGTAAGCATGTTTTCCGTCTCCGTCTCTGGCGACTCCGCCCATTACGTTTTGTTATGCGACATAATAGGACATAACTCAACGGTTTTTAGGTTATATCCTATATTTTTGTTTATAACAATACCGTGAAAAAGTGGTTATACAAATCAACAAAAATATTATGGCTACATGTTCTATGAATGGGTGTATAAATACCCTAGCCATATTCCTAGCCACGCCCGAGTCGGGCAAAAATCATCAATACTGACTACAAAAACGCTCCCTCCTGTATATTATTGCTCTGAGGCTAGTATGGATGGAACCGGGTGGTCTGTATTTTTGCAGGCTTCTGTGAAATTACCCGTATGTGCGAGTGCTTGTTTACCTTTAATAATATAATAATAATATTTGGATGATTTTTATAGCGCCGTTTTTGTGAAAAATCACCTCATTGTACGGGACTTCAGAATAAACGACTCTTTACCGTCGTCACTGCATTGTGTGCGTATTATAGAAGTCGGGTTGAATGATTTTTTTATTGAATGACACCGCCTCAGGCGCTGAGAATTGAGATCTCCAAGCTACGGAACAATTTGTAACACTTTGGTTCTGACAACCAGATCGGGCTAACTGCTGGTATAAACTTGGAAATTACTAACTTCGCGTCCACTACTACTTGGGCTTGGTAAATATGTAAAATGTCATCACTAACAACGACTGACAACTTAAATAACTAATACAAGCAATACTACAAATGATGTGTATGTTAATTCTAAACAAGCAGTTAGGAACATTTCTAAGATTTTCAGTGAATACAATTCTTCAACAGTAATCTTTTAAATTCTTTATGAAATGCATACTAAAATTTTAGGAAAAACGTTAAAAAATGTCTTCAACGGCTTTTAAACTGCACTTTTTTCTGAAATTTTAGTAGTTTTTCACATTATTTAAAAGGTTTCAGTTTTAAAATTTATTTATTAAAAACCTCTTAGAAATTTTCCTAATTACCCAAAAAAATTTTTAAGATTTTTTTATTTATATGAATACCGCACAAGAGTCTCAACTGCTCCCAACCGTCTAGAGCCAGTGAGACTATGGCATCCCCAAATAGGGTATGTTGTGAGGCTGAAGGTACTGGGGAAGGGAAGGAGATTGGGAAGAGGAAGGTTGGGAAGTACCTGGCTATTCAGATCTGGTCACCAAACACGGCTATAGCCATTTCAAGCAACGTTTCGATTCTGAATGGTCGTCTTTCACCAGGGCGATACTTAAAGTATCTACCACTCTGGAACGTGCCGCAAACATACTTTTTATTATTTTCATATGAATTAAATGTGTTATGACACATATTAATTAAATAAAAGTTATTGGCGCACGCCGGGTTTGAACCCGCGACCTTTAGATTCGTAGTCGAGCGTCTTACCACTCGACTATGGAGGCCGTCAAAAGATAAATCATTTGTTGTATTGCTTGTGTATTAGAATGCTTCAAAGTGACGGTTACCGTCATTTTTGAGTGCTGAGGCTTAGCAGTATTAAATTTGATTAAATTAAATTATATAAAATTATGAAAAAATTGAAAACAACTTACAACTTTAAGCTGTTTGGCAGAAGGCCGGAAAGTTATGATAATGACCGTGAATCATACGTCATGGGTTGTTTATACGGTAGAGCAGGCGGGCCGCAGTACCCACGATGACCGTGTAGGCAGCTTATATTTTGGGCTGTGTTGGCTGCCTGCTTTATTATTAGCTTCTGTACAGCGCTGCATTTCACTGAAACGAATACGTTGTTGTAAGTGATTACGTACATTATCACAGCGTTAAAACGTGTGGGTAGGCAGGTACCCCCGCCCTGGGTGACTCATCACTACCTACTCACTGGTCCAGGGGCTGCAGCTGGATCAGATCACTCGGAGATCTTCTGAAGTGTTTAAACAGCGCTAGTCATAAATTAACTTTGATTGCGTTTTATTTGGACTATAAGTTTTGCGGAGTGTACATTATATATTCGCGGAATGCATTGTGGCTTTGTTTGTATATTCAGAATTGAGTTTTTCAATATAAATTGAAAGACTCGGTGCAAGATAGTGTTAACCCCAATTTTCTTTGCTTCGAGACATACCATTTTTACATAAATCCAAATAAAAGAAACTAGTTTCGAACAAAAAAATTATTTCATTTCAATAACATAATTCATACAGATTAAATGATTGCGTTTCTTTTACGTATATTGTAATATATTATATTTAAAACAGGTATTAGGTATTATTTAAAAATAAAGAAATTTAACGTTTTCGTAAAAAGCATGAACTTTGTGGCTTGCCATAATTATAATATTAACACATGCATTTATTTTAAACCGCTTTACTTAAAAATATTGATCGACCGGTTTCGGAAGTACTCCTCCATCATCTTAGTTCTATTCTAGACTCAGTTCCAGAAAACCACCCCTACCCCTTTGTTTGTCTCCCACTCTGACATCTAAATATTTAGTATTCATTATAATATTCAGTATTTTTTTATAATGCTAGTTTTAATTTAATTTGATGTTAGTAATAGGGTACTTCTGAAATCGGTCGATCAATGTGTTCAAATAAAGTAGTAAAAAAATTAATGTGTTAATATTATGAACAAAGTTTAAATGACTTTATTTTCGCTTTGGGGAAATATACAAGCGAACGACGATTTTAGGAAAGTTATATTTACTATCCAATGTCTCGGCTGTTGATATTGTTTAGGATAATATTAAACTTTGGACAAACACTGAATCAAGTTCCCACATACAACGTATCGGACATAACATATTTATGTGAGAACTGGCTTCTCAGATGGCGTTAGGTTATGCTACCCTGGCTTATTACTCATTAGAGCGGGAACTCCGGCCAGCTGTTGTATGAGGTTGCAATTGAACTCTTGGCAGGGATTTGGTAGACGAGTGATGAAACTGCTACTTCTATACTAAAAGTATGATTCCGTGTCTTGCGTATGGTGTATGGGAAACTCAACTTTATTTCAAACAAAACTAACCACTCTTTCCCCGAGCCCTTCAGTTACCCATGAGTTGGATTTCAAAAGGATATTATGTTGATTTCTTGCCTTCGTGTTTACCATCCGTAATTCCCTACCTACCTAACCAAAATCCTATGTCACCACAATCGAGTTCATTAATCGAAGATTCGATGCAGTGAACAGTTGGAACCAGATTAGAACTTCGCTCGGAAGTACGAGGAGGTGTTTCGTGCACCGTTCGTTCGTTCGTTCAACACTTTTTGGTCAGTGATTCAGTTTCCCTTTCTTAGAATTCTTTCCACAGATCTAATCAGACATTTCCATCAGCACTATAATATTTGAAATCTTATCGTTTATAGTCTACTATTTTCTAAATTCACTGAAACTGTATACACATTTGGTGTTTCATCGCAGCTTCAGATCCGACACCACGTATTTGTACATTTATTTTATTTCACTCTAGCTGTGTGAACACAATATCATGGTTTTCCGCTTTTAATATAAAATCCTCCCTCAGACACGCAATTAGAGTTAATCCCAGCGGCATTAATCTTGCCTCAGCCATTGCTCCGTACCTACCGGGTAATCACGCATCGCACATCACACATTACACATTACAGATCAAAGCTCTATGCAAATCACGCCCCGGATACAGGACGAGGTGGGTAGTGGGTGGTAAATCTCACACCTAAAGGCTACATTTACGTGGCAATAATAGAAACGTAAAAGCTACTAATCGCGTAGAAGGTTTCTTTACGCTGAAAAGGCTTTCCTCTGGTAGTAAAAACATTTTAATTTTATTAAAATGATAATATAGTTAAAGAAATACATATTTTCAAATATTATTAAAAAAAAAACTCATTTCGGGAAGGATACAATTATAAAATAAAAAGGAATAATATTTTTACAAAGACATACAACTTTTAAATGGGAGTACAAAAAAAAAAAATGAACAAACTAGTAAATACATCGAAAGAGGCTCATAAGAGTAGAGATTAATAAAACATCGTAAATACATATATTCACACACGTTCAATTTTTACAGAAATGATATATCATTGATTTTATAAAGTTGTTGAGAAAATTTCTTTTAAGTGTTTTTGCTAATATTTTGTTCGCATCTGGGAGTTTTAATTCATTAGGTAATGCGTTGTATTGAACAAAGTTCATTCCAAATGTTGTTGTGTGAGTAGGTAACGATAGGTGTATCTGGTTTTGTGATCGTGTTTTGTGCTGGTGTGTGTCGGAATTACGTGCTGGTTTAATGTTGGTGTGTGACGAGTGTTGAATTATTTGTAATATTCTATTTATATTATAATATCTTTCATCAGAAAATGCTGCCTTTCCATAACCGATTTCGTTTTATTGTCTTCATTTTGGTCAAATTCTACAGTAAACAGCAATCAGAAAGATCCCCTCTTTATTAAGACGCACTTCATTTTAAATAATAATAATACTTTTTTTAAATAATAAGCTTAACTTATTTCCTCTGAATAGTGTGGAATGCTTTGATAACTAATTTGCGTGGCTAAAAGCTGGTAAACCATTGATTGATCAACTTCAAGCTAATCCACATTCTGTCGGTTCAGATCCGTTTGTAAAATTAGTCGGTAATTACGTCCTACTGTTTCAATTAATATTAATATGCAGTCATAAATACCGTTGTGGTATCAAATTCCTTTACACTATTAACTGTCAAGTGTCGTTACTGCGATGTTACCTATTAGTTATTAGCTACTAGCTGAGTGTTCGAGTATCAGTACCAATACCTCGATATAGCTGCGGGATCTTGCCAAAGTAACAATACAGACATTTAATTAGTCGATATTATATAAACAGGAGCAATCAACTGCTGTCGAGAGAATGTAATCTGGCAGTCAGGGGAGGGAGAGGGGGAGCCGAGAGGGGGTGGTGGGTGGTTATTGGGCGAAATGCTGTATTCCCCAGAAACTCTTTGTTCTGTAATTTGACGACGTTCGGACGCAAACGTCGTTGTACTTGTTGCATTCATCGGTTCATTTCTAATTATAATATTGTTTATACATTTGAGAATTTTTCAAATTCCGTTAAAAAATGTATTCCTATATCTCTATATGCTCGTATTTATAATATAACTAGCTATGGTGCCCGGCGTTGCTCGAGGTTATGAATGGTGAGTTGTATAGATTTTAGGTGGTGAATTCTAGTGAACTGGGTTAAGGTGGAATTTAATAAGAAAACAATCCTTGTGAAGCTATGAAAATAAGTATATATTATATAATAAATACGTTGTCCCGGCGACTTAGCGGTCACTGGAACCGTCAATATCATTTCTCTGAGGAACCAGTTATTTTTGGAACCGGTTTTTTAAATGAAAATTTCGTAAAGATTAAATTTTTTTGAGTAATGAAGTCTCCTTTTACCGACAGGATGGTGAAGCAGCACCACTCTACCCTGGCTGTTGATCGACGATATCGAATCATGTTCCTTTTGTTCTCAATTCCTACGTTCCCGTTCCTGTTTTATGAAAATTTTACGTTTAACGGCCTCAAGTCACCTGGGAGGTCAAATCAAATTATACCACATTGTTTCTTTAAAAAAAAACTGTCCTTAATGGACTTTAATTCAACCCCGTATCTCATTCCGGTATTGAGATACTTCTTTATAAAGAAACATTATTTCATATTACCGATTCCGATATGTAAAAAAAACAATGGGTGAAAAATTTAGATATACAAGTTATATAAAAGTAAAAATCAAATTTACTAGGGAAAATGTTTGCAGATAACTCGGCCCTCGATGATCAAGGTGCTGTCCCGCCGTCGGTTCCTCACTGCGGGTTCTTTATGAAAAAGCTGAGGATCCGCCATCGGGATGTACTCCACGTCTTACGAGGGCTACAAGTTAATAAAGCTAGTGGGCCTGACGGAGTAGTACCTGCACTGGTATTGCAGTGGTGTGCTGCAGAAATCGCTCCAAGTTTGACAAAACTCTTCAAAATGTCCCTGAAATGTGGATCTGTGCCCTCTGGTTGGAAAAAAAGCGGTCATTCATCCTATTTCCAAAAAGGGTGACCGCTCCAACCCGGCCAACTACCGCCCCATAGCGATCACATCGATTCTATCCAAGGTGATGGAACGTGTGATCAACGACAAGCTGCTCACATACCTCGAGGAAAACAAAATAATTAACGACCGTCAATACGGATTTCGGCGGAACCGGTCCTGCGGTGATCTACTTGCGTATGTGACGCATGTTTGGGGGCGGTGCTTGGAATGTTTCGGTGAGACCCAAACGGTTGCACTGGACATTTCTAAAGCCTTTGACCGGGTTTGGCACCGAGGACCTGTCAATAAACTGCCATCTTACGGACTTCCCACATCCTTGTGTACGTGGATTGCCGATTTTTCGAGGGAGAGGTCGATTCAGACAATTGTTGACGGTATCACCTCTTCCTCTCATTCAATTAATGCTGGCGTCCCACAGGGATCGGTTCTGTCTCCAAGTTTGTTTTTGTTGCACATCAATGGTCTTTTGTCATGTGCACCAATACATTGTTACGCGGATGAGAGGTCAGTTCATGATAGTTTTTTGTTTAACAAGCCCCCAAAGGGCACAAAAATAACAACAGCTCGGAGGACTTTGAAGCCGAGAATGGACGATTTCCTCGAGAGAATCTCCTCTTGGGGTAAGAATAATCTCGTCGAATTTAATGTTTCAAAGACCCAATCATGTCTGATTACGACTAAAGGGGATCCAAATGACAATTTAGTCTCCTCCAATGGAAGTAATCTTCCTAACAAACCTTTCATTGAAGTGCTTGATGTAACCTTATGTGACCAGTTAAGGCATCGGGGCTCCATCGAAGCCAGAGTAAAGTTAGCCTCTCAGAAGTTGGGCGTGTTGTACAGGGCCTGCAGATACTTCAATAGTACACAACTGTTGAATTTGGCAGCAACCTCTGGTCTGGAGCCCCTAAATACTTGAAAAAAACCCTTGACTTTGAATGCTGTCTTTGTTCTATAGGTATTTCAATGGAAGATGCTCTGAGGAACTTGCGTCATTGATCCCTTCGGCACCGGCGCATAGTCGGGAAACTCGCCAAACACGCACCCAACATTTGTACCCGGTTGACATTCAATACATGAAGACGGGTCGCTTTTACGACTCGTTCTTATGTTCAACAGCTCGGCTATGGAACGATTTGCCCGCCTCTGTGTTTCCTCTCCCCTTCAACATGGGTCTCTTCAAGACCCAAGTTCACTTCTTCCTTTCCCCAAAAAGACCCTCCACACAGCATCCCCAAAGATGACATAGGCCCCGAGGGAAATTATTTCCCTCAAGGCCTCCTGTGTGGAGTTATTGTAAATATATAAATATATATATATATAATAGTATAACACTTTACAGTATAATGTACTATCTCTGTTTTATATATAATTTTTTTAAAGGAAGACAAATATTCCTGGGTTACGAATAATCCGACAATATTTGAAAAGCTCTTACTACTATCATTATAAGCGGTAGATGTTGCTTGTGCAATTATGGAGGATTTAGCTAGCAAAGGAAGTGAACCCACGCCGCCCAGATGTGAATCCAACGCGTTTGTCCACTCAGCTACTAACCGGTCTATTATTATGTTTGATAAATAAATAAATAAAAATACCTCTCCATTTATATTGAAATATGCCCGAAAACAACTTAAAAGCCGTTTCCCCCGACTCACCAAACTTAACAATCAGCATCACAACCCCCGGACGCCCTTGTATAAAAAAACGATCCCGCAACAACTAAATAAGTTCCTACGTCCTACTCCGCTGCAGAATGGTATGAATCTAGTCTACTATCAAAATATTCGAAACCGTATCTTTTGCAAAAGCAAAATGTAACATATTTTTAGAACGTGTTCATTATTTGAAGGGAATAGAATAAGTTTAAAAACCGTTTGCGCTGCACTATGCCCGTATTACACGGAGGAACTCCGCTGGAGAACATGCCGGAAGAGATAGATGGGCAGATATCCCCTGTGGCATTTTTAAATCAAAGGGAAACGTTTTCCAGCGAGTCGCCGCCGACCCGACACTCGTTTAGTTCCTCTGCACTTTCCCGTTTCTCTGTTACCTCGGACACTTTGTAGAGGGAGAAACATTTCCCCCGACAAATAATCTGAGTGATGTACCAACCAACTCTCCAACTGTAAAGTAAATGTAACATCTGTTACTTGTGGATTGAGATGCTGCATTTATAAATACCCGAGTATTCAAACACTGACGGTTGTAAAACGGAGATTGTTTCATTTTTGTTTATACAAGGTAATGTTTTGTGGAAGGTCCTTTGAAGGAAAAAAAGGAGTGAACCAGGCTTTTGAAGATTCTCTCATTGTAAGACGGAGGAAATACAAAAGTCAACAAGTCGTTCCTCAACCGAACTGTTGAGCATTAAAACGATTCGTAAAAACGAACCGTTCGTAGTTTTAAAATTTAATTTAATTTATTTTTTAAACATTAACACAGGAGGCCCTGAAGGAAACTATTTCTCTCAAGGTTTATGTAATGTTTCGGGATGCTGTGTGAAGGGGTTTTTTGAGAAAGAGAAGAAGTGAATCTCGGTCTTGAAGAAACCCATGATGTAGGAGGGCGAAAACACAGAGGCCGGGAAATCATTCCACAGCCGAGCTGTTGAACACGAGAACGAGTGTTATATCGATTGTCATATCAAATGTCAACCGTCTACACACCGGTGCCGAAAAGACTAATGATGTAAATCTCTGGGAGCATCTTCCATTGAAATACCGGTAAAACAAGGACAGGATTCCTACCTGGCGTCTGTGCTCCAAAGATTGCAATCCGTTTGTTAAGAAAGGAGAATCCATCAAACGGACCGCCCGTTTCTGTACGGAGTCTAGGGTTGTTGGAAAATTTCAGCCATATGTGAGCGCGTTTGTGGACTTTCGGATATTATTCGGTGTATCTTCTATTGACATACCGACAGAACAAACAAAAGATTCCCACTCACGTTGCAAAGTAATTGTGAATTTTGATAATGCAAATTCATTAATTATATATTCGTAAAAAGACGAGAAAGATTACTATGACGATTGATTGAACCAGCTAGATACATTTACAGTCGTTAAGGGTGCTATACGTACATAGTGGTATAATTTTTAATCAAATACTTTATTTTAGTTGGTTAACCTATAAAACCATATAACATTTTACTTTCAAGAACTCGTGATCTCTTTTTATAAATCCTTTTAAAAATCTGAAATTTGAATCGAGAACAAAAATAACAACAGAAAACTGTTTTAGATTTCACTGGAAGTCTCCAGATCTGGATAAAGTATCAGCGCATCAATGTTTTGCTTGAAATCTAAATATTGAATTCACGAGTTTCGAGGAAATCCTGAAAAGTTATTGCCTTTTTATGAAAGTCGAGATTAATGCAGAGTTTCATGACACTACCCGACGCATGACGCGTGACGCTCAACGCTTCAAAACAATGATGAAAACGAATTATTGATTTTTTTTTCAATTTTCACCTTACGTGATAGAGAATATTGAAAACATGACACTTCTTAGTGATATGAAAGTTATGTAATATAAAAGCTTTAGTTCTGAGATGGTTTTGAGTTTGCACAGAAAACACAAGTATCTACCAATACGATGTATTTGCCTAGATTATATAGTATATTGTTTAAATATAAATATCTATTGAAAATATTGTATTCCGACAGGATCTATTTTACAAATGAATTTCTTAGAATACCGTTTGCCAAACAAAGCTCTGAGTAAATACTAATATTCGATAAATGTTTCAAGATGAGTAGTTAAACTTCAAACTAATATACATTTTACATTCATAATAAGTAGGTTACAAGATAAATATACTTTTGAACAATTGAGGTTAACTAACTTTTATATTTGTATTTATAATATATTTTGGGTTAGTTGTACAAATTATAATATGAGTATTATATCTGTAGGTCGGTTTTACAACACGGCAAAATATTATTAGAATTAAGTTTGGTCCAAAAATAAATATAGTGTTTTACGGTGAATTATTATTGTTATAAATTTGAATATTTCCAATTTTAATTGTTTTAGGTAAAAATGCACATGGTCATAGAATTAGATATGTTAATATAAAATGGCTGCCACTCATGAACATAACCTACTGTAAAGATTCAAAAAGTCAGAAAATTAAAAATAGTTTGTGTAAAATATTTTTTTTTCAAGTATAAAAATCTAGTCCCAATAAAGTAATTTTTCTTAAAAACGTAAACGGATACGTATAAAATATCTGTACTATTGGTATTATGTTTGTTTCACACAGCTTCGTGTTTCAATTGCTTCCCGGCTTGCTGACCGTCCTGAATCTCTCAACGCCATGTATTATCCCGTGCCTATCCGTTGCAATAATCCCATATAATGACGATATGTGATTTACGAGTAGTTGGATTTCTATTTAAAGAAATCACCTTTTCAACTCTATCGTGCGTCGGATATGCAATTTACAAAGAAAAATTCAATCACTGGATTCTTAGGTTTGATTTTGAGAGTGGATTTTGCAGCTTTTCACTTAAATTGTAGGTAGCTACATGAAGAAAAATTACAACACAATATTTCTATAAAACTTTTGTAGTTAATACCGCACTAGAGCCCCAACTGCTCCCAACCGTCTAGAGCCAGTGAGACTATGGCATCCCCAATCGAGGTATGTTGTGAGGTTGAAGGTAGTGGGAAGGGGAAGGGGAAGGACATGAGAAAGAGGAAAGTTGGGAACTACCTGGCTATTTAGATCTGATCACCAAACACGGCTAAATCCATTTCAAGCAACGTTTCACTTGCGAGTGGTGGTCTTTCACCAGGGCAATACTAAGAGTATCTACCACTCGAGAACGTGCCGCAAATATCCCATATATTATTTTATAGGAATTAAATGTGTTATGAAAAATATGAATTAAACAAAATTTATTTGCGCACGCCGGGTTTGAACCCGCGACCTCTGGGTTCGTAGTCGAGCGTCTTACCACTCGAGCACGCAGGCCGTCATTACTGAAATCGCGGGAAATACTAACGATATCATCTAAAGAAGCGGATACATTTGGAAAAGGAGGCGCCCAGATTAGTTCACCATTTCACAAAATTACTTAACTTGTTTATAAGCAAAAGATTAAAAAAATAACATGTCAAGGAAAACCTTAACTCTAGCTTCGGTTGTTGAAGTATTGGTTATTTGCGGTGTCGAATGATTGATAAATTAATATTTTGTATGAATGTCTGAAGCAGGGCAAAGTGTTTCTAAATTATTTAATTTTGTTTTATTGTTGAATCTCCAAGTAACTCGCAGTCGAAGAAGCAATCTCCGTGTCTACATCTATTACTGATTAGTGCAGCTTTAATACAATTGCACCCTTTTTATAACAGATTCGAAGTTCCACGAATAGAATAATCTTTTCGTTCAACTGTCTCCGAGCTCCCTTCTTCATTGCAACACTCCTTTGAGCACCGCTTCATCATCATTATTGGTTCAATTGAAAGAGATTCCGAAGGTTTTGGAGACAAGGATTGTAAACTGATTAAAACATCAGTGACATTTAAAAATTGCGTAGGATGTTGAAAAAATCCGTTCTATGAAATTCGATAGTCAATATTCGATTCATACTCGAAAGTATGGCTAATTAGCCCGGGATTGGATTTCCTAATTGCGTGCGACATGATTTTATTACTTTTAAGAGTAAAAAACAAACGGGTAAAAACCGTTTATAAAAAATGTTTGAAACACCAAATAATGAGGCAGATTATAAATAAATTCACTGGTGTAAGTTTAATTAAATAAAAGATATACTGAAAAGAAATTTTCCCAATTTTCACAAAATAAAACATTGGAGTGAATGTAAAAAATCTTGCAAAATAATCATTTAATTAGCTTGTATATATTTTTTTGTTCTTAGCTTGTAAAACACTTTATTTCTGTTTTTTTGGACTTTAATAAATACACTTTGATAGATGTGACAGCCGGGCCGCAATTTTATTTGGCGGTATGGGCATTACGAAATGTGCACTTGTTTCATAGTATGGTTTTGAAGGGGATTTTTATGCATTGAGATAATAAAAACTTTTATGAAAGCGGTGCAGCACTAGTTTTTTCAAAACTTTGTAACAGTCGTGTTTACTTTGTATTTTAGCATGACGTGACAATGACAATTTTCAGAGATAACTCATAATTTAGGAAGATTGAATTATTAAAAATGATAATAAATATATATGGTTTGGGTAGCTGAATTAGCAGAGACGTTACTCCCGGATAGGGTAGAGGTTCCGAGTTCGAGTCCCGGTCGCAGCCCAATCTTTTTGTTATTTGTGTCTTCTTCTATTTCATATTTGGTTAACGATTATTGGTATTGTTTCAGTTATTAGTATTAAAATGAAGCACGAAACTTTAATAGGTTAATTCTAATTTAATGTTAAAATAATTACCAAATAAAATGCAAATTGTGTGTAATGAAATGTCTTGAAACATAACTAACTAACTAACAATCACGCCATTTCCACGCGGGGGTAGGCAAAAGGATAGACTGTCATACAACTCTTGCCTTGGCCTACACTCCTTGCTTAATTCACATTCATACGTCGTCTCATACATACTGTTCTGTTATTCTGACTCTTGACATGGCCCGACTCAAGTATTAAATTCACTTGATCGTACCATGTCTTCCTCGGGCGTTCCCGACTTCTTCCATTCGCTTTCGCGTCATATATTCTTTTCACACACTTTTCTTCGTTCATTCGCTCTACATGCCCAAACCACCTAACCGTCTCTTTCTTAATCCTATTAATTTCGCTCAAATCAGCCTTGCATTGTTTCCGGTTATGCACATTTTTAACACGGTCACACATGGTTTTATCGCACATATGCCTCAGGGATCTCATTTCTACAGCATTCAGTCTACTTGCATCCTTCCTCTGCCAGCTCCATGCCTCACTGCCATACATTAGTTTAAAACATGGATAAATTAATTTTATTACGGCAGTAAAAGTATAAAATTAGAGGGAAATAACTTTTTTTAATTACGTTTAAAAATAATTTATTTGCAGTGGTTGAAACGGAAATTTAAAAGGCTAAGCTTGGTATGGAAATGTCACTGGAAGCTGCGCTGACCAATGTGTCATGCGAATTAGGCCGTTTTGCGAAAGAATAACGTTAGCGAATATTATAAGAATTATTAGAGTGCCGTGAGGTTAATAATTTAGTGAAAGCTGTTGAAACATACGAGTATGTGAAGAGGGAAGGTACCTAGTACCTACTAGTTAATAATTTTTTTAAAGTTCCCACATATTTCTACCGTTTCATTTAAATTTCAACGCTCTTTCGTATCCGTCAACGTCGCTGTTAATGAACGTGACGACTTCATTTCATAACTCGTTTAATTTGTTGAATTCGCAGTCACCAGCAGCCAGTTATACAAGTCATGTGCTTGAAGCAGAGCGCCACACTCCTGCGGTGGCTGGACTACTACTACTTGGAAACCCATCCACAAAGACGCGACGGGGAAAAGTAGAACTTTTCTGCATCTGCACCAGATTGGGTAAGTACTTAAAACAGTATAAGTTTAATATCAAAAGTTTATTTTTATTTATTTTAAAATATCCCAAACATACAGTTAATCACCAAAAAAGACGATAAACATCATTATTAATGTAGTATAACAAAACATAATAGAAGATCGTAAAAAAGAAGTATGTATATCTTATACATAGCATAAAGAAAGGTAAACGACAAGTAAGGTACATGCATAGTGTAACAATAGAAACTGAAAGTATTTATTTACACCCCACATATGTAAGATAATGTACAACCGGTTAGTAGCTGAGTGGACGAATGCGTTGGACCATTCCTCTGCTAACTAAGTCCTCTATCATTGCACAAGCAACATCTTCATTTCTGGGTGTATTTTGATATGACGATGTTCGACCCTTTGGCGTATAAAACAACATGCGATGCCTCGAACGATTATTTTTAATACTATTTGGGACAAACAAGTTAATCTCCTTCAGTATGCATGGGTTATAGATACCTCCCGATAGCAACTTGTAAAAATTTTTACCCAAAAACATTTTTCGACGGGCTTGCAGGGAGTGAAGGTCAAGCATTATTTACAAGCATAGGACAAATTGTCACATTGTTTGTGGTTTGACACAATATTTTTATTCTTCATGACGATTATTTGTATTTAAAATTCATTCAATGAAAGAATTTTCCCGCAAGAAAGACGAGGTTTTTTAGACATGTCCACGATTCAATTGATTATTTAATTTGTATTTCTCAAAACGGTGGAGAAAAAAACTAACGAGTATTAGTTTTTTTTTTACAATAACTCCACACAGAAGGCCTTAAGGGAAATAATTTCCCTCAGGGCCTATGTCATCTTTGGGGATGCTGTGTGGAGGGTTTAAACCTTTAACAAATTTAATGCTTCATGGACACATAAATATAGCAAAAAGAGTTGTCGTTTAAAATGCTAAATAATAAATGTTATTTTTAATAAAGCTGTAATTTTGTTGATGATTTTGGAGGATATCATTCTTAGTACTTATGTACGTGAGAACTGCGAACCCAGGGTTAGGGCAATACTGGCAGTCATCATTTTTATGCAATACGAGTTGCTCCGGTTCATAAATCTGAGAATATTAAAAGGGTTGTTTTCCCTCGGAATAGCAAACTTGTAAAATATTTCGTGAAAGTTTGTTGTTGGGAAGGCTGAGGCTGATATAGAAGAATAGATCCATAACTATATTAGAAAAAGTGGATTACTGTTCCCGGGGCTACAGCAGCGTGCGCCATGCGCCAGCTTCGGGTCCAGGGCTGGGGTGTCGGGTGTTGGGTGTTGGGTGTTGGGATGTCGGGATGCTGGATTGTGGGCCGTCGGGTACAGGGGGAGCGGGGAGCATCTGCCAGCCGAGATTCATGAATATTTTAAACAAGTTATGCTGAAACATTTCTGTGGTCAAGGGAGTAAAATAGACTTTTCTTTTATGTTTCTACGCGCCCGCTCAACTAGCTATATTATAGTTTGCATCGGACGGAAACTTTTGCATGCTTTTGTAATATGTTTTACTTTGTGATACCGTGCTATTTTCCTTTGACAACATTTTATTATATTTTTTAAATACCGTCAATGATGATGTGACTGACCCACTGAAAAAGTTATTAACATATCCATACTCATCAACTTCTACCAATTACTTTAAAACTTACCACCACTTTTTTAAAATCCTACTTCTTGCACAAAACTTGTTTTGTAAAGGAAATGACACACATTCTCATACTTGATTGATAAATGATTTTCTTTGGAGAGTTGGAAGGTTTAGGTAGTTTCCAATTCCAATCATTAATAATATCGGAAGAATGGCATTATTTACTCAAGCGATAATTAAATTTATACCAGGTATACATATGTAATGCCTATCTTAGAAATAACCTTTTGCGTATCAGTTAGGTAAAGGGAAATTTCATAGGAAATTGGTACAATACGTTCGGTTCAAGTATGATGAATTATGAATTGTGAATTACGATTCAGGTGGAAATATCTAGCTCTAAATGAACATTTTACAAATAGAAAACAATGTTCATTTCTACTACTTAGAAATTCGCCTCCGGTTGTTCGTGCGAGTCACAAGGGAAATAATTCTAGCGAAGAATTAGTGGCTGGTGTGATTATGAGTTATATATGACTAGCGCAGATCCGTGAAAAATAATGTGATATTATAATTGTAGTACATATTTATGAAGCTGAATGTTAGGACCCTTTTTTTCAGATAGAATATTTTTTAATAAAATAAAAATGTAGGTAGGTATTTAAATAAAAAATAAAAAGTAAAATTGCCACGGCCGATAATCGAACCCCAATCAACTGTGTGATAGGCAATTATGCTGACCATTATACCACCAACTATTGTAACAACGGTAGTATGTGATAAAAAAATAATTATTTATTTTAAAATCAAAGAATCTTACTATTCACATCACATCATATCGGAATTTATATTGTTTATCATTTTACCTCGTTTTATGTTGGGGGAATGTGACACCTTGCTGAAATTTCTTTCAAATGCCATCGTAGATATTTTGCTAGCCTAGTTCATGCCGCTGCACGATTATTTGAACATTATTTAGAAAATCTGCACCAATGACGCAACTATCGAAAATCATCATCATGAACAATGACAGTTTGTATCCGCGAGCCCTGTTTGATTGCCGACTACTCTTTTCGCAGTTATATTTATATCCGCTTTTGTTTGTTATTTGAGATGAAACGTTAATCACTCTTGCGAGGAGGTGGGTGGTGGGGGGCAGGTGCGAAGTGAAACATAATAGAGTGTCGGCGGCGGAGAAGGACGAGCGTCTGTATTATCCAATTGGATAACACGAGATATCCACCAGAATTTAATATTTAATCGACCATCCCTCACCTCGGGCACAGGGCGTGCGCCGTACACGGCGGCCCTTCATTCGTGGCGGTATATTTGTCATTTTTAATTTCGTGTAAATTCTTATCTACAAGAATGCGTAAGAAACATTCATACTCTCTTACTAATGATAATGTAAGCCGTTGGTGATATTATATATATTTTTTTAAATCTATTGATGTACACATACACTATCATACCCATATCTGAACATTTTTTCCTGATTTATGAATTTAAGATAGTTTTGATTTGCATACATATCTGTTGTATAATATATTATTTTCTCGTTGTAATATTATGTCGGGTTAATTAGTGTGAAGCACACTTGAAGTGAACTATTACTAAATTGCGCTATATAAATTCACTACTCGTATTATTATTATTAAATTGTCTTATTTAGAATGAAGAAGAAATCGGAGAAAACATGGCACGATCAAGTATATCAAATACTTGAGTCGGACCATGTGAAGAGTCAGAATAACAAAATAGTATGTATAAGGTGGTTTATGAATGTGAATGAATCAAGGAGTGTGTGCCCAGACAGAGTTGTATCGCGGCCCGTCCTCTCAACTGTGGAGAAACGTCGTGATGATTAGTTAGTTTGTCTTATTTTATAATTGACTTCGGAAGGGAGCTTTTGAAAATATATGTCTCACAAATTCAATGAAATTTCCCAATTCGCCACTTAAAAAAATAAACTACGTGTGAAATCATCATGAAATGTCGATTACTAAGAGCGCCATCGATAATTTCACCATTGAAGTGCTGATAAACCATGGACATTAATAATTTTTTGAACTTACGAGCTTTTGTTTCCTTTTTATACTTCGTTAGTAAACAAGGCTTAGATGATAAATATAATAAAATTGAGATTATATCTGCTATACATATTTGGTCAGGCTGTATTCCTGCTAGCGGGCCTGACCGCCCTCGCCGAAACTAGAAGTAAAGCTATCAGAAATGTTTTAGTCCGGAACATGCGGTAGTTTAGCAACAAATCCTCCCAAAGAGGTGACGAGGGTTCGCGGATACCCGACTCATATTATCTGCTAACTGTTCACTGCTCACTGCTAAGGCTGCATAATTCACATACTCCAAGAGGATAACCATCCTCCGATTGTGCCAGCAGGGGTACCACTTGATGCGGTGTCCAGAGCTGACGGGCTGCCTGTTGATACCTGTGCGACGTGCATGTACACGTGCACGTACACGTGGACCGGAATTATTCCAGTTACTCATTACATCAATAGGAAAATATAAGTCGAGCGAAATGAAGAATATTTTTTCGTGAATTCAATATTTGAATAGAAATACTTCCCAAACTTCCTCTTCATCATCTCCTTCCGTTCCCCACTACCTTCAGCCTCACAACATACCCCAATTTGGGATGGCATAGTCTCACTGGTACCGGACGGTTGGCAACAGTCAGGATTCTTGGGCGGTTTTCACCATAATTCGAGGCTATACACTATACACCATATAGCCATATCTGTTGCTGGTCCGATACCCTCGGTACCGGGAGAGCCTTGCCACCTTAAAATAATGCAAGATTTATTATAACTCAACGTAACCAAAAAATCAGGTACAAATCAAAGAAAACAACACCAAACAACACACTAGCATGATAATATCATTTACTCAGACCGGTTCCTCTGCTAGCTAAGTCCTCCATCATTGCACAAGCAACATCTTCCTTTTGTATTAGTAAGAGTTTTTCGAATATTGTCAGCTTATTCCAAACCCGGGAATGTTGAAAAAACTCGACTACCGCTATTGCCTCAACTGCTCCATTTCAACAATGTTGAAGTAATCTTGCAGATTTGTATTAGAATGAAATATTTATTCTTTACAAAAGCATATAGTTACCTACTGCCTGACTATCGGTTACATTATTAAAAACAAAAACTGATCAAATCAGAATTGTACTAAAATTATTACTTGTGATTATTTGGAATCAGTTATTCTCTGCTCCCAACCGTCGGGAGCCAGTGGGACTATGGCATCCCCAAGCGGGGTATGTTCTAAGGCTGAAAGTGGTAAGGAAAGGAAGAAGATGAACAGGAAGGTTAAGAAGTACCTGGCCACTAAGATCTGGTCACCAAACACGGCTAAATAATTTCTGGCAACGTTTCGATTCTGAATGGTGGTCTTTCACCAGGGCAATATTTAGAATATCTACCGTTCGAATCAAATCTACTGAATATTTATTTTATTGAGAATGGTGTTTCTCCTGCCTTCAATAATCCTATAACCCTTCAAGTCTATAAAGTATTGTCACTACTAAGCCACATTATCATTTTTACGTATTACTGATTCACATTTCCCTTCAACTCCCTAGGTACACATTCGTTTAGTAAATAAAGATGTTGAATCTAGAGCATAAGGAATTTAGACATCCCTCAATAACGAATATTCATAATTAGTAACGAAAGCATCAATGACGATTGTTTAAATTTATTGTAAAAATTTTCACTGAATAATAAATTAACCTTTATAAAAAAGTTCATGGGAAAATAATATCGTAAAGGACCCCTGTAAAAATTTTCCACAAAATTATCTTGATTATTCAATATTACGTCAAGTTCCAAGTCTGATACACCTTCCCTTCCTTACCACCAATCTATCTCTGTCTCTGCCGTTATTTATCACTCTTTTACACCTGACGTAACTACATACTAATTAGTATGACTACCTGTACGTGGCCACACCTGTAGATAATGTGTTAGGTCTGAAGATAAAACGGTTTTATGCGACTCGAAGTTTTTAACTTGTTTTTTAAAACGTTTCTTTAAGTAATTACTTGCTTTCGTTAAAATACATATTATAATTAAGGCCAATGAAAATCTGGTTCGGCAATTGATGAAAAAAACGTTGCGGGCTATAAACATTTTTGTTGAAAGATTCCTGATGAATTTCAAAGGGATTTTTTTTACCCAAGTACCTACCTATCCAATCATTTCGCCATATCGAATTTCGTATTCAACAACACCGTGTTCGAAACAATTGACAATCAAACAGAAGAGTTTTGATGTGAAAAACGTGTTGCTCATTCGTTTTCGCTTGTTCATTGGTTTGTTGTTTGATCTCTTAAAAAAATATAAAATAAATGTGGGGTTTTGTAAATGAGAAAACTAAAATAAGTGTGGTTTTTCGTGAATTATTTCGGTACTAAATTTGTGTAAGAAGAATTCAAGAACTTCAACTTCATCGGTGAGTGAATGGTTTCCCATCTTTCCTTAATTCCATAATCTTTCCACAAGCTAAAATTAGACACTTTCATCAAGTAGTATAGTTTATCGTTTACAATCCACTATTTTCCAAATTCATCTGAAGCTGGAAACACATTCGATGTTTAATCGCAGCTTCGGATCCAACAATTCCAAACAAAAAAGCTGCGCAGATTTCGTGACACTTGATCACACAGTTCCTGAGATTTTCTGCTTCAGATTCAACCAAATAAACATAGTTTTTGCTAGAACAATAAAATCCGTATGTTTATAAAGTACATACCTATCTAACATTTTGGGCTAGTGTGTAATTCCAATCAGTTACGCTGGTTCGTATATTTTGAAATGCCTTATTCCAACCCTGAATCATGATTACCGGCAACGTGTGGCGTGTGGTAAGCGTGTGGTAGACACGTGGTAGGCGTGTGGTAGGCGCGTGGTAGGCACGTGGCCATGTGGCGTGTGGCGAGTACGGTCACACCTGCAAAGCGCCGGGAAATCGATGTGTCATAATGCTCCGAGCAAGTTTCCTTCGTCTTTCAAGGGCCAGATTGTGTGCCCGTTATGGATGGCTGGCCTTTTCAAATCATTGCCATTTGCTGTATTCAAACTTGGCCTCTTCTCCAAAGGAATAAACCTATGTATTCAAATGAATACGTACGCAAATTTATCAATGGAAACACGTCAAAGCATGCAAGGAATGGGTAATTCTCAGGGCTTTTTTTTATGAAATAAGGTTTTTAGATACTTTGTTACATACTTTGGGAATAGCAATTATTCTGAAACTTATTATGGAAGACAGAAAGCTGTAGGTGCAAGTTAAAAAAAAAAATGTCCAAAGAAGCGAAGCTAGCAGTCCACAATGGAGTGCTTAACCAACCCTAATGTATGGCAGTGGGACATGAAACTGGCAGAAGCAGGTTGAAAGTAGAATTAATGCTGTACAAATGAGATCCCTGAGGCGTATGTTCATAAAACCATGTATAGCTGTGTAAAAAATATAGAAATAATAAAACGCATGGCTGATGTAAGCGTAATGAATAGGACTAAGAAAGAGACATTTAGATGGTTTGGAAATGTAGAGCGGATGAACGTAAAAAGGAGTGTGAGAACGAGAAGAATATATGACGCTAAAGCCGGGGACACGCGAATCAAACACTTGAGTAGGGGCATGCCGAGAGTCAGAATAACAGAAGAGTATGTATGAGACGATCTATGAATGTGGATGAAGCAGGGAATGTGTGCCAAAACAGAGTTGTATGGCGGTCCATCCTCTCTGCCTATCCCTGCGGGGAAACGGCGTGATGGTTAGTTAGGTAGTTAAGTTTTCGGTACAATGCACAAGAGTTCCAATTACGCGGACCCAATTATGGCAATTATTTATTTGATGTTTTCCTTTGTTACTAACAGTTGTAAAACATTTTTGTAGGGCCAGTCATTGTAGCCACCAACACCCGGACAGTGTTCATTTATTTTTATTTGCGCGAGAATCGAAACCGCCACTTCTCGAATTAAAATGAAATGGTACTCGTACTACGTTACAGTAATTGGCATCTCTAATTTGGGAATGAGCAGCCGAACGGGAAGCGCGAGGGAGAGAAATACCTGAAAAGTCTAATAATAATAATAAATGATTCACTTCATATGACGCCCTTTAGTGATTCAATCACCTCGAGGCCCGGGCGCTTTGATTTGATTGCGAAAGCTTTTTTTTCTTTATACTGCTTACCGCACTAGAGTCCCAATTGCTCCCAACCGTCTAGAGCCAGGGAGACTATGGCATACCTGATCGGGTTATGTTGTGAGGTTGAAGGTAGTGCGGAGGGGAAGGAGATGAGGAAGAGGAAAGTTGGGAAGTACCTGGCTATTCAGATCTGGTCTAAAGCCATTTTAAGCAACGTTTCACTTCTGAATGATGGTATTTCATTAAGGCGATACTATGAGTATCTAACACTCTGGAACATGTCGCAAATATAATTTATATTATTTTATATGAATTAAATGTGTTATGGCGAATATTCATTAAATTTATCTGTGCCCGCCGAGTTTGAACCCGCGACCTCTGGATTCACAGTCGAGCACTCGACCACGGAGGCCGTCAACTTTAAGTTGGAGGTGATGGGTAATGTTACTCTACCGCGGAGGTCGTCAAATGTGGCTAATAAATATATACGAGGCCTGTTCAAAAGAAAAGGTGAATTTTGAATTTTCGCGGGCTGTCTACATTCGACTATCGATTTTTTTTTGTTATGTTGGTACCCATATGTTTATCAAATGTTAGCATTATCAGCCATTCTGCATTAGTGGTTTGTTTTTGACAACTGGAAAGGTTAGTCACGTTTTTGTGTGTTCTTCGATTTTTTACTTTTGAATTAAAATGGATAAGGAAATATTTTTTCGCAATTGTGAAAACATTTATATGATAAGCAAAATTAATCAGCGAATTCTTCAGATAGTTTTATAAAATAAAATTTAAAAAAATGCCAAATGAGCCTTGGACCATAATAAAGTTTAACTAAGTAAGTAACTATTTTTTCGAAACATGATATTTTGTAGCTGAATACCCAACACTATCAACGAAAAAATAGATTAGTTAGTGAACGTACATTAATACGTCTAAGGGGGCTCTACCGATATATTTCTTGTCAACATTACCCATTGTCTCCAACTCAAAATCGACGGGTGTTTTAATAAATTATAATATTATTGTAGTTTGTCTTCTTTACGACTACCTTTCGGGATACAAAGATTAATAACCGGATTAGGCGAAAGCCATTATCACACACACTGTCGATATTCACAACAAACACTCAAATAATGAAGGTATTTTAAAATCAACAGACCATGCCAAAGATAAAACTATAGGAGTTAGAAGATTACATAAAGAATTTGTGTACGCTTTATTAATTCACAGAGGCTCAAAATAATGGCTTAATAATAAATTTGCAATTAAAATGAACGTAGCCCGATTTTAAATGTGTTCCGGCTTAATTACCTGAATTTCCATCGAATCATTTCCCTGACCACCTTCTGCCATTGTTTACTGTTTTGTTAATCGATTTTATTAGGTTTATTTATATTTGTAGATGTTTCGTAACCAGATCTGAATATTCAGGTGCTTTTCAACAGTTCTCTGTCCCTTCTACCTATTCTTATACTTCCCTCTCTACTTCCTTCCGCTTCATAATATTCCCATAATAGGGTTACCAAATACCTTAGTCCCATTGGCTCGAGGCGGTTAGAACTTTGTTCGGTATTTAAATAATATATATACATACACATATTTATTTTTTACATTAACTCCACACGCCGCCCGTGAGGAAAATTATTTACCTCAGGGCCTATGTCATCTTTGAGGATGCTGTGTGGAGGGTCTTTTTGAGGAAAAGAAGGAGTAAACCTGGGTCGAATGTCAACCGTGTGCAAACGTTGGGCGCGCGTTTGGAGAGTTTCCTGACTAAGCACCGGTGCCGAAAGGATCAATGACGCAAGTACCTCGGAGCATCTTCCATTGAAATACCGGTAGAACTAGGATATCATTCCCACCTGACGTCTGTGCTCCAAATATTGCAATCCGTTTGTTTAGATAGGAGAATCCATCAAACGGACCTCCCGTTCCTGCACAGAGTCGAGGACTTTTTGCAGGTATTTAGGGTAGCTCGAGACCAGAGATGGCTGCCAAATTCAACAGTGGGGTGCACTTGCGATTTGTAGAAGGTCAGCAGTTGTGTACTAGTGAAGTGTCAGCGGGCCCTGTACAGTACGCCCAACTTCTGAGAGGCCAACTTGACTCTGGCTTCGATGGAGCCCCCGTGTCACAGCTGGTCACTTAAGGTTAAAGCATGTCAAAGGAAGGCTTGTTAGGAAGATTACTTCCGTTGAAGGAGACGAAATTGTATTTTATTTTTTTTATTTTCAACAGTGGGGCGTATATATATATATAAATAAAAATTAATGACAACAACTTTCGTTTCTCAATAGATACTTAAAGGTAACGAGTATTGAACTGGAAACTCGTTTATCGACTCAATGGTTTCTGTTTTCTGTTGGTGTACAATAAAAACTGTTAACAAATAATTTATTGAAACTTAAAGATTTTTTTATGACTCTTTTTCGCCAAGCCCAGTCGTTTACTTTAAGTGTTGTATCCTCTATAAAGATGGCGGAACAAAAGAAAACTTCGTCACAAAATATTCTTCACAATATCGAAAACAGTATAAGCTCCTGTAGAAAATAATGCTTCTGGTACATTAATTACCTTTATTAAGCTTTGAAAATAATTTTATGGAAAATCGATTTAAGCCTCATAAATCAAACTTCAATGAGGAAAATGGCTTTTAATAAAAATATCGATAAAATGTCAAATAATTTTAAATAAAATGTAATGAGTTATATGCGCACAACGATTTCCCGAGAATATGGATGTGACGCAGCTAGAACTTGAAGCCGGGAAACCTTTTCCACCGGTAAACTGCTCCACCAATGAGCTATTCCACCCATCTACTTTCCCCCAACGTTGACAAATAAATATTATTACTTGTACTTAAAAAAGGGAATGCCGCACAAGAGTTCCATCGGCTCTCAACCGGCTGGAGCCAGTGGATCCAGGCCATCCTCGATTGGAGTATTATACGAGATCGAATCTAGTTGGGAGGGGAAGAAGATAGGATGGAAGAAGTTTGAAATTACCTGGTTGTTCAGATCTGGTCACCACAGCTCAAGCCATTTCAAGCAACGTCTCTATTCTGAAGGATGGTCTTTCGTCAGGGCGATACTGCTGAGAGAATCTTTCGCTCTGGGAAAGTGCCACAAATATACCAACTATAAATTATATTATATTATATTCATTGTGAAATAACACGAATTAATAAAATGCAATTTACTAAGGGGTTCGAACCCGTGACCTCTGGATTCGTAGTCCGGATCTTAACCATTCGACTACGGAAGCTGTACTACTCATTATATTACCTACTTAAAATGAAAAGAGCAATTTCCTCAATAGTTTAAGTTTAACCTTCATTATGTGACAAACCAAAAAATCCTCTGTGGATATTGTGTAGAGACGGGAATTTTTTTTCTTCAACTTTTTTTCTACATCGCCACCCTATTGGGCTACAGTCTCAAGGCGGGGCAGGGAAAGAACCGATGGAAGAGGATTGTTAATACGGGTATTGAAAACGGCCAGATTGTACAAGCGAGGAAATATGAATGCCGGCAGCTTGTTCCATGTACAAGGCATTTGACAAAAAAACTAGTCGAAGAAATGACTCGTTATAATGGTGTTAAAATCAACTAAGAACGAGTGTTCCGTTTTTGTTCACTGGGTTGATCTCCCTCTCCCCTATCTTACCGCCCACTCTCCACATTAAAAAAAAAGATGATTTTTTATTGGACTTTTATTTTATAATAAAAAAAAAACAATTTTCTCTGATCTAAGAAATTGTAACAGGCAAAGGCCAGGATATTGTTTTGGAATTAATTTTAAATTGAATATTGTTGAGCTATTTCCAGTTGAAGCAATCTTTAAAAGACACCTATTTACCTTTTTTATATTCTCTTTACCCCCTCACAGTCCCTTTGTTTCGCTTCGCGGGTTTTTATGGTGTTACATCACCTGCTTTTGTAGACAATATGTATTTATTTATTTAATAAATATGTTTTTACGTAAAAAAATACATTTAACAGTGATACAAGTGAAAAATATTTGCTTGTAAACATACGGATTACGTACATCGTATTGGTTTGATTACGTAAAAAATAATATTGATTGAAGATTGTGCAGTTAAATAAATTAGCCACCTCTGCGTATGTATTACCAACTACATGCACACTAGGTACAAGCGGGTATCTGAAAGTCTCAGTGCTGATATTATTGTTAGATCTAAATTGTAATAGAATTTCGGATCAAGTAGTTGTTGTATGTATATGAAAGGCAATAAGGTACAGTAAATCAGGGCTGTTCATAATTCCATCGACAATTTTATAAATAAAAGTCAAATCAAAAATAATTCTTCCATCTGAAAGCTTTAAATAAGTTTAATTCTTTATCAATATAGTTAATGTTTTTAATGGGTAAATTGAGTTTATAGTTAATTTGTCTAAGAAATTTGTGTTGAATTTTTTGATGGAGTGTGAATGAATTTTAAAGTTAGGGGACCAGATTTGAAGAATTATATTCAACTCGACTTCAAACTAAAGACGAGTACAATATTTCAAATGTTGAAATATTTCTAAAGTCTCTGGCATTTCGGAGAATATAGCTAAGAATTTTTAGTTCGTAACTCGTATGTGATAGTAAGTGTCTAAAATTATCCCAAAAACAATCCATGTAATTATGATCTTCTTGTGAATTCAGTGTTTATGTACAACATATTCCTTATTTTATTAAACAGTAAACATTAGACCAATACATTGTTAAAGCAATTAGGAAGAAATAGTAGATTACATACGAGCACATAGTTTCATTTTAATGAATAGTTCGTGCTTAAATTTATTATGGGTCTTGTGGAAAATATCTACATTTCCTCCGGGGCAGTTAACCAACCTAGTAAGTCTTTCCTTATGCATCGTAGTTGGTAATTGAGCAGAACGTATCAAAAGTCTGTGTTGGCGGCCTCGTGTGAAACTAATTATTAAAAAAACCATATTTTATATTCTTATAGTTTTTAATAGTATAATAGAATTATTGATGTCAATTCTGTAGAATCGTATTTTACTCAACCAATGTCATCGGTAGCTAAGCGGTGAGAGTGCTCAAAATAGTTCCTTGTGTTGTGTATGGCTGGATCTAATTAAGTTGCGATGAACATTGAGACAGCCGATTAAAACGGAAACAATAATATAGATACAGAAATTTAAAGAAAATATTTCGTACATTTTTTTGCCGTTGATGACACCCATACATTGTTTTAATGTTTTTTTCTGATTGTGAAAATAAAATCATTTCTAATTTAGGAGAAAAGAAAATATACTTGCAGAAAACTCCCACGAGAGGCAAGCAGATCAAAAGTCGAAGAAATGTTTGAATATTCTGTATTTAAAACAAAGCATTCTTGTTTGAACACTTTGTTTGGTAAATGTTTTTAAAAATATTTTATTTTGATTATTAATGTGTGTAGCACTGTGATGATACAATTTCACAATATCTTCAAAGGAAGAGCGCAAGAAATGAGAAAAAAAAACTTTTAATATTTAAACATTGAAAAATTATTCTATTCCTTGTTCGATTTATCTTCGTTTGTGTTCTTTGGTAATAATAATAATAATAAATGGATAACTTTTATAGCGCCGTTTTTGTGGAAAAATCACCTCAAGGGCGCTTTACAAATTAATTTATCTAACCTATAATTTATCACTTATGCTTTTAAACTAATAACTTACAGTTAAGATTTATTACTAATGGCTTACACCTAATATTTTCAAACAGTGACTTACAATAAGGACTTATAACTTGTAACTAACAGTGAAATAGATGCCAACATTGAAAACATTAATATTTACAGACATTTAAAAATGTCAGACGAACTAAATTGGCTAACAGTGAAATAGATGCTAACATTAAAAACATTAATATTTACACATACAATAAAAGTAAAAACAAAACTTATAACCAACTTATTACCAAATTATTTACAACGTGTATATTCACAGACATAGTACAAGGAAATGCAAAGAAATCAGACTACTAGAAAGAATAAATCCAATAAATAAAAACAGTTTACTCTATAAAGAGATGAATTTTTACAATGCGCTGTCGGAACCATGAAAATTATACTAAGTAACAAATTTAAAATAGCCTGCAAGAACCATGTAAAATACATGAGTATGTTATATCAAGTAGTATATAACATTAGTTGTGACATCGTCTCTAGAAATGGCGTGAAACTCTGAGGTGTTTATCTAAATACAGATCTTTCACTCAGATCCCAGATAACCAAAAAAGTAAGCGCAGGTCTCTTTAACCTGCGTCAAATTAAATCCAGATGTTTGTAAGCTCATACGTTGCGTCACAACTCGATCACACTGACAGACTTCAGTCAGTCTTGAACGCCGCAGCAAGGCCGACAACCGGCGTTTCCAAGTTCTCCCATATATCGCAACATCTTAAGAACCTTCACAGGCCTAAATGTCCTAAACGGATCCAATTCAAATCATACTGGGTGATTTTTAAAGCAAAACATGGCATGGCACCGCCTTACTGGTCGGAACTGTGCATTCCAAGCGATACTGATACGAGACAAGCAACTCCTCGATCAGCATCTTCAACGCCATAGATAGACTCACAGTACCCAAACGCAATCCAAAAATCAATTTCGGAGACCGAGCCTTTACCGTAGCAGGCCCCACAGCTTGGAATAACCTCCCTTCACATTTGCGAAAGATCGACAGCTCAACTGAGTTCAGAGCAAAACCAAAGACTCAACCTTTTAAATTACCATACCCACAATAACGTCAATTTGCTTCACTAGAGTTTTGGTAGATATTGTATATTATATATTTACTTTATAAGCGTAACTTTAGTATTGAATAAAGTCAACCCGTTTCGGACACTTCCGTGCTATTTTCAGGGAAAACATTATTAAACCCCTCCGGAAGAGTGCAAGGGTGTGTCCGAAACCAGATAGCTTTGCTTAACACTTCCGTTCCGAAAGAGGGTTCTAATGTAACCCAGAACGAAAGTTTTGTGCGATATCTTAGACTAAGATTACTGAAATATTATGAATACGCTTCTCTCCAAGTATTCGCATAAACATATTACCTAAGATTATCGCATCGAAACGCTTTTATAAGCAAGATCAAATGGGGTCACTACGTCACCCCCTTCGAATCGGTTGATGTTTACCTTCAGGCTCGGAAAGGTTAAAGCTTTTATTTTATATATCGTTCAAGCACAAGGTCACTTCATATTATGTGAAGATATTTACATTATTTAACATGTTTTATAAAACCTTGCTGTTTTTGTACAATAATTATAAAGTCGAGCCTAAGAGCCGTAAGAATTAACTTATATAACTATCATGCAATTCAAACGCCGATTCTTTTATAAAAGTCATTATTCAAATAGAGAAGAGCTCGTTAATAGCAACGAAAAAAACAATACATATCACATTGTTCGCGTAACAAAGCTGAATACAACCTTAAAGTAATAAATAATTCTTAAAAACGATGTCTAAAGAACGATGCCTTTGAATTCTATTCTATAAAGTAATAAATTATTTTCTTTCCCTTTGATATCTTCTAATACCTAACATTTTTTCATGTCTTAACCTCTAGTGTGCCGGAAGTGCCAATAGTCACCGGGCATTCATTTTCAGGAGATTTTATAATTTTAAACCTGTTGTTCTCATATTTAAATGAACCATAATCTCTTGTAAACAAAATAATCAATCCATAAATATTTGTTACATTGCGTTAAGCTAGGTACAAGTCAAGTAATAAATATTTGAAGTTTTCTTACGTCAGAACGGCTGAAAATAATCGTTTTTTTAAGTGACATTACGGTTTGTATTTACAGGAAAACCTTATGCAATTTTATTTTTATTTGGAAGGAAATGTATTCAGTCAGACGAAAATACAATGAAACGACTAAAAATCTTCACATTTCTTAATCAAACTTTATTTGGCGACATGAGGTAGAAAAAAAACAATTCTCCGGATATAAGAATCTGTTCCAGAAAAACGACCTATTACCGTTAACATACAATTAAAAAAAATAACACATTATCTGAGAAAAAAGCACGATTACCAAAATCACCAATTTGAAAAACACAAGTGAGTTGTTACGAAATCAAAGTCAACAAGGTACGACCCAATAATCTGTAGGGCTTTTAAATAAGAATGAGATTCACCACCAGTGTGAACCGAGCTTAAAATCATTCCCGATGATATTTAAATATCAAGAGTTGTTTTATCCAGCCAGTTGACAAAACACACTTTTTGCCAGACAGTAAATTTTAATCGAAATATGCGTGAATGTGGCAAATATTCACTTGCAAAACTGAAACAAACGCTCCGATATTCCGATGTTCTACAGTTTCTATAGAGTCCATTACGTGAGTACAGTGTACACTACTTTAGAGTGAGAATACATTTACCTGAGTAACGAAATAAATGGTATATTGATAGCCTTTTCACTCGATGTTTTAGCTCTTAGTTAAATAATAATAACCTAATTAGATTTTATCCACTTGTTTTTTATTTATTTATAGTTTTACGTTTCATTTGTAGAACTCCACAAAAAATTGTAATTTAATTTTACCAAATTCAATAATATTGTTATGTTTTGCTATTTTAAGTTTATTTTTATTTTTAGTGACAGCTATTTCGGCGTTTAAAGCCATTATCAAATTGGCTAGGCTACATGGACACGACTCATTTGTATGGCTTTAGTTCACTGTTCAATTACTTATTTCGGTAAAAACCCAATTATCTTGAAATTCTATTCTGAGGTATTTAACTTTAAAATCTGTTTCGCTGTCGCTAAAAATAAATTCTCAAAATAGCTATAATAAATTTGATCAATTTAAATTATTGAAAATAACCTCTAGTATTAATTTTTTTAAACATTCACTCCACAAAGGAAACAATTTCCCTCATGTCATCTTTGGGGTCGTGGGGGGGTCTTTTTGAAGAAAGGAAATAATGAAGAGGTTCCTGTTGTAGAAGGGAGAAAACACAGAGGCGGCAAATCGTTCCACAGCCGAGCTGTTGAACATAAGAACGAGTCGTAAAAGCGACCCGTTCGCATGTATTGAATGTTAACCGTGTACAAACGTTTATTGCAAAACTCCATAGCTGTCGAAATGAATTTGCGGGCTGAAAGAATTGTATTGACCCAGAAATTCTAGACAAAATCATCTGTGCAAATTTCACGACGTTTGGATCACCGTTCGCGGGTTTTAAGTGGGGCACACTCAACACATTGTGTGGGTTGTGTCCAGTGGATTCCTCTGCGTGCTCGGATCATTCGGTAGGCTCAGTGCTCCGTCACTACCCCGGGGCGAGTCTACAGCAATTAAGACGTTCGCCGGCGTGAGTAATTCTGCCCGGGGGGCTGCCCGCACCGCAACCTGCCGATTCCTTCCCGAGCCCCCCAGGAGGCAGATGGCGGGCTTTATTCGGGACCGCCACATTGATACGTCACATCTTCTTTTTCTTTTTTTATGAAAATGACAATATACATGTATAGTACAAGTTTGATATATTATTCCCAAGAAGTTTAAAAAAAGCTCATTCCGGGAAGCAGAACATACCTAACTAACTAAGCATCACGCCGTTTCTCCGTAAGGGTAGGCAGAGATGATGGACCGCCATACAACTCTGTCTTGATACCCACTCCTTGCTTCATTCACATTCGTACATACTCGTACTCTTCTGTTATTCTGACTCTTGAAATGGCTCGACAAAAAAGACAAACATTTCCGGGTTACGAATAACCTGACGATATTTTAAAAAGTCCTTCTGTTATCATAATAAGCGGAGAATGTTGCTTGTGCAATGACGGAAGACTTAGATAGGAGAGGAATTGAACCCACGACGCCCGGATGATTCACTTGATCGTGCCATGTATTCTTAGGGCGTCCCCGACTTCTTCTACCATTCACTTTCGCGTCGTATATTCTTCTCACACTCCTTTCTCCGTTCAACCGCTCTTCATGCCCAATTTTCTTAATCCTCTTCTTTACACTTACATCGGCCTTGCGTTCTCTCCAGATATCCACATTTTTAACACGGTCATACATGGTTTTACTGCACATACGCCACAGGGATCTCATTTCTACAGCACTCAGTCTGAGTTGTGTGAGTAGATGACGATAAGTGTATTTGATTTTGTGATCGTGTTTTGTGCTGGCGTATGTCGGAATTAAATGTTGGTTTAATGTTGGTGTGTAACGAGTTTTGAATAATTAGTAATATGGCAGTTGTTATGTTATGTTTTGGCAGAATTTCAATTATCTTATTATTGGATTTTACTACTTTCACGCTGCGCTCCGTTGCCATCGCTTTGGTGCCGAGCTGATATCAGATCTCATAGTCCAATAGCCATTTAACTACAACACACAAAATGCACTGTGATGATTATTCGTTTTCCATTAATGTTTCAATGGTGTTTTTCATTTGATCGTATCATTATTTTTTGTGTTTGATGTTTTTTAGGAAATTATTGTCTTTTAATTTAATTTGCAATAGTCCTTTTGGTTTTTGGCTTTTATTTTTATTGTGACAGATGTTTTGGCATTCAAGGCCATTATCATTTGTGGTTAGGCTATATAGAAACGACTTATTTATATGATTACCAAGGATGAATGGGATAGGATAATAGCTTCCAACGCCAAAAAATCTGTTATTAATTTGTATAAAAAATACAAACTAGCACAATGATGACGTTATTAAATTAACTTAAATTTAAATAAAAATAATTATGGAGTCCTATAAATAACACAAAAACTACAAATAATACAGTATCTTTGAATTTTGTTTGTCAGATTATAAAACAAACAAAAATAACTTTATAAAAGTAGTCAGCATTCAACAGCAAAATGGTTTATAATATGGATAACCTTTGAAAGAATTGTTCGCACACACTTCACTTCCTGTATGATAATTAATTTAATTAATTATGCGGTCAAATGTGTGCCATGGTTTATTCACAATTTTTGTTTATACGCAAAACCATTTTATCAAATCACAGAGATTAAACGAAACGGAATAGGAAGATTCTGAAAAATTAATATATTTTTTAGCGCTAATTTAGGACATGAGTGCAGTTCAATAACCGATAAATGTGTTGATTTTTTTTCAAAATCTTCAAATTTGCCACTTACTTCGTCCGTGGTCGAGTGATAAGAATAAATAACTAAACAAATAACTACCAATCCAGAGGTCGCAGGTTTAAACCCGGCGTGTTCTAATACATTATATTTAATTAATATATGTCGTAACACATTTAATTTGTATAAAATAATATAAAGTATATTTGTGGCACGTTCTAGAGCTGTAGATACTCCAAGTATCGACCTGGTGAAAGACCACCATTCAGAATCGAAACGTTGCTTGAAATGGCTTTAGCCGTGTTTGGTGACCGGATCTGAATAGCTAGGTACGTTCTAACCTTCCTCTTTCCCATTTTCTTCCTTTACCCACTACCTTCAGTCTCACAACATACCCCCCCCCATCAAGAGATGATATAGTCTCACTGGCTCTAGACGGTTGGGAGCAGTAGAAATCTTGTGTGTTATTTACTATTAAAAAAATACATAGCGTTTAACATCGCGGGAAGCTTTCATGATAACGCTGGATGTTTCTTCAACCAACAACAAGCTGCTAGTAAACAAAACTTTTTTGGCTAAATAACAAACATATTTTCATTTTCAAAAAGTGTAATTTCGAAGATGTACCTAGGTTTAAAAAATACAACATCTAATCTCAATTCTAGAAAATTCAGATACTTCCGTCAACTTACTTGGGATCCAGAACAAGCAACACTCCCCAAAAAAAGGGCGATTCCAAACATAAAAAGTAACATCTCTCATTGCTCCCCCACGAAGGAGGAAGGTTGATTCACTGCCGCACTGGGCACGGGGCATCGGGCACCGGACACCAGACACCGGGGTATATTCGGCTAGCTTCGTGATATTACCCCGGACCCTTTTGTTGTAATAATAATAATATATGAAGTTGAACGACGGTGGGCAAAATCTGAAGTAATTTTGAAGTAATTGATTCAAATCAATTCTGGCGGAAACGACCCGCTCTCATAAAGCTGACATCAACTGTGAACTGGTGTTCGGCTAATTTATTCGCTTATAAATTGTTTGCTACCGTCCACAAGTGTTAGATAACTCTCCCAGGAGTAGGTGCATGTCAAAACTAGGAAATTAAATCAAAAGTTTGCTCCTGAGCTAATATTAGATTTATGTCCACCGGGTATGTAAAATCTAAAGCATAGCGCTATTGTTCAACTAGAAAGATTTTCATAATTCTACCGAATTACGTTAGATTAGAATTCCTTTCGCATAAACGGGACTCATTATGTTGGCTGCCTTCATATTCCCATCGAAACTCCTCAGATGTTACACCCACCCGATCCTCTGCAGCCCGCCCCGCCCCGGGTCTGCGGATCGCCGCCTCGCCACTGATCAAATTATAATAAAAAGATGATGACTCGAGCGCTTAAAGTTGTGCGCGATAAGGAATCGACACACGTTTATTGGTTGGTGCTTTTCAATTTCACCGAGCGAATCAACCTCTCGACTTGCTTTAGTGTGAACATTCTCTAAGTTTAAAATCGTCCACTTGCTTTAACATCTTCTCGAACGGTTTATCCGCCAGCTGCTACAGACACCCGTAGCGCCTGCACTCAACTCCACAGTTCTGCAAGTGCACTAACTTCACTTCCTCCTTCCTCCCTTCTCTGGAAGAATAATAGGACATTGTTAAAGAAATATAAGAATTTTTATAAGTTTATGATTTAAAGTCCTTATAATAAAACTAAATGAGAAAAAGCCGTTACTTCGTTAACTTTTTTTGCTTAGTTTCGGTTTTATCCTTACGTGTATCCATATTACTCAATGTCCTTTCTGTCTACTGAAAACCCTATAGCGTAACATATTTTCTTGTTCTTTTATTAATTGTTATATTCACACTGTTTGCATTTTTAGAATCGCTAACTTATAATACTTGAATTTTAATATTTTTAAGTACCAACAAACTGTCCTGAATATTATTTCCTTTTCTTTGCTTTAACAACTTTGTCAATATTCATACATATTTTTCATCTGGATTTTTACACCCATAGCTTTTTAGTAAATTGTTTTTCAATCTGTTGATGTACACATTCACTGTTATACTCATTTCATATTTTTTTCTCATGATTTATGATAATGATCATGATTTTAGATAGTTTTGATTTGTAAACATATTATATATTATTTTCTCCTTTTAATATTGGGTCAGGTAATTTAGTGCGAAGCGCACTTGAGGCGAATTATCACAATACTGCGCTGTATAAATTCACTGTTATTATTATTATTAACATTTTTGGTTTAGGTGGTTCTTATTAGTATTAATTACGTAGTTTAATAATACTTTATCACAATAAATAAAAACTAATTTCTTCGTCTAGTACGTTTCAAAATCGGTGTTTCTATGGATTCCATAGAATATACATCTCCACTGAAAATTGAAAAGGTTTATTGTATAAAATCTTGAAAAGGTATACCAGGTACAAAATTTCTTGCATTGATAGATTTGAGAAAACCAATACGTCATACGGCAATCAGAAAATGTACAGCTTAGTAGATTGAAAATATTACTTCTATAGAAAAATAATTAGGCCAATTTAATATTTCTTTGCAAAACTATATCAAAATATTATTTTCGCAATTTATTTATAAATATAATGCATAGAGACTAATTTTGGCATATGTACTTTATATATTAATTTTTTCAGACTCTCATATACTTAAATTCAACATACCATTCTTAATGCACAGTATCGAACAAAATTTATTTACACTAAGCTGACCAGGCGAAATTTAAAGTGCGAGTAGTGTCGGTGGAAGTTTTACAGCATAATGTGTCTCTTATTGAACGACAAATCACCTTTAGATTTATGTATTTTAATCAAATGCCAGTACTGTTCTACACGTTCAGAAAGCCCATTACTAAATTTGCTCTCCTGCCCTAAAATCGAACAATAAAAAATAAATACCAACTATAATTTTGCCATATCATGTACTCTGAGCGTAAAACTGTATCTTATTGTAATGATCGTATAATTTTCAAGTTTTGCTCTCCGGATGAAAAAGACATCCTAAAAAATGAGGTAGTTGACTTTATTGATACAGTTTCAAGTTGGATGTCTGTAAATAAACTCAAACTTAACCCGACCAAAACAGAATTTATCTGGATAGTTTCTCCCGGAAGGCAGGCCCTTCTTGACTCCAGTCCGATACAAATACAGGATACCGATATCATTCCTTCCAAATATATAAAATTTCTCGGTTTCATTATTGACAATTGTATATCTCTTGAGTCGCAAATCTCAAAGGCTGTGAGTTCTGGATTTTTCCATCTAAGGCAGATTAAATCAATCAGAAGATGCCTTCCTTCTGATGCGGCTAAATCACTTATAAATTCCTTTGTCGTCTCACGTATGGACTATTGTAATAGTGTATATGCTGGCCTCCCTCAGAAACAACTCAACAGAATACAGTCCGTCTTCAATGCAGCGGCGAGAATGATATATAGTGAGTCCAAATATTGTCACATTACTCCACTTCTGAATCGCCTTCATTGGCTTCGATACCCTGAAAGAATAGAGTTTAAGATTTGCCTTACAATTTTTAAAGCACTGCAGGGAATGGCACCAGCCTATATATCGGAACTGTGTGTCCGACAAGCCTTAAATAGTAGACAACTTACTTTGAGGTCAGCAAACGTAGATACTGCTGTTCGATTAATTGAACCATCTCGATCAAATAAACCTGTTTACTATGATCGCGCTTTTGGTGTATCTGGTCCAGTTATCTGGAATAAGCTTCCCACAAAACTTGCCAACATACAGAACCTAGCAGAGTTCAAACGAGTCTTAAAAACCAAATTGTTTAAAAAATCCCACATACAAAACGTAACTTATTAAAATTTAATTTCTTAGAAAACGTCCCTAATTTGCTTTGTTTCGGTTTTTCTCCTTTCTTCTATCATTATAACTCAATGTCCTCACTATCTACTGAAAACCATATACTCATTGTCATGAAATATTCATTTTCTTTTGTTACTTGCTATATTTACACTGTTTGCATTTTTATAATCGTTTACTTATAATACTTGCATATTAATGTTTTAAGTGCCAACATATTAACTGTCCTCAATCATATTTTCCTTTTCTTTGATTTGACAAATGTGTTTAAATGAATTCATATGTTTCATCTAAATTTTTATACCCTTAGCTCCTGGTAAATTGTTTTTTAATCTGTTGATGTACACATACACTGTTATACCCATATCTGAACCTTTTCTCTCGTGATTTATGATAACGATCATTATTTTAGATAGTTTTAATTTGTATACATAGTATGTATTATTTTCTCCTTATTAGTTAATCTTATTAGCATAATTAATTTAGCAAAAAGCGCACTTGAGGTGAAATATCACAAAACTGCGCTATATAAGTTCACTGTTATTATTATTATTAATAATAATCTGAAGTGACCTTCCAGGTCATATTCATTAGTTGTAGATTATTTATGTAGTTAATAATATGATGGAGCCGCGGAATTGTGTTTTGTACAGCGCCCTTCAGGTGATTTTTCACAAAAAACGGCGCTACAAAAATTATTCATATAATTTTTCCATCATAGCCTTTATTGGATTAGTACCATTTCTTTTTCATTTATTATTAACGCACTTTTTATTCTTGTTATTATAAAATGAGTATTTTCACCTTAAAAAGAGATTAATATCTTCCAATAAACAATGGGAATGAATTATGTAGCGTTTATTCCACCGGGTGGAAATATTTTTTAAATGTCTTTAAGTGGATAGGGTGGGGTGAGTCGGTGGGAGGGGGGGGGGAGCGAAGTTACGGAAGGAGCAGAAGTGCCTTTATAATTCTGCCTTTGAGGTGGGGTCTGAGAGCACACTCGTAACCGTCCTCCCTCCCCTTCTTAGGGCAGACATACATTTTTATAAAGACTAGGTGTTGCAGGCATGATTTCCTGAAACTGACGTCCAGAACTAAAGCACTACAAAGTAGATTTTACGACCTTCGACCCCCCGTATGGTGATATAAAAAAGGTGTTCTAGGTGTTTTGACTAAAAACTAGCCCCTGTGCGTTCTACCCAAGCTTCAAAAATATATAGTTGATGTATTTTTTGTTTTTATTTTCATCAAAATCCACATATGAAATATTCAAGTTTCGTAGATTTATTGAAATCCGAATTGAATCTCCTCCGGAGCAAGACAAGTATCAACATCAAATCACGTTGAGACGAACAAAGGAAGAAAGACATTTATTCAAATACGTATCATGAAGAAAGGAGATTTATTTCAGTCAACATTACATTTGTTGAACAAACATATTGCAAATGTCAAGGGGCGCAACAAAGCCCCCCGCCCCGGGAGCAATGAAGCGTTCGGGGGTGGGTGAGCCCGCGGGACTCGGAGCGATAAGATCCTCGGAGCTAAATCATCCGAATATGTCTACATAAACGGCGCCCATAACTTTTGGGCTCCTGAATGACACTGCCAATAAAATGCCAACTTTTCTGGCAATTGAAAAACATGGCGAATGTCTGGCAACTTAAAACCTTTAAAAAACAAGCAACCGAACCTTTTTAAAAAGTGATTTGGAAAACAAAATGAAAACGATATAAATGTGAGAAATAGCGTGCTTTTTAATTAATTAAAGAAGTGCGTGTTAAATATGTGGATATCCGGAAAAAATGCAAGGCTGATGTGAGCGTGATGATTGGATTAAGAAAGGGACGCTTAGATGGTTTGGGCATGTAGAGCGAACGAAGGAAACTGTGTTAAAATAATGTATGACGCGAAAGCGAATGGAAGAAGAAGTCGAGAACGCCCGGGGAAGACATAGCACAATCAATTGGATCAAATACTTGAGTCGGGCCATGTCAAAAGTCAGAATAACAGAAGAGAATGTATAGGACGATGTATGAATGTGAATGAAGCAAGGAGTGTATGTCAAGACAGAGTTGTATGGCAGTCCATGTTTTCTACCTAGCCCTGCGGGGAAAGGGCGTGATGGTTAGTTATTACTTTCACATATCGTGTCATAGATACCGTTCTACTTTTCGACTTCTGACGTGATCCGATTCAAGTATTTGATCTGCTTGATCGTGCCACACCTTCGTGGGGCGTTTTGTCAATAATTGTGGGATGAAACACGATCTTAGATTAACGACATCTCCGGAGGCCGAACTCTCAGCGCCCTGCAACGGAAATCGTGAAAAAATAAATTCTCGTTCTGTTAAAATATATCGTTTCCATAAATTTGTTATTGTTTTCTACGTGATTTATACTTTTGTTTGCACATTTTGGAAGAAAAAAGTTCGGACCAATATCTAGAACGCTGCTAGTGACCGACACGTGACAGGGGGGGGCTGTTTGCACGATTTTCTCTTCCCCCTTAAATGACGAGAGGTTGACATCGTTTATTGTTTCGCCTTCGTCTTAATTAGAATAAGCCCTGTAAATGTTGTTTTTAATTAAATTAATTTACTTTGTTCTTTAACAGTTCTTACTTCACGCTGTAGAAGCCGCCTATTTAGGGCGGTGAGTCAGCGCTTAAGCTTTTCTGATTCAATTTATTGAACGCAGATCGGCGGGATTCATATTGTTTACGTTTTATATCATCTCTCGAAACAAGGCAACTCACGTTATGTAAATATTTACGGCGTTCATTACTCTTATTTAGGCTCAGCTATTATTTAATGATTTCAATTAAGAGTTCATTTCATAATTTAATAATACGCTTTTCGTTATTTATAATTTTGAAACTGTTATGACGAGCATTTGACGGGTACCAGTCTGAAGATGCCCGTCATAAGGTGAAACCGGTCAGGTCTTGATAAAAAATAGTTGAATAAAGTATATACATTTTTCGTTTAACCACGTTTCTCCATAACCGTGGAAGAAAAAGTTATCGTTGGAAATAAATATATTTTGGATCGAAATTACACACGTTTTTTGATGGCCTCCGTGGCCGAGTGGTAAGACGTTCGACTACGATTCCGGAGATCGCGGGTTCGAACTCAACGTGCACAAATACATTTTGATTGATTGATCTGTGTCGTAACACATTTAATTCATGTAAGATAATATAAATTGTATTTGAGGCATGTTCCAGAGTGTTAAATACTCTTAAGTATCGCCCTGGTGAAAGACCACCATTAAGAATCGGAACGTTGCTTCAAATGACTTTAGACGTGTTTGGTGACCACATCTGAATAACCAGGTACTTTTCAATTCTTCTTCCCCATCTTCTTCCCTCCCCAAAATACCCTCAGACTCACAACAACCCCATTTGGGGTTGCCATAATCTCACTGGCTCTAGACGGTTGGGAGCACTTGGGACTCTTGTGCGGTATTCACTATAGTTTTTGTTTTTAAAGCAGACATTATCCTATATTTGAAATGGGTGGATTAAAACAATAACTAGCAAGTAACAACTAGTAGAAAAATAAAAGGTGTTGTTCTTAAAAGAAAATCAGTGAAATGCTTTTTCCAAAATTTTTCGGTATCTATCAGATTATTTTGTGTTTATGTATTTGATAATTTGTTTGACATTTAAATCGATCGACGGACTGCGACTCGCGGTCACCCTTCCTACCCATAAAGTTAGACTGGGATCGGATATTTAATTATCAATTAACTCCAAAATTAAAGATCGGTCATATTATTTACAACTGGCGTTCATCCAGGCAATCTTTCGTGATTCTTATTACAAGTGAATCTGGTTTAGCGATTTCTAAAATAATGCTTTAGGATTTTAAGTATAAATAAATTTTCTGTCTGTAGACTGACTCGAGTATAAACAATCACTACTCGGAAGAGCTAAGAATATAATACTGTGTTTCGTCCAAAATTATCCACTTAAATTATATGGGTTAATTTTAGGGAATGCTTTGGACTTGTTATTCATCAAATGTCGGATATTCATTTTACTTGTGTGTTGAGGATTATTGTGGTTTCCAAGCCGATTTCTCTCACGAACCAGTGATGCAAGTTTCGGACGCTTGGGCGATTTGACCAGTCCGGGGCATCGGCGACCCTCCTCTGTTCTTCTCAGTCCAGCTCTTTAGAATGGAGAGATTGGTACACCTGGTTGTCAGTGCATTCCTGGGCATTCTTTACTGATTGTCGCGAAGGCTTCTAACTTTATTTTATAAAACAAACCTTCAACCTGAAAAACTTAAAAAACACACACTGTATTATTATGTCTTCGTAGGGAGAGAGAAAGAGTCAGGTGGGTTTAAAAAAACAACAGAAACGAACAAAAAAGTTCAAGTCTCTTGTGTATCTATTTTATGATAGTGATTTAGCAAATTTCATTTAGAAAATACAAATTTGTTTGGATTATCACGTTTGAACTGGAGAGTTTTTTCACAGTTCTAATGGGAAATTGTAAAATGGCGAAAAACTTTTATTAGGGTCGGATAACGGGATGAAAACCTAAAAAAGCTCAGCCGAGAACAGGGATATTCACTTTATATAAACACTGTTAACGACTGTGTTGGGAAAGTTGCTTTTTATATCAGGGCTCGGAGGATTATTATTCTCGCACTTTAGAAGGCTTTATGTTTAGTTTTTAAACAAATGAAAAATTGTTATTTCCCTGAATAATTATTTTCACATAAATTATCTACGTATTCAAAGATACAGTAATGTGTGGCTATTATATATTTTTTTTAAAACAGTAAAACTAAAACTTCGTTTAAAATCTAGCACAAGTGTCGACCATCGTGGCATGGAGCTGTAAACACAATACCCAGCAGTACAATGGGACAAGTTTAGTGTTTGCTACAAACATGCCTATGGGCAACTTCGGCACCTCCCAAGGTTCTGCAGGGAGGTGCACTCATTCCCCGCCTTACTTCGCCACCGACTAGCCAGCTTCTGAGGCAGGACACGCAACTCGACCAACGCCATTGTCGCGGCTGCATCGGAGTGGCTCAGCGCTCCTCTCAATGAGCGATGGATGTAGATGATGCGGACACGACCTCTTTTTCCCTTTTTTATTATTATTATGTCAATTACTTAATACCATTTTTATTTATCTTTCATTGTAATAAACTTTTTTTTCGTATTTCTTGGGCATTGACTATGTAAAATTTTCTAGAAATTTCGTTTTTGTCAATGTCTTTAGGATGTATTTTAAATTATTCGCCACCGATTTCGACACATCCGTGTGATTGACTAGCGTTCTCAAAACTAACATTAATTATAACTAACTAACCACCACGCCGTTTCCCTGTAGGGGTAGGCAGAGAGGACGGACCGCTATACAACTCTGTCTTGGCACACACTCCTTGTTTCATTCACATTCATACATACTCTTCTTTTGTTCTGACTCTTCACATGACCCGATTCAAGTATTTGATTAACTTGATCGTGTCATGTCTTCCTCGAGCGTCCTCGACTTCTTCTTCAATGAAGTGAAGTAATCAATTTAAAAACTATAAAATATACAATTAGTCTTGATTTCGTTTTTATTATTGGGATAATAAAACACATCAACCAGGGTGTGCAGTTTGGCATTCATCATGGTGAGTTATCTGTACAATCACGAAGAGCCTTACCTTCATCTTATCGTTGATACAATTTGCTCGAATTAATTTAGTTCGGCCATGTTGAAAACCGACAAACTTGAAAACATATCTGAAATGAATAAGTCGAGACAGAAGTCAGCCGGCAGCTCTAAGGATGAATGATGGCTTAATTAATCAATATCAATAAGGTTTTGTGGGCAATCAGTTATCAGTTGGGGATTAGGCGGCGACCAACCTCGGTGGATGTGAGATGTGGACCGACCGTAACAAATTGAATCAGTACACAACACGGGCTACGATCAAAACTTCCAGGAAACTTTCAGCCTATTTTCGAGACCTTTGCCACGTTATTTGATAAGTCTTAAGTGATTGGCGAACACGTTGCCTTATAAAAAATATTAAAACGTTTGCTGGTGCGTACACTGTCTCCTTAAAGCGAACGTGGGTGTGAAGTTTTTTCTTCGATAACTTGGATTTCACTTTTCTTTGTCACTCTCTCGTTCATTGCCACGCGCTTGAAAAACTACAATTGAAAATTATTATTGAAAGTTTTCACCAAATTGCCAGTCGACTTTATGAATAGGACGATCTACGTGACGAAGCGGTAAGAGGTGAGATACTGGGCTCGGTGTTCAGAGATCGAATGGCAAAAAATATAGCGCAGCAAAAATAAAACTGTAGTACATGTGTAAAATTGAACTAATATCATCATAATAAACCGTAAGATGTCCTCCTTATAAACGCGTATGATATCCTCCTTCAATGTGGAGCTTTTCAAGATCTAGGTTCACTCCTCACTTTTCTCAAAAAGATCTTCTACACAGTATACCTACACAAAGCTGACATAGATCCTAAGGGAAATGATGTTTTTTTCGAGCTCGCATACCACTTGAAAATAATCATAGCTTCGTCCTTGAAAGACTCCAACGTTACTTGAAATAGCCTTAACTATGTTTAGTTATGAGATCTAAATAATGGCTAATTAATTAAGCCAATTTGCTTTCTGAATTGTTATGTATACTCGCATTTGTGTATTTGACGATGTAGAAACGAGTGAAGCCAGACATGTTTCTTTCATGTGTGTGGTTTGCTCGTCAGCCCGATTATTGTTGTACCATACCAGAGCTGCAAAGACATTTGTGTGAGATCCAACGAACACAAAATTTCACTATTTCTTAGATTCAAATACGCCATCGTACCTGTTTTATTGGTCACACCAGACATTAGAATTCACCTTGGTGAAAAATACGGAGTTCATAAAACGAGTTTCAAAACTAAAACAAACATAAATACCAAAATAACTTCCCACTGTATGGAGATTGCACGTGTAAATACGCCAATTTAGTCTCTAATTTCAAACATCACCTTTGAAGCGAAGCTTCCGTGGAATAAACATCTGATGAGCATTCCGCCATGCTTGTGCCGTGAGGCGTAGGATCTCCTGAACATGTTTTCGTAGTAACGATTCAACAGCCACTTTTATCTATTTGCATTCACTGCATTTCCCCTCAACGGTCGTTAGAGTTTGGTTCAGTCCTACGAAGTCGGAATAACATGATTTTATCGAACAAGTTAAAACCATGCTCAGGATTAATTCCTCCACAGGAGAATGTTTCAAAAGCATTAGCAGACATAATATATCAAAACCTTAGCACAGAGGCTTCGTTTATCGCAAATGAATATTATTGCTTTCCAGGTGGGTACTGCTAATTGGTTAATTATAACTAATTCTATAAAGCTCCGTCAATATTTGGAATGTCAGGAATTGGAACTAGGTACTAAGAGGTGCTATCAAAACCCTACTTGAACAATTCCGGCATATTATCGCTTATTCACCGTGATACAAGAATATATTTCTACCTCCTGTATGGAGTACCTACGTCAACATATCAGTTTCTTTTGTGATCCTAAGCTATCCGGACGAGCCGTTCTCGTGAATATAAACAATATCTTCTATAAAGGATACGTGAATTTATGAATATTAACGAGCAAGAGTGTATGTATGTGTGAATATACGTACCTAAATATAATACATAATAATATTTTGTTATCAAATAAAATCTTATTTGCGGCGACAATTTATAGATTTTTCCGTAAATATGAATTTTCCAAGAACACGGAATAAAGTTACAGCTCCGTTGCTGAAGCGTGACCTTTGTATTTCACAAAATCATTAATATGTTTTCTGGCTTTTCTCCTTTTCCGAAGTTAGATAAAATTAAAGGTTAAACCGTCTCGGGATGATGTCAGAGGAACGTGTAATTTTTTTTGTTCAAATTTAGCTACCACGGAAGCATTAGACGCAAAATCCGCTATTAAGGATCAATAAACTATACCTTATTATGTGTGATTTTGTCTCATCTCATCTTCTACTTCTTGTCCTATTCGGGTCCCTGTCAGGTCACGTGCCTGTCCCGCGCAACTTCGGTGGCCTCCGTCCACAGTAGCCAAGCCTCACCTCGCACAGCCTCTGGAGTACTTCTTCAAACGTCGCTTGGGGCGGCTACATTCCCTCTGGAATCGCACTCAGTATTTTCAGCGGACGCCAGTCTTCTGGCATTCTTAGTGGGTGACGAAGCCACCTCAACTGGAGCTTTTCTAGGAAGAGTAACAGAAGTTCGATGACAAGCCCTCCTCGAGTCGTCGAGCTTTTATTCGATCACATTTTCTACTCCTATTACTCCTATTAAAAATATCACTTCGGCATGTTGAACCCTAAAACGTATTCTTTCGTTTTTCGTCCAGATTTGGTGGCCGTAAGCGTGGAGCGATACACTGATCAATACACCGCTAACTTTTTCCCGATACTTGCTTCGCTTTACTTATCACTGAACTGTAAAGAGGATGCATCATGCCGCTTGCTTCATCTATTCTACAGTCAATATCTCCGTCTTGCCTCTAAGCTTCTTAATTGGTCAACTGTAACCCGTTGGCTTAGATTTTGCACTCAGTTTGGTCTTTTCCCATAGCCAATCTGTCTGTTTAGACGTGCTGATACTCATTCTCGACTCACTTTTTAGCCCCTTCTGAAACGAAGTTAATCTCGCGATTTCATCAGCAAATAATAACGAGCTGATTGCTATATCGCTTACTATTGCTGCATCCGGTGTTTCATTTTGGCTGATTTGGTTCGTGCAGATGGTGAAAAGGATTGGCGAGATAGAACACCCTTGTCTGACGCCAATTTTCAATTCAAATTCTTCCGAAATCTTATCGTTCATTCGGACACTACTTCTACTTTCTTTGTATAGGAATGCTATACCTTCAACTCCAGTCTACCTTTAACTCCGTATTGTTAAAGCGTCACATACAGCTCGCTGTAGCTCTCTCTAATTTTGCAGTATTCCTAACATTTTTGAATGGTGAATTGTATTTTGGAGAACTTGTCAGTGGTGCCTCTATCCGATCTAAAGCCGCATCTACTGTGTACAGATACAAATAGGGTTTGTATGCAGAGTTTTCTTTTGTAAAATGATTTATGTTTGGATACAGTTGCCGATATTCGATACTTCCTTCCTCCTTTCCACATCTTCAGCCCCTTTGTATACGACATTATGAGTCTAAGTTGAAGTGAAATGCGATTTTTGATATAAATTTAATCTTTTCACATAATCAATTATAATCGTAAGCAAATAATATTGACTTCATAAATTCATTACATTTGTTAATTCTCTCTTTTCCTTTTTCTACCAACACCCACTTTAGTAAAATGTTGATTTCCTTATTTTCACACTTCTCTCTGTGGTACTTACCATATTTTCATTTTGTAGAAACTTAGACTACTTTCCCTCTTAAATGTTGCTCTGTCGCTCATTTTCTTTTTGCATCACTGTGATGACTCTAATTTAATATGATTATTATAATATTTTTTTTATTAAATACTTCATTGTTTTATTCAGCGCATGATGTGAATATTTTCTAATTGGATTGATAATCTAACCGTATTATTTTGTATCAATCAATGTACTCGTATGTAACTTATTATCGATATGTTTAAAAAATAAAGCTGGAATATACTATTTACCTGTATGAGTAATATTGATAAAATTTTAGGACCAGAAAAAAATTGTATTATACACTGTTCAAAAATGATTATCTATCTTAGATTTATAAGAATAATGTTTATATGGAAAATGTAATACCGGTGTTCTTTCTAAACCCATACATGATTATTTACTATCTGAGCTAGAATCCTTTTGGGATTTGGGCGTAGAATGTCGCGGAACTGGTTCAGGTGAGGTAAACCCAAAGACAAAAGGTGATTCGGGAAATAAAGTCCGTCATAATATTGTTCCTAGAGGTTTCTGCAGCAAATATTATAGCTACAAACCCATTTCAGTAAACACTATGTACCTACTCGTTTCTAAAGAAATGGCTTTGTATGAAAGTAAAACCTTTTTCTAAAGAACTGATCCTGTGACGGAAAAGGTATTTGAAAGGCTTTGATATATTAAAGGAACATTGTATAAAAATATTCGGAAATCATCTCGAATTCATCATATTAAATGGCCTGAGCTTTTTTAACAATTTACCCTTTAAAACATGATTTTTATAAAAATTAAACACTGCACTAAAAAAATATTCGAAAATTGAATCATTTGTTATATGAATATTAAAATATTCCTCTTCGAATGGTTTTAATGAGTTAGTGGTGGTTATATCATGGGGATGCTCAGTGCTCATTCTTCAGTTGATTGTGTTAGCCAATGAATCACAAGGGCGTCGCTTTGTTTAACACAGATCAACCAATCACTACATATAAAATGAGATGGAAAATGTACACAAATATAGAGAATTTACCAAATCACTCGCGGCAGGGTATAATTCATGGGAGGCCTCCAGGTCGCAGATAAATATTTTCCTACCTGCTGTTGATAAAAAAATTCACATTTCAGTTTTTACAGTGGTCAATTTCTTTTTGTTTTTCTTTTCCCTAAAATATAATCATGAATCGTTAGTATATTTTTAATTCTAAACATTTAAGAAGTTGGCAGAGCCATGTAACTTTTCACGTAAAGAAAGCCTCAAAACCATAAAATGAAATGTTTCTTTGTTTTTATCATTTTAAAATAAAACGCTTTGTTTGAAGTTCTGAAAGGTATAATTATACCGCACACGCAATACGTTACCTGTTTCTCATTCAGAAGGCATCTCAATATTCTTGTTTGACAATGACGCTGGAATGCGGAACAGCCGTCACATAAAACACAATATGATCAATAAAGTTTGACAAATAAAAAGAAATTAAATTAAACAAACTCTATGTCTCTGCAGATAATAAATTGATTGCATCCAGAAAAGCGCGAGAACTTTTAATATTTGCTTACAGAAAGCATGTAATATTGGGATTGATTGATTGCGCTTTCCTTTATACCCGTCAATTGAATATAATATACAGAGCATAATGTTTGCTAATGATTGATTTCATAAACAGACCCTTCGGTGGAAGGAAACATTTCAGCGCGGTTCGCCGCTAAATTATGCCAAACTAACGCCACGGCGCTGAAATTTCAGAACAGCCAACTTCCAAGCGCCGCGTCGAGGAAAACACAGCTTCCCGTGTCCGAGCGGAGCGGCTCGGCGGGCTCCGCTCTCCAGTCTCCAGTCTCCAGTCACGCTCCGCATCCCGCGAGGGAAGCACGCGTCACCGCGCTCCGGCTCTCGCTCCTCTATTATCATCCTTGCCGAATACTTTATCAGTTTTCGAAAGTGAAAATTTTAGTGCTTGTTTGGTTTTAAAACGTTAACGGTTTTCGATTAGTGAATTTCATCTGTGCATTTAATTTCGGTTTTTGAAATACCCGCCAAAATGTACGCGTTCTTTTTCGTGTTGTTGTTCGTCAACTCGTGCGCGTTTGGCGCGGAGGAAGCGCGGCTGAACGAGACCCAGAAGGAGGCGGTGCGGGAGTACGTGCGCCACTTCCTGAACATGCCGGACCTGCCGGTGGGGGGCCCGCTGCAGGCCGGCGCGGGCGGGGGCTCCGACGGCACGAAGGAGGTCCGCTTCCCCCGGCACATGATGGAGCTCTACCGCAGCCAGGGCGGCCGCCGGCTGCCCGAGGGGAGGGAGACCATCCGTAGCATCGAGCCCATGAAAGGTGATTACTGAAAACTTTTTGGTCGACTGCTCCGAATGCTGAATGTTTTCCATTTGAGCCGCACCGAAATATGTTAAACTGGTTTCATCGAATTTAAGTTTCAGGTGTTTAGGTCAAAGGTTTTTTCTTACGTGAAACCCTCTTTCATTTCTATATGAATATACTCGTATTGTGTGTGGAACACTATTCAACAATGAGCGGGTGTCAGTGAACAATGTTACACTGTTGATACATTACAACAATAATTTCAAGCCATGCGTGCAAATCTCCGGAATTATTATTCGTTTCGTTAATTATTTCGTCTCAGAATCCTATTTTACGTTGATAAGTAGACGTATTATTGATATGATGTTAATATTTTATTATCTTAGATGAGGTACTAAAACAAACTTCTGTAAAATCGGAATCAAGATTTTTATCGCATTCTTTTCATCATACTTTTAAATTTTTGTAATATTTAAAAGTTTTTCTTACTTATAACTCTCTTCCGTCAAACCTTGTTAGAACTCAACATTTTATTGTTTGGCTACATTTTATTATCTCATTAGCGTAGGCAATTTCAATTCATAAGATAACGAATTTTCCGAAGTTAATTTAAAAGATGTTTTAATATTTTGTTTTCCTAAAGCAGGTACCTCCACAGATTCATTTCCGTGTTTGTAATAATGTTTTTAGATTGTACTACGCATTATTAACTTTATACCTGCAAATTTAGAATATAATTTTCTCCATTATTGTTACCGTTATTTATTACCTTCTGCTGGCTTAAAAAAATGGTGTTATCTAAATTAAAGATTTCGTTTGATAATGCAATCGAAAGAGAAACAGCTAAACAATAATATTAAACAAACATAACTCATTTATTACGAAATAAAAATCACTATATAGATGTAAAATACCGGATTGCGACACTTGGGTGAAATAGCTTTCTCGCTTCGGGCTTTGTCATTTCCACCGGTTTCACATACGTATATATTTTTAAGTGTTAACGTCCTGGAATTGTTTTATGATTTATGAATATAATGGAATATAACGGCCTAAAAGAGGTTTTCACGATTTCAGAAAGAAATTCAAAAGCCCATAGAAAAAATACCGTTTCCCTAAGAAAGAAAAAAACTCACTAACTAGCCTACCATCATTCCGATTTCCCGCAGGGGTTGCTAGGGTGGATGGAACGCCACAAATCTCGGTTCCGGCTCACCCCCTGCTCTATAGCGATTTATACATATTTCTCTGTTTTTCCTGACTCAAGTATTTGCTTTTTTTGTTTCGTGCCATGTCATCCCGGAGCATTCTCTCTACATATCGAAACAACTGAAGCATCCCTTTTTAATATTATCAACTATGCTCACATAGGTAAAGTATTATTTTTGTATTTCCACATTCGTTCGGTTGGGAGCAGTTGAGACTCTTGTGCGTTATTAATATAAAATTTTAAAAAAAAAACTTATGTAGCGCTGTTTCCGTGGGAAAATCACCTCAAGGGCGCTAGTATGCTGGTATTACGTTTACCTTTGTACACATCTTGAGAGATATTCGTTGAATTGTGGATACACATAAAGACGTCTAAGGTTGTAGCTTCATTAAGTAGTTGGATCGTTTTATTTATGGGTGGGTTTTGATATGAGGATGTTCGACTCTTTGACGTTTAAAACTCTTAGAAATACCAAGGTTGGTATCGTGACTCCATTGCAGGCTGCTCGCCTCGCTTCCTTTGACGACTCCGGCATTGAGTACTCTGTATTTCAATTTAACCCACGAATGAAGCGTCTTGCCAGACACACCTGTTCTGTTTAATTCATGTATTTCCTATATTTTATTTCCTCCAACCAATTTTCTAATATTCTTACAAAACTCATATTTGGATGACTAACTCCGTTGCAGATCAGTACGGTCGTGGATCTGAGTATAGACGTTACGGGCTCAAAACACGGATATGAAAGAAATGTAGAATATTTTTTCATTTTCCTAATTAAAAAAATATAAGGCATATGTAATTGTTTAAACCCACATTTTGCGTCGTCACAGATATACCATCATCGCCATTTTGACATTTGAACGGTCTCCGTTGACCGCCGGATTCCGAGTTATCAACTTTTGATAAAATTTAAATTTGTTTTGTTCGATCAACCGTCGATTAAGCTGGTTTGAAAATGTAACTAAGCGGTTCAAGTGAACCGTTCAAATCGTAAATATTAAAATTGCGCCGATCGTTGATTTGTGACGACGGCAAATGTGACGGAGGTTCAAACAACCAAACTTACTTAGGTACAAAACAATCTAACTTGTAAGACATCACCGATCAATCAAACGTTTTTTTATAGTGCCTTTAGGTGTGATTTTTTGACAATATGTTTTCTTTTACAAAAGACAAACATTTCCTGGTTACGAATAACTTAACAATATTTGATAAACTACTACTACCATCACAATAAGCGGAAAATATTGGTTAGGAGTCAATAATGGCTGACTTAGCTAGCAGAGGAATTGAGCCCACGACGCCTGGGTGAGAACCTGATGCATTAGTCAACTCGACCACTAATCGGTCAATTATAAGTGTTTTATTTAAGTCATTATTATTACAGAAGTGTTTACCAACAAAAGGAAGGTCTTGCAAAGCTACCAAAAGGCAGCTTGTTAGCAGGTTCTACCAAATAATGTTTTTTTGTCATAATTAATAATTAACGAACATAATTATTTAATTTTTACTGATACATGTTTTTTTTTTAATTAGCCAAATCTTTATCATTTTGGCATTTAGTCCCTCATTTTCTTCCAAATTAGTATTTGTATTTTGATCCTTCTCCTCTTCCCCATTTCGCCGAAAAAGTACAGTCTCACGTGTACTGCCGCTCGCAGATTATTAGCATGTTGTTAACATGTTACGAATGCGTCCGACAGAAAATAGCCTAAGCTATAATAAAATAAGCAATTGCTATTTTGGCTGACGTCGGCTCGCTGCAACGGTCTTTATCAATCCAGACCTAATTATCTACTTTCAGTTTGATATTCAATTTATAGCTCAGTTATTATTCCACCAAGAGGTAATTGAAATCCGCCAATTCGCGGATGTAACTTTTCCAGTCTGTAGCGCCGTTTTCGGGAAAGAATATCACCTGATAAATACCACACAAGAATCCCAACTGTCTAGAGCTAGTGAAACTATGGCATCCCCAATTTGGGTATGTTGTGAGCCCCAAGGTAGAGTGGGGAGGGGAAGGAGATGGGGAAGAGAAAGGTTGGGAAGTACCTGGCTATTTAAATCTGGTTACCAAACACGGCTAAAGCCATTTCAAGCAACGTTTCGATACTAAATGGCGGTATTTCACTAGGGCGATACTTAGAGTATCTACCACTCTGGAACGTGTCGCAAATATACTATACATCATCAGATAAGATTTATGATTAGTGCCTTTCAAGTAAGACTTATTATTATGAACTATATGGAATATTAGTATATGGTAATGGTAATTGTAATGAATTAATAAATCAACAACGGAATGCTTTCTTACCGAATCCAAAAATAATATTTGGCATTTCGCTCAATCTCACCCATGGTCTATGGCAACAAACACTAAAGACACATGCGTTAATTTCACTACCAAATAATGGTTATAAAAACTACGTGGGAGTATGTACAAGTTATGAAATGTGATCAAGCAAACCTAACCCAACCCGGCGACATTGCCTTTTGATACGTTTATCCGATCACGGTCGAATTCAATCAGGTGGAAACTGTTGACCCCTTACCCCTACCCCTTTGTGGAAGATTTCGTACCCAGCAGATTCATTTTAGATATGAGATGTTTTATTATTTTGTTATTTGTTATTTGTTTCCTAATACTGTTGTTTTTCAAACTTATACCAATTTTCAATGACCATCTCTCTCTTACTGTTATGGCGATCGGGCGAATATCGAATCTTGATTTAAAGTACTGTTGTAACACTGTGTGAGTTCGGCAAAACAAGTAATAAAAAAACCTTTTTTATTTGAATACCGCACAAAAGTCTTAACTGTCCGGAGTCAGTGAGACTATGGCAACCCCAATTAGGGTATATTGTGAGATTTAAAGGAGTTTAAGAAGATAAAGAAGAAAGGTGGGGAAGTATCTCGCTGTTCAAATCTGGTCACAAAACACTGCTAAAGCCATTTCAAGCAACGCTAACGTTTCGATTCTGAATAGTGTGCTTTTACTCTACTGAAAGTATCTACCACTCTGAAATGTGGCGCAAATATACTATATATTATTTTATATTCATTAAATGTAAAATAGATTACTTTGATTAAATAAAATATGGTTGCACACGACAAGATTTGAACCCGCAACTTCTGGATTCGTAGTCAAAGATCTTAACCGCTCAATCACAAATGTTGACCTGGGCTCTCCCTAAAACAAAGGAACAACTAATTTTTGCAAGAAGCCTCCCTGAATTTCCATTTTTTACATTAAGATTTTGATTGTTTTAAGTTGTTTGTTTTTATAAAAAACAGCCGGTCTGCATTATTTAGATAATGCAATTCTTTTCACATGTGTTACTCGTTTAACCTTAAATACTCGTACAGTAAATCTTAACTCCCGAAATTCTCAATTCAACTCGCTTCCCTCCCAATCTCCTTAAAAACTTAATCGAGGTATAAGCTAAACCGCCAATGGTAGAGATCTCGCTCAGGAGACATAACCTGACATAATTAGAAACCTCCCTAATCCCATAATTAAAACCTGTAATTATCTCTCGTGCTACGAACTCGACCCTTTGGACAACTCGGCCACAAACCGATGTGTACTCGTTTCCCCAATTGACTGGAATTGGAAATGGTCATTATTTATTTTCACCCGTTGCAAGTCTCCAACGCATTAACGGGTTATATAAAAAATATATTGAAAGGAGCAATTAATTAAATTTTATGACCACAACTTGCTATTCTCAGGATTCGGAAATGGCACTAAACGTCACTTTATAGCATTCGAATCGAAGCAATAGTACAAATTATTTATTTGTACATTTTCTATGGGTAGTTGGGAAAATGTCTAAGGTTCCCAGGGAATAATTTTTTTAACAGTATTTTTTTTAAATTCTTTGAAAAAACATACCAAAATGTCAATAAAAGGTGCAGTTCAAAACCAGCAAATGCATATTCGAACGTTTTACCTAAATTTCCACTATGCATTTCATAAAGAATTTAAAAGATTACTGTTCGTAAATTGTATTCACTGGAAACCTTCGAATTAACAGATCAGTAAATTGTAGTACTGCTTGTATTGTAAGCCAAAAAGTGAATATTTTTGGTTGCTGACCTAATGGTGTGAACATAATACTTGTCGTTTTTATTAATGAAAATTCAAAATACATAGTTTTAATAAAGCTTTTGTTGTGCGCTTATAATTCTCAGTTCCCGATATCCTACATATTCTACGTGAAGGAAGAGAGATTGGAAAAGGGAATCCTATTGATTCTAGGAAGAATTTTTCCCCATTGACGTGATTTTTTTATATTTTTATTCTTTGTAATTTTTTCTCATTTTTATTCTTGTAATTTTATATTTCTAAATTTGTATGTATAAAAAATTATTTACATAAAAAAAAAATATTATTACTATAACGGTGCGATAGAGAGAAATGACGCGTACGGATAAACGAGTATCATGTTGTGCTAAACCTTTAAACATAAAGATTTCTGAATAAATGTCTCAAAGACTTGAATGGATGTTAAAACGCTTCGCGGCGGTGAGCCCCTCAGGATTCTCTAGAAGCTTTGTTCCTTCCACAGTTTCGTGGCCCTTCACCCGGTGCCTGTGTCGCTCCCTTCTGTATTCCTCCTTCCCACGTCACAGCTTATAGCAGCGCGCAGTCCGCGACACCTGACAATTATTATTCCAGCCCCTCCGAGTCCCGGCCCCAAAGGGCGACCCCAGACGAGGGATAATAAATGAGGCTTTGCTTCATAATATTCATTCATATTTCGACACTTAACATACTAAACCCAGGGTTTCCGAGCTTCGTAATGCCTCGACCCACTTTTTGAATAACAAACTTTCGCGACCCACTGCGCATTAATCAATGTGAATCAGAACTTTAATATACATATTTTACATAATCGTCCCAGCAAAAAAAATATTCGGCGCTTATATTCAACTCTAGTAGGATTTCTGGCTTAAAGTGGATTCGTAATCTAGTTGTTCATCTCTTCAATAAAGTAATAATCCACGTGTGCCAAGATCGTGGAGATCATTTTCTATTCCTCGTTAGTTTTATCTGATCTCCAACCATACGTGTTAAACGAAAAACCTCATGGTGTTATTCGTATTATTTATTGTTTATTATGAACATTTAACAGAGTGATAACAAATAATACATATTGATAGAAGAAAACTTGCCATTTAAGATTTGTTTGAATTTTATAGGCAACTTAGAAAATATAATTATTTCGTTGTTCATACCATTGTAATTACACAGATGACACATTCGGGAAAGGGCGAGGAATGCTATATTGCTGTTGAATGGTTCTAATCCAAAGTTTTCATATTTTCTTTGTGGTCTGGTTCTTACATTAAGATTTATATTATAAATTAGTTCTGATTCAATTAGATTGTTTAAAACTTTGAAAAAGCACAAAAAATCTGTTATTTTTACTAGGCGAAATGTTTACGGAACCTCCAATTCTGCCATGAACATCTTCGAATAAGTTTGTTTAAATTGAGTGGTAAGAACGAAATTAGAAAGATCTTCCCGTAGCGATCTCCATGTTGGGAACCTCTGCGCTAGATCCCAAATCTTCACTCCGAGCCACAGCTGTGTGCGAAAACTTGATTCGACACTGAATTGATATTCGAGCATCGAATTAAAATATGAAATTTTTTATAATACAATATAAATTTAAAAAAAGTGTAATGCATAATGGGTTTAACTTATAACATAGAAATATCGAATTTCTTATTCGTAACTCCAGTATGTACATTATATAGTGTGGGTTAATAAGTGCCTACCTATGTATGTCAGATTATGGTTAGTTGAACCAGTTACTTGACGGTCTCCGTGGTCGAGTGGTAAAGACTCTCGATCATAAATTCACAGGTCGCGGCCTCAATCCCGACGTGCGCAAATAATCTTTATTTAATTAATATTTGTTATTTTACATTTCATTGCCGTGAAAGAATATATAGTATATTTGCGGCACGTTCCAGAGTGGTATATACTCTAAGTATCGCCCTGGTGAAAGACCACCATTCCAAATCGAAACGTTGCTTGAATTGGCTTTAGCCGTGTTTGGTGACCAGATCTGAATAGCCAGGTGCTTTCCAATCTTCGACTTCCTCTTACCCATCTTCTTCCCATCCCCACTACCTTTATAGACACACTGGCTCCAGACGATTGGGAGCAGTTGGGTGTTTTGTTCGATTTAATTTGAAATTGACATAGATGTAAAGTGTCACGTACGTTAATGCCTACGTCAGCCGCTCAAGACGAATGAAATTGTGGCCTGATGTGAATCTCAATATAAGGCTTGGTCATTTTTTACCCCAATTAATTGACGAACAAACGCATTTCCTGTACAATTACATTGACATTCGTTTAGAAAGCGCTGATCTCTCTCTACTACCTAGATTCTAGGTCCTAGAGCCAAGAACGCGTTGTGCCTCTAGCCCTACCCCTGCCCGTGTTTAGATATCTGATGTCTCTGCAGAATACATAACAGTACATAACACTGGCTTATTATGAAGAAACCTCTTCGGAGGTCGACTATCTTCCATCTAACATCCTCTCAACATGCGCCGCCGAGCGGAGCACTCCTTGTTATATAAATCTCGTTATTGATAGCCCCTCAAACAGTTAGTACAACCCGCGGTTTCAACTTTCGTCAGAAATTATTTCTCAAAGGCTCTTTCGAGGATCTTATTCTTATAAACAGTCTCTATCTTAAGGCAATCCGTCGCGAGACCCGAGCGCTCTGATCCGGAGCTTAGCGCTGGCCTGATGGGTAGAGATGAGATATACGAGTAGCACCTCGTGAACGAATCACCCGTTTTTTACGTGCCCGCTGGTGGATTAAATTCCTTTATTGGCAAAATAAAGCCACGATTGAAGTGAAGTGTGGGAACTTGAACCAGTATGTGAGTGGTTGGTCGGGACCGGAAACGGGGAGGGAGGGGGGGGCGTCATTAGGCCCCGAGGACCGATACATTTTTTTGGGAGGCAAAAGGAGTTCCTACCTGGAAACTTATGATAAAGTAAACAAGCGTTCGCGCAAGATGTTTTAATTGAACGTTTTGCTTACCGAAGTATAAAGCTTCTCCGAATCGTTATTTACGTCTCTTTGTTGCTACGTCTCTCCTTGGAGGATTATTACAAATTTACACGGGTACCGAAACAGAAGACGAAATAGAAGACGAGGAACGAAATATAGAAATTTAATGAAATCGTTAAATAGACAAATTGGTTTATTTTAATTATTTTTTCATTTTACATAATATATATACAGCACAACATGTGCTATTGACACACAATAATGTAAAAAAAGAAGCAATACAAAAGTAACATAATAAATGTGGTAATCTTAACCGATATTTAACATAAAATACAGTTACAGGGTATAGACTTGTATATTGATACTTAGTTGACAAACTTTGTTTAATTCTATTTTTGTAGGATAATTGTTATATCTATTTGTATGATTTATTGTTATATTTAACGACAAGCGGCTGTACAGCTCATCGTAATAATATAATGTTTCTAGACTTAGAAAAATGTCCTTGAAGAGTGCTAAAGCTGCTCACAGACATCCGTATTAGCTGAAGGAACCACGTCGGAAGTGTTGGCCGTCCGGCCGTCCTTTCGTTAAGCTAAACCTCTTTTCGATCCCTTTTCACATATCTCCCTCGAATCGGATAAGTCTTTAGGCCCCTTAAAGATGTACTTATACCGGGTGGTCTCGTAACGTAATTATGAAATGTTTCAAAGTAGTTTACAGAATGTAGACATTTTCGTCGATATGAGCACTAATAAAAAATGCTCTAATTACAGCCATTTTTTTCATTAGTCTTGATTGAAATAGGCTTCACAAACACAAGAATTCATGCTTAAAGTTATTTAACACAATATAGAAACACTCTCTTACTGTCCTCTTTCAAAAATATATTGAACTTGTTTGCTTTCCAACTTGAAAAAGCCTACTCAGAGCCGAACATATTCACCTAAATCATAATTAATAGCAAATTAAAACACCGATCAAATGTAATGTATCAATTATCCTTTCAAGTTAAGTATAAGTAAATAGCGGCCTGTGCCCGGCGCGGCCCGGGACTCAAATTTCTGTTTAATGAATTAAATTACAGGGAAATTCCTTAGACACGAGAAAAAGAGCTGTTTTTGAATAATTTACTCCAGATAGAGAGGGAGGGGGAGATATCTGCAAGACAAAGTGACTATATTTTTCTCAGAATTTGGAACTAACGTCTTTTCATAAATTACATTATTATATTAGGGAGGGGGTGGAATGATTAAAGGAAGGGAAAAGCTCACCCACGTTTAATGATGAACCATAAAAAGTAAGAAACTGCATTTTTTCAATCTGTCGATCAAAAGGCGTAGGGTTTTATGGAGGACAGATTCATTCCATAATTACATACTCGTAAATGCATAATTATAATCTGTTGATTACGGATAGATATATTGCAATGTTGTCCAATCGCCCGCGTTAGTACAAACGTTGTCTGGTGGGACGGATAACAAAATCATATTGCGTAAAAAATATAATAAGCGCCCGCGCGCCCTGCAATGAAATTGAATAAGTCACGTAAACAAAGAAGAGAACAGTGCGAAGACATGTTCAAATGTAAACATTTTGTGGATTATTCCAACTCAAACACGTTTTAAATCTGACGGTTAAATGTTTTCATCAAAACATACAAATTTGCCAATGCGGAGGAAGGGAGCAGAAGGCAACAGTTTTTAAATCTGAAATATTTATTTGAGGCAGTCATTTGTTTGTAGTTTCATTACGCCGTTGTACCGCGCTCTGCTCCGGAGTCCGCCGCCCGGTGGCGGGAAGCCGAGATTCATAAAAACCAAATCATTTTTCTGACAAAGAATAAAAGCAAAACGCAGCGGCTGCAGAGCCAGACTCAACCACCGATAACACACGGCACGCAAATCAGGCGCAATACAAATATGAGCACATTTCAAACCTCACCTACAGAAACATACAGCTGGAAATATTAAGCTAACATGCCACTACGGTGCAATAACTGATTTAATTTACACTATATGTATGCTGGATAGTAGGCATTCCTCAAGATTTCATTTACTGAAAGTTAACCCTTAGATCGGCAATGTCATCGGCTATCGGAAGGTTGATGGAACCAAAGCGCCCACACACAATAAGTTCTGAGAACATGCCTCCGAAGTGTCAGGTCTGAAAGTCTGGAATAGACTACCAAATCATCTGATAATGATTAAAGACTCGACAGAGTTCAGAGCTAAACTCAAAATTCATCTTTTTGAAAATTATAGAACAACAACAGAATTGCCCTAATTTACAAAGCTAGGCTAGTCAGTTAGAATCTAAATTCACCAGTATAATAATACCTTTTCATGCAATGGTCGGAAAATCCTCGGTCGAGAAGAATGTTGCAATGAATATATTTTATTCCAAATAAGTATAAAACGTAATAAAAGTCTAAATATCGCTGGTCCCTCGCTCTGCCCCCAGTGATAGTGTCCGGCCCTGGACCAACGCGCCAGCGAAGCTGAACGAGGGAGGGGCAAATAGCTGTTGCTGAAATTCTCATGCGTAATAAGATTTCTCCAGATGCTCGCTTTTTGTAAACACTCTCGAAATATTCCTGAAATTGAAAAATTGTGTTTACAGGTGTGTTGAAAACTTCTCACAATATGGCTATTGTTACAAATTGCGCACTTGTTCCTTTTTACCTGGAACTGAAGGGTAAATATTTAATCTGTTCACACAAATAAATAACGTGGAAAAGTTTCCAAGTGCGTGTTAGAAGGTTAAGGGCGCCGTAAACACGACTCAGGATTTTTTCGACTTCCGTCTCGAATCCGAAATTATGAGGAATTCCTACAAAATTTTTCATTTTCTCATAGGTAATTAATTACTTTTGAATGGGTACTTTGTAAACCTGTAAAATAAATAATATTGGTTTTGGTATGTTTTTTGTTTAGCATTGAAGAATTAGTTACACCCTGCCAGGGTTCTGCAACCGTTTCTCAATCTGACGTTCGTCGGTAAGATACTCAACTAAAGGCGAGTGTATGGTTGCCTCGTACCATGCAGAACCTTGTTGCGATTCGCGAAATCCGCCACGTGCATGACCAACTTACAAATCAGGATATTCAAAATAAATGCAATTGTAACAAAGCTTTAGAAAGGAATGAATTATGTGGTTTAGACACGTACAGCGGAAGGAAGATGAAAGGAATGCGAGGAGAATCTGCAAGGCGCGAGTAGATGGAAGACGGAGTAGGGGATTTCCCAGAAATATTTTTAATTATTTATCTTAAAACAGTTTTTACATAAAAAAAAATAATACATATGTTTTAATACAACCCTTAAATTAATATTTCTTCTAATGTATTCATAAGGTATTTTCTTAACTGATTTCAATTTGATTTATATTTTCTTATAATTTAATATCATTTGGTAATTCGTCAAATATCTTTATAGCTCCGTACATCAGTGAGTTTTCACTTTGTGGTTTTTTTTCTGAAAGGTTAATTTATTTTGTTTTATTCCTCGTCTGGTATTTGTGTTATTTGTTCTCAGAAACTCAGGCGATGCACGGCTATTCATTATGTTAAAGATAAAAAATGATTTAATTACAAAATACAAGAGTGAGTATGTGAAGATGTATAAATGTAGAAGAAACAAAAAGTATGGTGTTCTGCCCTCTCTTCCTCCCTCTCTGCAGATACTGTGTTATGATTAATTAATAGTTTAATGTTAGTAGCTTTATGAGGCCAGAGTATTGTATTATCGAGACAAACATGATTTTTAATAAATTGTCTTCTACCTAATTTAGTTCTCGGATTTTATAAATAAACAGTGGATTGGTGGAATGGCATACAGCGAAACACCACGGGAATATATCGACGATTGTTTATTTGTCCAGTGAAATAATTATTTTTTCAACAAAACAAATATATTTCCCGGTCTCGATAAATCCCACTCAGTTTGTGAAGTTTATTTGAGCAAAACGCGCGGCTACATAACGCGGTCTGATCCGCAAAACTTCTGCGGAAATATGATAAAAAAGCGATAGGGTAATTGATTTCATTAATTGCATTTGAATGCGTTATGAACGTCAATTAATTAAAAGCCTGCAAGCGTTTCCCGGCGGGGCTCGAGCGGCTACTGCCTGCTACACCCGCGGCCTCCACATTCCAACTATGTTTAGACTGATTTTGAACAGGTGAAATTATGATACCATTTACCGAGTGAATGCTCCCTACTCATGGTGGTATCCGAATTTGAACAATTCATGTCATTCATTTATCGAACCTTTGTATTTTGATGAAAGATACTTGTACGAGTATATATTAAAAATATTCATAAAACCGTCATCGAACGATTTGCAAAATTTTTTTTTAATTCGACTTCCACACGAGACTACCACTGGACTTTAACAGTACGTATATGGTGCCACAATAAGGTAGGTAGGCACCCATTGAATAAATAAAACGGGGAAGGTGAAGAGGAAACTGGAAATTAAAAAGAAATACTTGAATTAACAACAATAACAAAAAAATGGGAGAAATAAAAGAAGGAAGAATGATCTCTTTCATTTATTCAGATCTTGTTTGTAAACATAATTCGACATTTTATCACAGCTGATTCAACCCGATGCGCCCGGGTGAGAACTTGACGCTTTGGACCGCCTGACCAACTAACCGATCAATATTTCTGAGTCTTTTTAAATCCAGACAAGCGATAAGGTAGCTACCTATAATATATTTTACCCGACAATTATTTTTGTTCTATATTTGAAATGCACGTCCATTGGTTTAGTTTTGCAGATTTTTATTTTGCCAAATCAAGTAACTCCGTGATTTTTCGCGTGTAAGAACTAGTTTTGACATTAAAAAACCGATCTCCATAATTATTAAGATTCTTTAGTAAAAAAATGAGAAAACTAAATAATTATCATATGAACTACTCGTAAAATAATTCCCGCAAGTACGAGTTAAAGGTATTTGGTTATAGGCAAAGAGTTGTTCATTAATCGAAATCCAGACATTTAATTTGCTCCTTGAAATAGTTTAGTAAAAAAATAGATGGAGGAGAGCATAAAAAGAAGGCCAAGGACGAATCCGCTTTAAGCTCCCGAGACAGATTACATATGAAGTGGTCGTCGGAAGGATACAAGAAACAAGTTATCTGGCCGCAGCAGCAGCGAGCTGCCCGCACCCGCACCCGCAGAAGCGCGGGCAGCGCGGGCAAAGCTGTCTATGCAAATTGAACGTGACAATAGCTCTCCTTTCGTGTTCTTTAACGGCGCTTGTCTGCCCCTCCAGAACTGCTGAGTGGGAGCTTTTCGATATCGGATCCGCTTATCTCTTTTCTAAGTGCTCCGCAGTGTTAACACCGAAGCCCGAAGCCCGTCAATGTCGCTCCGATAAAAACGTTCATTGTCTCTAGAAATCGCGATAACGCAGGTACGAGCCAGAGTTTCATGAATATTTCGCAAAGCTTACACGTTACTATCTCGTGGTTCTCTGTAATAAAATTGGCGACATTTCTCAAATATATTGTAAGCTCAAACACGTCACATTTCTTGGCTTCAATATTGTGCGGCGGATATTAAAACCTTACATCTGAAGCTGCTGCAAAACCTCGCTTCAATGTCGCACTCTTTCGCAATATTAAATTCTATAAAAATAAATATCTTTACTCGCAATAATACCTTCGGATGTCAGGGCCGGGGCGAAGGCGGGGTAGGCGGGGTGGTGCTCCGGGCGATATCGGAAGGGTGCTAAAATCTGCTGGTGAAATAATGTAATAAAATATAATATTTAAAAAATTGAAGTAATGATCAGAGTGTGCTATTGTAAAGCCACAGCATTGTCGGGTAACAGGTTATCAAACAAAACAAAAATAGAACACGTATCGATAACGCGACACGCTGCCAAAATTCCTTCTTCGAATTTAACGAAAATTCATCTTCGAGTACCTACATTTAAAACCATATTAATTCATACATTTTCAACAAATTCTAACTATCTCTATTTTATATTTTTAGTTCCATAGTTACATAGTGTCTTTCTTAATCTATATTTTTTTACGTGTTCGGTGAAAACAACGGGTATTTACAGAAGTCTTAAAAGGGGAAACTTAAAAAAAATCATTTTTATTTTCTTATGTAAAAATCTTTCCTTAGCGCACGGCGCACCGCACAAGGAGAACGTCTGACGGGGTAATGCAATGCCGCTAATGGCCGCCTTCGCTTACTCGTAGCGCCATGATATATTATTACCCGTCAACCTTCAGGAACTTCGCTTTAGATTAGTCAGGAACTTTGTCATCCCAATATCAATTTCCTGCGCCCTTGCCGGGTGGCTTTTTACCGGAAATATGAATATACAGCCTCCTCACATCATACCACATACTAGGCACTACTCACTACACGCGAGAGCTAACCTGTAACCAGAACCGTTTCTGAAACCGGGACAAATTAGTTCGGCGGTTTCCGGCGTAATACGTCGAACTTATAACCCCGTCTCCGGAGTGCGGCGGCTGCCAGAAGTGCTGGGGCGCCGGGCCCCGCGCCCCCGGAGGCTGCCTTAATTGCCACTTACGCCAGTCGAGGATAAGGAATAATGAAGGTGTTACAAGGATGAACATTGAATTTTCCTTAAAAAGCACCCTACTTACCACCAAATGCGTGCTTAACAAGTTTCGGTTATAACAGCTTTATGCATTTAGTTAATACTTAATTAATTTGCTAATAGAGAGGGAGGAAGTCTTCAATTTGACAGTTTAAGCTTTCAGGGTTTTACAGTTACAGTTTCTGTCTCACCAACGAAACTTTAGATTTGATGTTATTATTTAAATATCACCAGTAGCCCTGTCCTATCTGAAACATAACGTAGCACTTTGTAGGCAAATTTGATGAAGGAAACTGACGCATTCCACAGGGGTGAAGAGGCTGTTTAATGGTACATACGTGGATTTCCATGTTTTTTACTTTATTCTTTATGATAACTATGTAGCTTTTTTGGAATGCTTCGCACTGTCTCGTGCGATGGATTATTAATGAAAAACAAATTTAAGCTTAGCTTTTATTTGAGTAAAACGAAACGTTACTTTCTTTTTGGGAAAACTGAAATATTTTGTTGAAATCTCTTTTGAAATTCTTAATAAATTGATTTATTTGTAGACATTTGGTTCTGAAAAAGGAAAATAGCATATTTCAACGTTATATATCGAACTACATATTATATTATTGAACTCAAAATATATTAAATAAAACAATAAACTTTGTAAAACACCACTTTATTAGAGTTAATCACCAACCAGGTTTCGCTTTTCTCAAGCTTCTTCAGGGCTTTTACATCAACTGATGAAGTTGATGTAAAAGCAGATCTTACATCAACTGTTTACATCAACTGATGAAGTTGATGTAAAAGCCCTGAAGAAGCTTGAGAAAAGCGAAACCTGGTTGGTGATTAACTCTAATAAAGTGGTGTTTTACAAAGTTTATTGTTTTATTTAATATACAATGTCACACCCCCAAGTTTTTGCTTCCTTCGAAAAAAAAAAAAAAAAAGAACTCAAAATGTTATAGATCACACGAGCGAACGATTGGAAATTAATTGATTATTATTGTATTGTAAAGAAAATCATTTAAACAATCGGACAAAGGCGAGTCACTACGAGCGATGTTCCTTACTTTATAATTCCTCCACAGATCGCCTTGTTAGCGTCGCAAATATCGCAAGTAATTTATAAGCACTCAGTTGTAGACTGAAGAAGTTATTATATTCCCACTGTCCCTTCTAAAGCCCGCGTCATAAGACTTCCAGAACACTTTCGCTTGACAGATTTAACGAGACTCCCTTCATTTTGGAACTTGCCTTAGACGATTTTTAACTCTCTTTTGCGGAATTAAATCTACGGTCAGGTTCTTTGACGTACGAGTATTTTCCCAAGTCTACACTTTTCCATTCAAAAATGAAGCACAAAAGAATCGTATTTTTTTGTAATAGAATATAACTTTTTTGGTTTTAAACATATAAATTTAAAGAAAGTATTGGTCGTCAAAAGGTTCAAAAGTCGAGAAATACACGCTCGTGAATTAAATGTATAATTTGTACAAATATCATCCTTTCTTCGAATTACGAGTATTTATTTATTTTTGGATGATTTTTATAGCGCCGTTTTTGTGGAAAATCACCTCAAGGGCGCTGTACAAATCTTAATTTCTACTTATTAATCCTTGAATGGTCAGTGGTCAGAGTCAGGAGCCGAGTCCAGCGGTGACCAAAGGTAGCCGAATTCGTCGCCGGTGTCGGAAGGCGGCTTGGTGGTGGGCGGCGTCGGCTTGGGCGGCACGGACGTCGTCGTAATCGTGGTCGTCGGCGCTACGGCGCTGGTCGTGGTGGTCCTTCTCTTCTTCTTGCGGAAAAACTTGCGCAGCTGCCCAGGCATGTTTGTTGCTGAAAAACTGTCATCGGAGTCCTCCAGAGTCAGAGTATGCTGCGCTGGTGCGGAGTTCACCAATCCGCCATTTTTCTTCTCGACTGCTTCAAACCCTGTCCCACGCTCTTCTTCCTCGTACCCATTGCCCCTGTCGCCCTGGGCTTGGAGCCGGGGAGGCGACGAGGACACGCAGACCAGGAGATCCTTGAGGCTGCAGAGGCCGATGAAGGAGCCGCCGGAGGACAGCCAGGTGAGGGCGGAGACGCACACTCCACTGGGGGGCTGGCCTCGAACCCCGCAAGTGGTGTTCGTAGAAACTTCATTGCTGAGCTGAAACTTAATTGGGGATGCCATAGTCCCACTGGCTCTAGAAAGTTGGACGCAGTTGAGACTCTTGTTCGGTATTCACTGGCAGGTCCCATCAGATAGACACAGTTTTTAAATTAATATGATCCAAAGATAGATTTGAACAAACCCCGAAACGAGAAAGCACTGAATGTTACATGCTGTCAATTCGCGATACCGCTTGTCTTACAAGACAGCCAATAATGGCGGCTTGACAAACGCTAGCTACGAATCGAAATAAATTAACATTGATTTAATAAATAACTTGTTGTTAAAAAAATTCTAAGAAATTAAATATAATACGTATTTACGAACTTTTGATTACAAAACAGTAAAAAAATCTGTTTATAAAAGACGAGTTTCCTTACTGTGACTGTCGCACAAATGAGTCACATTCTTGGCTAGTAATTTTTATATTTTTTATAGTTAATACCGCACAAGAGTCCCAACTGCTCCCATCCGTCTAGACCCAGAGATACTATGGCATCCCCAATTAGGGTATGTTGTGAGGCTGAAGGTAGTGATAAAGGGAAGGAGATGGGGAAGAAGAAGATTGGAAAGTACCTGGCTATTTGGATTTGGTCACCAAACACGGCTAAAGCCATTTCAAGCAACGTTTCGATTCTGAATAGTGGTCTTTCACCAGGGAAATAATTAGAGTATCTACCACTCTAGAACGTGCCGCAAATATTATTTTTTTATCGAAATTAAATGTGTTATGACACATATCAATTTAAAAAATATATATTTGCACACGCCGAGTTTAACTCGCGACCTCTGGATTTGTAGTCGAGCGTCTTATTACTCGACAGAGATATGAGTTTCCTTACTGTGTGGCACAAATGAGTCAATATAAACCCACGCGATACGTATTTGTCGCAGACGCAGACGCATATATAATTATATTCGTCTTTGTTGTTTTTGGGCAAGTTGAGTGAAATGTAAAATATTGTTTTGAGGTGCATCTGACATATTCAACCTACACACTGGGTGCACAGAAGTGTCATCCCGAGGTAGACGGAAGGAGGAAAGCGCAATATGATGTGTAAAGTACAAGGCGAGGGGCCTCCGCGGCCGAGTGGTTAAGGTCGCGGGTTAAGATCCCAGCATTCGCAAATAAACTTCATTGAATTCACTTGTGTTATTTCACAAAAAAATCATAAAAAATAATATATTGTATATTTGCGGCGCGTTCCATAGTGGTAGATACTCTCAATATTGCCCTGGCGAAAAACCACCATTCAGGATCGAAACGTTGCTTAAAATGGCTTTAGCCGTGTTGGTGACCAGATCTGAATAAAACAACTGGAATAAGCAGAAGAAAGTAACAAATGTAGCGCACTAGTAAGTTGTCTAAAGCATTCGGATCATCTGTGTCCAAAGCTTTCAGTGCAGCGCGGGGGCGGGGGAGGAGGTGTGGAGGAGTAGAGGAGTAGAGGAATTGGTTTATTAGGGTAAATGGCGTGAAATCACGTTATCCAACAACGTGACGACTCCTTGGGAATAATTTCTGAAATTTATGCAAAAAGTTAAAAGGCACCAATTGAAAAGTAATGTTTAATATCTCTTGTAAGTGCTCTTTTCAGTTTCGTTTTTATGATGTTCTCTTTTGTGATTAAAACCAACCATCAATCAAATAGGCTGCCTAACTTTACAGCCGCTGTAACAATTCTACATCTTCATGGACCTTTCGACATAACGAGCATTATTACAAATGGACGAATTCGGAATATTGGTCGTAACCGATCAGACTACTTAAATATTGAACAAAATATGAAACGGTTGGCAATATCGCTCCTCGACCCGAGTCAGAGGACGATTTGCTCGTTTTATGTCTATTTTATAGGACTTTTAAAGCAGGCTCTTATTCGAACCGTTTCGTGGGAGTACTTTTGGGGCCGCTTTATATTTACCGTTTACTTTCGAAATTTGATTTCATTTAATAATTCTTAAATCGCTCATAGGAATATTTTGCACTCTTGAGATATCCCCGGGCGTCGCCGTGAAGAGAAAATTGAATAAAAATACTTTTTTATTATTATCATATCTATGCATTAAACTGTATGGTGTTTTATAATTTAGAGTGAAAGGTAGGTTTTGTAATATTATTAACCCTCCGATTTGGTAAAGCCAGGACTTTAACAAGAAACCTTTAACTCTTAGCTCTACTAAATTAGATAATCTGTTAATCTGCCACCTCTCCAAATTAAGCAAATATCCTGAGTGGTAGATACTGCAAGTATCGCCTTGGTGAAAGACCAACATGCATAATAGAAACGTTGCTTGAAATTACTTTAGCCGTGTTTTGTGACCAGATCTGAATACTTCCTAACTTTTCTCTTTTCCTTCTCGACTCCCTTCAGTCTGACAGCATACAGCGATTGGGGATGCCGTAGTCCCATTGGCTCCGGACAGTTGGGACCCTTGTGTGGTATTCGCTTTGAAAAAAACGCTTCATATCGCCACTTTAATTTCATGGCCGAGACCCCCCGTGCGAGGGTAGGAATGTAGGAATGAAGGGTGTAGGTTGTAAGTGTAGGTACCGAAGCTAAATCACTCGGAGGCGGGGAGATTTATTTACAAATCCACATTGTTTTAGCATGCTGTGGGTGAATCAGTTACCCGAATACCAAAACAAACGCATTTAAGTTCTGACTCGGTCGCGTCTTTTCCTCTGGCAATCTAAATATGAAAACATTATTATTTATTTATTTAAAATGTAATCATATTTTTTTCCTATTAAACCAATGTTGTACCATTTTAAAGTTAGTAAAAAAATCTCTGGTTCATCCGAAAACCCCTTTATTCCGTTTGATTTGATCTTGTCAGTGGGCGGGGTCGAATTTAACATTCCTCCCATTTTCAAGCACGGTTAGGTGAAATATCCATTTCCATTACATTACGTTATTCCCCGCTTGCCCCGGAGCCTTGCGGCTACGAGCGACGGCGGCGAGCGTTGCGACGCCTTGCCGAGAAAAATAACTTACAGCCGAAATAGACGAAGGTTCACCTCCTAAAAGGATTCATGAATTAAATTGTAGTCCATTCTTCTCAAGAAAAAAAATGGACTTTATTAAGAAAACAGCCTTTCCGTATTGGCGCAATGTTTTCTTTTAACCCCTTACCCTTACCCTATGAGGGTTAGGGTTGAGGTATACACTCCACTGTAGAAACACGTTGACAATTGATTATATTCTACATACTAAAGGAAGTAAGCACGTTGTGGCCTGACATTGTAATTACAATATTAGTATATATTGTTTCAAACCACCTTTTCATTATATATATAATGAAAAATATAATTGTATCAACTAGTTAATAATAATAATAACAGTGATCTTATATAGCACAGTTTTGCGATATTTCACCTCAAGTGCGCTTCATACTAAATTAATTATGCCAATAAGACTAACCAGGTTAAAACACTAACCTTCTTCAGGACAATATAATAAATACTAACTTAAGAACAGATAATTATATATAAAAGGTTAAAAAATAAAGATTGAGACAAAAAAATAGAGGGAAACAGAGCATCAAACAAGGCGAGATGGATGAGAAGGGGGAGAACTTTAAAACTAGACTAAAAGATAAGTTTTTTGATTATTTAATATTTCACCATGATTCTTAGTTGATTTATTTATCTTTAATACTTCTAAATTATTAAGACGCAAAAATATTACATTTTGACGTTAGACTTTTTCTCCTGTATCCCTAGTAAAAGTCTGGTTAATATTAATTAGGTGTTCGGAAAATTCTGAAAAACTTGTTAAGCATCTGACATGGTCATTTACTTTCATATTGATGCTTCTCACGGTTTCACCTATACATAAAGCTGGGCAATCACTGCAATTGAGTTTTTAGATGCCAGAATGACAGTGTGTCTTCTCTATCTTTACAATTAATTAAACGTTTGCCTATTGTTATTAGTTTTAAACGATGGTTTTATTTCTGATGGGAGTTTCGAAGTGCTCAAAGTAGAAACATTGCTTAAACACTCTGCGCCATTAGGAACTTAGGCAAGCATGAGGAGAGTTTAAAAAAGTATATTGTTATTGCAGCCTTCGAAACACTTTCATTTCATTTTTAATTTATCAGTGTTTTGGTGAAAACATATAATTTATGAAATGAAACTATGGCTTTATGTTTAAGTAGTAATTTTATTTTAATATCATTACCTAACGTACATATCATTACATATTAGTTGATTAGAATCTTGGCAGTCTCCGTCTTCTACATATGGTGTGAATTATGCTCGAAGAAGGTAGATCCTGATCTTCAATCCAAAAAGCACGGATCATGGACATCAAAAACAGATAGCTTATCATGCTGTTAAGAAGGGTAAATTGCAGTATTTTGACTGGGTTAGACTACAGTGGCGGTAGCGATTTAAGTGTCAAGGGATCATGGGGACGAAGACAATCGAAGTTGTTTTCTGAATTGTTTCAAGGGAAAGACTATGTATTATTATTTCAGAGCTTGGAAAGGTTTGCTTTCACGAGACCCGAAAACATCTGATTCTAAATAAGTATAACATTTGTTTTATTTTATTAAATATATATTTATAGTGGTGTACATTTTTGGCCCGCTGTGCTAGGAGGTGTCTTTGTGTAGCGGTTATGTAATATCAAGTTCCACCCACACTAGCTTACTTATGTCTTTTCGATGCCCACCTACAGGCAAGTGGCAGTCCACTGTCCACTAGGGATGGTTGATATCGGAAATTAAGTGTACCTGCGGTTCCAGTTACCGGTGACCGGTGAGGAACAGGTTATTTATCCAGTTCTTTTTGGAACCGGTTCCTAGTGCCAGAAAAGTTCCACGAAGGAGATTTTTATAGTAAAGGAAGGATGTCACGCCGCCAATTAAAAAAACCTATAATGCCCAAAAAAGGAACCGGTTCGTCGGAAAAATGATATCGATTTTTATTTTGCAAAAAAAAGGAACCGGTTCCTCGGAGAACCAATATCTACGGTTCCAGTGACCGGCTTGAAACCGATTCCTTTTAACCGGGACAGGAATATCGACCGGTCCAGTCAATCAGCGCTATTGATCTTGAATAGACGTGTTGTCATTTATACTCCGCAAGACGTCGAGTGTACTACCATAGTAAACTAAGTAAATAGCTTCTCCAGCGTTCACATGCTTGTAGCAATTGGGTAATGTCCAAAGTGGGTGGTATAGATCGAGATTAGAACTGACTAAAAATAATAATAAAATTGAAAGGTTAAGGCGCTCGACTACGATTCCAGAGGGGCACAAATAAATTTTATTGAACTAATATGTGTTATTTCACATATAATAAATATAAAATAATATATTTGCGGCACGTTCCAGAGTGGAAGATACTCTAAGTATCACCCTGGTGAAAGACCACCATTCAGAATCAAAACGTTGCTTGAAATGGCTTTACCTGTAAGTGGTGACCAGATCTGAATAGCAAGGTATTGATTCTCAATCTTCCCTTTCTCATCTCCTTCAAATCCCCACTACCTGCAGTCTCACAGCATACCCCAATTGAGGATGCCATAGTCTCATTGGATCGAGGCGGTTGGGAGCAGTTGGGACTGTTGTGCGGTATTCATTCCTGTCTATGCAGACTGAGTCGACCATACATGAACAGTTATCCATATCCCGGTCTAACCAACTTTATACTTTATGCTGAGGTAATAAATTATTTTTATTCCGGCGAATGTTAAAATACCAACATTCAAAAACATATTTTTACGACGGCCTAATGATATTATTTTATGATGGACGTTTCTCTGACATAAAAAATGCGGGTCTTCCAGCGACCGTACCTTTTCATTAAGGTTGTTAACATTCCCAATGCCGTGGCAGATATAATGAGGGACCACCGACAAACCGAACTGGCGGTTCGAGAGCCAAACTAAATTTCTTTAACTGGACGATAATAAAACAATTTAATTACGTCATATTTTACTTTCGACTGATTCAATAAACGTACGTCCCAAATATCAAATCAATAAATTACATCACCGCAGCAAGACTTATCACCGGCGTATCGAAATATTCCACTAGTTCAGAGCACCTCAAAAATCTTCACCGACTTTAATTTTACGAAAGAATCCAGTTCAAGCTTTACCGGATGGTGCTTAGGTAAATGACGAAATGACTCTGGCTTATTTATCGGAACTGTATATTCCTAATGATTCTAATTGGCGACAGTCAACTCTTAGATCGGCAATCGGAAGGTTGAAGAAGCCAAAGCGTTCCCCAGACACTAAGTTCGGAGAGCGCGCTGCAGCAGTGTCAGGTCCTAAAGCCCGGAGTAGACTGCCACATGATATGAGCATGATAAAAGGATATCTTTTCAGGTAATTGTATCCATAAATAACAGAATTTCCCTAATTTGCAAAGTAAGGCTAGCCCGTTATCATCTAAACTCACCAGTATAATAGTATATTTTCATGCAATGATCGGAAAATTCTCAATCTACTGCTAAACAAAAACAAAACTTTTTCACAGTCCGTGAAATATGTAGATATCAATAAGGTTATTCTAGCTATGGTTTTGGGTATTTTGATAGTTTTATGGTAAATTTATCCATAGTGGTTAAGTTTTGAAAAGCGCCTTCAAGGTGATACACAAAGGGGTTATATAAATTATCCAAGTATTATTATTATTACGTATAGTTAGTTAAATAGCACGTATTATTCTATAATCATTTTTAAGTCCTCGTAGGTTAGAAATATTTTTAGGAGTGACGGGCGAATCGGTTATAGCGCCGCATTGAACTAAACAAAATGATTTCATACTAAGTCTTATTTTACATTATACTATTCATCTTAACTTGTCTCTGTCTCAATACTTGTAAAATCGCCGGACGCCTTTATTTAAAAAATGGTTTGATTTTATAATACTTTTACTTCTACGGCAACATTTAGTTTTGATTGTACAAATGCATAGGCTGTGCGAAAGAAAACTGAATGTGCAATGAACGGTGGTGTAAACATACAAATATTTTTGTACCTTTGAAACTTTTAAATCGAGGCGGAATTCGAATGCAATATTATGATTTTTTTAAATTCCAACTGAACCGGTCCGGTACGCGAACCATCGGAATATTTATTAAATTAATTATCTTTCCCGTCTGTTCAATCACCGTGTAAATGTTTCGCACCCCTGCACATTTTAAGCCCACCCTGTGAGAAGGACAGGGATATGCCCCGATCTTCAAACAATTCAATCTCCCCAGACAAGATACAATACGCACCTTTGTGTGTATTAGAACGTGGACACAGAAATATGATCAAGTATGCGCTTGTGTTTACTAAAATTGATATCATTACTTATAAAAGCTGAATGTGCTTAAATTTGGGACAATATTAAATTTAAATGTGGACATAACTCGCTTTCAAGCCAACAAATAATTCTGGAGGCGTTTGTTTGGGGACTTTGTTCCTGAAATTCGAGCAAATTGTGTGCCCCCATAAAAACTTAACGATGATCCCGATTACATTAAGTCCCCGGGTACTAAAATATCTCACATTCAATGATTTAAGCGTTCCCAGGGCCCTTTCATCAATAGCGGCGACAATTTCATTTCGGAATGTGTCCTAACAACAAACATCATATTTTTAAAAACTCCTGTCAGCATTTGAAAACGCTTAAATTGCTGATTTATTTAAGAATGCGTTAAGTGCCTATAACATACATTCATTTTATAGGTAATTGCTGATTACAAATTGTTATTTGTTATTTATCACTTATTATAATTATTTCAATTACTACAAAAATATGCTACAAAAAGTAGAAATACGTTAATTGCTGACACCACACGTCGCGCGTTGACAGACATGTGAACGGTATGCGCACAACGCGCCACGCGCCACGCGCGTTGTGCCGTCCCTTCGCTTTGAACTGATCTAAAAATGACAGAGGTTTTGAGTCGTTCCACAGGGCACAGGGAAACTCATCACTGTGCGTCAGTTTGAATTGATCCGTCATTCATATGACATTAATATGTATAAGTTTTAATTAGCAATGAACGTATTAATTATTTACGAAATATTATAAAATTTCGATAGAATTTGGTTTACCAGATGTAGAAATGAAAAGAGGAAAATCAATTTTTATAAATCTAATAATATTAAACACCATCCACAAATATAATTTCGGATGTGATGTGATTACGTAATATTTTAAAATGTATCAAAAATACATTATTCTTATTTTCAGTACATGTAATACATTTATGCCACCGTTCTTACAATAGTTGGTGTGATAGTCAGCATAGTTGTCTTTCAAGCAGTCGATCGGGGTTTGATTCTCGTCCGTGGCAATAAATATAGAAATAAAAAATAATTTATAAATTGAAATATACTTTATAATTAATTTTAAAGAGTTGCTGCTGTAAATAAATCTTAGATTTATGTTAGTAAATATTAGATTTTAATATTCTATCTGAAAAGAAGGGTGTTTCAGCTTCACAAATCCTGTATCCATCAATATCCCGTGATTGTTCCGGGTCTGCGCTAGTTTAAAAATAAAACAGATCTTTTGTTACAAATCAACATCAACGTGAACATTATTATCATAACAAAAATCTTTCTGGGCTGTTTATTTTTTAACACAGGTGTTTGTTCGTTATACTTATAATACGATATTTTTAATTCTAAAGTGTGAGCTATAGCACGTAGTTTACATGTTCAGTGCTGGTTCCACATCTTAAATCACATGACAGTCCATTGTTTTAAAGCTCTGCCTCTAAATTATTTAAACATATACACATGCAATGGTGGCTCAACCAGTCTGTTGAATGAACCAGTTGTCTCTGGAAAAGACTGTCAAATCCTCTTTTTGTGAATCGATGCTAATACAAGCAATACAATATGTCATCTTCCACACTGTCTATTCAGCTCTTTGGTTCACCATACATGAAACTTCAAAAGTTTTTATCGTGAGTTCACTGTTCTTCAATTTTCAGTAATTATTATTGAGTTCAAAATTTTGAAGTTGTTTTGAAAAGCGATCGGAATGGTTTCCCATATTGTACGAGTATATCTTACCATCCTGTACAGTGTACACCCTAGCGAATTATTTGAAGAACTTAATCCGAATTAGAGAATTGAAATTTGGCTGTGCGCGTGTATTCAGCGTAAGCCTACAGTGGAGGATATTTTACGGTGGATTGACATTTTAAATTAAAAAATAAGGGTGGTCCTTTTGCATAACTTGGAAAGGGCAAAATGAATACAAATAATTGAGAGTCAACGAAAATTCATTCCATGTCTGAAGCGTACACAATTTTTTTTACCGACAATAATCGATACATTTTTTGCAGTTACCAATAAGGTTTGCCATCGAAACACGGTTTTTTCACGTAAAAATAAAAATATTATTAATATCACACTTATTGTAGTCGTGCCCGGGGAGCCATCGCCTCGACAAGGCACCTTCGTGCGCTCCTGTTGGAGTTTTTTCCTTGGCATCAGTCTATAGAAGTTCTGCATTTCCCTGCACAGGCCTGCATGTTGTATCCAGCTTTGAATGGAGTGGATAAGTGAACGTCTTCCCGTCGGGATTGCCGGTAGTCTTTCTGCTGGGATCCCGAGCCGTGCCGACCTCGTGGTCGAACGGTTAAGGTCGTCGACTACGAATCAGAGTTCGACGGTTCAAATTCAAATCCCTCACTATTCTGAAAACAAAATAACATATAGTTCATTTGCGACACGTTCCAGAGTGATAGATACTCTCTGTATCGCACTGGTGAAACACCACCATTTAGAATCGAAACGTTGCTTGAAATGAATCTTAAAATCTTCGAATACGCTACCGGTAATCCTAATTTCGCAGCCTGGACCTTCGGACGCTCTGCCATTTCATTCAGTTATTTGACGTCCAGAATAAGGTTAGGCTTAAATCTAATCTGTACAAAAAACCGTTTTTTTCAGGCAAATAAATACATTTTAAGCTCCGAATTTTCGTGAATGAATATGAACGTTTCGAATTATTTGGTAAACAGTCAAAGCTGTAATTAATTAGGTCTGTGAAATATAAATCACGGATTAAATGGAGCGTATCATAAAGTTTTAACGATATTAATTGTAGCTGTCAACGTGAGCTTTGTCAAACGTGATGTCAAGTTTGACGGTAACATTTTAGTGAATTGAGGACATTTCTCGTAAAGGAGACATAACATTTTGGTGTAACAAGTACTCATAAATCTTCACCGATATTTGGTTGTTTAGAAAAAAAATGTTTGTAATAGCGAATAGTCAAACTGTTCATTCTAATTATAATTTTTTCCAATATCAAGTCCTCGGAGTGCAAAACTGTATATTTCTTTAAACTAGAAATAAATATAGTATATTCTGTATGTTATCTCTGTAGATAAATATTAATAGGCCATTGATTATGTTACGTAGTTAGTAATAAGATGGGACCTAGAAATAAGATTTGTACAGCGCCCTTGAGGTGATTTTTCATAAAAAAAACGACGCTACACAAATTATTCAAATATTATTATTATTTAAAAAAATATGAAATGTGTAGAAGCCATGAGAACTGAATCAACGCTAATAATGCGTATAAGATTTTCGCAGAATTTTTAATACAATAAAATCATCTATTAAAAAGGAATGAAATACAATTTAGTACTGATTGAACGGATTATAAATGTATTGTGTTGTCGTGCGAATGAATATTTCCCCTGTATGGCTCCATTGAACATACACCATGTTTTATTTGAAACCATGGTGCTGTCGACCGCGGCTTTAAAAGTTCGCCTCGTTAAAATAGTGTCATTTATTATAAACAAAAGCCTTACGACGCGATAAAGAGGGAGTTGTGATATCGTTGTCATGCCTCCTATTTCAAAAGGCAGATGTCGCTAGGGGCAGGTTGTTAGCCGTTTTTAGTTGGGGTCGACGGGAACATACTGCGTACATAATTTTTGCGAAAGTCGACGATCAAATATATTTTTAAAAATATATTCTGAAGTGCCAAATAAAATACTCATTTTTCATGTCACTTACTACTGTTAGAAAAAAAGTATTTCTCTATAAAATATCCGATTTTTTTATTTCTTTCAACGTTCTTTTCACTAAATTTTTTTACACCGTAGAAAAATCGAATTGGATATCTTTACTGCGCCGCCATCCTTATTGCTGCACCACGTACTGAAGTGTGAAGAGCTGTTGCGTCGTTGGCACGATGACAGTTAAGGAGGTAACTATCCGATATTCTGTTAAAATGAGCACTGAAATGAGAAATGATATATCTTTTTTGAATAGCAGCAACTCTACTATTGGAAATATCGTAGTTCAGGGTTTTAAATAGAAAATGCGTAATACTAGGTTCATGTTACAGTTGTATGTAACCCACGCGCAAACGTTGATATTGCCCGTCATACGAATTGGTTTCAAAGGAAATTTCACCATCGGAGCCGCAACATTTGGAGGTTCATTATACCAAAGTATGAGGCGCTGACCTCCACACCATCGGTCACCCAAATTTTGGTGTCTTCCACCACCCCCTCTATTCCCATCCCTTATTTGAAACGTCTTTGAAAACGTTTGGTGTACTTTTTTGTAGTTGTACCATGTCCGCCGGACATAATATTTGAATGATTATTTTAAGAATTTTCTTGTCAGCGTTCGGTAACATGGCTCAGTGCTGACCCGTTAAGTGATTTACCCAGTTTTGATTTGGTTTCTCCCGGGAGGTTTCAAGAAACTCGCACACGACGAGATAAGGAAAACCCGATTGTACTGAAATGACATTTCAAGTATATATAACTGACGGATTGATTCCATTCCGTCCCTTAAACCTTAAAGCGACATATAAAATATATTCTATAATAGAAAAATCGAATAAAACAAGCTTTAGACAAACTAATAACACGTACAAAAATTCATGGAATAAATTTAATAAAAACTACTTGATTTATTTTTATTTCTTATATTTAGAAAGTATTTTGGCTTCCCAATCAAAATACTAACTAGAAAGCTGCGGGATAATAAAAGCGTCCAGACTGAGAGACACGCTTCAACCTGCGGCCTTTTGAGTTTGTTCGAAATACGGACAGTGCCCTTTTTGGCCGAGACACCGCGCATCTAGACTCGTCCAGACGGCGCAGGACGTGCGTTGCGAGGCTGCTTCGTGCACTCGCTTCGCTGTGTGTGGACGAATCTACAGAATATTCCTTACCTACTCGCACGGGTGGGCGCGTGTGTTGGCAGATGCGAGCATTTCACCCGGAACTTTTGACGGACGTTCGCTCCCAAGAGGAAGATCACATTTTATTAGGTTCGTGTGTCAGGCGTTTATTTTGACGCTTATTTGAGTTACCACGTTAAAAATATACAGATTCATATCTGTTTCATAAAAAAACAACAAAACAAAAGTTCACAAAAAATGAAACGAATTTCATCGGATGTTGTAAATATTATAATTATTGGCTATTATGCAACCCAACAAAAAAATGTATTGTTAAGTAAGATAATAAAAAAATAAAAAATCGCAAATTTTAAATATGTTGTCGAACTACAAAATACGATTTATGAAGATTAAAAATAAATAAAATATTACCTCTAAAAAGTAAAGAGTCCCAACTGCTCCCAACCGTCTGAAGGTAGTGGGACTATGGCATCCCCAATTGCGGTATGTTGTGAAGCTGAAGGAAGTGGGGAGGAAACGGAGATGGAAGAGGAAGGTTGGGAAGTAGTACCGTTAGTAGTAAGTTATTCAGATCAGGTCACCAAACACGGCTAAAACCATTTCAAGAAACGTTTCGATTCTTAGTGATAGTCCCACAAGGGCGATACTTAGAGTATCTACCACTCTGGAACTTGCTGAAAATATACTATATGTTTTTTTAATATGGATTAAATGTGAGAGAACGCATATTAATTAAACGAAATTTATTTGCGCACGCTGGGATTTGAACCTGTGACCCCTGGATTCGTGGTCGAGCGTCGTAACCACTCGAGCACGGAATCCGCCATTATGTCATTGATGCGAAATTATCTACTAAATAGTTCGTACCACTGTGAAATTAATGTGACAGCATTAATAGTTGTTCTTCTTTTTTTTTATTATGACACTTTCCCGCAAAAAATCTATCAAGTATTAACTTTTGGTTGGTAATGTCCTAATTAAAATAGATGTATTACGATACCACTGTACTGGAATTTTAATTGCAAACAACAATGAGGGATGACCCACATGATTAATCTTAAAACCGTTTTGTATTTGAAATATTACCTACTCGTTGAACAGCGTAAACGTAGATTCTGTATTTAGGGATTCTGGTTCTGTTTGAATCTGTTTGCTTCTGATCTCGCAATAGAGCACATTATAAAATGTTAGCCGCTGGGCGGTGGCAGGGGGGGGGGGAGTCCGCAGTGTGGGAGGGGGTGGTGAAGCGATGTGAGATGTCTCGCTGGGTGTCTGCTGTCTGCTTGTACCTGTTCTGATTCCAAAATAAACTTTTCCGTATTTTAGCAGTTTCCGGAAAATTACTAACGGAAAAGAGTTTTTGCTCTCAATATCTTATATTTGACGACCAGATTTTATAAACAAGCTTACAGATTCGGTAAAAGTAGTCACGATCGTGTGACGGTTCATTCTCTCTGCCTACTTCTGGCGCGCATGATGGCACAGGAGTCGTAGTGAAGAAAATAATATCATAGTTTAATATTTTAGACATTGGAATTATTAGTCTGTATTAATAATCGGTCAACGACAAAAGGTTGGTCAATAGGCTGAGGTGATTTTCCCACAAAAACGGCGCTATAAAAGTAATCCATTTATTAATATGATTGGATTCATATTTCAAAGAAATTTATAAATCCTTCAGTTTCATTTTAAATTTTGCTACCAAGAAAGCGTCGACACAGCTGGATTTGATTGAAAAGAATTTATATATTTTATCCAATCCAACATACTTTTCAAAACTAAAAGGTGAAAAATAAATTGTAATGTTTAGAAAAGAGACGCGACATGAGAAATATAATATTTTATGATAATGCTATTTATCTTTGTATATTTTTATAATTTATTTTATCGAATTCAATTAATTGATAATCAAACAAAAATGATTTCATCTCCACGCCACGTTTAGGAAATCAAAATTTAAAATACTAAATAATAATAAAACGCAAAACAATATAATTTCTTACATAAATTGACCAAATAATCAAGAAAAGTACCTAACAAATACTAATAATAATTTCATTTCCACGATTCATTTTCATACACGGGGGAAAAACCAATGGCAAATTACATTAAAATACAGTTAAGGAAAACCTACATTTAGTAAAGTAATAATAGTTTGTAATCATTAAATGGTGAGGGGGAACAGATTTGAAGTACTTCATGGAATATAATTTGAAGATAATTTGGATTTGACCGAAATTAGTAGTTAACCAGTGAACTAAAATTATATAAATAAGTCGTTTCCACGTGGCCTCACCTAACCACAGTTTGATAATGGTCTCGATCGTCCAAACAGCTTCCACTAAAAGTAAAAACTAAAACTAGCAGATCTTAATAATAATCACATTAAATTTGATAAAATTAAATTACGAAAATCAAAATATTATGTAAATTAAAAAAAAAAAACAAAAATATTTTTATTTATATCTGTTTCAAATTGTATTGAGCAAAGTATTATACAATATTTGGTATATATCTATTATTATTGGAAAATCAAAGACACGAGTAATGCAGTGAGAAATAAAAATGAATTGATGTAATTGAATGGTATCTATCGATATTGAGATTATAGAGATCTCGGATCAAATACATATGGATTGTGCGGGGGAGGGGTAGAGCGGGAAGCAGGAAGGAACTCTGTACATAAAGAATAAGGATATCTCATCTTCCGGCTCATTTCCTGTTGAGAATCACTTTAATTCCACATTATTTTCCGATTTCACCCTAAAGCGTTATTCGTCGCACCGTCTGAGTAGGAAACTAATGGCTCGAACAAATATCATATTCAAAGCGTTTAATCGGGGCGATTCTTTGTGGCATCAAATTGGAAGTAAATACCGAAATTCCTTGGTTTCGATCTGTTTCATGTGATAAATTCAAAGTAATTATAAAATAGTATTTTACATTTATCTCTCCCGGTGACTGTTCTACGAATTGGGATAATCCGCATTTCTGTTGGGCGGTCAAATTAGAGACAAGTATGAATTCACGGTACCCACACAAAAACCATGATTTATATTTGTGACGGGAGAGACTAACTCCTTTATTTTTACGTGCGATCCTTTTCTATGGCCGCCGGGATTTATTTACAAAACCACTTAGTTGTGGTAGATTTTACTTGTCAAATATAAGTAATAAGGATTAACATATTAAGTAATCTTGACATTCGTAAATATTTATAGTACCTCGGTGGCTTTCCATATCAATTAAGTAAAACATACAAACTGCGTGCAGATTCCACATCGCGATCACTCACCGGGGCGATGAGACTTTCGGCTTGCAGTCGGATGGATCGAATTCGAAATTCACAACGAACTTTCTGAGGCTTCATTAAATTATTTTTGTGCTTAAATTCCCGTCGGGTTCAACCGACGATCTCCGGCCCTAGAGTCATACTACTTACCGTTCTGCCATGGAGGACATCTCATTTATTTATTAATACGTTACGCTTCTGTAAATTCTAAAGTTTCTTTATGAAATTATTTATCGGAAGTTAAAATAACAAATCTTTCTAATCGAAGTGAAATGGCGAGCTTCATTAGAATAATGCCTTCTTTTGAAGCACAGTCGTTAAGGTGTAGTTGAATTTAAAACACGATAATGTCCGGGACCTTACCCAAAGAAAAATAAATTTTGATGTTTTTATGGCGATTCCACAATCTACCTCGGAGTCACGGCCCCGGTAGCAGGTGCCAGGTAGCAAGTAACCACCTCACCGCCCCCAACTCCATCAGTCGTCTCACAGTCATTCACACCCAGGGCTTCATACCGATGATTGCGGCAGTTTCACAATCATTTACTAAATAATTGAGGTAATTTAGCAGATTCTAACGCACGAGTTCATTAGGGTATCAAAGGTTTTTAAAAAATAGTAACGTTTTGAGTTTGTTTGGCCCTGGGTGTTGGGTTGTATTGTGCAGTTGGTAGCAACCGGGAGACGTCGATTCATCTCGACGTCAAAAGCTTTGCACTGCAAGCAAATCCTAAGAATACAAAAACAGATGGTCAATCACCAAGTCAAAGCCAAGCCAACATACGAATTGCACAAGTTCGACATTCAAATTACATTCTAATGTTTAAAACAAAGTTTTTTTATTACATCTGTAGATATGTTTTTGTTGGCTTCAATACACCAATGTATATACTCGTATATATATATTTTTGTAGTTGAGGAGAAAACATCGGTAAATCAGATAAAGTTGTTTTTTAGGTTTTTCAATTTTATTTAAAAAATAATAATTATTATTTTAAATTAAAAAAAAAACAAATTTTAAAATTTTCAAAAATAATTACATCGCAGAGCTTTTAACTAAAAATTGTTTTTTTTTAAATTTAAAATAATAATAATTATTGTTTAAGTAAAATTAAAAAACCTAAAAATTAAAATGGAGTTATACAAAATAAACTTTAAACTTTAAAGTTGTATTTATAAAATTGAGGATTTAAAGAAGCAATTTGCTTCAATCCCAAGTAAACTATTTACGTAAAATGAATAATGATAAGCAGTATATTTTTGCGCTGCACGTAAATTTAAGCCGCAACCTTCGGAGTCACTCTAATAATAATAATGATAACAGTGAATTTATATAGCGCAGTTTTGTGATGGTTTACCTTATGTGCGCTTTACACTACATTACCTAACCTTATATAACAAATTAGAAAATAATATATGATATGTATGCAAATCTAAACTCCAGTGACCAGATCTGAATAGCCAGGTACTTCCCAACCTTCCTCTAACCCATGTGCTTCCCCTCCCCCTTACTTTCAACCCCACAGCATATTCCAATTGGGGATACCATAGTCTCACTGGCTCTAGACAGTTGGGAGCAGTTAGGACTCTTGTGCGGTATTAACATTAAAACAAAATTAAAAGAAATATGGCTGTATATTTTATTTCTACGTACATAAAGCTATGTTTTATGTGTAGAATTGTAAAACAATTTGTTTTTTAATACCCGTTTAATACTCTAAGGTGTGGGAACCACTACGCCATGGAGGACGTCACATTGAATTTTCGGTTTAGGTGAAGGTTGAAGCGATGGAATGAATCAGGTCCTTACTTAGATTCACTTGGTTATTTATCACGTACAGTTTAATTTATTTACCCTTTCTCCAGCATCCAGCTCCTTCCCTCCGAATTCCTCTGATTGTTAATCTGCCGGATAAGGAAAGCGACTTCCCCCCGCGCTTAATCTCCCGCTTAGGCTTGTCTTATTCTGTTTAAAGCGATTCTGTAAATATGCGCAATCAGCATAAATTTTCAGAACTTTCTTGACTTCGGAAGAAAAAAGCGAAAAAATAATCTATGTAAATTTTAACAAAATAATGTACGATGTTTGCCCGCTACTGCTACCGGAGCATGAAATGTTTTGATAAAAACTCACAAAATAAACAACGCGAATTCGTGATACACTGGCTATTTTTTTTTATAACGGTATTAAAAAAAAAAACGAACTAAATGTAAAAGAATTTGTTTTTTTTTTTTGTTGAAAAGAGTTTAATTTAGGTACTATAAATAACATTTTTAATTTATATATATTTTTCATCTAGCATTTTTACACCCTTAGCTTTTAGTAAATTGTATTTTTTTAATCTGTTTATGTACACGTGCACTGTTATACCCATATCTGAACATCTTTTTTGTGATTTATGATGGCGATCGTGATTTAAAATAGTTTTTATTTGGATTCGTATGTTGTATATTATTTTCATGTTGTTATATTAGGCTAGGTAATTTAGTGTGAAGCGTACTTGGAGTGAACTATCACAAAACTGTGCTATATAAATTTACTGTTATTATTATTGCTTTTAGATACCAACCCAATTTCGTTCTTTATTTCTATAATTTGTTTTAAAGTGAAATATATTAGATTATTATTTTACTATTCGAAAATTCCTAAATGATTTATTAAGAGAGAACACATTCATTTTTCTTTTAGGGCGGTAAGTAAAAAAGTACAAAAATGAGAGGTTGTTAAAAAATATCACAGCATAAATACGTGTAGGTCAATACACCTTAACATATTTTTAGGAAATACCTGGACAGTAAGCTCACTGGAGCACGTGTTGTAGAATGAATCTTTGAGCAAAAACTGTCACAAGCACCTAAGCACTATAAAAAACTTGACAACATTGAGACATGGACATCGTGCCTCTCCTTCTCGGTTGCACAAATAAAATAAATATCTTTCTACGTTATATTTATTATTTACAATTTAAATGAAATTTTATGTTTAGCAACAGGCAGAGGCGAACGGTTCAGTCAATTTAGAATTATTGCCAAAATCAGTGGCAGAGGACAATAGACAAATAAGAGCCAGCCCAAAAATATTGCAAGGAATTTAACATCCGCATTTATTTTTAAATTTGACGTAAAACCTCTACATTAATCTCTCATTTGATCTATTATATGAGAAAGATAAAGTGTGAAATCGCAAAAAGCTGTTTATCGATTTCATTAGATTAACGGTGATCGACTGTTAAAGCATGAACTAATTGGCAGGAACCTCGTGCAGCGACCATCCATTTAAATTGTAAGGCTTAACACGGCAGAGAGAAAGAAGCTTCGGCTTGATGGTTATTTTCGTTCTCCCCGGAGCCGAGGCCGGCTGTTGAGGTAGAAGCTGGGGTGCTCGGGCTCGGGGTAGCGGAGGTAAGGCGACAGCTACTCAGGGGGCGCTTGCCCCTAGCGGCGGGGGCTCGGACATAATGGCGTTTTTTCTGTTTCCAACCTTATCCAGTTCCAAATGAAGATTCATTTTAACTGTTTACACGAGGTTAGTCTGGCCTCAGGCGCAGGCGCCGAGGGCAGAGGGACCTACACGGTTTTTTAATGAATATTTTATTATAAAAGTGGATTAAAACACCGTGTGTTTTTATTTAATTAAGTTTATTTTATTTTTCAAAGTGAATACCGAACAAGAGTCCCAACTGCTCCGAACCGTCTGGAGTCAGTGTTCATTTTTCATCCACAATTGGGGTATGTTGTGAGGCTAAATGTAGTGGACAGAGGAAGGAGATGGCAAAGAGGAAGGTTGGAAAGTACCTGATTATTCAGATCTGGTCATCAAATATGGCTAAAGTCATTTCAAGCAGCGTTTAGATTCTGAATGGTGGTCTTTCACCACGACGGTACTAAGAGTATCTACCACTCTGGAACGTGGCGAAAATATACTATATATTATTTTATATTAATCAAATGTGAAAAAACACATAAACAAAATTTAAATTATTTACGCTCCTCATCATTTGAAACCTTGACCTGTGGATTCGTAGTCGAATGTTTTAACCACTTGACCACGGAGGCTAAGATATACGAGTATGACGAATTAAATATGTACAAAATGTATGAACTTGGGTGGAGAGGAAAGAGGAATGGAACACTCATCGAATATTGCAGAATACGTGCATAAGATAATTTGAAATTAGAGCATTTTTTAGAATCGTTACCTTATAATTCTTAATATTGATGTTTTTAAGTAACCATCACGTTAACTAACTTCAATGTTATTTCCTTTTCTTTGTTTTAATTTTTTTTTTCTTCATATTTATACACACTTTACATCTGGGTTTTTCACAACCTTAACTTCTAGTAAATTGTTTTTCAATCTGTTAATGTACACATGCACTGTTATGCTCATATCTGAAAATTTGTTTATGATTTATGAAAACGATCATGATTTTAGATAGTTTCAATTTGCGTACATGTGTTATATATTATTTTCTCGTTGTTACATTCGGTTAGGACGATAGGCAGTACTTGAAGTGAACTATCACAAAACTGCACTATTTAAATTTGGTGGGGATAAGTATTTATTTTGAAAATTTAATCGCCTCAAGTAATTCAACAATTGTGTGCTTTATATAAAAACTTTTTTTTCTCTTTTATCACACGTCACAGAGACTGTGTCACGAATTATTTCCGAAATCATTCATTTCGAATACGTTTCGGAACATTGGAATGAATTTGAATGGATTATTTTGTGCCGGTTATCTCAACAGCGATTACTGCTACTTCAAACATCCGCAACTTTAAAGTACTCTATTCAAAATACTGAGATGCATTACAATATCAATATCCGGTAGGAAGTTTCAACCGTCTAATATGTCGATCCCATGAAGTTGAAAATACAAAATTGATTGTTTCAGTAAAATAAAAAATGTCGTCACTACCAACCATCAAACTCATCGCAATCTTAATTATTCTATGGGCGGAGAGCTCTCACAAATGATTGATATAGACTCGGTTCGCTTTTGCACTTTTCGCTGAAACACAAATGATATTAATTTTCTATTATTCTGTAGTGAGAAATGTCTTTACATTTGAGCCCATATCTTGTATACGTCTTCCCATCATTCTCTACACTTATATCCGGCGTACCCCTTCCATTGGCTTGAAATAATGTACTTCATACGGGAGAGCCGTATCATGTTTTGATGTCCATTATGAAAAGCATTGGGTTTTTTGGACCAATTTCAGCGCAGATTCCGCGTAGGCGACCGGTTTTTACGACAATCGAAATTAGATATGATTTTATCGCCATGCGAGGCTGGGGTTCGGACAAACACGAAAAGGAAAGCAAGACGAAAGAAAATATCGGTTTTGGTTAAAAAAAACCCGAACGAAAAAACGTAAGCCCTATGCGGTATTACAAATAAATATTCACGAGCCTTAGGAACAGGAATATATCCAATATTATATTTCGGGATTATGCTTTTCGCGTTACTTATTCACGGTGATTACATTATTCATTGAATGTTACAGTGGGTTGGTTATTCAGGTACTCTTTCTTCTTAAATCGGGATTGAAATCCATTTTTGTCTTTCCTATGATCTGATTGATGAATTTTTAAAACATATGTTTGCGTTTCCAGCCGCTGAGGTAGCAACTCCGTTTATTTCCAAGTGTTGTTGAAGCGTTTGACAAATTGAAAAAACCAAAAGAAACTAACTATCTAACAAACCATCTCGCTGTTCCCCGGGAGGGTAGGCAGAGAGGAATGATCGCCACACAACACTGTCTTGGCACACACTCCTTGTTCCTTTCACATACACATACTCTTTTGTTATTCTAACTCTTGACTTGGCCCAACTTAAGTATTTGATTAACTTGATGGACTTCTTCTACCATTCACTTTCGCGTCATACATTCTTCTTACAATCCTTTCTTCGTTCATCCGCTCAGCATGCCCGAACCGTCTAAGCATCCCTTTCTTTCTTTTCGGATATCTACACTATTAACGTGGTCGTACATGGTTTTCGCAGATACGCTTCAGGAATCTCATTTATAGAGCATTCAGTCTACTTTCACCCTTTCTCTGCCTACTCACTGCCGTACACCAGGTTATCATAAGCACTCCATTGTGGACTATTAGCTTTGCTTCTTTAAACATTTTATTATTTGCGCCAACAGCGTTCAATCCTCCATCAATGATGTTCCCAGCATTCACCCTTTTCAAAAAACATTATCAGCCTTTCCATCTCTCGTGAACTAATAATTAAATATTCTTCATATTTTGTGTACAAGATAGACCTCGATCGTGAATTAAAGAATCATTATGATCATGTATTGTTCTTTAGAGACAATTCTCAGAATAGTCTCTTAAAGTATTTTCTAAAACTAATGAAAGTTCCTTGCTTCGTTTTTTTTAAAACTTAAAATAAGGGTATTCTCTAACACTGTAATTTGATCATGTTCAGTTTACCCTTACTTTCGATGGCGCCTGGTGGCATGGCGCCCACGGAGGTATAAGTAATGGTGGTCACAAAGTGTACAGGTAAAGTTAACACTGCAGCAGAAATTACCACTAGGGCCCACCAGCGAGTTTCTTGTATTGGAGCGCCTTTTTACAACGTTTCTTTCGTGATGTTAGCTACCCTCCTGGTATTGCCAAGTGTCCAGGTGGGGTCGTATCGTAATCTTTCTACCTCGCGAAGTACCTGACTGTCGGGGCTGGGCCGGCCGGCGCTACCGGACGCAGTGCGCGAGACAGGTCGGGCCGGACTGATCGGACTGGCCGAACTGACCGGACTGGCCGGACTAGCCGTACTCACGCACCCCGTGGAGCGGACCCATTATTTCTGGGTACACTAAATTACAATCATCTGTTTATATAATATTATACACCGAGAGGTAAAACAATATTCTGTCTTTGGACCACGTTAGTAAATTACGAATCGAAATCAATATTACCAATATTTCATATTTGAAAAAATGTGACTTAAGTATAAACTACGTTTCTAACTATAATTGGATGATTAGTACAAATATAGTTTATTTTAGGTTTTCCCATTTAATTGTAATGTCTAGATTTTCCACAAAATTTCCTAATTATTGGGTTACTTCCAGTATTATGGCATAATTACATGATTATATTTATTATGCAGTTTTACAGTAGATTACTTTTATGATTATCATTTATTTGGTATATAATTTCTCGGTATCAAGGAATTTTTAAGTGATATGCACTTGGTAATAACTTGCATTTATTGTTATTACCATAATACTCGGAGTAACCCAATAATTAGGACTTCCTACATTTTTTCTTTGTTCATTGCATTTATTTTGATCTACTATATATGAGCTTAGTACCTTTGTCAATAGCTGTAGAAAATATCACATTGTGTCTTGTATTCGAGTTTTTTAGCAAGGTTGACAGTACTTTCAAAAGCGTGGTTAATACATTATTCAGATGAGAAGATAACACCGGAAAAAAGCTGTATTCTAAAACGACATTAACAGCCCAAAGCATTACGAAATTGGAAATTCAGAATTATTCCAAACGTTTTACCAAAGACCACTGGGCTTGGGTCGGTTGAAGTGAAAGATTAAACGAATGGCAGTGCTTCAGTAACTCCACATAGTTATATTGCGTAAGTAGCTACTGATTAGTATTGGGTTTACATCCACAATAATTGGCGATTCCATAGTGCCAGCGATATTTCACTACGGGCTGGTTCCGACTCCCAACACAAAATACTCGCTCGCAGGAATCGTTCATTAGACCTGTACCATTGAGATTAATACCAATTCTGATGTATGGCAGTGAGGCATGGAACTGGCAGAGGAAGAGCGTAAGTAGATTGAATGTATGACCGTGTTCAAAAAGTGTATGTGTGTGTAATGAATATGATTCAGAAAGGGGACGCTTATATGGTTTGGGCATGTAGAGCGGATTATAGTGAATGCCGCACAAGAGTCCCGACTGCTCCCAACCGTCTGGAGCCAGAGGGAATATGGCATCCCCGATTGGGGTATGTTGCGAGGCTGAAGGTAGTAGTGAGGGGAAGGAGATGGGGAAGATGAAGGTTGGGAAGTACCTGACTATTCAGATCTGGTCACCAAACACGGCTAAAGCTATTTCAAGCCACGTTTCGATTCTTAATGGTGGTGTTTCACCAGGGCGATACTTAGAGTATCTACCAGTTTGAATAATAATAGGAGTGTTAGGAGAAAATATAACACGAAAGTTATGGAAGAAGTCGGGGACGCCCGATGAAGTCATGGCACGATCGAGTGAATCAAATACTTGAGTCAGGCCAAGTCAAGAGTCAAAATAACAAAAGTATGTATGCGACGATGTATGAATGTGGATGAAGTAAGGAGTGTGTGCCAAGACAAAGTTGTGTGGCAGTCTATCCTCTTTGCCTACCCTTGCGGGGAAACGGTGTGATTGTCAGTTATTCAGTTTGTTAGAACCGTTATTTACGTAACAAAAACATGTTATTTTTAAATGGTTAAATGACCCAGCTTTTCGAGTTGCTATGAGCTGAGTGCTCTCCCGGTCTAATGGGCTTGGCGGACATACGAGCACATATAGACGCAGGAAGTAGGACGCAGGCACAAAGGCTTCCAAATCTTCCCAGATCACTCAACGGCTGCAAAAAACCAACAGTCACAGCCGGGCTCGGTAAACGTGAGCGCTAATTCGTCGCCCTGTCACTCGGGATTGTCTAAATGTAGGCGCGGGGTAAAAAAATCTATTTTTTATCATTCATACAAGTGTAAGGCACTTTTTGCTGGAAGCGAGTGAGGTCGCCGTTTAGCAATAATAATAATATTTGAATAATTTGTAAAGCGCCGCTTTTTGAAAAATCACCCCAAGGGCGCTGTACAAATCTTAATAATTACTTGGATAATCAATATAGCGCCATTCTTGTAAAATATCACCTCAAGAGCGCCTTACAAAACTTACAAGCTATGGCTTTTGGATTAATTCCTTAATGGTTTATGGCTTAATTCCTAGGCTCAATCTTATTACTAACTACCTGAATATAAGCTTTTTTTAAATAAAAAATATTTTAGTTTTAAGCCACTTTATTTATACACATATAACATTCGACCGGTTTCGGTTAAACTTAACCTTCTTCAGGAAAGTATGTATATATATATATAAATACTTTCTTGTTTATATACGTATATACTTTCCTGAAGAAGGTTAAGTTTAACCGAAACCGGTCGAATGTAATATGTGTATAAATAAAGTGGCTTAAAACTAAAATATTTTTTATTTAAATTATAATGTCAAGCTACAAAGTGATTGCTTCCTTCGATAAATGAATATAAGCTGTTGCATATTAATATATATTTTTTTTATGATATACAAAAGCATACTTACCTGGCAGGTCACTTCAGCAAAACACTTTTATTTTGTTTATTTACTTCTAGTTTGGAAAAAGATTTTTTCTAATGTGAATACCTTACTAAAGTCCCAACTGCTCCCGACCGTCTGGGGCCAGTGTAACTACTGAATAACTATTTGGGGTACGTTGTGAGGTTGAAGGTAATGGTGAGGGGAAGAACGTTCCGATTCTGAATGGTGATCTTTCACCAGGGCTATACTGAGAGTATCTACCACTCTGGAACGTGGCGCAAATATACTGAATGTTATTTTATATTAATTAAATGTATTATGACACATATTCACTAAAAAATATTTGTGCACGCCGGGTTTGAACCCGCGACCTCTGGATTCGTAGTCAAGCCTTTTACCACTCGACCACGGAGGCCGTCTACAAAGTAAATCTATATTATATTTGGCATAATTTAGAGTGAATGAAGTACAAATTTTCAACAACGTTCGGAAAAACAATTTCCTTTGTGAGCACGTACGACCGAACGATTGTGAACCTTTAAAAATATTTGAATTTTTTTTTTTAAATTATTTGCGCACGTCGGGATTTGAACCCGCGGCCTCTGGATTCGTAGTCAAGCGTCTTAACCAGCCGACCATGGAGACCGCCAGATACAGTTTTACACACTAAACTTTACTGCTACTACTACAAGTTTGTTCATCTTGATTAAAACTATAATGTTTTTTATTGTTCGATTTTAGGACAAGCTGATTTGATTAAAAATTATATTTCTAAAGGTGATTCATCGCCCAATAAGAGACACATTATGGTGAAATGCTTTCGCTGACATTATCCGCAAGTCGCCCGGTAGTTTCCTAGCTCTTATGTTGTTATATGGATTGTTAAGATTTCAGTTGGGGTGGAAAGATGATAAAATTTAACTTAGTTTTCCTTTCAAGCGTAAATAATTAAAAATAATCAAGTATTCAATCAAATACGATTTTTGAATAATGTCTAAATATGAAAACTTTAAAGTCAGCACATCCGGCTCGTAGCTAGCTTCATAGCTTAACAAGCCTTGGCAAAAACGCAAGAACAGCAAAATCGCTCTTTTACTATGAGATCTGACTAGACTTGTTGAGGTGAAAAGCAATTTCGTAAAAAAACCTATATTTTTTATTCACGAAACACTAACAAATATATACATAAAAACATCAAACAAAATATATCGTATAATATCTCTAATAAACGTGTTTACAACATTTACTGTGTACTCGATAAAGCTAATGAATTATTTCGAAACTCGGTGCATTAAACAACACGATATTGATACGATGGCCGAAAAAACGATAACGTTATAATGTTGAAAGCAAAGTAATAATTCGAAAAAAAAGTTTTTTGAATTATGAAGAAACAAAAGAATGTTGTGGCTGTGACAGAAGAAAGCTGTGGCTATTTATATACTATAATACTACACCTTCCATTAAAAAAAAATCACTAGTGAATCATCGCCACTCTTTTTAAATTTAATATTCTTCTATAATTTACTAAAAATGCTAAATTTCATTTCTGCTATTATTTTTATTCTGTTAAGTTCCGATCGGTCTATATTTCTGATAAGCTCGGCGCGCGTAACGCGTATGCATAGAATATTAAGCTTTAATAAAATATTTTTTTGAATTCTATCTAAAAAATGGACTACCCTACATAAAAATCGAAGTTTGTCTACGAAAATATTATTTTTTTAACATTTTACACAAACAAAAAATGGTATGTATTGCGATTAACACTTTTCCTGAGATATTTAATTATGGAAACACTTGAAGTGTGTAATTTGTTTCGTGGAAAAAAGGATACTCAAGTTAACACTAGAAATTACACACGTCCCTAAAGTGGCTTATGATATTTGAATGATTTATGTGAAGTGGGTTGGTGCTGAATATGTTTGAGGTAAAGGCGGGCATTGGGGAAGACCTTTCTAAGTGAAGTAATGCGGCAGAAACTGGTTTCCAGCTCACAATCGTACGGAGAGTTTTCAGTCAATCCCATTTCTGCATTCGTGGTTCTATAAATATGGGAGAAACAATACAATTGGAAAATTCACCAAAAACATTTATCCACGGAAACATAAAGCAAAAAATTAAAATCAAACGTAAGTTAAAGATTAATTGAATATTGTTTCAAACAATTGAAAACGTATTTATCACTTTAACGTTTCGATTAAATTTGCCACTTCTGTAGAATGTTTTAAATGATAATATTATAATTTATTGACTTGTTGAAAAGTGGTGTAAAATGATACGTATATTTATAGAAGTTAGGCTACCCGTTTCAATGTTAAATAATAACATATTTTTCTTGATTTTCTATTAATATAGTAACTTCTCTACTTTGATAATTATAGTAACCAATTTTTTGTTTTATATTTTATGGAATGCGACGGATTACACCACCTTCATAAGGCCTCGATTATTTCCATGTTGTTTTGGTTCCTTCCAAAATTTCGTCTTAATATCTAACTTGCACCACCAAACATCAATGATTTATGTAAATATAATTTTATCACATAGGAACGTGACTGTTTTCATTGAGTACAATATAATGTAGAATACTGTTTGAACTTGAAGAGATACAGTGAGTGGACTGTATAATATTGTACCTCGTTGATTTTTTCTTCATTAAAAAATGTTATTTTGTACTCCTAATTTAGATATAGAAAAACCATCGCAACGTAAAGAAGCAGAAACTCGCGTAAGATATTCAAAATGAAAAGAACCTCACCCCCTCCGCCACTACTTGCTCCTAGCGACTCCTCCCCTAAATCAAGGAAAAGTTGTTTTTTGGAGTGGATCAGCCACCCGATACATACGTTCCCTTTAAAAAGCCTCGGGCACCTTTTGTGATCTTGTTATTGAAACCAGAATAATTCAACGAAGGTCGTGAGTCGCGGTGGAATTTTCCATTTTATTAAAGGGTTACGTAACTTGTTCTATGTGGTCCCCGGGGAAGTTTCGGGAATTCATGGTGGAACTGGTGATGCGCTAACATCTTATGCCGAGGGCTGAGATTATGTAACGGTCGTAACGGATAGTTTATTTTAAGTCTTCGAATCAGTATAGAACAGTATTCGTAAGAAGTGGCGTATTACGAGTATTGGATAGTCACAAGACTGGCGAGAACGATACTAATAATTCAATATGAATCGATTCGCTCAGCTCGATCCCGATGGGTTTGATTCAAGTCTAGCATAAAGAGAGATTAATTCATAAGTTTGTAAGAATCGATGTCCGTTTGGATGGATAGGTACAGATCGCGCAAATAGAGTTGCATGAGTTGAATTGAATACCTATGTATTCTCTTCCGACAGTGATGACCTCGCCAAACGTTACTGAGAAACAGCGTTTTGTCTGGTTTATGCCCGCATATTGTGTTTAGCGAGAAAGGGACTTTTGATCGAATTTGAATATTTTACATTTAGATTTTTTTACGAGGGAAAGTTCTTACATTTATTTGAAATATTTTCTAGTGTGCTCTTTTTATCATATTAAATGATATTTTTTCAATTTCACTGGAATGTTCTTTTATAAAGTCGAAAACAAGATTGAAACATGCTGTACGCAAGCAATACATCTGTGTGACTACTGTGTTTATCGTAATATGGAGGAATAATAAACAGCATGCCTTTGAAAGATCTGTTTTAAATTCAGGTGTTTTTTAGAAATCTATTTAAAAGAATGAGATCGATATGCCCAATATTAAAAAAAGAGGAAACCATTAAACAACTACTCAAGAAAAATCTAAGTTAATGTTTTGTGAATTTTGATTCAGATGTATCTTGTTTACCTTTGTAATAAAATATAGTAGTGGAAGATGCGTTCAGTATCGCTCTAGGGATGGACGAACGTTCCTATTATTTATTCTCTTCTCCTTCTCCCTCGTCTTCTTTTACATCACTAAATTCCATGTGTATCCAATGAGGTGAGTCCGAATTGCTGCAATGGTTTTTCATAAAACTGCAGGTATGTTGCATGGACTCCGTATTTTAAAATAAATCCGCATAAATTCTGATCAAAGCGGGAGAAGTGTCGTCCGGCAAACAATGCACAGGGCGCAGCGGGGCGGGGGGCGCCGGGCCACACCGACCGGGGTTGGCTGGCGATGTTTTGTTTGTTTGCTTTGGTCGCTGGCTTTGTTTCTTGTTTGAGAGGATTCGAGTGATAATTTAAAAACATTCTACGCAATTTATGAACCAACATGCTTTATAACGGGCTTAAATGTGTTCTAAATTATTCCACCGTTCATAACACGTATATCGCGATTACCTCCCATTTATCAAAAAACGAGCTTTTATCGAAACACCAGTCAGCGTACAGAAAGTTCCACTCTACAGAGACTGGGTTATTGCGCGTGTTGTCGGATCTGATACTTGCAAATGAATCAGGTAAGGTAGCTCTGTTGTCTCTACTTGATCTGAGTGCGGCATTTGATACTATTGACCATAACTTCCTTGTCAATAGATTGGAAAATACATTCGGACTTGGCGGTGAAATCAAACAGTGGATACAATCTTACCTTTGCGATCGAACCCAATCTGTGCAAGTAGGTGGTAAGACTTCTCCATTTGTAACCCTCACTTCTGGAGTCCCTCAGGGTTCAGTGCTGGGACCCCTACTTTTCATTTTGTTCATCAATGATGTTCCAAAAATTATCGAATCATTCGGATTTCTTTCCCACTGCTATGCTGACGATCAGCAAATCTATTTCTATTGTGCACCGAATGAGATAGACAAACTAAAAGATACCACTACCAAATGTATCTCCGCCATCACAGACTGGATGTCTTCGAATAAACTAAGACTAAATCCATCCAAAACAGAATTTCTCTGGACAGCAACAAAAAAACGCCAGTCAATAATAGATAAATCTCCTCTCATAACTTCTGGTTGTAGCATCATCCCTAAAAATGGCGTAAAACTCTTAGGTGTCACTCTAGATGCCGATCTCTCACTAAAATCCCAAATAAATAAAACAGTGAGCGCAGGTTTCTTTCACCTGCGTCAAATTAAATCGATAAGAAGAAATATTACGTCTAATGCCACAAAGATGTTGGTAAATTCTTACGTTGTGTCACGACTCGACTATTGCAATGGCATATATGCAAATCTCCCCAAAATACATACTGACAGACTTCAGTCAGTTTTTAACGCTGCAGCAAGGCTGATAACTGGCGTTTCCAAATATTCCCATATATCGCAACATCTTAAGAACCTTCATTGGCTTAAATGTCCTGAACGGATCCAATTCAAACTATGCTGGATGATTTTTAAGGCGAAACATGACATGGCGCCACCTTACTTGTCGGAACTGTGCATTCCAAGCGATACTAACACGAGACAAGTTACTCTTCGATCAGCATCTTCAACGGCCATAGGAAGACTCACTGTACCTAAACGCAATCCCAACACCAACTTCGGAGAGCGAGCTTTTGCCGTAGCAGGCCCCACAGCTTGGAATAACCTCCCTTCACATTTGCGAAAGATTGACAGCTCAATTGAGTTCAGAGCAAAACTAAAGACTCATCTTTTTAAATTATCATACCCACTATAACGTAAATTTCCTTAACTAGAGTTTTGATCACTAAGTCCGAGTGCTATACATAGTTTATATATACAGTTAAATATTACTTACTTCATTTTTTTTCTACCCTACGTCCGACAGCACGGGCAACAACCATTATAAATATGTGCTAATTTTAATATGTTAGTTGTTAGTCACTAGTTATAAGAATTAGGCATAAGTTAATATTAAGCCTTAGTTGTAATATTATGTTAATTATGATGTAAAGCGCCCTTGAGGTGATATCTCTGTCACGAAAACGGCGCTATATAAATCAGCCAATTATTATTATTATTATTATCGCTGGTGAATTATTTTAAAACATTTTCTCTGTGTTCTAATATATTTTTTTCTTGGAAATTATTCAGTTAGCTGCAAGAAGTTCCTTGTTTTTTGTTTTTATTTAAAAAATATTAGCGAAATTCCAATACATCATTGAATACATTTTAACATTAATTTTATTTTCTGAGAAAGTACATTTTGTTCAAATAATAATAATATTGTATTTCTATAGCGCAGTTTTGTGATCTTTCACCCAAACTGCGCCTCACTGTAATTTACTTAAAATTACTCCCACAGTACTCCTTTTAATTTATTTATTTAATAGTGGATACTGCACTAGAGTTCCAACTGATCCCAATCGTCTGGAGCCAGTGAGATTATGGCATCCCCAATCGGGGTATGTTGTGAGGCTGAAAGTAATGGGGAAGGAAAGGAGATGGGAAAGAAGATGGTCGGGAAGTACCTGGATATTCAGATCTGGTCACCAAACGCGGCTCAAGCCATTACAAGTAACGTTTTAATTCTTAATTCTGAATGGTGGTCTTTCACAAGGGCGATACTAAGAGTATCTACCACCCAGGAACGTGCCGCAAATATACTTTATCGTCGCTGGAAAGGAAAAAGGTCTTAAGTTTTTTTCTGCATCGAATGCTCTGACCCTTGTTTGATTCTGAAGATTTCTGTGGGTCTTTAGCCATATTACATATATTTACCATTTAAGAGAAGGCTTGACTGTGAACATTAAGTTACCTTAGTTAACTTTTTTTTTTCAAAATACAACCAGGTACTGGAAGACTAAAAAAACTTTCAAGTGCTCTAGCGTATCCTTTAAAAAATAAAGCTTCAGCCCTTTTGCCTTTCCGGCCCCAATTTTATATGAATTAATTGTGAAATAACATATCAATTTCAAAAATATAGGGTCCGCCAAATACCTTTTTTTTTTCAACTAGTGCTTATTTCGTGAATGGTAACACTTAGCTCATGTCTGATTTGACAGATAATTAGTTTTATCCTTCCGCTGAGCGAATATGGTTGTGTATACGCTTGAACAACGCTGGGAAATATTGCGACATTACTTTGAAAATCATGGTAATGTTGCAGAATGTGTGCGAAAATTGCGTACGGTTTTTGGAAGAAGAGAAGCACCGTCAGCTCCGTATGTTCGTTATCTTGTGAAAAAAGTGAAAGAAACTGGCATCCTCATCGATAAACCAAAGCGTGAAAAGCCAAAAACAGTGCGTACACCCGAGAATATCGATGCTGTGGCAGAAAGTGTGCGTGAAGCGCCATCAACATCAATTCACCGTCGTTCTCAACAATTGAACATTTCGGAGACATCATTGAGACGAATTTTGCATAAAGACCTTGGTATGACGCCATACAAAGTCCAATTGGTTCAGGAGTTGAAGCCAACTGACCATCCAATGCGTTTTCGCTTCGCTGAGTGGGCCTGCGATCGACTTACAGAAGATGCCGATTTTGCCAAAAAATCATCTTTTCGGATGAAGCTCATTTTGATCTTGGCGGGTATGTAAACAAGCAAAATTGTCGTATTTGGGGCACAGAAAACCCGCACGCATACATTGAAAAGCCGGTACACCCAAAACGAGTCACTGTTTGGTGCGGATTTTGGTCCAGAGGCATAATTGGGCCATTTTTCTTTGAAAATGAGCAAGGGGTGGCCGTTACAGTCAATGGCGATCGTTATCGGGCCATGTTGAACGAATTTTTGTTCACAAAAATTGAAGAGGAGGATATTGGCAACATTTGGTTTCAACAGGACGGCGCTACGTGCCACACAGCCGAAGCTACACTCGATGTTTTGCGCCCTTTTTTCAAAAAAAAAAAGTTATTTGGCGGACCCTATATATATATTTGCGCACGCTGGGATTTGAACGCTGGATTCGTAGTCGAGCGTCTTAACCACTTGGCTACGGAAGCAAATCATGCAATATAAATTAAAGTTTTAGGTTAGATGTTACTAGAATATGTAACAGGTAAACAGGTCAAGTACAACGACAGCGAAAAATTCGACACCGATCATTTAAAAAAACAATTTTACTAATTAAACTTGTCTTCTATTTTTTTAAATGCTCCTTAGGCACGCATAATCTAAAAACATTAGTAGCATATTTTTCAGTATTAATTTTTAGCCACTAATATACAACTGCAATTATACGTTTTAGGAGTTTTTTTTAACTCATATTATAATGTTAGAAGGAATTGATATGAGGGATAAATTGAAAAATAACCTTTTAAAAACCATCAATTTCGCAAAAAAATTAAATGTTACGGTTGATAAAAAAAAATCTCACTCATTTCAATTATTTTTACCGGTTATGTTTTTAAAAGGTTTTATTTTATCGTTTCTATTTCCGAGTAAATATATAAAACCTGAAAAGAAACTGTATTGTATGATGATTTATACTTTAATAGAGGTGGAAGGTTTTCACGTTTTCGGACTACCTTTTTGAATGAAAATCACGGTGGAAGGTTTGCCTTATACGAAGGCTACGTTGCGAGATAGATGGAGGAATGTATTAATAAACATGTTTTTGAAAGCTTTCGGCAATACACATAATGTGTGCAGAAGTAACTTAGCTTGAGGTAAACGCTTATATCCCGGCGCCATCCGCGAGTGAGCTGTGAGCTGTGAGCAGTGAGCAGTGAGCAGTGAGCAGTGAGCAGTGAGCAGTGAGCAGTGAGCAGTGAGCAACCACAGGGAACGGTGAACGGATGTAGCCCGAGTGCTTTTTAAAATAAGCTCCACGTTAAGCACAAATAACAGTAAAAGTTTCCATCTGTCTGATCTAACTTTCTCACAACCAGTGGCGGCTCGTGACTTTTTAGTGTGCTAGAGAAAATATTGAAAATACGACGTTGTTGTAGCTGAAAAAGATTTTTCTTATTTTGCAAAAAAAAAGTATTTGTTTGAAGTTTTTCAGGATGTTTCAGTTTTGGTGGTGCACTGTACGCCTTGCTGAAAAATCTTCGGCTAAAACAATATTGATAACGTATTTTTAAATCTTACCACTCTAGCACACTAAAAGGTCACGAGCCAACACTGCTCTCACAACTCTACATGCTCATGCTCGCAAGTCGTACATTACTCGTTAGTGAATCTGCGACATTATCAAATATTACGAGAGGGTTTATGCCTTTAACGAATACCCTCGGTAGCGGAAAGTTAAATGAAACTGACATTAAAATCAGTGCACTCGTGAGGAAGACATCAGTACCTACACTCAAACGTCGAACATCTGTTCTATAAATTATTTTTGAAAGTAATTTAACTATTATAATCCCGAAAAGCGCCATAGCGCTGCCATATTTGAAAAGTGCCATCGACGCGACAACGACAGTGACAGTTGCGTGCGAAGAGCTTTTGATTTTTTCTTTGAATCACGTTTTATTAACACCAAGATGAATTATGGAACATTATCAATGCGTAATTTACGGTGATGCGTGGTATGCAGCAATAAGGATGGCAGCGCAGTAAAGAGATTTAATTGCATGGAGTTCGAGTGGCAAAACATTTGTGTCAAGCATTTTTACTTTTTGTTTCTTTTTTCTTTGATTTTCATTTTCAATATGTGTTCAATTTTTAGGTTTTATTATTATTACGTTTTGGAGAAAAAAAAAATTGAAAATCTGATAGTTTTTAGAGTTATTTTTCTAAAAGTAGTAAGTTATATAAAAAAGGAGTATTTTATTTGGCACTTCATCGCATATTTAAAGAAAATATTTGGCACTAAAATAGTTAATATTAAATCAAATGTTCTGGTGGATTGCTAATAACATTCCTTGTTGCATGACAACATTGACAACCGTTTAGGCATTTGAAGCCACCATAGAGCTGTCTCGGTCACGTATAGTCGACTTATTTACATGAATTGGCACTAACAATGTAATAGTGCCGAGTTTCAACTATTTGATACTGTTATTGGAGCACTTGACATAAACCTAATGGAGTTCTTTAAACTAAATACAAAATGATCCAAAAAACCGTTTAAGTACTTTAACAAAGTTTCTAAAGCATTCATCCACTTGGTAATATTAAAGTTATTTCTCCATCCCGCAGTAACCATTTCAAAGATTAAGGCAACGGAATAATTATTTTTGCCCAAATGATGTCTTTCGAATCTAGCCATCTTTAGATATCATTATTTCAAATTTGAAGTGTTATTCGTCCAGCTTGATAAAACTTTGGTTAATAGAAAATTGGCTCGGGGAAGAAGGGGATTAGACGCTTGTTTTTACCATCATTTTTTTCATTTCCTCCATAAATACCGATGAGTTGTTTTCACTTGTATTCATTGTTATTATAAACTATATAATATCGTATGTGATGTGATTTGAGCACGAAACATAAAAAAACATAATTCTTATTTTCAGCACATATAATATAATGAATTGTGACTGCTCGATCTTCGCTCGTTTCTCGCGATATGAATTTCTCAAAAATATTCGTCAACTTTCGACGTCTTCGTCATCAGTGGATAGAGAGACAATTTTCAATTTATATTTCTGCGTTAAAATACAGTGTTCGAATTAAGTCTTCAAGAAGAATAGTGGGCGGCAAAGAGTTAATAAATAAGTTCTCAATCAACTTCAACTGAATTATGGCGTTGATTTGACTAACTTTGTATCTATTTGTGTATAATTATTTGCATAGTGTATTATTATTGACGCAATGTTTAACTTAATCAAGTATTAACGTTTAAGAGGAAGAACATGGCCGAAACAGGTGTCGATGAGGTTCGCTATCCATCACACCGCCGACCCTTCGGTAGCGCAAAGAGGAACGTGAACAATGTCGAATAGGCACGTGGAATGTGAGAGGAATGGAAATGAAGATGAATGAATTATGTGATACAATGATAGCCAAATGTTTGGATGTACTCTGTCTAATAGAAAGTATACAAAAAGAGAGTGGTACAGTGCAACATAATGACACGCTCGTCATCTGGTACGGGCGACCAGAAACAGAGAGGGCTTGTCAAGGTGTTGCAGCGTTACTGTCTCCTAGAATGGCTGATATGTTGCAGTATGAATCTGTAAGTGCGAGAATAATGTGGATCCGGCTCAAAATTGGGTTGAGAAGGGTGTTTCTTGTTATTGGTTATGCTCCTGTCAATTCTGAATGCGACGAAGTGAAATATGCTTTTTGGACTAGTGTGAAAGATGTGATGAGGCTTACGAAAATACGAATGAAATGATTATTATGGCAGGGGACTTGAATAGGTGGGTGGAAATTAAACGAGACGGGTTGGAGTCGGTTTTAGGTATTGTTGGGGATAAAATAACGAATAATAACGGTAAAAGAATACTCGAAGTATGTTTAGAGTGGAACCTGTTTGTATCGAATACTTTCTTCAATCATAAAGCTATCCACCAATATACGTGGGAAAGAGGAAATGAGAGGTCAATTATCGTTTTTGTAGTAATTGACACTAGGTTGAGAGCCAGTACCGTAGACACGAGAGTTTACAGAGGAGCTGAGGTTGAATCTGACCACTTCTTGGTAGTTTCAAGAGTAAACCTATTTCGCGGCTGGCGAACTAAAGTGAAAACGGTGTCGACTTCAACAAGAGTCAAAATAGTAAAACGGCAAAACGATAATGTGAAAATTAAGTATGAGAACTGCATAGATATAAGATTGAATGAGAAAAGAATGGGTGGTCTACATCGATGGACGGAACAGAGGAAACATGGGACCATATAAAAGTGATTCTATGCGAATTTGCTAGAGAGGTATGCGGAATAAGCACGAAAGGTAGAAATAAAGGTGACGCATGGTGGGATGACGATCAAAGCACTGATTTCAGAGAATAAGAAAGCATGGCTATGTCTGACAGCGACTGGCAGTGCTTCCAGCGCGGAGAGGGATCAAGCGAATGAAGTATACAAGGAATGCAAGAAAAGAGTAAGTGTTGGAGTGAAAGAACGAAAGAAACGCCCGGAAGAAGAAGAAGGAATCAAAATGACACATCACTTCCAAGAAAATATTAAATTGTTTTGGAAGGAGGTCAAAAGGTCCCGAAATGGCCCAGAAAGCGGATGCATGAAAGTTATAAAATCGAAAGATGGAAAAATTTTAACAAATGAGGAAGAAATAAAAGAAAGATGGATGAAATATTTTGAAGAGGTTTTTGAAAGCACCCCAAGTGACAGTGTTCCCAGTGTCGAATCAGGTATGAATGATGATGAAGTGAATATTGCCAAAATCAGCATGGATGAAATAAAAATATCGATTAAATGCATGAATAATAGTAAAGCTGTTGGCTTCGACAATCTCGCTGCTGAATACTTTAAAGGAGATAGCCGTTTTTTTTTTTTTTTTACGTGAATACCGCACAAGAGTCTCAACTGCTCCCAACCGTCTAGAGCCAGTGAGACTATGGCATCCCCAAATAGGGTATGTTGTGAGGCTAAAGGTAGTGAGGAGGGGCAGGAGATTGGGAAGAGGAAGGTTGGGAAGTATCTGGCTATTCAGATCTGGTCACTAAACACGGCTTAAGCCATTTCGAGCAACGTTTCGATTCTGAATGGTGGTCTTTCACCAGGGCGATACTTAGAGTATCTACCACTCTGGAACGTGCCGCAAATATACTTTTTATTATTTTTACATGAATTAAATGTGTTATGACACATCTTGATTAAATAAAAGTTATTGGCGCACGCCGGGTTTGAACCCGCGACCTTCGGAATCGTAGTCGAGCGTCTTACCACTCGACCATGGAGGCCATCAAGTGTGTAGTTCTCATATGGTTGTGCAAACTTTTTAACCAGTGTTTAGAGGAAGGTTACACGCCATTAGATTGGAGAAGGGCTGTGATCATGCCTCTGTACAAAGGTAAAGGGCCACGCATGGAATGTGGGGACCATAGGGCTATAAGCTTACTAAGTTAATTTTTTAATGGTTTTTTTTAAGGTTTATTTTGTAGAACTCCATTTCAATTTTTAGGTTTTGTAATTTTATTTAAACAGTTTTATTTAGAGAGTTTGATAATGCCCTCAGAAGGCGAAACATCTGTCACGCGTAAAAATAATTACCTAGCAGAACTTTTAACTAAAAATAGTTTTTTTAATTTAAAATATTATTATTGTTTAAATAAAATTAAAAACCTAAAAACTTACTAAGTTCAGTTGGCAAGCTGTATGGTAGAATATTGATCGAAAGGGTAAAAGGGAATGAAAACAAAATACAAAATGTGCGACATCCAAAGTGCTTTCGTGAGTGGAAGGGAGTGCATGGATCAAATTTTCTCATTGCAGATGCTTACAGAAAAGTTTTTGGCAAATAACCAGAAACTTTTCTGTGCTTTTGTCGATTTGCAAAAGGCGTATGATCGAGTTGATGGGAACAAATTGTGGAAGATATTATCCATATATGCAGTTAACACGAATCTTATATAAGCAACCGCGTCCTTGTACGATGGAAGCGTTGCATGTGTTAGAGTGAACTGTGATTTTACGAAGTGGTTTAACACCACAAAAGGTGTAAAGCAAGGCTGTATAATATCACTGTGGTTGTTCAATTTGTACATGGATAATTGTATGCAAGAATTGAAGGGTGTGGGTTTGGCCGCGAAAATGAACAATCTGAAAGTATGTTGCCTATTGTATGCGGACAATGCGGTGCAGATTGCTGACAGTATGGATGATCTACAGTTTCTCGTGTCTAAGATGAACCAAGTATGAATGCAAAATGAGTTGATGATGAATGTAATTAAGTCCAAAGTCATGGTGTTTGAAAGAGAGAGTACGAGAACAGCGTGCAATATAGTTGTGAATGATGAATACTTGGAGCAAGTGGATGAGTTTGTGTATTTAGGAAGTATGTTTACGAGACATGGAAAGGCTGATAAGGATATTGAAAGAAGGGTGAATGCAGGAAACTCCATTAATCAATCCTGTTGGTGCAAATAAGAAATTGTCCAGTGAAGAAGCGAAGATAGCAGTCCACAATGGAGTGCTTATACCAACCCTGATGGATGTCAGTGAGGCATGAAACTAGCAGAGGAAGGATGAAAGTAGACTGAATGCTGTGGAAATGAGATCCTTGAGACGTATGTGCGGTAAAACCATGTATGACCGTATTAAAAATGTGGATATCCGGAAAGAATGCAAGGCTGATGTGAGGGTTATGAATAGGATCCAGAATGGGACGCTTAGATGGTTTGGGCATGTAGAGCAAATGAACGAAGAAAGGAATGTGAAAAGAATATATGATGCGAAAGTGAATGGAAGAAGAAGTTGAGGACGCTCGAGAAAGACATGGCACGATCAGGTAAATCAAATACTTGAATCGGGTCATGTGAAGAGTCAGAATAACAGAAGAGTATGTATGAGACGATGTATAAATGTGCATGAAGCAAGTAGTGTGTGCCAAGACAGAGTTATATGGCGGTCCGTCCTCTCTGCCTACTCCTGTGGGGAAACGGTGTGATGGTTAGTTAGTTGGTTAGTTCATTTGACTAACTAAAATATTATTTTTTACACTGCACAGATTGAGATAAGAAAATTAATTAAAAAGTTATTCACATAAACCTGCTTTTCTGGGAACTTGGCTGTTTTAAAGAGAGGTCGACATTTGAAAATTATGAAATCGTTATACAACGCGCTGGGTGCAAATTTACTGGAAAATTCACGAGTGCGAGCGCGTTGAAGAAAAGTTTATAAAGGCAAACGAATTACAAAGCACTGTCCTGGTATGAGGATGTGTTTATTTAGCGATGAAACTGTATAAAGCCAAGGCTTCACTGAACCTACAAACTTCATGCGAGAAGGAATTAAATTTCATAGCTAATAGAAGAGTAGGTTCCTAAGAGGCGTTTCCTCGAGGTTCAAACTTTAAATTTGGTTTCTGCGTTCAGAATCGAAACGTTGCTTGAGATGGCGTTATTCGTATTTAGTGTTCCTTTTATCTTTTTACAATCTGCCCCAATTAAGAATGCCACATTTCCACTGACTCTGGTGGGGAATGATTTGAATAAGGTTTAGACGTGATCAGTAAACGTCAAACACTTGGATATCGGCTATTCCGTAGGCTTAATGAAGTCCAAGGGGCCATGTATCAAATGTTTGCTATTCGACGTGCTGTAAATAACATGATTTAGGTCAGAACTTTGTTTAATTACTTTCCGTAGATAATATGTGCCAAAGCTCTCGTCTTAATGAGTCCGTTACGAGTATTTACAAAGAATCAAGGATCGTCTCAGTTTATTCATTAGTTTGTACTTCACTATAGGTAAATAGGTTTCCTAAGATATATCCGAATGCTGTTGATATCATTCTGATGCCTGTCTGTTTTATCAGATGTTCAATAATTGAAGTCGTTTTGAGAAGCTCATTTTATCACTGGGAAATACTAACGTAATAAAATGACTAGAGTTTGTAGGGATCTTTTAGCTATTGTGTTTCCTGCTTCTTACAAAACAGGTCTCCTCAAGAACCACGTTCACATTTATAATACCGTTTGGGGTGGGGTCCTTTGTGTGTTATTTCTGCACTATACAAATGGGTTTAATCAAATAATCTGCAATAGGGCGCAGGAAGATAAAGTGGAGGTCAATAACTAACATGTCGAATGAGAAAAGTACGTCTTCTGCCAGGATGGCTTTTGCGGGCTTTAAATCCATTCCCCTTTTAACGTGACCGCGAAGTATCCAAGAACAACCTCTTCTCGAGTAAAAGCCCCGAGAGAATTGGGGTTGGAGATTATTAATGTTTACCCCCGCATTCGGATTTTATCGAAATCGGGTAACTGGAAATGTTTCCGGAACAACAGAATATTTTCATTAGAGCCAGTTATTTGAAGCAGCTATACTGTACCTAGTACCCAGTACCCAGTACCCAGTACCCAGTAGCCAGTAGCCAGGATCCTGTACCCACATACCCGGGCATCCTCTACTCGCGTCCGGTCGTAAACAGATATCTGGAAAACTCGATTCCATAATTAGCCCTCAAAGTTTACGAGTATGGGACATTTTGTTCTCCGGACCGCCAATACCGCCAATATCGCCGATATGGCCGAGCGCCCGTGTCCGGCGCTAACACCGACATCACACCTTTTTATTATTATTAAGGAACATTTGATGTATTAATTACGTCTAATATAATTATATTGACAATAGAAAATAAATTTCAGGCCATTTCCAAATAGTCCGTTATGCGTTAAGTATTAGAGACAAAAACAGATAACTATTTTACGTTAAAGTTACCACAGTGCTTTCAAGTCGTCATGTATCTTTAAAGTCAAGTATCTAACAGAATAAGGAATTCAAGATATTTTGGTTTATACCGTAATTCGTAATTTAACACTGAATTAAAATTACATAGAGAAATTATTTTCGTATGGCCTCTAATTAGCTATTTTAGGCAGTCGGAGAAAAGTTCAAAAGATAATGATCTTAATCTGGATAGTGCCACTCGTGATGAAGGATGCTTGGGCGATGAAGTTGATGTTCTTACGAGTCTTTCCTTGAGACCTGCGGCCCGGTGCCTAACGAGGGCGGCAAAGGTGTGGATGAAGCCTTCCGTAAGCATTGTTGAAGCGCTGCAATTGCGTGGTAGCCAAAAGTGAATTCTATGTGCATTATTATAGTGCACTCACAATTGAGTGGATGAAGTTTTCTTGCATTTGGACTATGGTTTACAGATGTACATATTATACAAGAAGATCGAAATAAAGGACTTTTCACTTCCGTACTGCATCGGGAAAATCGACGGGAAAGCATGTTTGCCCGAATGTTCAACATTTCCTCTGCCGCTCAATGTCGGCGTCATCTCGTCCATCTTCTCTGTAAATATGACCCAGATATGTGACCTTTTTCTGAACTTCTAGAATTGTAGCATTGAACATTATAGGGATAATCTTTTCAGGTCCTCTGCCAGACTCGAGTGGCATGATTTAGAACTTTGTAGCATTGCAAAACATATTTTGTTCTTTTGTATATACTTTACACGTATTCAAAAGTTTCCTTAGTGCTTTTATGAATGGTGCTAAAATCACCATATCATCAGCACAACTTCCACGGTGTACTGTATTGCCACTAAGTTGGCCTCTGATCCTGCCTCCAATTAGTTGCTGACTTAGTCCATCCATGTACACATCGAATAACTGTGGTGACATGTATCTCCACGCTATCAACACGTTCTTTATGGATTCGCGATATCTTCTAAATACATAACACAGACACACACAGATACACAGAGTTGCACGGAACATCAATATGCATAACACAAGCAATGCAAACGGCACTAATTGTCAGAGGGATGAGTTAGTGCGGGAATGTTAATGCAATGCTACCTTAATGGTTTCGGTAGGTGAGAGCATTATTATGGTGCGGAATAATGGAACCTAGTTCTACAAATATTTTCATTATTCAAACTTTGTACATATCTTAAACAGAAAAGATGAAAATTACAATTTATATCAAATTAATGAGATTTTAGAACATGTTAAGCTGAGGATAGTGGAGAGAGAAAGAGGAAGATTTGGAAGTACCTGGCTATTCAGATCTGGTAACCAAACACGGATAAAGCCATTTTAAGCAACGTTTCTATTCTGAGTGGTAGTCTTTCACTAGGGCGATACTGAGAGTATATACTGCTCAAAATAAATTACTAGGGACAAAATATTTACCCAACCTTTTTCACTATCCTAAAAATAAGTTAATGTTTTTTTCCCCAAAAGTTTTATTATTTACAAAAGACAGTATTAAATAATAAAAACCCGCCTTCAAATGGTCTGTTGTTGATTTGAATTACTTTCAACTTTATTTTCGGTAAAAAAACACTTTCTTCTTTAAGTATTTTTTCACGGCCGAATTTTTAGAAACTTTGTTGGTCATAGAAATAAAAACTTTAAAGTTATTTATAAGTTTAATGTTTAAAGTAAGCAGTCAACGAAATCCTTTGTCTTCGTAACGTTTGTTTGAATTATAAATACTGCCCGAGAGAAAAGTCCTAATCTTCAAATACGAAATACATTTCCGGTTTAGAGAGCTACAAGAGACCCAGATTATAATGTTTATTATTTCCCTCTCTACAGTCATCAAGCTTCAGCAAACAACCTTTGATGTAATTGAAACCGTTGCGCTGCATGGAAATTCTGCTATTATTTAAAAAAATATTTTTAACTTTTCAAGTATCAATTTATCAATACGGCTACGTTACTTTCGATTTAAGATAAAATAATATCTGGATACTTTCCCGGGAAAGTTGTTTTCTTTTGATTTCTAGAAATTCAATCTTCCCGCTGTTTCTGAAGCGCGAATATCTTCAAGATAATATCGGTAATTAATAAAAACTTTTCAATCGAAGGCTTAACAATTCTGCTATAATTATCTGTTCACAATGGGAAAATAATAAAGTAGGAATGTTTTAATGACGAGGTAACAAACTAATAGCCAGAATTTATTGACAAAACGAGGACGTAGTTTTGTAACTATACTAATTGATTCATTAATTCGGAAATTCTTAAACACTGGAAATTCTTACCAAACTAAAATTCTACAAATAATGCAGTTTGGAAAGAGTGCTTTGTGAAGCCACCTAGTTTCACGGGAACTCGTGGAAATACACGCGAAGGCAACAAATGTGGCCAATTGTTTACAATTATGAAACTGATAATTCGTGGTAGAATTCCATTTGAAATTATGATTAGAAAACATTTGTGACTTATTCCCACTTATTTATTTTTGACCAGACCGGTTTCCCCTTAAAACAGGCATCTTCAGACTGTAAAGCTCATCTTTAATCTTCTATTCGAATATAAAAGCTTCCACCATTGAATACTAAGATGATTTAATTTCTTACTTATTTAGCTGTTTAACGAACACAAACCCTACGAACTCTTCGCAATGCCTTTCCCTTTCTTGGGATATAAGTACCAAATAGAACAAAGAAATAATTTTATTTTTCTCAGCACACTTAATTTATTGTTTCGATTAAACAAAACGGCGACCCTTGGAGCGATCTCTGTTATCAAGCATCTCCTTAATTACGAAAACAGCCTCTCCCTTCAGAGATAATTGAATATTTTAAGGAGCATTTGCTTAAATTACAAATCATTTCCATTTTTACCGCAGTATTAAGGACCTTTATTTGAGAAGTAATAAACAAGAAATAATGTATTATCTTGTTCACACAGAACGTTAGCATAAACTTATTGTATAACTTTTGAGCTTATCTTCTCTCTTTAAAGTAATGCGTAGCGCTCAACATCGTGTAATTACCGCAAGAAGATTATACATTATAAGTAAATATGCGTTTAATAGTTGAAAACTCGCTAATGATGTTATGAAAAAACTTTTTTTTACTGATTTTTGGAAATTCATAAATTATTTCCACGCTTTCACATAAGTATACGAAATATCATATTAAAATCATTATTGATACAAAAATTCAATGATCCACTTGCGTGCATCTTAATTAACTTAGGAAAATCACATAATAGATTTTTCTACCAAAAATGCGAAAGTGTAACAATATTTTTAAAATTAAAAAAATCAACAAATCAGTGTTTGTTGGTAGTTGATACGAAGAATATCTGATTTGTTACACTCTTAGTTTATTTAACTGTTTTTTTTCTTTACACAGTAAACCTTTGAATTTCAATGTTTGGGATTTCTAGGTATTTGCTAGTTAAATTGACGAATCCAGCTTTCGTACATTGTTTTAACAAACTTGTAAACTATTCATTCATCATTGGATTTATTCATCGCCATGGAAGGCTTTTCATTTTACCCTCACGCTGGTCAATTTGCAGTTTAGAAGTAATCATTCCGAGAATAAACTGAATAACACATCACATTATTATTCAATGGGCAATCAGGTAAATTGCGCGTACTACAAATAACCATTCTGTTAGCAATCGCATTTTGTTCATTGTGATTTCCCCAAGGGGAAAACGTTTTATTTAGACAATGTCGTGACTTCAGGATTTCTCGAGTAGGGTCCACCGGCCGATACACGTGGAGTGCGCCATTCAGACTGAATATCACCAAAATACGTTGAGAATCGATCAATATGGTCCCCGCGGAGTTGATTATTTGTATCACTTCGCGAGATATGGGATACACAATAGGCACTAACTAACATACTCGTATATACCGAGAAACGGGGAATAAATACCATCATCGATGTAGAAATATCTTCCTTGTTTTGCAGAACCGAGTGTTTTCTGAGCCGTTCTTATATCAAATATAATAAATATCCGAAAGAATTGACTTCTTGAAGGGTCAATTCCAAGCTTTTCGTTAGCTTTAATGCCAGTGGAAGCGCTTGAGAAGTGGTATCCACAACACCCCTCCACTTTAATCTTAACTGAAGCAGTGTCTGTTTTCCTTGACTTTGAACAAAAGGCAGCCCGCATGGGATATATAAATGATATTAATTCGTTAATTTGACTAGACAACAGCTCACTAGACCGATTAGTTTAATTTTGGGAGCAGTAGCTTGAATACTAAAAGATACCGGCTCCAAGATCTGACTCCGTCGCGAGTAGATTGTTCCCAGAGTATCAGAGCAGTAGGGCGAGTGGCGGGTGGTGAATGGTGAATGGTGAATGGTGAACGGTGAACGGTATACTCGTATGGCGGAGGTATCGGTGGGACACGAGATGTACCATGAACGCGCAAGCCGAGCTATAAATCAGCGTTCTATTCATTTGGCTGAATTGAGTTATGTAACGGCGTGATTCATGCAACGAATTAATGGAGCGCTGAGTATTTTATAAAACATTTTTGCAACTATGAACCAGATTCTATCGTTTGTTAAATGTATGATTTGTTTCATTCCACGGCGATTCTTGTTGATTTATTGAAATTTCTCTCGGAATATAAAGGTGTTTATGTTTTTTTCCGATTTGACGTAAATAAAATTATACCCACGAATTATTGTAAATTTAAAATGAAGTTCAATTATAATTTTTCATGTAAGCTTATGAGTTACAAAAATCATCACCATCATATTAATCACGATAAATTCCTTGTGAATACGTACAAGTGCGACATTTTCAAAATTGGAACCGATAACTAATAATCTTTTCAAATCCAGATAAACCATAAAACAGGTACTTCCTATGATATTTTTTATCGGATGATTATTTTTTTCTACATTTGAAATGTGTGTTCACAGGGCATGTTTTTGCATGCCATTTTTAAAAGTGTAACTAATTATGCGTGAAGCAAAATTTTAAAACAAAAATCATTCATTTTCAAATCCAGAGATTACAAGTAGATTAAACTGTTTAATATCATGTCTGTGTATCATATAGCTTCCTTCGTTTCTTTTGAATTCACCGAGAACTTTCAAAAGCCTCTATAATCACCATGAACGATAGAATTACTAGATTTCTTACGTTAATTGGAATTAAAAGAATAAGGTATAGAATGCACTGACTCATAAGCTTTCGCAGCATCTACGAGTATAGAGTAGACACATAAGACGCCCAACTTGGGTCTACGCCTTTAACTTCAAGTCAGCGACGGTTTCAGGTTGGATTCACCTTAACATTCAAAGTTATATGAACTGTGCTGACGAAAAGTAATGGCAATATATGTCATTCTATAATAATAATATTTGGATAATTTGTGTAGCGATTTTTTAAAAATAACCCCAAGGGCCCCTATATCGTCCACCAATGTGATTACCCTCACGGCCTGTGTTATTTTTTTAATGATGTGTGAAGGGTCTTTTTGAGGAAGGGAACGTGTGAAGCTGGCTCTTGAAGAAACCAATGTTGTTAATGAAGATGTTCTAGACAAGTTGTAGTTTTCAAAAACCTCTGATCACCACACAAGTCACTGGTAACAAGTCGACACTATTCGGAGGGCAAAGACGAAGAGCAACAGAAAAATAAAGAAGTGCGATAAAACATTGTGTTACTAGGGAAAGATCTTGCTAATAGGAACCCCGAGATGGGACCGGACAAAATAGGAACTTATTATTAAAAAAATATTGAAATTCTTATTTTCTGTATTCCATTTTAGCTTAAATAGGAGACCGACAGGTAGGTTTCATTATTCTGATAGTTATAATGCTTATATGCATCTATTATCTGTCACCTGTATATGTGTTATATTTTAGCAATATCCAACCTAAACCTTCCATCTAGTTGTATTATCACACTAGGATTGATATATTATAGCCGTATGATTATTATATGTAAATTTATTTTATCAACGATATATGGAGCACTATGGGAGCAATTTTAAAAACATGACCAGTAAAGGGGGTCACACTTTCTTTATTTGTATGTTTATCCTAATAGAACGCACTTGAGGCAAAACATCGCAAAACTGCGCTATATACACGCAGTGTTATTATTATTACATTAACTTGATTAATGTTTCGTATCAAACCTAATTTGTGCAAAATAAGCATCACATTCCACCAATAGCACAACTCCTGGCAAACAGTAACATAGGTACATATTAGAGACATTAAGACCGGCGGGCAATTTAACCAGAGGCGCTCAGTGCGCCGCGCTCCGCTTCTCAGTGCCTGAGTGCCTGAGTGCTTCGGTGCTTCGGTGCTTCGGTGCTCAGCCGCTCAGCCGCTCAGCGTCTCTAACGCTTTTCCCATTTACCCGCGGCTTCTAATTTCCCTTTTGGCCCATAAACTGAGATGGGCTAGACTATTATTTAATACTTGCCTCTCGTTGCGCCTCCTGGGCCAGCACCGCGCGCCCGGCAGCACACGCCCAGCACCGCGCGCCCGGCACCGCGCGCTTGACATACAAACACCTGTGCCGAGTCGCATGAAAGTACATTCATTAAATATGAGGTACATTGGTGGTAATGCAAAACAAACATTCCACCTGTATTTACTTTTAGTTGGGAGAAATGAAAAAGAACGAAGGAAATAAATCAGCTGCCTTTGAGCACTAAACACTACGAAGATATTTTTCGAATACCTCTTTTTGTCATGTGGTGTTACGATTTTATCATTACCATTTTATATGATATGCACTATTTTTGTATTATTTAAGAGACTTTTCGTGGTTTTTTTTTTAAATTTGGTAAAATGTCGATAGCCACTAGACATCTGATTTTTTTAACAATAGTTTGGTTTAGGGTTTGAATCATAAACACTCGTATTCCGTATTCTCATTGAAATACCTTATACTTCATCTTAGCGTATTTAGCAACGTCCCGTCAGAAGTATAAACTCTTCCTCTGTGCGGCTGTGGCTGACTATGAAAAGATAGAACTTTTCAGGAGATAAATTAAACGACGGATGAATGTTTTCTCTCTGTCAACACCGCAACAGCACTGACTGTCACGCGGCATCATTAAACAAACGACGCAAAAGAAAGCTCCCACTGCGCTGTTAAAGTTGCAATCAAGCGACCCGTCTCGTTCAGGAGAGCGGTAAAGTTAAATGTGCTAGTACTTCTCAAAAGCTTTATCTTTTTTATGAATATAGATGATTCTATTTGTGGATGAGGTTCGATTTTTCTGATTCGATTTATTTGACTGAATGAACAAACTCATTCGCTTCACCATGAATAAATTCATGTTGACTTTAAACTGGGACATATCGACCCGCCCCTTCTTCCCGGGAACCAAATACCATTTATTGATAACGATGATGAATATCAGCGTATTTTTTTAACGGCTGTTTTAAATCGGTGGAATTATAATTAAATAAAAAAGTGACATAAACTTTCTAAATAAATTTCGTCAACTGGGGTGTATTGAATAATGATTAAACAGAATATTAAAATAAAGTATTTGAATAATAAAACGGTCATAAATTTGTACTTAAATACGTGCATACCTACTAAAAGATAAATAATAATGAAGGCCTACTTGTGGACATACTGACACGTCATGACTCATGAATACGGCATCCCTTCATTTCCCTCGCCGGGCGCTGGGCGCTGGCCGCTGGCCGCTGGGCGGGAAGCGAACTGTGAATTAACAATTTCCTCTATACATAATGCCGCTCCGCGCCGGAAACCCGTCACAGGAAGTAGGCTTTTGGGAGGAACGTGAAACGTCACGACGCTTGACCAGAACTTTTATTGTTACCATCTATTCCTAGAACGTCCGTTGCCTCCCCTTCCGCCCCCACAGAATTTCTGAATGGCTTGCTCGAACCGGACACACTTGTCACTGGAATTTAATGCTCTCCACGAGTAAAGCTCTCGTGTATAGCCATAGATAGTTCTTGCGAAGAACAGAGGGAATGAAAGTGCTCCGATGTCTGTTGGTAAAGAAAACAACCGTAGGTGACTACTTGAGTATTCGAGCTCACGTCTGTGGTCCATTTTGTTATAAGTGTACAATATATAATCCGCCTTGCAAACAATTCTAAAAGGTTGTAACTACCTTACCTGGATTATGTTGAGTTTCTTAGTGTGAGATATTTATATATGTTTTTCTCGACTTTGATTGTTTGAGCGTGCGAAGTCACATACCAAAGATGTGTAGAAATATAAACCATAACTTTACCTTTGAGAAGGTATTAAACATATATGAGTATGTATTCGGGTGAGCCCGCTTTTGATTTACCGCTGTGAATTTTATTTTCAACTCCCTTTTAACTATATCCTCTGACGGGGAACCGCTTCACCCTAATGACAGACATTTTACTAATTTCCGGTCGCCGTCCGATTCTGATATTAATTTAATTTGTTCCCAGGAACTTTACTTAAAATAAAGCAAGTGAATTATACAAACCGCAAGTGATTTTACAAAAGACGCTGAAAAATGCCTTCATAAAATATCACCTCTAATTTAAAGACATTGGTCACAGTTATGATTTCTTAACATTTTTCTTCATACTTTTAAAAACTCACCAAAATCATTGTACATAAATATATCTCAAGCAATTACAATTTACAGAATACGATTAAAGTTAACGAAAACAAAACAAATAATGTTATCAACATCTTTGTTCTGGATTTTGTTTTAGGGTGTCGAAATTCAAAGTTTTAAACAATTCACAAAATAATCAAAAGAGGTACTTAACCAATATTTAAACTGTTTACTTTCGTAAACGGGGAAATAGCTAAAGGCAATTGACTTAAGAAGTATTCACACTATAAAACAATTAGGATAATTCTGCCTTTACTAAGCAATACTTTAAAACAGAATTTTTTGTTAAGTACCTCACAATTAGAATTTGAATGTAAATCTCTTTTTACCCAAAAAATAAATAAAATAAACAGTACAAAAATAAAAATGGTACGGTAACCAAAATCATATCAATAAGTCGTTTGTATGTGGCCTAACTACAGTTTGGTAGTGGACTTGAACGCTGAAACAGCTATCACAATAAAACTAAGAACAAAAAACTAACAGAATTTTAATAATAATATGATAAAAAATAAGAGGTCCACAAATTGAATAAAAAAACTTTAAATAATTATTTTTGAAATCATCGCTAGCATTGTGCAAATTCCGTTTTTTGCGTTTCACTCGTGTAATGTAAAATAACCACATGTGCGAAAATCGTGAATGTGAGTTAAAATGTAGAAACATCTGTGAATTCACCTACTTTCTTGTGTAAAAAGACTACATCCTCTATTTATCTAATTTCTCTGTTATGGTTAGATAATATGTTTCTTTGCAACTATAACAAATCCAATATATTTTCAAATGTAAAAGTAACTTTATTAATATAACGCAATTCGGTAATTTCAAATCTTCAAAACAACACACTATTTTATACTGATTACAGAAAAAAAATCAGTATATTGCAGTTGTTTAATTTTTGATTAATTTTATAAAATTCATCAAAACTTCAAACACCGTTTTCTCAAAATTCCGATTTTTGCACACGTTGTTCTATTGTATTGCACGAGCGGTTTACTAAACTACACAAAGACAAAACACAAACGCAGCGCTCGACGGGTGTCATATATATACTCGTATAAACAAATATTAACTCTTAAACTCTCCAAAAAAACTGTACGCTTAATGAACTTAGCATGTATGTAAATATTTTTAAGCACGTAATATAGTTTCTGTAAAGCACAGTTGTTATATATTTTGAGCTAATATATTATCATAACAATATTAATTGTACTTTAGCTAATGGGGCAGATTAATAAAATCATAAAGTACGCCACACACCATCTCCCACCGCCCCCGCCCACACCTTATCGCCCCGGGGACGAGCAGAGCGCAGCGAAGTGCATGTTTATAGCGCAAACGGCGATTTCAACCAAATCTAGTACAACGAGCAGAGAAACATTAACCTCCATTTAGTTTATTTTTGCTTCCCGCGGAGGTCAGAGCACTTTTCGCCCTCCACAAAGCCCTGTGCAGGGTTAACCGGCTAATTTAAATTCAAATTAAACACTTTGGAGCGCCGCCGGTGCCTAATGAGATTTTCTTTATAAAAATAACTCAAGTGCTTAGTGAAAATTTTATTTCCAGAAGTTTTTTAGTGCTCAGTATATCATTTTTTTAAACATTCACGTCGTGTGCTGAAATTAAAAAAATATACATAAAACATATTTCTAGGTACATACTTATCTAATATTTCTAGGAAGTATGTTTATTCTGAAATGAGTGTATGTGAAATGGTTGTATAATAGTTTACTGGGAAATAATTTTCAACAAACGTTGTTTAAAGTACGAAAGCCTCCCCCGACGCCCCATTGACGGAATATATAGTAAAAAGTTCATAAACCTGTTTCATTAGAATTGACCCTTTTAACAAAATGTTGAAGAACCTGTTTTGAAATAAAACTATCTTAGAAAACATAATGGTTGGTCTCCAAATTAAACGCTTTATACGTTTTTAATAATTCTTCAGTCTATTCCGTAGAGTAAAACGGTTAAGTGGTAAAGGTTGCATACTCTGAGACCAACTAGTTTTGTCTTGTCACGACACACACGTCAAAAGACACATGATTAATAAATCGTGACGTAGCGCAATCGGAATAAAATTTCAAACTTTTTTACGTATGAGCAAAAATTACCATATGGTTTTTCAGACATTTGCGCCCACACGGCGATCTAACGAATCGTGAGCAGAAGACGGCTTAGCGTATTAATACTATCAGACGCGCGACGAAATCAGTTTTACCTCAGTTCAGTCTTTGCCCCAAATCTGATAAAAAATAGTCAAGATTATCATACCAAGAACATCTTACCCAAATTCTTTGCAAATTAAATAAATATATCGTTGGTCGAACAATTAAAAAGAGCCGATTGTTTCAATTGAAGTCGATAAATGACAACAAAACTCTGTTTAAGGCGACAAACCAACAAAACCGAGGGATTTGCCCGAGATCCTTATTTGAATTAATACTGATGAATCTATAACAAAAATATCAAATGCTTTCTCGAGACGTAGGTAATTTATATTTTAGATTGATAAAAACTTATCATTTACATTCAAATTCTTACCGTAAAACGATTTTCAAAATATCCTAATTGTTTTTCAGCAATAATGTAAGTGGTACTGATCAGATTTTGTTTTATTTTAAAGATTTACTTCTCGAAGTCTTCCTCGGAAAACATTTTAATCTATTTTAAAGTATCCTCATTCTCCTATTTTGAGAAAGTCCATCACCGACCGATTTATTTCTAGGGTAGTGTATCCTCTTAAATCACAGCTGTGTATATTGCTTCATTCACACCTTTAAACATTAATATTTATATACCTGTATATCTATTACCTGTTTACGTGTTATATTTTAGCAATATCTAACCTAAATCTACATTCATGTTGCGCGGTTTCGAGCCCGGCGTTCACAAATACATTTTACTTAATTAGGGCTGAGAGAGAGCAGACAATATTATCAAAATTTGCTAAAATAGTTAGAATTTTGGTCGTATGTGTCACCCAAAAACTTATTGTAGATTGTTACTTAAAATTAATTGGTTCCTGGTATCCGTTCGTAGACCCTTGGAGAAACAATGTATGGAGAGAGAGCTAATTATTTTTACCCAACCGATTCAAACTTGTGATAAGTCACTTTCTCCGGGTTTTTACGTCGTACACCAAAAGAGAGAAAGAGACAACATATATAATACTCTGCTTCTACGTACTGTCACAATGATCTTGGGCTCCTTGGTCACCGCGGGACTCCGCCTACATTTTTTATTATGCCACTAAACTTGACACAACTAAACGGTTTTTTAAGGTTAGATACTATATTCTTGTTGATATCAATACTGTGAAAAAGTGGTCATACGAATAAATAAAAAAAATATGTCGATATGTGATATGAATTGATGTATACGTACCCTAGTCTTGGTCTAAGCCACGCCCAGGTCCGCCGAGTCAGGTTAAAATCATCAAAAACTGACTACACACTGCCTTAGATTGATACCACTCTATATGATTTTTTCGTAAGCTAAGAACCCTGCGACAGTACACGTGCGCATGTCTGTTCGGTTTCGTCTCGTATGTACCCTCTATGTACCATAAGAAGGGGCGATCATAACCTCCATCAGTGTGTTTGCAATAAACCTATTCTGATTCTTGTTACATATTTTCTTCAAAATTACTCCAAGATAATATTATTGTAACAGCGCGCGCGAGGAAATGAACATGTAAAAAAAGTACAATCCTATGTTCCTTTGCGTCTTACTGCTCCACGCACATATTCTAATTATTCCTTTTGACACATTTACTTCAAATTGTCAGGGTCTGAATTCGTTCCTTCCAGGGTACATAATATTTATTTTAAGCTTCACGTGTTTTAAAAAATATATATTCATGGTTAATTAGACAATTAAAAAATTTAAAAAAATCGTGGTATAGATCAAGAAATGTTCTATTACAATATATTTTTTTTATGTTTTATTTATTTTGTATTTGCATTTGACCACAGAAGAAGAAAATTTGGAGGTCGATTGACGATTAATTGAAAACAAATATTGTATAAAGAGTTATAAATTAAGAAAATATATTTTTTGTATACTTGGTGGTATAAAATATACATATATCTAATGCGAATTTTAGTAAAACTTTTTTTGGGGTGCTGTTGTGGATACAGGCAACTTTTGAAATGCGCAAAAAACATTAAAAACTGAAAAATCCCTCTTGTCCTATTAATATGTGTGATAACACATTTGATTCATATATGAGTAAGATAATATATATAGTATATATATGGCACGTTCCAGAGTCATAGATATTCTTAAGTATCGCTCTGGTGAAAGACCACCACTCAGAATCGAAACATTGCATGAAACGTTTTTCGTCGTTGGTGACAAGATCTGAAAAGCCAGGTACTCCCAACCTTCCTCTTCTTCTTCCCCATCTCCTTCCCCTCTATACTACCTCCAGCACAACATACCTCAATTGGGGATGCCATAGTCTCACTGGCTCCAGGCGGTTGGGACCAGTTGGGAAGGAGTTGGAGTGCGGTATTCTCCGTAAAAAATAAGCTAGACATAAACTACCCCGAGAAGTTATATTTATTTTTGAAATCTCCGTTTACCAAGATTCTTTATGACAAAGCTGCGAGAAGAAATGTTGAAAGTTCGCTAGTACTTGTATAAAGTAACAGATTTGCAGAAAACAATTTGACGTAAAGCCCGTCAACACGGCGCGAGAGGCGGGAGACGGGAGAGGGTCTGGAGAATTCATTTCGAAGGAGGCAGAGGAGATTGTTTAATAATTGGAGAATGGATTCGGTTCTGAAATGATTTGTTATTATACTTTGACAGTCTTTCCTTTAATGGCGCGAGTATGCCAACTGTGAATTATTCACGAAAAAGCCCCAACTACCGTATTTACACAAAAGATTTTTGGAACAGAAGGTATTAGAGAAGATTATTTTGTATTCATCATATTTATTCCGATGTCAAAAGAAGGCAATTTTAAATTTGTGCTCTCTCAATAAGAGAGCTTTTGTGATTTATTTTAAAAAAACTAAGAAGAAGCATTTTACTTTATAGATGCCTATAGGTATTTGTGTTTGCGTAGTACGCAGCTGATTCGAATAGAAGATTCCAACATTTTGTTACATTTTTTATAAAACCCTTTTACGTTTATTATATTTTAAGCCATTGTTTTAAAAGCTCTTATAACGAAAAAGGGGCAGTTTTGTCGTCAGGTTCATTATCATTAATTCCAGACTTATTAATTGATTGCATCGTCCGTGAAAATGTTAAGGACTAAACAATATTTACAACCAAAAGCAGATATACGCCATCTAACTTTTGAAAAAATTACGTATTCCGTGAATCTTATGCATTGTAACGTATTTTTAGTTTTATAAGTTTGTTTGCGACAGAAATTATCTTGTCATTACGTTCTCATTGGCTACATCGAAAGCTTCTTGACTCCTGATGTGATGGGGTGGGAGACCCCACAAATAAATTGTAATTTAAATAAAAAATATTTTTGTTTTAAGCCACTTTATTTATACACATATAACAATTCGACCGATTTCGGTTAAACTTAACCTTCTTCAGGAACGTATATATATAAACTGAGTTTATATATATCAGTTTATATATATACGTTCCTGAAGAAGGTTAAGTTTAACCGAAACCGGTCGAATTGTTATATGTGTATAAATAAAGTGGCTTAAAACAAAAATATTTTTTATTTAAATTATAATGTCAAGCTACAAAGTGATTGCTTCCTTCGATAAATAAATTGTAATGTAGTTAGGTAGGCAGTGTAGACACCAAACTTTTTATAATTTTTCTACGACTTTAGAACACTCGGGCATACAAACCGTCCTATTTTTTGCTACGAGTTTTAAAAGTAAGCGCACAAAAATTATAAATTAGTTTTTATCTTAATAAGATTTTACTGAACAAAATAAACTGCTCTGCCAATTAAATTAACCCGCCCGACCTGATCTGTTACAAAATAACTTATAAATACACATTAATATAGTAATGAGTAATTAAATTAAACAATAACTTTTTTTGTAAGTAAGTAATTTCATAGTAATATTATCACCGACCGGTTTCGCTTTGGTCAAGCTTCCTCAGAAACTAACAAAAATACGCAGAATGCGAAAGGCAAAAAAGAAGAGAGCAAATGAAATAGACAAAGGAACAGTGAGACAGAGGTATATTACATAAAAGGGTGAAACAACATATAAAAGGAAATGATACAGAACACCGAAGGAGAAAAGGATTACGGTGTACGAGTAGTGGCATATTTGGGGATTCCACGGGGAATGAACCTCATATAGAAGTATTGAATACGTTTTATCAGTAATTTTATTTTATTTTTAAGGCTTTTACATTATCTAATCTATTGCCAGAACCATTTTTGTTGATATTTACATCGGTAATGTGATTAAATCTGTGGCCTTTTTCAATCAGATGGTTGGCGAATCCGAAAAAAAGCTGATGTTTAGTTATCTAACATGTTATTTGATTCGAATATTAGCATTACTTGCGGTTTTACCGATATCAACTGCTGAATAGTTTCTACAATTTCATTTATAGATTTATGGATACCGGAGTGTGCAAGTTAATAAATATTTACTGTACAAGTATTGCGGCACTACCCAATTTCATACGCACAACCCTATTACGTAAAGACATCACTAATAAGAAGCGGCGCAGAAGACAGTAACTGAGCGGTGCGCAGCCCGCCGGAAAAAAAAAACTTGACAACGGCCTTGCCGAGGGATTCCCGGGGAAACAAGGAGTTATTAACAATTTGAACGAGTTTGATGAAGTAGATCGGAACCCCGAATGTTCCCGTTCCTTCGGGAAAACGGGCGGCGAAGGAAAGGCAACTACGCCGAGGTGCTCCAACTGACCGGCAATGCTCATTCTCCACCGTCTACAGCATGCCATCCGCAACGGTAAGGGAGGAGCCCTACGAACTGCACGGCATGACCATCGTCGGAGAGGTGTTCCCCTAAAATTCCGGTCCTTCTTCATCGACCGAAAAGATTAAGTACGTTATCGCCAAAACAAATATTCCTAATTTGTGAATTGGTGTTCTCTCCCTCTCACCGAGGATGCCCTCAAATATGATCGAGATGACATCCCACTTCCTGAGATAGAGAGGCTAGATAACATTTGACGCCCAACGATACATTTGTAATTTCAAGTGGCTTAATTCTTCCATTTTATTGAAAAAAAAAAACGAATACATATTCATCTCGATTTGGGTCCCATATTTGATTTCATTCTATCAAAGTTTTAACATAATTTTATATACTCGTACATATATATTTCACAATTGAATATTCGTGTATAACGCAAAATCTATCTGTGATCTAAAGTGAACGTATTTTAAATTGAAGCTTTAGTCCGGATGTTCTGCGCAAGTAGAACATTGAACTAAAATATCGTAATTAAATAATTAGCATTTTGATTCCCTATTTGTTGTAACCGCTCCGCGCCGCTCGCCAGGTCTCCATGTTTCCACTAATTTGAATAGAAATAGACTCTGATTGTTATTTCGATTGACAATTTCATCGAGCTTTGAATTTCAATTACACACTTTGCTGTAATATGGAAATTATTACGAAACTGCTTTAATTCACCTTTTAAAGGCGGAAAAAAATGCTCAACTTAATTAATTAGTATTAAATAAATATCAATTCAAAATCACATAACAAATTACGATTTTGTGTTTAGTTGCTCAAACTCCGTAATTTTTTTTCATTTGATAGTGTCATCAAAGGGTAAAACGCCTATCACGCGTAAAATATTATAATTACCTGGAAAAATAATCACGTAATTAATGATGTTTTTTATATTATTTAAATAAGGTGATATTCCTCGTGCAAATTAATCATTATAGTTTTCAAGAGATACGTCAAAAGGCCAATTATTTCTTGTACCCGACGTAATCAGGTACACAAGTAAACTGTATAGGGGGCGGTCCCAATCTGTGAGATGCTCCAAGGGGTCGTCTCGTTGTAAGGGAGGCGACGGGTTCAGCTTGTAGGGCCTCGGCTTTCAAGTGAAGATGCTGCGGGTCTGGTCCAGAGAGAGGTGTAGTCAGGCGGTCCAGGGGGGCAGGCGATGGTCAAATAAAAGTCAGGAGTCAAGTTGAAGGCGATGTCAGGGCGAAGATTAGTCAAGGTGAATGGTACTGGTGGAGGATGCTGGTGATCTGCCTTTTCTCCCATTATTGCGCAATATTTCATTGCCTTGGGAGCGCACAGCCGAGGCGTAAGAGCGATGTATGGGAGGATTTAGCATCCTCTTTCGCTCTCTCCCCGGCCGGCTGGCAATTTTGTGGGACAGATTTTAGCATACTGTCCCCTTCTCCTTTCCACCAGCTTTCACCTCAACTTTATCTCGCCCCTCTATCATTTTTATTAAGCTCACAAATACATATCAAAATACAGTTTACAAATAATGGTGCCCGTTTTTGCGGGTTTTTTGCCTATAACTATTTTATTCTAACATTTATATATTTAAATTTACATGTTATACAGAGCGCGTGGTCAGGCCGTCACAATGGAATAGTTTATTGTTTTGTGATATCAGCCTGACTCCCGCAATAGAGGTCAAAGGTTACCATTATTATTACATACAGAGTTGTGCAGAGCCCGTGATTGGTTGGGCCCTGCGGCTGGCCGGCGTAAAGCTGACTCGAGCCAGCCTTGGGCTCGCGTTTTAACGCTGGGCTGGGGTCTCAGACGCCCATTGCATAATCTGCCGTGTTATGAGAAGGAGCTTACTGACTCTAGCATGAAGTTAAGTTATAAGACAAAAACACGAATTTAGTATGACAAATTAGAACAAATATTTGAAGTTAATTTTGACTCTAATTCTAACGATTCAATCATGATTTTACGTACACTAAATTATTCACCCACGGATTTATAATTTCCGCGGCATAGTGCGTCCGACACATTGATGAGGGCACTGTCATCGTGGCTATCGCGTCCGACACAATTTCTTATAAAAAATAGTCTACCCATTACTGGTAAAAGCCAGCTTCCTATGCTTGCAGTGTTCTCTCACTGTTTTGGACTAGGAGCTTCCAACTATTACCTCGGTTTCATTTAAGATCATCCCTCCGTCTCTGTCGTGCTGCTCCAGGTACTTTTTTTTCTGGTATCAGCCTAACAGAATATTATACCGACAAGGGTTGTTTTAAGTAAGTTACCTCTTTTGATTAGTTTGTCATTTGGGGATGGCGTTACGTGAAATGTAAGAATATAATGTAATAATAAATGTAAAAGGTAAGAATATACCGAATTTCATATGTAAAAGAGTCAATGGCTTAAATTAGTAAATTGATGAAAAAATAGAGTATAATCGTTTTGCTTCAGAAGTGTTATTCGCCGCTTCCTCTCTGGATGTGCCCGCCTTAACGAATTATCCTATAGAAGATAATACAATTCAATATTTACAGAGAGGTCGGCATAATAAATTAACTCTCCTTAATACTACTTTATATTCTAATCAAAGAATAGTCCGTTTCAGAAGTTTCCACATTGGAGATCGTGAGAATTTTGTACACATGGTTATGATATTTGCAAATCACTTATTAAACTATTTTAAATAATAAGTTATTCATCAACTGAATTCACTGTCGCAACTCAGCAGAAAATAAACTGAAGACGTCTCAATGAAAATGAGGAAAAAAACCACAGCTTCTCTTAGATCTTTCCAAAAACTTGCTCTAAAATATTAAAAAAATATTTTGGTAGGAAAATTACGGAACGGCGATTCACGGTGACTAGGTTAAAAAAAATCAATGTTCCTAAAAAAATTACACAACAGTAAAAAAGTTATAGGGCTGAACATATGTTTTGTGTTTAGAACAAGTAGTCAGGAGTTTACAAATTAGAAATTAAATCAATATTACGATTCTGAGTAGTAGTTTCTCATAAATGTCACTCAGGAACAAGGTGCAAATGCATAACATTTTATAAAACCCAGAATTTAAAAAAAAGCATTTGTTCAGGCGTACTCCTTGAATGTGAGCTTCTTTAAAACACAGATTCCTTGAAATGTTGGTCATATTATTTAAAAAAATGAATGAAGGTCAAATGTTATTAAAAAAATGTATGACATAATGAAGGAGGTTCATAAATATGTATGTTTACTTTGAAATGAGTACTACGAGTAGCAAGGCTAGCCAGTTTCCTTTACCCCTCCCCTCCCAGGCCAGCGGTCAGCTTACCACTGAGACAAACCAATTGAGTAAGAATCGTCAAAATTTTCAAAAGCAGTTTAAAAAAAAAAATTATATTTTAGTAAAACACTTTACAATACAATGTATTATCTCTGTTTTTATTATCTACTATTTTGTTTGATAAATATTTAATTAAAAAAAACATATGTATAATAATAATTTTTGACACGTCTAAAAAGCGAAAAATCGTTTAAAAGTAGTTTTCAAGTTGAGACATAGAAAATTATAGAAATAAATTCGATTGAAAAATATTTGTTTGGCAACAGTCGGGAAAGACGGGAAAAACTGCGCAGGATGGCCACAGGCAAAATATGCTCGGTTTGTTTCTATTAACTTTCGTCTCGCACTATATAATGCAAGGGCAATCCTTTCTCATCCCCACCCCCTCCCCGGCCCCATTTTACTGTGGAGAGCACAGCTAGCCGCAAAGCTTGCAAACAAACTGCTTCGAGGATTAAACATCTCAAAATAACAGAAACCAACACAGCGATAATACATTTATGCATAATTAATACACCGTAATTGTAAATTTTTAGTGATTTCCAAAAAGAACTATTCAACAAGAACTGGGAATGTCTACATTGTTAACACACGTAGATATTATTAAATACAATATCGGTTTGGATGTGGTGTGATGTGAATACCTAAAATTAAAAAAAATACCTAATTCTTGTTTTCAGTACACGAAATGAATTTATGTCGCCGCCCTTACAATCGTTGGTGGTGTAATGGTCATCATAGTTGCCATTCAAGCAGTTGATCGCGGTTCGACTCTACACATTTATTTTTATTTAAAATTGTTATTATCCCGTGATTTTTCGGGGGTCTGCGCTAGTACTTTAATATCTCTTAATACATATATTTGTTCAAAACTATAAAACTCCAATTTACGGGTAAAAAACAAATACGTATGACGTTATTTTTTAATGAAGTGTTGCTGGGTTTCTTTCTGTTTTATCTTCAGTAAGATGACTCTATCGTCAGCAAATAAACAGTCACAATAAGTTAAGTTTGAAATGGCGATTATCACCTTAGCAAATAATTATTCGTATTAATCCGTTAAAACGAACTTGACATTAGTTTAAAATAGAACACTAAAACATATTCGTCATACAGTCTTGAAGCTGAAATGTAAAAATAATTGTATAGTCACCGAAAGTCTCACAGCAGTACATTTAATCTAAGACTTGACTTGAAAAATAATCAATGTTGACAAAATAGTCAAAGGTATGAATAATCATTTTATTTAATTATGTGTGTACCACGTGGAATGAGAGTGGTGGGGGTGAGGTGTTGAAAAATGAAGGTAGAGCGGGAGGAATATCCCAACCCGGGAAGCAGCGCATTAATTTGTCCTAGTGATACTCGGAGAGATTTATGGATTTCCCAAATATTAATTACACTTATTAGTGATGATGTATGGTGGGGCAGGTGGGGGCGGGGACTGCGGGTCGGCCATTTCCAAGTACCCTAATACCTTGGAATTCAGCCATACCTTTGAGGGTTTATCACCAGTGGCGTAGCTATAAACAGCCGGGTTATAGATTATTTATCAGCTCCCCAACACACGGTGAGAAACTGTGAATAATGAATGCAAATAATTGACATGAGGAATTCTTAGTTACTCAAACAAGTAAGTGTCGTCAAAATCGGGAAGGAAAATTAGTTCCCGTTTCAATACTTCACTCCGACATAATGTGATGTTTGTTTCCCTTTACAAAAGTGCTCACAAAGAAATGGTATGTTAATTAACCTATCATTAAGGGCTTGAATTATTAAACATAGTAGATATGTTCATATGACCGTGTTAAAAAATGGATATCCGGAAAGAATGCAAGGCTGATGTAAGCGTAATGAATAGTATTAAGAAAGGGACGCTTATATGGTTTGAGCATGTAGAGCGAATGCACGAAGAAAGAAGTATGAAAAGAATGTATGGTGCGAAAGTGAATGGAAGAAAAAGTCGGGGACGCCTGAGGAAGACATGGCACGGTTAAGTGAAACAAATACTTGAATCGGGTCACGTGAAGAGTCAGAATAACAGAAGAGTATGTATGAGACGATGTATGAATGTGAACGAAGCAAGGAGTGTGTGCCAAGACAAAGTTGTATGGCCGTCCGTCCTCTCTGCCTACCCCCGTGGGGAAACGACGTGATGGTTAGTTAGTTAGTTGGTCATTTGGACAATCTGATGAATAAATGTTTCTTTCAGGACCTTTCGGATACCCCACTATATACTGTTTATCGTAAATTTATTTAAAGTATTAGATTATTTCAAAGTTTACTCAGGACAGTATTAAAACATATAAAATTTTATATAAACCAGTTCATCGCGCGTTTTCCTGCGAATAAGAGGTTTTCACCGTATAGCGCTCGGAATCTGGGAAGTACCAGAAGAAATCTTAAGTATAGTTTCTATGACCATGAAAACATTTAGTGCGGCTTGTTTAAAACTTTTGTTACAGTTGAAATCATCGCGATTCAATAATTAACGCCACATTGTTTTTTTTTCAACTTTTGAATAAATTGCGATGCTGCTGAAAAGGACAAGATATCGAATATTGTGACGAAGTTAAATGTAATACAAGTTTGAAACACCTCACCCTTAGGTGTTTAAAGAATCTTTCCTAAAACCATATGCTGTCGCTTATCGGTTTGTTATATAAAGGAAGGTGGCGCTGTGTTGTGTTGGTAATTATGATGACGGAATCGACCTCAGTACCAATAATGATACGAATCATACTCGTATACTGCTGTGCAATAGAATGGCCGGTGCGCGCGGACGCGGACCCCTGCGCAGGCGGACGTTCCGCCACTGCTTATTACGTGTACTTTTATTGCGGGCAGTATTTCTTAATAATGTGGCCATTATGGCTCCGATAAATAAAATATTTTGTTTCACTTTTCCGAAACAATATTTCATGGTGGTAATGGGGTCGTTTTGCGCCCTTATAGTGGAAGGATTTACGGTGGATGTTTTAATATGTTCCGGGCGTTCGATGAAAGCGTTTTATTTATTTAAATAAGTGCCTGCTTTTAATACATTTTATTTCATTATTTTTCCATAGAATGCAATCACTTTGTGGTTTGAAATTTAAAGAACAAAAAAAAACTTTGTACAAGTATATATTTTAATATATACTAATATCGGCGGTCTTATACAAAGGTTTTTTTATTCATTTATTTAATTTAATTAATTGATTAGAGAAAATAAACAGAGTTGTGTGCAAAACATTTAAACACGTGTAATTATTTGAAGATCCAAATTTATTTAACCTGCCGGAAAAATGCACGTGTAGATTTCCATAGAAAATTTAACAACACGATTGGTAATTTTATAATAAAGGCGAAAGGTTACATTTGTACCAGGCATATTGTGAATAAAATTAAAATTAATTAATTTGTCAGTACTGTCTTTTGAAATAAGGCGAGATTAATTCAAGCTATCTCGATCAGACTTTACTTGTTTTGTAAATTAGAATCAAACTTCGTGAATATTAATGTATTTGTAAGCACGCAGATTTTGAAATGTTTGTATTTTAATGAATCAAGTTAATCTTGGTTGATTTTCGGTTAATATAACAACGTACATTTGAGTAATAAAAGGTCTATTATGTTTTTTTTTACAACCTTTTAACCGTATTTTTTTCTACTTATTCAATGAGCGCATTATTTATGTTGGTTTATTTGTTTGTACGTAATTGACTTAATTTGACGTTAATTGAATACGCGAGAGTATAAGGGAGATGCCACCTGAGCGGAAAAAATGGAAACGCCATCGTGAAATTGTTTTGCCATGGAAGGTAATAATTATTAAATTAAAATGCTTTCTGTTACCGAACATCAATTCTAATTCAAAACACCCGGTGAATTGTTTACACCAAAAATATCTTATTTCCGAGGTGAATTCTGGGGGATCTTGACAGTTCGGTGAACGCAGTTGTATTATTTATTTAGTTACCTTGCTGGGAAACATAGCGTTTAAATTTGCCTGCTTTAATAAAACTGTGAATTGGCAATCCGTATTACGGCACTTATCGGTAGTAAAATCGCTTAGAGGTAAGAAAGTATAGGCAGAATCTATTGCAGGGATTTTTTAAAAACCGAAGGAGAATAACTTGCATATTAGACTAGATGTCGGTAATTTATTGATAATTAAATGAAAATTGTGCAAGAATATTATACCCACATAATAAAGCAAGTGGTTCTGTTATTAAAGCTGAAGAATTTTCCTCTTAGAAGTAGGTTTGATTGGACGAAAAGGAATACTACTGATTGCAATGCGTTACTATACACAGCTATGTATTTTCAGCAAGGCAAGTTGCATATTATTTAAAGAATTGGTGGATAAAACTCAGCGGTGGCAGTGTGTGTGATGAATTATGACAGATCGGTTAGTAGCTGAGTGGACAAACGCGTCGGATTCCCATCCGGGTGTCGTGTGTTCAATTCCACTGCTAGCTAAGTCCTCCATAATTGCACAAGCAACATCTTCCGCTTATTATGATGGTGTAGGAGTTTTTCCAATATTGTCAGGTTATTTTTACCCAAGAGTGTATGTCTTTCTTTAAAAAAGGTAATGTCTTTATTTTATAATTGGACTTACCTTAGAAAACATAAACTTTAAAACAAACTATATGTTTTTAGTAACCGCGAATTTGAATCATTTTGTATAAATAGAAAAAAACTTCTTCATTGAATATTGGACGGTTATATAAATAAAATAAAAAAAACAGTAATTTTAAAAAGCTATCTGCATCTGTATGTGAGGTGTCAAGACTAATTTCGAGGTGTAATTTTTAAATATGGATTTAACCAACTTCCAAAGGGTGCAATATTAAAAATAATCAAACAAATAACTAATGATTGTTCACGATTTCGTTCAAATGACATATATATACGTCTTCAAAATCACATTAACAAAAAATGCTGTTGGTTTTCAAATGACAAAAGTCAATGTTAATTTTAATAAGCGGGTGCTAACTCACTCTCACGCGTTCTTAAAACGACCATGTTGCATGTCTTTAAATCGTACATAAAAACGAAACGTTACTCGTAAGTTCGACTCGAAGGCATGTTATTCTTTTAAAATATTGAACAATATTCGCATATGTAATGAGTTTGGTGAAAATAAGTCAGATCTTCTAATTGTAAATTAGTTAAATTTGATTAATTCGCAAGATGGTGAATATCTAAAAAAACACGTAGGAAACAATAAAAATAAAATAAAATATAAATAATATTACAACACAAATTACTAAAATTACAGTACTTACACTACAGTTATTTGTAGGATTGAACAAATTTATGCACATATTACATTTCATTCGTAAATTAAATAAATCAACCATACCCCGAAACTTGTTATCCAGATTCTGTTGCAGAAGAATGTTAAGTTTTGTCTTGTGTTCCTCGTGAGTACATGCAGGCTGTCAATTGGGTGGTTAAGGACTCCATATAACACAACAAGGTCCAATGTAATTCTCCTGTCAGACAGCATGATTAGATGCAATTGATTCATCAAACTAACGCAATTAATGTTTGCAATTGTAATTTTGAGCTTAAACTTTATGAACCTAAGAAATCTGTGCTGAACCCTTTCAATATTTGTACTTCATACAAAGAGGACCGAATGGGTGAATTGTACTCTACTTGACTTCTAACTAATAAAAGTTATAAATGGCGGCCTCCGTAGTTCAGTGGTTAAGACGTTCAACAACGAATCGAGAGGTTGCGGGTTCAAATTCCGCCGTGATCAAATAAATTTTGTTTGATTAGCATTTATTATTTCAAATTTAATTCACATAAAATAATATATAGTATATTTGCGACACGTTCCTGAGTGGTAGATACTCTAAGCATCGCCCTGGGGAAAGACCACCATTCAGAATCGAAATGTTGCTTGAAATGGCTTTAGTCGTGTTTGGTGAGCGGATCTGAATAGCCAGGTACCTCCTGACATTCCTCTTCCCCATATCCATCCCCTCCCCACTGCCTTCAGTCTTACGACATACCCCAATTGGAGACGCCTTAGTCCCACTGACCCTAGACGGTTGGGAGCATTTGGGACTCTTGTAAGGTATTCAATATAACAAAAAAAATAATAATAATTGTATTTACCTGTTGGGATGTTTATTTACTAAAAGATATTTGATTTATCGAAGTGCAAATGGGATTCGATCAAATTCCACGAATACGTTATTCCCTGAAAGAATTTTTGCTAAATACTGCCATAGTAAATTGAAATTTAGTTTCAGCACACAAACCCCCCTCCTCCTTCCCACCATCGAACATCGAGGTTCGGAATTTAATTCGACCACAGCAGACCAGATTTGTGAAACATGTTGTTGAAAGCAAAGTTACGTAAAACAATGTTGTCGGAGAGGATTGCTTGAATTAAATGTAGCGCATTGTGTTAACTCAAGCCCAACTTAATAACTATTGTAAGATATTGGATTTAAATTAATTTTAAGCACGAGCGATAGATAATGTTCTAATGTTTCTTAGATAGCCTTATATTCGTACTTCGAAAACGAGGTGGCCTACACAGCTTGAACCAATTTAATTTTTTTTTTTGTAATTTAAAAAATGTTGTATGTGTGGTGTAGTTAGAAGAACTGCAATGAAAAATTAGGTCGAAGACTGATAAAGGAACGGTGTTTTCTTGATTTGCGTGTTAAAGGGTAATTGATTGTCACTTAATTGTAAAAGGAGCTTTTATTTGTATTTTCGATAGTAATTAATGTTTAGGTCCAGATTTAAAGTGAGCACTTGCTACACCTGGTGGTCTAGTTTACCGGAAGTGCCTACTGCCTGCTGTCTACCGCTAGATTCATGTCGCGGGAAAGTTGATTTTTTTGATTTTATGGATTCTTTCGTAATCCTCTGCTAACTAGCTGGGGCTTATACAAATACCCCTCATAATGTCTAACTGACTAGTACTACGGCCCTGTTACTACTAGCACCATCTGATGGTTTCATTTACTTGACTGAATTTAAGTTTACATTAGTGTTTTCTTAGGGAAAAAATCTTTACTGGATTAAAAACCCTAAGCAAGGAAAAGATAAAAAGAAAATACAAAAGTTCTGAACTTATTACTGTTTGTAGAAAATTACTTGACTGAAGTTAAATATTTTGTTTTTTTCAACCTTGGGCTGCAACCTTTTCCATTTCTGAGGTCTTCCTGGAATGGGATACAGTGGCGTGGAGTGGTTTGGAATAGGATTTGGTTTGGTTTGGAATGGGTCGGCCACCATTTCCTCCGCTTCGCTCTGGTGGTCCTCGTGGTAGATTGTCTGATGCTGCACTATCCTTGGATAGTGTCGGTCAGGAGCTCCATGAGGATCACCAGTTTTTCTGCTTTGGATGTGCAGGCGGCGAGTCTCCCTCGGACCTTAATAAGGCCCAGAAGGAGAGACATAATGTCCTCGTCATCGGAGGCTTTCGAGGGTCCCTGCTCTCGACTTTCAGGCTGCGGTGCTCGTCGCTGCTCCGGTCGTGAGGGGGAGGCTTGGCGGGCCGCCACTGGCAACGTTTGCCCAAGACCTGCCGTCTACTCTGGCTGTCGGGGCTGGCTCACGCGCCTCTGGCGCCCTGCGTTGTGGGGCGCTGTTGGACCTCGCTCTGCGCTGAAGGGCAGCCACGTACGCTACCCTTTTTGGGCATTCGCTGTAGTTAGCGGGGTGAGCGCCTCCGCAGTTGCAGCACTTGGCGGGTAGTTCGCGGTCGGTCTTGGAGCAATCGGCCGTGGCGTGGGCTCCCTCGCACTTGACGCAGCGAGCGACGTGGGCGCAGTTCCTGGAGCCGTGACCAAAGTTTTGGCACCGGTGGCACTGGGTACCGTGCAGCAGGTGGTTGCTGCGGTACTTTGTCATGGATACCTTGCAGTAGCAAAGGTACCTGACTGTTCCCTTCAAGTGGCCCATGTTAGTCTTCTGGCTGAAGTGGACGAGGTAAAGGGGATACTCGGTGCCGGGCGTGGTCATCTCGACCACGACGTCGGCAGGGAAGCCTTGGGCCTCGAGGTCCTCGAGTATGGCCGCAGTGGGCATCTTCGGCAGCCCCCTGATGACGGTTTTCTTGATCTTGTCGGCCTCTGTGGTGTAGGTGTGGAAGGGCTTTTCCTCACCTCTGAGCGCGGTTGCAAGTGCGCGGTGCGCCTCCACCGAGCTCACCATTACGCTGATGGAGCCTCCCCGGTTGTATCGGAAGTTGAAGGGGGCGGTGCCGATATGGCGTTTGATCTCGGTCGTGAGCTGGTTGTGGGTCAAGCCATTGATGGTCATGACCACAGGCGGCACCCTGGTGCTTTTTCTGCCTGTTTCAACCGCCGCAGAGTTCTTGGAGGGTCTGCGGGTCGCTGTTGGTGGTGTCGAGCATGGTCTTGGGGCAGGACGTTTGGATGGAGGAGGTGCGACCGAGGTGTCGTCCCCTACTTCCGGAAGGCAGTCAAACTTGTTCCCTTGAACAAGCTTGAAGGTCGGTTTGGGTGGGGAATGCGGTCGCTTCGGCGCCGCAGTTCTCTGCCACTCTGCCTCCATGGGCACCGAAGCGGACGAGCTGGGTCCGGCTGCCGGGGAGGTTGATTCGTCGTACGTAAACTCGTGTCTAGAGGTACTCGGGAAGTATTTTATCCCTGTGGTTCCCTTCGGGAGGTCAATGATGGATGTAATGGGTGTGGCGGTTTTGGAGTTAGTGGTAAGCGTGATATACGCTTTCCTTTTTTTGGTATAGCCAGAAACTTTTTTAGAGTTCATGGCTCCGGGAAGGGTAATGGGTTGGAGGGGATGGGGGGGCCGTGTGGAGGGCCGTAGCAACTGACTGGTCGAGAATCTGAAAGAAACTCGAAATTGGAGGGGTTAGTGTTGCCTTGAGAAAGGCAATTTTTGCGAAAGCTTTTCGGCAGGTCTGGTTGCCGGCAGCGATAAACCTCGCGCACACCTCTGGTACGCGTAAGTCTCACTCTGCCAACGCGCAGTTCCTCCTTACGACCTCGTGAGTTTACTGTATTGGCAGACCCAGGTCTGCTAATTCAGTAAAAACACTTATCGTGAAGTATTCGACTTCTTCCGGTCTCGTCTCTGAGCGTCTGCCGGGTACGACCGTCTCGCCAATCTTGGTCCTGCTTCTCTTATCGCGGGAAAGTTTAATACCACAGGTGTTATATCATAAGACCTTTTCTCGTTGTCGCCCGCCCGGCTCCGGCCCGTGGAGCACGCGACACCCGCCACCCGCCACCCGCCACCCACCACGCGCCATGTGCCACCCGCCAAACCGTCAGTAATTATTATTCACGTGGCTAAATACCCACACACTTGTGTAAAACGCCGCTTCACAAGGTGTTGCCATTAAACGCCATATTTAATTAATGAGGTTATTTGAATTCATACTTTATGCAGATTATGGTGCCGGGGTAGATCTCACCGTCGCTCGGTCCATATTCATATTTGGGAAAACGATATTAGCGTGAATATTATTCTGTTGGATTAAAATCACGTGTTTAGAGGACAGATGTACGACATCTTGTACTGTTTTGTCTTGGGCAGCATGGGGAGCTGTGGAGACTTGAAGAGCCCGGCCGGTTCAGCCGGTCCAGCCGGTCCAGATGGTCCAGATGGTCCAGCCGGTCCAGCGTATCGGTGAGCCTTCTTTTTATTTCAGTTTGCCACCAAAAATAGGATACGTAGAAGGTAAAGAGTTGACAGCCTACTTTGGGTGCTTAGCTCTTCCAGTATCAATGGAAAAGTTTGATGGTCGATTCTATTAATTGTGGTCTAATCTATGTGTGAGAAGATATATGCATGTGAACCGAGTTATGTACGTGTTCCAAACAATTTGCCTACCTCTGGAGAAACAGTGTGCTTGTGAGTACCAAACAGTTAGCCATAAATCGATTTCTAAGTGTAAAATGATAAAACACATTTCAAGCAAAGAATTTTGTCCATTATTATTAATTTAACCTTCATCGGTAGTGAACATTCCTTGTTCAAGGACCGCGAAAGTAAGGAGAAAGTTTTCAGTTAAGTGCCGAAGAAAACACGAAACATTTTTGGCAAACATTCCTAGTATCGAATTAGACCAAAAGGCTGACTTTGATTACACTCTTGCCAAGAAATATCACTCTTTGTTCCGACAAACAACATTGGCTGAAGATATCTCTCGGTGGGGGCAAGGCGGATAGCTCCAGCTCTCGTTTTCCGATTGTTACAAACACACAGACATCACCTGAGGAAACTGCTGTTCCTAAAACTTTCATCGTGATACTAATACAATATGGCAGACAAAGAGTACAGAAGTAGGATACTACATAAAGTTAAATAAAGATTTCTTAACCTCGACTACCACAATACTACGTATGTACATCTAAATATATCTCTAGTAGTGATATATTTAGATAGGCTTGCAAACTGGAAAAATAAAACGAACTTTTAACTAGTTATATATCCTTCGATTAAAAAATGCGCTAGGTACATAAAAGTCTTTCTTTTGCATTGGCAGCAAAACTGAAAAAAAAATCTACATATATCTCACGACAAAACAATAGCTTGTATCCCAAATAATGTGGTTTTTACAAAGGTCATAAAAAACTAAAAAAAAATTGATTCAAACACATGAAAAATTAAAATGGGTACCACATAATTTAACAGTTATAAAAAAACGTTAATCTTAAACTCTAATGTATACTTGTCTTAGCTTACAACCGTGGGTAGTTCGATAGTAGACATAGCGGCCATCGGGAGAAATAACTGGTTTTAAGGGTTTTCAAGAAATTAATATGAATGGAAAATAAAATACGAACGAGATTTGGCCAGGTTGTGTATTTTTAAGTTTTGTTGTTTTGGCGGTCACTATTCCTAGGGCGCTCGTTTGTATTAATTACTGGCCGCGTCCCGCGTCACCGTTACCCGTCCACAAACTTCTCTATATCTGGAATCCTGAATTTCATGTCCCCGGAACCTCCAAGCTCAAAAACTTACCGGAGTACTTTTTGAGAGGATGTTCCATTGAAGACGTCTCGTATGTTATTATGTTTTCACCGCTTTAATTAAACCCTCGCCGTTGTTATTAAACAAAGGCCTAATTGTGTTGAGTTCCTGAAATACGGAATGAAAGGTGTAGGTTTCGCGCAACACTGGGCACAGGTGAACAAGTAGATGCTTGGCTCAAAGCGTTAAAAACATGCTGACATCCGTTGTATGTTATGATATGTTAAACTTCCCCACGATGTTGGTTTACACCTTTGCTGGCGATAGTAATTTCGGGGTACCGTGTGAACCTATCATTACAAATGCTCTTATTTGTGTTGAAATTTGACTACAATATTTGAAGAGGTCTTTCTCTGATACCCACTTGACCGAGTGCGCGCGGGTGTTGTAATTTTCATCGAGTTCAGTGTATTATTTGGAAAGGAAGTATGGCAGCTTTAGTATAATTCTTGCAATAAAATTAATAATGGACGATTATTTGTACGGGTAGTTTTTTAACTGTTCTGTTTATGCCATGTACACAAACATTACTCTGGGGATTGGCCCTACATAAAGAGTCATAGATTTTGATCGCGGCAAGGTTAACGAAGATTTGTATTTCTGGATCTTCTTAAAAGGTAAAAAAAAAAACAAATATTGGTAAACCACCAATTCAATAAACGTTATGTGTGCTAATCGACTTTCCGAGAATTAAAACAGCCCACTCCAGATAATTTAACTCCACAGATAACTGCTCTACTAACGGAAATAATCCGCTTCCATTCCAATAATCCGTTTTTTCCCATTCTGTTATAAAACTTGACGATTTACCGATAATTTTTATTTCACAGATGATATTCCCAGAAAAAGCTTTTGTCCTAGAATGGACAATACTTTGACGCATTAACAATAAATGTCGGGCATCCATCTCGATCTATAAAAGCGTTTTATTGGCATTAAAGTCGATGTTTTATTTATTGCGTCTTTAATGGCAGAGTGCCACGGGAAAAGGTCTCCGGGGAAAAGCTTTCAGACCCGCAGAAGTTAAGACCTGATCGTCTCGCTGTGTTTTTGGGCAAAGTCCCCCATTGTTGGTTGCTTGCTGCCGCCTGCGCCTGCTGGAAGCGCCTGCAGCCTCGATGGAACTTTCAGCTCGAGAGACATCGCCTAACGGAGTCAAACTTCAGCAGCGGTGCGTTGGAGATTTAATCCCTTGTCAGGTATGAAAGTGTTTTGTTCGAAGAATCAGTGAGCGTTTTCGCTATCAAATGAGCACTAGGAATGTCTCCAGGAGGATTTAAAATAAGATACCTTGCGAGAGAACAGAATCATTGTCGGAAGATGAGCTCTTATTTAGAAAGCCGTAAGAATCTACTCCAGACAGCCAAATGTACGGCTTTAGCCTTCTATAAAATAATGTTTGCTGTTAATTCTATTGTGCAAAATAAAATCTTCTTCACCTGCTCATTTCCGACCGTTTAACCCGAGATTTAAACCACTTAACAGCGTCACCGATTACGATATCTGTAAATATGTTTAATCCAGCTCTAGTTTAGTTAGGTGTACTTACACGCATTTGTTATATTATCAGGTGAATTAACATAGTTGAAATCATTTTCATGCTTCATAAAGCGCTCTTGAGGTACCGTTTCACATAAACGACGTTAAATAATTAAGCCAAGTTTTACTATAATATTTTAGTAACGGTCAAACTTCAAACGGTAAAAAATAATTTTCAATTATTAAACAAAAATAATCGTCTGGCAAAATGAAACAAGAATTTATGCTTTGTTGTTTAGTAAAAAAGGTTTATTTTATTTAGTGTAGGTTAGTAGAGCACGATACACGCAATCAGCTTCTCACGTTTTGATAAATATTGATGCACATCACAGGTAAACTCCTAGCGTGGAGGACAGTGTATGTACAATATTCTAAAGACATAAAGTGAAATAAAAAATAAATAAAAAAATTGGAAGGCAAAACAAAGGATTTTTTGTGGTCGAGAGACGGGTGTAAGAAAACCGTGGCGAGTATTAGAAGATAATAATTTATGAACTTCAGGGGATCAACTGGATTAATTTATTTATCATACCTTGATGATGCATATGAAAATACCTTTTATTTCGCAATGTTATTGGCGGCCATTCAACGAATTAAACATACACCACAAAAAATATAATCTAATCATTGTTTGATTTCCAACAAAAGGCATTCAAAAAAATGAATTAAAGCAGTATTGTATCTTTTTAGGCTTCAGATCAATACTGAACAACAACTTGTAGAAAACGAACAAATCATTTTCAGGATCGATATATCTCATCCTAAACGAAACGAGATAAACATAATTTTCGGATTTTTTGCTTTGGCATGAAACGCAAACAAAATAGATATGAAAATATTTCTCTTCCGCATAAATGCCCAGTTTTCACATAAAACGTTCAACATATTACCAATTGCCCTCGGGCCGAGTAGCTAATATCCATAGGCAGGGATACGCGCGTTGGGTACAGACTACAGAGGCGGTATGTAAAGTAAGGACTGTTCGTATGGAAACAATCTCGCGTCGGTACACTAAGACGTGAGAGTCGCGGCGGAGCGGTAACATCCTTGCTTTGTAAACAACTAATATAATATAATGTATAGGACACACAAAGTTAACGTTGCTAAACTTAAAAAGTAGCCCGAGAGAGAGAAATCGGGCTAGTAATCAAATGGACAAAACGTTATACATAAAGGCAACATAGCGCTGAAACCTGGGGGGTTTGCCCAAAATTCACATTGGAATTAATTTTGATGAATCTGTAAGAAAAATATCAAAAGTTTTTCAAAGATACACTCGGAATGTAAAGTAATTTATAATAAATTTATATTAATAAAAAATTACCCTTCCCATTTGATTCTTACCGTAAAACAATTTTAAAAATTTCCAAATCATTTTTCAGCAATAACAAAAGGGGAAAGGACCAGATTATGTTTTTCTATCGGATAAATTAGTTGGTTCCCGAAATATTCATCGGAAAACATTTTAGATTATAGTAGTAATATGTTCATAAGAATTGATTCAAATGTAAGCCTCGAGCAGAACACCCTTTTAGGCCTGCTACAGCAAACTTTACTCTATGTCACTCATATAGTACGCCTTGCACAACAAATCGTTTTTTCAACACCCACTTGCCTTAAGACGTTTTTGATACAGTTGTCACCCGGGAGTCGGCGGATAGACACGTCGAATTTGTCTCCATCGTTAGCGCAAATTCTCGATTTATTTTGACGAATACTTAGTGAAATCTTACGTTGTTTAAAACTTTGCTTGTAAATAAAGGGTTTTTGTATTTTTGTATTTTTCAGCAGTTTAATAGAACACGAAAGAATGAAAACGATTTAAAAAAAACTATTTTGAAGTCTCCTCCGATTTTTTCAACAGATTGAAAAACAGGAATATCAATGTAATTCTTTCTCTTACCGTAGGTAAGCATAGGTGGAGGGTGAACGACCCACTGAGTGGAATAAGGCGGCATCTCTATCGGTTTCTCAAAAGCAATCATTAAACGGCAAAAACAGATGAAATTTCCACCCGGGTAAGAACATTTTAATTAATGAATCTGTTAGGATCCCACAGCGCTCGTTGATGAGGGGGGGGGGGGGGGGGAGAGGGTTACTTGTCAAGTGGGACAGAATGTGTTTTGAGGGTACTTGTTCGATTAAACTCCGTTTTCAAACGCTTATATTTCACGGACTGAATTAAGCTTTAGATGTAATCTTATGGTATACTAATATTTCATTAAACGCTTCGTTTTCGCCTGCCGGGCGGGCCGTCACGCGAGACAACCTAAACCGATTTAGCACCCTGGAAGTGAAATTTCAGATAAATGGCGCTATAAAAAAATGTTCAAGGGATAATCTATGGGGAAATTAGTCACCCGTCGCTAGTGCTGGAGATGATTTATTTTGATTTCCTGTTAACAACTCCACGAGGTATTTAGCTAATCTTTATTTAGGTAATCAGTCAATTTTAGACTTTAAAAAGTATGTACGTACGTCAAGTGGCACTGGATTAGTAAATAATGTAATAGCAGGCGCTATTACATTATTTGTACGAATCATAACGGGGTTTTATTACTTTGATAAGTTAATTACTAATAACAATACAAAATCGAAGCCAACTGTCGAATCAGACCATATTGTCTTAAACTCAAGTAATGATATTCACTTTTATACAGCCTCCGTGTTCGAGTGGTTAAGATTATCGACTACGAATCCAGAGTTCGCGGATTTAAACCCGGCGTACGCTAATACATTTTATTTAATCAATATGTGTTGTTCTATTATGAATTCAATAAAAATAATATATTATGTATAATATTTGCGGCACGTTCCAGAGTGGTAGATACTCTCAGTATCGCCCTGGTGAAATACTACAGAATCAAAACGCTGGTTGATATGGTTTGTTTTGTGACACCTTCCTCTTACCCGTCTCCTCCCCACCCATACTCCCTCCAGCCAACAACTTACTGCAATTAGGGGTGGCATTGTCCCACTGATTCAGATAGTTGGAAACACTTGGCTTTCGTATGCGGTATTCACTTTAACAATATATACCGAAACAAGGTGTCCGGGGGAAGAGTGGTGATTGTACAAGATAGTAAAAGTTAAAATAATACTTTTTTTTTTGTTAGCGTGATATATAATAACATATCATTTATAACAAAATGTTGTGTACTTCTTTCTTCAATTTAATTTTTGACATTATTTATAACCGTGAGTAAATAATCTTTTTTATTTCTTTATTAACTTTTTGTTTCTTACATTACTTTTTTACATTACCTACCGCACTAGGTCCTTAGAACCTGTTCTGAGGTAGGTGACAGTGAGTACAAGTAGAATAATATAGAATATATTGACATTTGTTACACAATGCTAGATGATACAACAAACACTGATAAAACTCTCTTGATACATTATTTTTTCCAAATAAGATACATTGACAGTAGATAAAATTGCATGGCACTAAATCCTATAATTAATGACAGTGGAAACGATATAAATATGCGTGCATTTTACATCGTAAAAATCCTACAATTATTGATAGTGAATACATTACGTAAAGAAAAAAAAAGCAATTCTTAAAGTAGTATACCATATAATAATGGTGATGTTAAAATAATTATTTAGAAATATGTTGCAATATTTATATAATATCGTGGTATTATGTAAGATAAATGTAAGTTTTAAGGTCGGGCATTTTATTATCATTACTTCATAAATTTATTGTACTTCTTAATTCTCTCTTCTATCCACTTTTCTCACTTTTTTCCTTTTTATACTCACACCTATCTTAGTCAAATGTTGGATTCATTATTTTCACATATCTTTAAACTATTTTCATTTGTAATTTCGTACTTACCTTATTCTCATTTTGTAGACACTTGCGTGGATTACTTTTCCCTCTTAAATGCTAAAAAACTCATTTCCTTTCTGTATTACCGTGACGACTCTAATGTAATGTGATACTATCGGGAGGCCAATATAACCCAAGCGCAATCCAAATACTAAATTATTGTGTTGCTTGCTTTTCAAACAATACTATGTTTGCTTATTTTCTTTGGATAAATATCCCTATTAAAAATTCATTATCTATAGTATCGAATAAACATATTTACACCAAGCTGACCAGGTGAAATTTAAAGTATAATGTGTCTCTTATTGAGCGGTTAATCACCTTTAGAGATATACATTTTAATCATATCCCTGTAGTTAATTCAGAAAGCCCATTATGAAATTTGCTCTCATGCCCTAACATTTAACAATAAAAATAATAATTTTGCCCATAGCATGTCCTCTGAGTGCAAAACTCTATCTTTATCCAAACGACAAAAAACTTTAATAATTGTGTTTTTCTGAAGTGTCCTGCCAGATATGCCTATTTTCATTATCTCTGTACATAATTTAAATAAATAATAATATCTCATAGATTATATGTAGTTAGTAATAAGATGGCCTAGGAATTAAAATTTGTACAGCACCCCTGTGTTGATTTTTCACAAAAACGGCGCTATAAAAATGATCTAAATATTATTATGATGTGAATATTTTGTAATTGGATTGATAATCCAAACGTTTAATATTTTGTTCCAATCAATGTATGTTACTTTTTATTTATCTAAAAAAGGATAAATGTCTTTTTTCCATTAAAAAAATGAATAAAAATAAAAACATAATCTAAATATGCATAAGGTAAAAAATAGTTATATTACCACACTGGTCCAACTGAAAATTATTAACTTAACTTAATTACTTTAACAATAAACAAAACTACTGACGTTTAACTGGCGTTAATTTGAACCCATGTAGGTACTTAACAAAATTGTTCTTCCAATGAAAATACAAACGATTCAAAAGGAAACAAGAAATGTACACTCACACAAATAGAAGAATAGTCAGATAATACATAAAATGGTTTCAAAAAGGCAGTAGTACCTACGGTTATCACCGAATCTAAAAATTGCGCGGAGACTTGAAAGAGCGCTTTTGTGAAGTATTTTTTTAGTAGTATTCCAAAAAATTGTATGAGCGCCATAAAGGTTTGACTTCCGCCTATCTTGGTGTGATAACTGGAGACAAGGGAAATCTATTCCAGATGACCGGGCCAGCCACTGGGACGTAGGCACAGCGATAGTGGTCAGCTTCATTCAGCTGAGGCGGGTCTACTAATGGACTGGCGGCGTCAAGATCTGCTGACCTCGCAGGGTGCTGCCTGTGGGGTAGGTCTTTGTCTATAGGTCCGGACACATTCATAGGCAGGGGTTATTATTCGTGGCCGTGTAAGGATTCAGCAAGTCTAAGACAGCCTCTCAGAAGTTGGCCGTACTATACAGGGCCCAAGTATGGATCAAGTAGGATATTTTAATAGTACAGAACTGCTGACCTTGTACAAATCGAAAGTGCGCCCCACGGTTGAATTTGACAGCCACCACTATTCTGGAGCTCCTAAATACCTGTAAAAACCCTTAACTCTGTGTAGAAACGGGCGGTCTGTTTTATAGATTCTCCTATATTAACAAATGGGTTGCAATATTTGGAGAATAGACGTCAGGTGGGATTGCTGTCCCTATTTTACCGGTATTTCAATGGAAGGTGCTCCAAGGAACTCGCGTCCTTGATTATTTCGGCGCCGGTGTAAACGCATCGCCAAACGCGCGCTTAACATTTTTGCACGGTTGAAATTCGATACATGAGAGTGCGTCGCCTCTACGACTCGGTCTTCTGTTCAACAGCTCGGCTGTGGAACGATTTGTCGGCCTCTGTGTTTCCTCCCTTCTACAACATGGGCCTCTTTAAGACCCAAGTTCACTCCTTTTCCTCAAAAATACCCTCCACACAGCATCCTCAATGATGACATAGACCCCGAGGGAAATTGATATTAAAAAAATATATATTTTAAAAAAGTATATCTTACTCAGGGTGTTGCACTCAATTAATTAATCGCGTTACACGTGTGGTTATTTTTAAATTTTTTTTTAATAAAATAATAGATGACTTAGCTCCGTTTAGTTACCCCATTTGAATCATTCTGTACTTTGTCGCCTTCTTCCGTATCACCTCCTTGCCGATGCTCTTCCCTCCATCGAAATAAAACTCACGCGAAACTGACTAAATGGTTGAATTCCAAAGGAATGTTTTATATACAATTCTAAAATTTGTTTTCAAAGAAAACTTTATTCCTGAGATTTCTTAGAATCATTTTAAAGTTGCCTCACAGCAGTCATATAGTAAAAACGTGGAATCATACTAATTCCCCTTTAAATATGTTTGTAGTGTAACATTTTGACGGCCCGATTCGTTGAAAATAATACGAAATCATTATTTTACTTTTCAATAAGGTCTCAAATTATTTCTGATTTTGCTTAGAGATTAAACTTTACGAGCTATATTGTGTCAAGCATCACTGTGCTTTTATGGAAAAAAATAGTGCCTCCACAAAACACTAATTGACAAAAAGTAATTTGAAATGTTTTTATGAGCAAATAACGTTTGCGTGACAGCAAAGCGAAAGCCCTCTCTTAACCGTTCTCAGTGCTCAGTGCTCACATTAATGAGACTGATACGTTAAGCAAAGTGATGTGAAGTAAATACATAAGCCTGTGCTTGGGGCGCAGCGCCTGGGACCTCTCCGCGGTCTGTCCTAGCCCCCTGGCCCGCCCTTCCCTCCGAGAGGCAAATGGGAATATGAATAGTACAATGTCACTTCCAGCGGGAGCAGCACCAGAATCCAATTTAATCCCGAGACAATGATAAGGGCAGCTCCCTCACAGGGAAAGTCTTGGTTACATTTACAGCGAATTACTCTGATATCTGCGGTAACCCACTCCTTTAGATGAAATTTAATTTTATTAAGTCAGTCGGTTTTCAATGAAACTCATAAATCTTTTTCAAATATGGTCTACTGTGTTTCGAATTAGTGATGGGTTTAATTGAAATATCTGCCTCGGGAATATTTAAAGCATTTAATCATTTTTCAAATTAATCCTTTGGATGCAAATCCAAGATTTAAAAAAATCTTCACTTTGGGAGATTTAGTTTTTTGATGGCCTAAATTAGATGGCAATAAAGAACAAGTATAGTGTTTTATACTCGCGATAGAACAGCCGTATATATCTTATGTCTTTATTTTTATTTGTTAACTTGTAAGTATGTAGTAAAATAAATATAATAAAATTTCCTAATGAGAAGGGTATGTAAACAAAAAAATCAGAGAAACATAAAGTTAACAATTATAAAATGATTAAAAAAAAGACTGCTAAGTAGGAGCAAAGAAAATTAAAGGTTAATTACAAATTTGCCAGTAATATCGTGTATGATATTGTAGAATGTAGAATCGACCGGTCGGTAGTTGAGTGAACAAACACGTCGGATTCCCAGCCGGGCGTCGTGGGTTCAATTCCTCTACTGGCTAAGTCCTTCATCATTGCACAAGCAACATTTTCCGCTTATTATGATGGTAGTAGGAGTTTTTAAAATATTGTCAGGTTATTCGTAACGTATATATATGTATTAATAACAATGAATTACGCTGTTTGCATTCTCAAAAGTTTGATATGAAAGCGTACCTATAGGGTACTACTTGAATAGGTTACAATAGGCGAGCATAAAATAAAGTAAATGTTATAAAGATATGAGTTAAAGTTACTGATTAGTGGGTAACGAAAAAAAAAAATTGATTATAAAATGATACATTTATGTTAAAGCCCTGCTTGGCGTAAAACAAAACAAAGTAAAAATAAATAAAACATTAAATAACCTTTAAAAATCAGCGACGTGGTCATTTTAATCGACATTTACCATAGAATTAAGTGTAGGCTTATTTGTTAAAACTTGGTGGACAAACTTTTTTATGATAATAGACTTCCGCAGACCGTAGCGACATCGACATATCGAGAGTATTCAATGCCTAATCGATGCATGCGATAGAGTATTGATTTTCTTCTGCGTTAGTTACCGTATTGTTGCAATGATAAGGCGAGTTGATCTACTAGGTACGTGATCATTTATCAAATAAACTAATGCAGGGGTATCAAAGCAGTTAATTATTTAAAATAAATACAGTTAGGCTGCATTCGTCTATATTTTAACGTTAAGATTTCCATTGATTGCATTAGATTAGAGAACCATAATTAATGTCATTTGCGGGAATTCTGAGAAAATTATATTAGTTTTATTTTCTCAATGTAATTTGCATAATTGCTGTAGGAAGGATTCCAGATTGAGGAACTGTATGGCATTTAGCTTCCAACGCGTGCTGTATAAAGTAATTTTAGTGTTTGTATATTTTAGAAATCCTTAGATATTCTTATAGTGAAGCCTAACATTTTCAAATATAGTCATGCTATTAATATGATTAGTAAATTATAGTTGAGGATCAAAGGTTATTCTGAGGTCCCTTATTTCTGGTACAGATTAAAAAATATGTTTGTCAGATGTATAACTATATTTGATGGTATTAAATAATACTGAAAAAAAAAAACCTAACGATTTAATACTTTTTAGTATAAACAGTGAGTTTGTTAATGATACACCACTCTGACAACTTTATAAATTTCGATTGTAAAGATAAAAAATCGTTGACGTTATTGATCATTTTAAATACTTTCATGTCATCAGCGAGCACCATATTTTTTTGATATGTTGATGTTCGCCAAAACTATTTAAAAAGCTTTTTATCCAAGTACACAAAAAAAAAACCGAGAAAATACAAAAAACGATCATAAACATATTACAAAAAGTCACACCACAAGGTCCACAAGGGAGTTTCTGGTTCCGATGAGCAACACGGTAAAGTTTAAAAAGATATATAGACCTCCTAAAAATAATGATTTAAATCTGCAAATCGTTAAACATAGGTTCAATAATAACTAAACGGTTAATCGTCTTGAAGAAAGGGGAGTCCGAATTTTTTTCTGAAGAATATAATTTTAAACAACAGAATAGACACTGGTGCATTTGGTTTCTTGGAACAGGCAATCTGCCAATTCCAAATCTTACTGTTCATTCGTTTTCGATTTGAACATTTGACCGAGAGTTAGATAATTTCTAAAATCAAATAAATTAAAAAAAAATCAATTAATGATTATCATGCGCATAGCTTCACAGAGTCTAGGATTTTACATCTCTGCCATCGAAGTCGTTCGAAAGTTCACCTTTATCGTTAACCCAATTGGTGAAATGTTCTTTTATGCGTGTTTTGAACGCTCTACCCGTTTGGCCTATGTACTGTGACGGGCAATTAGAGCAATTAACTTGATAAACCCCTGAGTTATCTAGTTTGCATTGCACCTACTAGATAACAAACACTCGTTTGACAAAGACAGAGATGTTAAAGTCCTACACACATGCGTGAAAGGACAAAAATTAGACAGACTAGAATCAATGGAAATAACCCGTCTAACTAAAAAGTTGACCCACAATTTGTCATGAATAAACAACTTGAATCATTTGCTAAGTCTCCGCTATTATATCCATTATAATTTCATCATCCGATCCAATGTAATAATGTATATTTCTAACTAAAAACATATCATAATGTAAATGCACTTAAAAATTCCAAACAATCAATAGGTAATAACAATAAATGTAAGTTATTACACAAGTGCATAGCACTTAAAAATTCCTTGATACCGAGAAATTATATAATAATAGAAGTAATCTACTCTAACAGTGCATAATGAATAGAATCATAAAACTAATTATACCATAATGCTGGGAGTAACCCAATAATTAGAAAATTATGTTGTACATCTGGACACCACAATTAAGATGGGAAAATCTAAAGTAAACTCATTAACAATCAGTATTCACCAACCTTTCATTATATAAATACATTGTCAATTCATATTTATAGAAATGCAACTGTAACCCATCTTAAATATTGAATAAAATAAATAAATATTCCAGATAGATATATAAAAAAATAATACCAATAAATTAAAAGTAACTTTTACCCTGTAACTATTAAAATCATGCAACAATACTGATGAATATAATTAAAGTAAAATCATTGTTTACTATCCCTGACATCCCCAAAAATAGTATATAAGCCGTAGGTTAACAACAACATGTACTAGTCTGAAGATGGCCGTCATAGGCTGAAACCGGTCCAGTCATAAAATAAAAGTGGAATAAAGTTATATATTTGTTTTATTAAATAAAAAAAACGTTATAACATATTTTTAAAACAAATTATTTAACAATAAAATTTCGGTTGTGATGTGAGCCCGTAATATTCTAAAATTTATAAAATATGCAATTCTTATTTTCAGTACATGTAATGAATTTTTTTTATTTAAAGATTATGCATACATAAATAATAATACATTCTGATATGTTCTAATACAACCCTTACATTATTTCTTAGCTAAATTAAACTTAAAATTGGCAGAATACTTAGTGGTGTAGTGGTCAGCATGGTGTATTATCAAAAAAAAAAGATTTTTTTCAATAAAAAAAAGATCTTTATAAAAAGAAGGGTGCAAACATTCAGTTTCACATATCCTATATTATAATATCTACGCGAGTTATAATTATATATTATCTAATGAATCGCATAGCTCGATGACACCGGCGATAATTAATACATTATGCATCTCAACCATTTAAAATCTGTTTTATTTAGAGTGTTTTAATCTGACAATAAGGTAAATTACTCTCTGAACAAGTACGTAGCTTACCGCCTGAATTTAATATGGTGGAAATAGTTGGTTAGTTTTCCGACGGGGGCGCAATGGAGCTCGGTGGCTTAATACTTCCACCGCCTACGCGCCCAGGCTGGCTGCTTCCGGCTCCGGCTCCAGCGGTTACACGGCCTACTTTTATCATAAGTGTGATCTATAAAGTTAGGTGATATATTGATTCTTCGGTGCCGTCGACGGAGCACGTAGGGCCGAGGACCGACGGCCGACGGCCGACAACCGACACGGCGCGCGGCGTCGCGATGGTGCGATGGCGCCGAAGAGGGCAGATTCAGAGCCCCGAAGAGGTGGCGGCAAGGGCGAGTCGTCTCGATTTCGTTGGGAGCCGCCTTTCTTCATTTATCTCTCATTCTGCGGAGAAAGTCCTTCCGTTCCACCGACGAAAAAACGTAAACAATAAACGTACCGAGGGGGTACAGAGACTAAAAACATTGATTTAATCAAAGTTACGGGTTCGCGAAATAACAAGCGTAAAATTGACAACCTCCGTGGTCGATTGGTTAAAATCCTAGGCTATCCGGCTAAGACGGAGGTTGAGGGTTCGGGATTCGGATTATGTAAAATATTCTATAGTCAGGGAATTCTCAACCATCCTCTATTCCATTTCCTTCCTCTCCCCACTACCTTTAGGCTAATAACATACCCCGATTGGTAAAACATTCAAAGGATTGTACCTTGAGATTAATAAGAGACTCGAAATTTTCCTTTCGGTTTATCATCTGAAATGGGAATAAGTCATTTGATAGCGCCCTCGAGATGATGTTCTTTTACGAAAATGGCGCTATAGGAATTAGCCAATTCGTATTATCAACCTAATCTTTTTGTTTATGGGGATAGCAAAATGTTCTATTTTTTTTACAATAATTCAATGATTTAAATTCTATTTGGTTAAGTTTTCGTGCGTATATTATGTTTTTTTATGTGATCCAATCTCTAAACAATCGCTTAATGATAACGGGACAAGTCTCCTGGTGGCAGTGAGCGCTGTGCGCCCCCAAGGGGGTGCCACACACTCGCTAGTAACGGGTGACAGGTGGTCAGGCACACTCCATTGGTGCAGAGAGGATGGAGTGTGTATGGCGAGATACTTAAATAAATGTTCCCCGGATGATTAAGCCAACCGGTAAGCGAGGACAACTATTTACCTGCATTGTCTTTATCTCGCCAGAATTTTGAAACACATGTGATGCCAAATGTAATGTCGGGCGTCAAATATAACCCAGCCTCTCTATCCCAGGAAGTGGAAGACAGAAAACTAATTCACAAATCAGGAATGTTTGTTTTGGTGAAAACGGACGTTATATTTTCGGTCCATTGAATGTTGGAGAACGGCCGGGATATTAGGCAGAACACCTCCCGGCGGTGGTCATGCCGTAACAGCTTCGTGGCGTATGGCGTGTTGCAAAAATGACAAATTGTGAGTAGTGTGAGTTAAGTGTGTGATGCCCGATAGATGAAGGAGTTTTGCTTAGAATTAGTGTTGCGTCGAGGGAGGCAATTTTGTCAGATCTGGTTAGTCTATTCGGAACTCATAGTTGGATCAATGTAGGAGTATATTTATATTTTCATAATGTTGAATAGTCCTGTAAAAACTTTCACAATGACCCCGTGTTTTGGAAGGTACTGCGAAAGTGTTGTTACTGCCTGATTTTTTGTTACGGGTCTTGTACTTTTGTTACCGGTGAATCAAATGCTTTAGTTGTTATATGTCATGTTAGCACTAGAATAGCAGAAGAGAGTGTGGTACGATGTACAAATGTGAACGAAACAAGGAGCGCATGCCAAGACATAGTTGTGTGGCGGTGCATTTTTTCTGCCTACCTCTGCCTAAACGGTGAATGAACAACAATAAACTTCTCAGTTCAAATTACAATAAAATTTTAATTTACAATACTTATCCCAAAATAGAAAAATCTGTCTTTACTGTTGTATCTCAGGATTATTTCTAATTTTGAAACTGTTAATTCGTGGTGGAACTCCATTTTAATTTTTAATTTTATTTCACTATTTTTACACTAAGATAAAATAACATTTTTCAATCTGGGTTAATAGTAAAGGTGAATTGTCAAATGTAGCAACTTACTTATTAGAGACCACTCATTTCATAAATATAGAGATCTCAAAATATTGCGTGCAATAAGGGGAAAAATTAGACAAATTAGAATCATTAGAAATAAACACACTTACAAATAAAATAGGAGAAAAGTACGTAATGAGTGATCAATCGGAAAAAAGGCTGACTCTCCGTTAATATATCCATCATAGTTAAGCTTTATTTTTACGTAAATATTAATATTCTATGCATTGATGTAAAGAGGCAATACACATAACAATACCAAAGTCAAATGTAATCTGGATTTTTGTCGCAGACATCTAAGGGGAAATCTACAAAAAATAATACCCCGATGTAAACCTATTATTACTATTTTAAGATATTTTACCAAACCCCCAATGTAAATATACCTCATATAAAATACATTAACCAAATAGAGACGGGAAAATCGAAGAGTAAATTCAAAAATAGTCAACTGTTATAAAATAAAGATGACAACTATAGATATTATATAAATTTAAAAAAAACCACTATCGCATCTAACGCATTCCATGTAACCCGTCTCCCAGAAGGTAATAAAACTACCCGAATTTACTTTTAAAGGTTATTGTAAAGCCACCTCTGTCAGCAATAAAACCAAACCTAAAGTTACAGAAGTTCACTAATATACTCAATAAGCGTCCATTCCGGACACTAATAGTAAATACTCGTATATGCCATTGATTTACTTAAAATTGTACCAGTCTGAATATGCCCGTCATAAGGTGAAACTGGTCAGGTCTTAAATAAAAAAAATTGTAGAATAAAAAAAAAAATGGTATTATTAAAATCATTATATCTCAGGATAGTTGATTGATCATTTATATTAACGCAATTCATAATGCCTTAGATACATATATTCAAATAATGTATAGTTCTAATTGTTTATCACAAAGGAAGCAGGAGGCTGACATTTCCATTCGTTTATTTACATATCAAAGACGAAACAATAAAACTTGTACGTGAAATCTTCAGTGTCGCGTAGAATATCATTTGCATTCGTTCTTCCGATTCCTTCTGCGGTCGCCAGCTTTGTTTTCTACCAGAATAATTGAACGTTTTACTACACATAATGTCAAGATTTAATAAGCTTGTTAGTCAATTTGCAAAAAAAAATGATTGTTTGATTTACGTCCGAATGACTCCAACAGTACAACGAGTGAAACGAAGGGATTAGTAAAACAGCGGAGAGGAAACATATTTAAAGAAGAAGAGTACACAGAGTGTAATATTCAATGAAATTACACACAGAACATGTTTCGAATGCCATTAAAATACACGTATTTAGAGTTAGTTTATAGGTTGACAAACTATTATAAACCATAGTGCCCATTTTCCACTATCTACATGCACATTCACGCAATTGCACATCGGTGGATTACTGTACCTAGCCAGGGTTCGTTCCCGTGTTACTGCGGTGGAGTGGTATTTAGTTGCGGTTGTATTTGGTATATACCCGTATTTAAAAAAATGGTTTATCAACGTAAATATCTAGTTCTAAGGATATCTAATAGCTTGTAACAAATTTTAATAAAATATGTCAGGTTCAAGTTATCAGGTTCAAGTAAACATAATATAATAAAATAAAATATTTATAAAGTACCTAATATTTTCTTATGCGTGACATTGGTTTTGGAAATAATCACCAAGCTGTGGTGAAGTCAAATAATATTTATTAATATATTCGTAAGAAACATTAACTTTGTGGCTTACCTGTTAAAATAAAAACTATCCAAATATTAATATTATTATCGCCAGGATAATATTTAATAATAACTTGACGATGGAAGGATATTCGTACTTCCGAAACCGTTCGATTATTTTATTAAAATCAAATGGTTTAAAACATAGTATTGTGTTTCAATATCTTATATTTATTTAGATTTATTAAAAAATAAGGTAGTGGTTCCTGTACAATATTTGCTACATATTGGATAAATAACTATAAAACTTAAGTATTACTTAAATTTTGGTAAATTTACATTTATCATTTTTTTCACAAAAAAGTATGTTACGTCGCATAAACAGCAACTATTTAATTAATGACCTCTGCTTTTGTCTTAATGGACTGACCAACCATTCGATAAATAGTTGTGTAAAATAGCAGATTCTGCAATGGCGCGGAGACGTCGGGCACTAATTTCCTTTTCAACGGCTACCGGGTAATTACACAGGCCTATTTGTGCCAACCGCTTTACGTTGAAAATACGGCTTTCTCGGTTGACACTACGAGCGGTAAATATCTTTTCAGGTTTACCAAACGGTCCAAATTTAAATTGCGCTCGCAAACCGATTAATTTATTAGGCCGTGTATGTTTTTCTATTTCACAATTCGAAAGCAATAAAAGATTTGGGATCGTACCTCATTAAAGCTGGTGGGTATGACAAAGCACTTCCATTGAAGTAATACCTCTGTAGAATTATGCGCAAAGGGTAGACGGCTAATTTGGTAAATTTTATATATCTTTTCATGTTGTAAGTTTATTCTGTTTAGTGGAAAACATCAACGTAAACCGCTATTTAATATTCACGAACTCTGCGGAACTTTTTACAGCGGAACTTGAAGAGTTGTTTGAATTAATCGGAAAACTTCCTCAATGAAATCGCTGTCTAACTAAAAAATAAACTTGAGCTGTTGCTTAGACATGGCGTGAACCAATCAACTGTGCAACTCTGAGGAAATATGACCCTTTCTACCATGACACCGTCCGTCTTCCTGACACCGGTCATATCGTGATGTCCTCGGAGGGTGGGTTAACTCCCCTGCAGCCAATGGGCCAGTAGAGAATAGTCCACCAGACTGGCAGCAGATAGTTACACCTAGTGTGTACCAAGTATGCTTGTGTGAGGAGGGTGACTTGAAAAAGCAGATTATTCGAACCTGCTGTTACGTTATATCAGCTGTTCAACATTCTGGTATTGTGCATCGGAATCTGTCACGCAGACGTCCAGCCTATGGTTACGGACTTGGAGTAAGAATCTTTGGAGAGAGAGCTAATTTTGTTTTCCCAACCTATACAAATTTGCGATAAATCACTTTCTCCGGGTTTTTACGTCGTACACCATGAGAGAGAAAGATACAACAAAAAAATCACAAAATATCACACCACTTTTAGGTATTGTAAGAATGTTTTCCGTCTCCTGCGTCTCCGCCCACTTTTGTTATGCGAGTTAACTCACCGGTTTTTGAGGTTATATTCTGTATTATTGTTGATTACAATACTGTGATAAAGTGGTTTTACAAATAAACAAATCATCATGTCGATATGTGCTATGAATGCATGTAAAAATAAATTCAAAAATGGTGTTAAAAGAATCACTTTTCACAGGTGGACAGCGCGTTATGATTATCGATTTACTAAGTATATAAATAAATTATATTAACTATAAAATTCCATCTGAATGCGACGAAGTGAAAGATGCTTTTTGGACTAGTGTGAACGATGTAATGAGGCTTAAAAATACGAATGAAAGGATTATTATGGCAGGGGACTTGAATGGGTGGGTGGGAATCAGACGAGACGGGTTTGAGTCGGCTTTAGGTATGTTTGGGGATAAAAGAACGAATGATAACGGTAAAAGAATACTCGAAGTATGTTTAGAGTGGAACCTGTTTGTATCGAATACTTTCTTCGATCATAAAGGTATCCACCAATATACGTGGGAAAGAGGAAATGAAAGGTCAATTATCGATTTTGTAGTAATTGACTCTAGGTTGAGAGCCAATACCGTGGACACGAGAGTTTACAGAGGAGCTGAGGTTGAATCTGACCACTTCTTGGTAGTTTCAAGATTAAACCTCTTTCGCGGCTGGCGAACTAAAGTGAAAACGGTGTCGACTCCAACAAGAGTCAAAATAGAAAAACTGCAAAACGATAATGTGAGAAGTAAGTATGAGAAATGTATGGATACAAGATTGAATGAGAAGGGAATGGATGGTCTAAGCATAGAGGAAACATGGAACCATATAAAAGTGAGTCTATGCGAATCTGCTAGAGAGGTTTGCGGAATAAGCACGCAAGGTAGGAAGAAAGGTGACGCATGGTGGGATGACGAGATTAAAGCACTGGTCTCAGAGAAGAAGAAAGCATGGTTATGTCTGATAGCGACTGGCAGTGCTTCTAGCGCGGAGAGGGATCGAGCGAAAGAAGTATACAAGGAATGCAAGAAAAGAGTAAGTGTTGGAGTGAAAGAACGAAAGAAACGCTTGGAAGAAGAAGAGGGAATAAAAATGACAAATCACTTCCAAGAAAACATTAAATTGTTTTGGAAGGAGGTCAAGAGGTCCCGAAACGGCCCAGAAAGCGGATGCGTGAAAGTTGTAAAATCGAAAGATGGAAAAATGTTGACAAATGAGGAAGAAATAAAAGAAAGATGGATGAAATATTTCGAAGAGGTTTTTGAAAGCACCCCAAGTGACAGTGTTCCCAGTGTCGAATCAGGTATGAATGATGATGAAGTGAATGTTGTCGAAATCAGCATGGATGAAATAAAAAGATCGATTAAATGCATGAAGAATGGTAAAGCTGTTGGATTCGACAATCTCGCTGCTGAATACTTTAAAGGAGATAGCCGTGTAGTTCTCACATGGCTGTGCAAACTTTTTAACCAGTGTTTAGAGGAGGGTTACACGCCATTAGATTGGAGAAGGGCTGTGATCATGCCTTTGTACAAAGGTAAAGGGTCACGCATGGAATGTGGGAACCATAGGGCTATAAGCTTACTAAGTTCAGTTGGCAAGCTGTATGGTAGAATATTGATTGAAAGGGTAAGAATGAAAACGAAAGACAAAATTTGGGACATTCAAGGTGCTTTCATGAGTGGAAGGGGGTGCATGGATCAAATTTTCTCATTGCGGATGCTTACAGAGAAGTTTTGGCAAAAAACCAGAAACTTTCTGTGCTTTTGTCGATTTGCAAAAGGCGTATGATCGAGTTGATAGGGACAAATTGTGGAAGGTATTATCCATGTATGGAGTTAACACAAATCTTATACAGGCAATCGCGTCCTTGTACGAGGGAAGCGTTGCATGTGTTAGAGTGAACGGTGATTTTACGAAGTGGTTTAACATCACAAAAGGTGTAAAACAAGGCTGTGTAATGTCACCGTGGTTGTTCAATTTATACATGGATAATTGTATGCAAGAATTGAAAGGTGTGGGCTTGGGCGCGAAAATGAACAATGTGAAAGTATGTTGCCTATTGTATGCGGATGATGCGGTGCTGATTGCTGACAATATGGAAGATCTACAGTTTCTCGTGTCTAGGATGAACCAAGTATGTATGCAAAATGAGTTGATGATGAATGTAAGTAAGTCCAAAGTGATGGTGTTTGAAAGAGAGAGTACGAGAACAGCGTGCAATATAGTTGTGAATGATGAATACTTGGAGCAAGTGGATGAGTTTGTGTATTTAGGAAGTATGTTTACAAGAGACGGAAAGGCTGATAAGGATATTGAAAGAAGGGTGAATGCAGGAAACTCCATTAATGGAGGACTGAACGCTGTTGGGGCAAATAAGAAATTGTCCAAAGAAGCAAAGCTAGCAGTCCACAATGGAGTGCTTATACCAACCCTGATGTATGGCAGTGAGGCATGGAACTGGCAGAGGAAGGATGAAAGTAGACTGAATGCTGTGGAAATGAGATCTTTGAGACGGATGTGCGGTAAAACTATGTATGACCGTATTACAAATGTGGATATCCGGAAAGAATGCAAGGCTGATATGAGCGTAATGGATAGGATTAAGAAAGGGACGCTTAGATGGTTTGGGCATGTAGAGCGAATGAACGAAGAAAGGAGTGTGAAAAGAATATATGATGCGAAAGTGAATGGAAGAAGAAGTCGAGGACGCCCGAGAAAGACATGGCACGATCAAGTAAATCAAATACTTGAATCGGGTCGTGTGAAGAGTCAGAATAACAGAAGAGTATGTATGAGACGATGTATGAATGTAAATGAAGCAAGAAGTGTGTGCCAAGACAGAGTTGTATGGCGGTCCGTCCTCTCTGCCTACCCTTGCGGGGAAACGGCGTGATGGTTAGTTAGTTAGTTAGTTTTATAAAATTCCATTATTATTTAAGCAAACTTTATGCTATTCGTTTTGTAAGATATTTTGAATCTATAAATCATTTAATATTATTTTTGATATCGTTTTGCTATGCGAACGCTTTTTGAGATTATGTCCTATATTTGTTTGTTTGTAAAAATAAAGGTGTGTCTATGAAACCCTAGCGACGCCTGTTCAGAGTAGTCAGGCAAAAGTAATCAAAACTGACTACACTGCCTTCGATAGTTAAGTCTCTATGTACATTAATACTTTAAGGTTACGGATATACAAACTGTTTTGTCCAATCTACTTTGTTAATAATTAATTATTAACAAAGCTTGTTTTTTCATTATATCTACTTTATTTCATCGTATAAATTCATGTAAAATATTCGATCATAATTTTCTTATATTTTACAGGTTGACAACATATCATACGTTAGAAAAAAATATTTATAATTATGTTTCAATCTAACAACCAGTGTTCAACTCGTGCAAAAATATATGGTATTATACAATACAGTGCGCCAACTTTTGGCTAAAAAAAACCATAAGAAGACAAATAATAAACACAAAAAAGAAAAACATCAAATACAAGAAAGACACATGATAAAACTATTAACATAAAAAAATAGTGTCTTAAATAAAACATAAACCTACTTACAATAGAGATAATAATAATACCCTTTAGGTACAAGGCATCAGTAGTATATATATAGCATGTCTTGACATAGCTAACCTCTTTGCCAAACACTTCTCCTCCGTTTATTCTAATAAATCGTGCACCACCCCTTCATACAACTATACAGAAAATGTTGACTTGAATAATTGCCAAATCTCACGTTTAGATGTATTTAGTTCGTTGAAAAATCTATCTAGAAAGAAAAGTACTGGCCCTGATGGAATTCCTGAAATTGTATTGAAAGAATGTAAATACATCTTATCTAAGCCACTTTCTATCTTATTTAACCTATCACTTTCATCTGGCTCATTTCCTGACTCATGGAAAATTTCATATATTAGGCCTATTTTTAAGTCTGGTAACAAGTCCTACATTGAAAACTACAGACCAATTTCGATTATATCCCACATTCCAAAAATATTTGAGTCCATCATTACAAATAAAATTACCCCCGTATTCAAAAATGTTCTGATTGAGTAACAGCATGGATTTAGATCTGCTAAGTCTACCACAACAAATTTACTTTCCTTCACTAATAGCATTGTTAACGCTCTGGAAGATAACTCTCAGGCAGATGTTCTCTACACTGATTTTTCTAAAGCCTTTGATAAAGTTAATCACTCAATTCTTATCGCCAAACTTCATGCTATCGGTATTAGAAATCCTTTATTATCTTTCTTCAAATCTTATTTAAATGATAGACAACAAAGAGTCAAAATTAATAACTTTGAATCTATTAATATTAAAGTAACGTCTGGAGTACCCCAAGGTGCCCATCTAGCTCCTCTCCTTTTTAACATATTTATTAACGACATTGCCAAAGTATTTTCTTCCTCGCGTTTTTGGCGTTTTGCAGATGACAATAAGATCCTTAAAATAATAAAATCTTTTCATGACTGTATTCTTCTCCAAAGTGATATTGATTCATTTAATGAATGGTGGTGAAACTAACTGCCTAGAATTAAACATTGATAAATGTAAAATTATGTTATTTCATAGAACTCATAAACCGATCCTCTTCAATTATAAATTAAATAGTGTCTCCCTATCTACCATCAGATCTATAAAAGATCTTGGTGTCACTATAGACTATAATCTTTCTTTTCGTGATCACATTAATAATGTAGTTAATAAATCATTAAAACTTCTTGGCTTCATCAATAGAATTGCATGTGACTTTAAGAATATAAAGACTCTAAAAACCCTTTACTGCTCATTAGTTCGCCCTCATTTAGAATATGCTAGTGTAATTTGGTCCCCTTTCTATACCGTTCATATTCATCATATTGAATCCGTACAACATCGCTTCTTACGCGGTATTGCATGGAGATTGGGGCGAGAAAGAGGCGATTATTCATATGATGAAATTGAACAATTATTGAAAATGTCTTCATTAGAAAAGCGCAGGAAAGACTTCGATTTAATTTTCATTTACAAAATTATTAATTGTTTTATTGACTCACCTTCTCTGTTGCGACTTATCCAGTTCAACATTCCTTGCCGTAGACGCAGAAACAATGAATTGCTGTTCCTCAATCATCACAATACTAATTACGGGTATAATTCTCCAATGTCCAGAATGTCAAGACTTGTTAACTCAAGCCATGGTCTTGAAATTTTTGGTAGCAGTCTAAATGATTTTCTTCATGCTTTACGACTCTACCAAAACTTTGACTAGACCATGGCTTGAATGTTCTCTCTTATGTTTATTTTGCCTTATTTTTGTCATCGCTTCATTTATTTCAATTTATATGCTATTCCTTCTCTGTTACTCTTTTTTATATTTCGTGTTTTATATGAATTTTTGTAATTGGACTTTAGTCCGTTAATTTATAAATAAATGTCATTAAACCATCATAATACGGGCATTTGCCTAGTTTGATTGATAGAAATATATTGTTTTGTATAAATTTGTTGTACATAAACAATTCTGTGATTAACCCTTAAAATAAAAATAATAAATTTAAAACACTAAACTATTTGGCTTTTAAAGAAAAAAAAAAATCTAACAATGTTCTTTCATTGGAATTTTTGCGTTAATAATTTACTGCCCGCACTTGTTTCTGTAATCTGAGAGGGCTGCTCTGAAACAATCGCTTTACTTTTTTATTCCATAAAAGTTTTATAAATCATTGGTGATACCGGTTTTCTTGTTTCCGAATTATTCTGGAACCTGCTGTGAAGCGGATCCCCTTTATAAATGTATCGTTATTCTGGGAGGTACTCATTACAATTCATGTTTTCCCTATTTCACGAATGCGGATAACTTGTTTACCATTGTTTATGTTTACTACTATTGTTTTAAATATGATTTACCCCCTGAAATATTATGTATTACGATTTGACGACGATCATTTTCTACCCCGTTTCGTAGAAGTCTGAGGGACTCGTCCCTAACCTAAAGAGGGTGATGTGATGATCTCAGCCCAATGCGTGCATATCATATTAATACAACGTTTATACGAGTATTTGTTTATATTTGTTACCAAAGATGTATCTATGTTTCCATCACTTGTTAAAGTAATATTTATTCCAGATTTCGTGCCTCACTTCAAGGACATCCTGGTGTTCAACATGTCCGGGCTGACGCGCATCGACAAGCTTCGCTCCGCGCACCTGCACATCCACCGGCGCCGCCTGTCTCCCGCCGGCAAACAGGGCAAGGCGGGCGGGGCGGGCAAGGCGGGCGGGGCGGGAAAGGCGGGCAGGGCGGGCCCCGTGCTGCCGCCGCCCTGCCGCGTGCGCCTGTACCAGCTGCTGACGGGGGGCCCGGCCGGCCTGCCGCACGCCACCGGGGACGACAGGGAGCTCAGCGAGATGGAGAGGACCAAGCTCAGGTCGCTGGACTCGGTGCTCATCACACAGGTTTGTTGATTGGACATCAATTTAGCATATTTCCTATTTTTTGCTCAGAACAAGACGGACTTCCACTTAGTATGGTTGGAGTGGTGCTATTGTTATAATACCACACCCTTATGGAATCACTGTCATGTGTTTCCAGTAATTACAACATCTAGTTTATGAGTTCAAAGTTGGAAACAACAGAATTAATCATTAGTTCCTTTTTTACGCAATTAACTTGTTTTTTTTTCACTAGATAAAACCTAGAAGTATTGTATCAGCATCCTGGTCCATACCTAATCATGTCCTTATATTCCACCTTCCGTAGCCGGTTTTGTCAAAAATATTCCTTATTGAATAATATTTTAAAAAACAGTGCTCTACATGCTTCTGGGCTCTAAGTCTTCTTCGCTTTTAAACGGTACAGAAGTAAATATCATTATTTGTACATCTGCTATGTGTTAATAATTAAATGTATACTTTTGTATAATATCATATGGCGATTTAGTTATAACACAGTGGACTGTGCACATTGGACGGTGCTCTGAAATAGCAGGATACGGGAAAACACGCACTGACAAAACAATGAAAAAACAGCTGACGGTTGCCCTTTTGATTGTGATAACGTAACAGCGACCACCATAAATATAGGAACCTCTGGGATCAAGCCTCAGAGATTCGGCATCTTTGATGGAATCTTTGACCAGCTTCCAAGGCTCCCAGGTCCCGCCAGCAATACGTTGACACGGGGATGTTGAGATTATTCTTCCATTCAATAGCGTCCACCGTATGTGTGCGTCATGAAAATACAAACATGAACAAATGTCCACTTCTTGGTTTCGCTTTAGGACAGCCGAGCGGTTGCGACCGCAGACACTTAAGTACAACTTATCTCGGCGCTACTAATAACACAATAACACAATCTGCCGACGACTCTAGAGTCTAGACGTCGTCAAGTTTTAGTCGTCTTCCCAATGATCGCGACCACTGCACACTGCAAATAATTTTCCTGCTATTTTAGGAGAACGACAAAATCAACGATGTAGTTGGTAAAGTTAGTTCTTTGTAATAAAGCGGACCAGTTTTATTTGCATGTGATGAAATATCCTTTAGTGCTCTTTTTGCAGAGCGTGACGCTGCAGGAATTTACTTTTATTCGTATGACCGATTTTGAAGTCATACGTGAAGGCCAAATTTAATGTTGAATTTTCATAAACGACTAACATATTTAGTTAATTTAAATGTTAAAATACTACTTCAAACTGTGTGATTTAAAAATAATTACATATACGAGGCCTGTTCAAAAGAAAAGGTGAATTTTGAATTTTCGCGGGCTGTGTACATTCGATTATCGATTTTTTGTTGTTGTTATGTTGGTACACGTATGTTTATCATATGTTAGCATTATCAGCCATTTTGGATTGGTGGTTTGTTTTTGACAACTGGAAAGGTTAGTCACGTTTTTGTGTGTTCTTCAATTTTTTACTTTTGAAAAAAATGGATCAAAGAATATGTATTAAATTTTGCGTTAAAAATGGAATAAAGTGCTCCAACGTACTTAAAATGTTGACTGTGGCATTCGGCGAGTCTACTTTGTCTCAAAAAAGTGTTTATAAGTGGTACAAGCGCTTTACAGAAGGCCGAGAAGATGTTAATGACGATGAGCGTCCTGGAGTTGAAGGAAAATAAATCATGGATTTTATTCTTTGATCCATTTTTTTCAAAAGTAAAAAATCGACAAACACACAAAAACGTGACTAACCTTTCCAGTTGTCAATAACAAACCAGTAATCCAAAATCGCTGATAATGCTAACATATAATAAACATATGTGTACCAACATAACAAAATAAAATCGATAATCGAAGGTACACAGCCCGCGAAAATTCAAAATTGACCTTTTCTTTTGAATAGGCCATGTATATCTTATTTTCAGTAATTTAAATCACTGCGATTGAAAATTTGGATCATAACCTTAAATCAGTAGTTCTAGCCACTAAATATTGTACGTTAACAATGATTGATATGAGATTCAAAATATTTTCCAAATATTTGGAAATTAAAATTCGCACTTACAAAGTTAATACAATCCCCGGGAACCCCACCTCCTTCGTGGCGCCCACATAATAAATGAAGCAGTTTCATTTAGCGGAGAGGGTGGGAGTTTTTAGAAGTAAATGCTTTGCATAGTGTTTCATTCCACTAAAAACATCACTTAAATCCACAGCGAGATTGTCATTGACTTGAAATTCAAATCAGGCTCCCGGTTCCCAGGGCGTGTATTGGTACTGGGTGCTCCGATCGACCGAGGCAATAAAAAACAAAATACGGGAAACCTTTTAGACTAACTCGAGGGTTAAGAGCAAATTAGTATTCAATATTCCAGAACAGGCCAAAACAAATATAGTGTTTTTGATGATGGTAAAATATATTCGTGTTTTTAAGTGCTGCAACGTTTTTAGCTTCTCTTTATGGGGGTGGAAAACTAAAGATATGGAGCTACATGCTTATGCATTCATACTCGTATAATGAGTTAACACGCTTTGGGAAATTCTTTTTATAGCGTTTTTGACGTAATTGTAACCCGCGCATAAATAATGTTTGGTAAATATAGAAAACACAATGCTATCAGTGGTTTTTGTGGAGAGTTTTTGACGAATTAATTATTTTTGGAAAATATGAAAATATTTCGAAAAATGATTTATCATTCGAGGTGAATAATTTTATTATTTTTGTCGAATTTTATATAATAATCCTTAATGTGTATGTTTCTATTATTTATTAGAGAGAGTGAAACTGAACTTCACTTGCTGAAGTTGCAAGGGAAATTTTATAAATATTTATTGTGAACTGTCCCACTGATTGTCAAGAAAAACCTTAAAATATTTTATTTGTTCGTAAATACGAGAAATAGTTTATCATCCCCTGTGGTCACTTTGGTTTGTTTGTAAGTAAAATGAATTTGCTACAATTGGTTTGTGTTCCAGGCAACTCGGGGAGGCTGGCACACAATCGACATATCGATGGCCCTCAAAGAGATGCTTAATTCTCCATCGGCCAGCCCGGCCGCCATCTTTGGGGTTCGCTTCGAGGGACCACGCGGTAAGGACTCACTCAACCAATGCCTTAACCCACATAATCACCCCCCCTCCTCTCATCCTCGACACTTGCTGTTTGACAAATTGGCTGTTTGGTCACCCAATGATCAAGAATAGTTGTTTGTAGAGCTCATAACAAGAGAAGAAACTGTCAACGCGTTGCCGATAGTTATATTTATATCCATCGGATTAAAGTAAAACAGCCAGTAAAAAGAAAGCCGTGCTTGTTCACGCCCTGGCAAGAGCCAACCTGATGATGTTGTATTTCAACAGTCTATGGAACCAAAATATTCTTTCTGAAATCAATAAATAGACAGTACTTCAACTACTATTTCCTCCTTTATCTCTGCTCTGGAGCCCCTAAATACCTGAAAAAAATACTAGACTCGTTTCAAAAACGGGCGGGTGGTTGGTAGATTCTCCTATCTTAACAAACGGATTGCAATCTTTGTAGCAAAAACGTCAGGTGGAAATGCTGTCCTTGTTCTACTGGTATTTCGATGGAAGATGCTCCGAGAAATTTGCGTCATTGATCCGTTTGGCACCGGTGCATAGTCGGGAAACTCGTCAATAACGTCGATAACGATATTGTGTTCAACAGCTCGACTGTGAAATGATTTGTCGGCCTTCGTGTTTCCTCCCTCCTACAACATGGGCTTCTTCAAGACCCAGGTTCACTCCTTCCTTCCCTCACACAGACCCTCCACACAGCATCCCTAATTATGACATAGGCCCTAGAAATTATTTTCCTCGGGGCCTAACCCTTAATATCTCAGAACTCGATTTCGCGGTAAGAGTAGATAACCTAACATAGCTCTCACCCTTCACTTGAAAAAAAAACGTATATTATAAAGATATTATAAAATAATATAATTTTTTTAAATAATTAGATAATTGTGTTACGAAACGACGTTTATGTTTTATAGCTTATATTTTCGAATGAAACTTCCCAGAATATAAACGAAGCATACAATATCTTGGAATAAATCCTGATTTCGATGACTTTCTCAAGAGCCTCGCTGAGAGTCCATGAATTCTCCAATACTCTTGAACATTTGAACATTCTGTATAGGCTAAATTAAGACGAGTAACGATTGTTATGATCCTTGAAATTCTCCGAATTTTCATGTATTAAATTTGCTTCTCAATTTCATGAAAACTAACATAAATAGATGTTTTGTGTTGTAAAATATATTTAGGGTCTGAAAAAAATGTATTGTAAAATCGTATATCAAAAGCGCATTTTTTTAATACTACACCTTATATATAATCACCTTTTTTCTGGTTTCGTTGAATATTGTTGTGTGGGAAATTTGCTCTAAAATTTATTCAGAGGTGTTCACTTAAAATTACACCTACATAGAATTAGTAATCTATTTTATGTTGTGTGAAAATAAATATTAATATCAGTAAAATTATTCAAACGGTATTTAAATGAAAATCAACGAAGGTTTTAACAAAAGCTTTTTTTTCAGGTAAAGCTATAACAGCCCAGCATTTTTTGAAAGACACGGGAGATAACATGCCATCGTCTTTCATAGTAGTCTATTCCGAAGATAGCTTGATCCGGGATGGATCCGTGCAAAACCCAAGCGGTAAACAAATGAGTCAACAACAAATGCAAATAATGTCAGAATTGCTAGAGAAAGCTACACACAATCAAAAAGGGTCGCTCATATACGACAAAAGCCAACAAAGAAAAGCAAATATTAAAAAGTTGAGAGGATTCGAGTCCGACCCGATACGACACGAGAAGAAATATTACAGAGAAAGTCACGCGACCGACAGGAAAAGGGACTTTTACTCCAATGACATCGGACTTCACAACGAACATCCAAAAGGTAACTCGAATGAGGTTCTATCTCCCGGCAACGGAGACATCATAGAGTTGTTAGACTATGACAGAGTTAGACAAGTCAACAAACTCAGAAGACACAACCACAAAACGATCAACAGTCTGAGCCTGCGGTACGATTCGGACACCAAGAAGGTCGTGCAAAGGAAACTGCGGAAATCTCGTCATTTCAACTCTAAAGCTGAGGAGCAACGCAGAAAGAGGAATGATTTATCTGCACGAAATTATAGCAAGCTTTCCCTTGCAAATACTCCCACCGCTGGAAGCAGAGCGAGGCGATCCGCTGACGAGGACGTCGACACGGAGCAGTCGTTCAGCGATGATGGAAGTGAACTAGACAACGAAAAGGAATTTGACAGCGAAGATGATATGGGAGACTTGTCTTATGATTTGACCGCCAGGAAGACTGCGAACACTCTCCCTTCTTCCGATTTAACGAAACAGAGCGACGTCAATAAACAACATTTTAAAGCCGGCTACTTTGTTTACGAGAATGATCCTGTTTATAAAAACGACGTCTCTCACAACTACATCGACGAAATGAATGAAAAATCCAATCCAATCAATGCGCATTCGACGGACTCGACCTGGGAGCGCGGAAATATCGAAGAAGCGGACGGATTAAAATCCAATATTGGAAAAAAAACTTTTTCAATTGAAAACGATGAAAGCGCCTGGGATGAAAAGTCGAGTGATAATATTCCGGCTTCAAGGGGCGCGGACAGACGGAGGCACAAACATCAAAAGGAGGCGCGCAGGCTCGACAAGCCCCGGGGCGGCCAGGGGGCGCGCGACGGGCGCGGGACACCGCTGCGGGGCGCGGACACCGGAGACGAGGTAACTTATTCGCTATTCGTTCAAGTGGCAGATGTCAATCTAACCACTTCTCCAATTAGTGGTTGTTGTTCTATGTAAAAACGTATTGTTTTTTTTTTAATACTAAAATAAAAATTTTCACCCAACCGTGCGATCATTAAGTAACATATGATTTAAAAACAAAAAACTCTCATAGTATTTAATCTTATTTGTGTAGTACGTGATTTTGTAAGTAGCTACCAATTTATTGATGGTCGTTAAATTGAGGATTCGGCAGGGATGTTCCGAATAAGAATAATCTTCTTACAAAAATTATACTTCATGCAACACATATTTTAGACTTATATTTCTTAAATTGGGTATTTTATTTATTATTCGCATTTAAAAAAAAAATGATAGTATTAAAGCAGCTATAGTTAAAAAATACATGTTGGGAAAACCAGTCCTAGGTAGGTGTTGGAAAAAATGTATAATTTTATCAACGAATTTCTATAAATTTTATCCGTTTGGCATTTGTAATACAGTACAATAAAAGGGGTAATTTGAGGCAGCCTTCTTTATGGAGTTCAAATACCTAGCGTAAAACGTGAAGGTAGTACGCCTTGATTGGCAAGCCATATCGAAATGAAATATTGGCTTATTTGACCAGCGCAAAGAGCTTTTGTCCCAGAGGCGTTAGTTCAAACCACTACACGGCTCCTTTCTACTCGTAGTTATGACTGCGGGATGTTATTGCAATTAGGTGGACCGTGATACCCCGCTCGCTTCACATGGTTTAGGTTCATAAATCATTATGATACTGCTAATTATACTGATACTGCATGAATCATTTGATCGGCCGCTGTAAATGTTAAACTAAAAGTAACGATCTCCAGTAGCGTGCATCGCTTTATGACCCAAGTAAAGCTACTAGTTGTTCAATCAAAATATCCAAAGGTATGGATTTTAAACTGAATATATGAAAATTGGCATTTTATTATTATCTTCTGCTGATTGTTTTGGCCAACTGAATAAACGAACGTTCAATTCCCTTACTTATTTGCAAAAGAACATGTATTATATAATGATTTAATTCGCCTTTTCCGCCGATTAATTAATTCGAGGGTCATCTAGGAATTAAGGTTACAAGGGCTCCTGAAGCCGGGGGATTTTATTTTACAAAGTTGGCGCACCTGGTGTGTAGGGATGATCCAAAACGGTCCGATAGAGAGGTCGTCGCATGTTCCCGCCACCTCCTGTCGGTGTGAGATGCACGCGGAATTTTTCTCTCTTTATTTTATCTCGTATTTAAGAAAATTCACGTTTCAAGTATACAAAGGTTCCGGCGGTTTTAGATTTCTTTGCAACTATTTATTTTTACATTACAATTATTTAAAGCTCTTATTTTGATTGATTTTGTGTATTTCGTGAATATTCGTGAATTATGATTTTCATCTACGAATTTTTGAAAAAATGTGAATAAATCATTTCAATAAATAAATGATGATTTATTTCAACAGATTTTCAACGAAAAAAATTAGTTTTACTAATGATTTTTTTAAATTTGAACTGCCATAATTAAAAAAAAAACCCAATATACTATTTCATCAACATGGCGATGTAAACGCAAATAAATCTAACACTGTATTATATAAGAAACTTTTATTTATTATTTAATTATATATTTATTTATATATATAATATATAATAGTTAATACCGCACAAGATCCCTAACTGCTCCCAACTGTCTAGAGTCAGTGAGACTATGGCATCCCCAATCGGGGTATGTTGTGAGGCTGAAGGTATTCGGGAGGGGAAGGAGGTGTGGAAGGGGAAGGTTGGGAAGTTTACCTGGTTATTCAGATCTGGTCACCAAACACGGCTAAAGCTATTTTAAGAAACGTTTCGATTCTGTATGGTGGTCTTTCACCAGGGCGATGCATAGAGTATTTACTACTATTTAAAAAAAATATTAATTGAATGTGTGTGAATAATATGTATATGCGGGTTTGAACCAGTGACCTCTGGATTTGTAGTCGAGCGTCTTAACACTCGATCACGAAGGCCGTCATCACAGAATATTCAATACAATTAATTGATAAAACGAAATACAAAAGAATAATATTAGAGTGCGAAAAAAAACATTCAAAGAACTGTCAATAGATTTTTATTTTCTAGAATGGAACCGCAAAATAGCACTTTGGATTATAGCTTTTAACATAGCGGACAATTTATAAAAAACATTAAAAGCATATACGAGTAGAAGTATAATCCACAGAATTTGCATGCAAATCTCTTCGCTACTGAACACTCAAAAGTAAATACGTTTGATTTCTCTCTTGTTTGAAAACTTCCCAGGCTTCATGCGCCATTAATTCTGGGCGATTTATTTTTGCTGCCACTGCAAACTATGCCTATCTATCTGATCCCTCAATGGCATCTTTAATGAAGTGGATTCTCAACTTCTGGAGTTACGGTAGATCTTTCGAATGATCCAGATGAGAAATATTTAGTCCGGGGACTTGTCCGTATCTCTTGGGGGAACTTAATATAAAGGCGGGGAATATGGAAACGTTTTGTTAATTGTATTTTGAGTTTGAAAGAGAAAATCAAATAAATAAAAAAAACTACACGTTTATTTCCATATGGTCTCCGTCGAGAAACTAACTCATTGAATTGATTTAGCTTTAATGAAACGATTTAATCAGCAAATTTAATATTGGAGCACGAGTTCGGGACCGGTTCCACGACACAGTGCAGTAAGTACCGATTGCCCCCCCTCCCCATAGTTTTTATTATTATTCGCGAACTTACTAAAATTCATCCTTAACTCATCATACTTAGTTCATCCTAGACATGAGAAACTGTAGACCTTCCATGCTGTCAGAAATCAGCACCGCATCATTAGCATACAAAAGGCAACATACTTTCAGATTGTTCATTTTCGCGCTCAAACCCACACCTTTCAATTTTTGCATAGAATTATCCACGTAGAGATTGAACAACCACGATGACATTACACAGCCTTGTTCAACACCTTTTATGATGTTAAACCACTTCGTAAAATCACCGTTCCCTCTAACGTACGCAACGCTCCCCTCGTACAAGGACGCGATTGCTTGTATAAGATTCGTGTTAACTCCATACATAGATAATTCCTTTCATAGTTTTTTCCTATCAACTCGGTCATATGCCTTTTGCAAATCGACAAAAGCATAGAAAGTTTTCGGTTTTTTGCCAGAAACTTCTCTGTGAGCATGCGCTATTAGAACATCTGATCCATGTACCCCCTTCCACTCATGAAAGCGCTTAGTTGATTCCGACGACTTATATATCCAGTGCACAACTGCCGATAACTTACAAATCGCAAATACACCTCACTGTTGAATTTGGCAGTCGCCTCTTCAATAAACTGAGAAAATAAACCTGCTAAAGAATACATGTATTTACAAAATATGAACGACTCGTTCAGTCAATTTATGCAATCAATATTAAAGCAATTACTTCATATTTCTGTGGGATACATATACTGAAAAACGTTACCCAAAAAAAGCACGTTAAATTAATACCAGGAAGGTTTTAAAGATTTTTTTGGCAGGAGGATAAAAAATTGGATAAGAATTTCTGCATTTCCAAGTTGGAAAATTTTCCTACCGCCCGCGCTACCGAAATGATTAACTTCTTTCTGTTAAAGCTAACATCTCGAGAATTCAAGTTAGCGGACTTCTTTGTAAAGGACCGCTTAAAAACAAAATTTAGTTTTTCTGAATGAAAATTGTCTAAATTAACTATTTTTCGTTTAATGAAATCTCGGTTCAGTTCAAGAATGTTCACAAAGTTTGGTTTTTATTTCCTTTTGAATGGGTCTCTACAATACCGGACGTAATACAAAAACTATTCTGAAATCATAATATCAAAGGGCACTTCTTCTCAACTTAAGCAGAAAGGAAAAACCCTTTCAGAAAAAAAAAATTGATTATACCATTCGTAACCAAAATAAATAACAAATATTCCTATATTATCTGTGTCTACAATATAGGACGATTTTTTTTAATTACAAAAAAATCCTTTCGTCCAAAAGCCTTCGCAAGCCGAACTGGAGTTTTCCCGCAAGAAACCGTTTTCCGTAGGCTAAGTCAGGCAGCTTCTAAAAATCTATATCTTTTGTTTAGACTGTCAAGTGTTTGTTCCCCCACCGCTAGGCGAAGGGGATAAAAGCGTATTTCACACGAACCTAGTTTTTTTATTAAATTTATTTCAGATTCAACAGAATGTTTCAAAAACTCTCGTAAACAAAATAATATTTATTTTATGTGTATAAAATATGTATAATAAGGTGACCTCCGTGGCCGAACGGTTAAGATCCTCGGTTACGAATCCATACCAAAAGTTGCGAGTTCAAATCCCAGTGTGCGCGAATAAATTAAAATTATTTATTACGTTTAATCATTTAAAACCCCTAGAGACGGAACAACTACAATAGCAGTCCAATGAAATTATGACTACCGGGAGGTGCACTGCAATGTTTTGTGTGGAGCGCTAGGTTTAATAACTTTTAAAACATTTCGTTACTACTCATGAAAATGCCAAAGTAAATTGTAGAAGCATGTGTATTATTTCAAATATAATAATCAATATATATAATGTTACCCGGTTCCTAGGGGTCAACTAATATTGAATACCACATACCATATTTACGATACGTTCCAGAGTGGTAGATACTATTAGTATCGCCCTGGTAAAGACTGCCATTCAGAATCAAAAGTTGCTCGAAATGGCTTCAGCCGTGTTTGGTTACCAGATCTGAATAGCCGGGTACTTCTCCACCTTTCTCTTCCCCATATTTCCCCCCTCCCCACTACCTTCAGCCTCAAAACATACTCCGATTGGAGACACTATGGCTAGGAGATACTGTCCCAATGGCTCTGGATATTTGGGAGCCCCTGGAATTGAACCCAAGCGCCATGTATTGCCTCCCGCGAAATGCTGTGGACAGGTCATGTTTGTGGGTAACACGACTGTCAATTTGTCATTTATTAAACCGATGTTTAACCCTTTACCACATACAATATAAAAAGCTGTGCACTTGGAGGTGAACCTTGATTTGAGAAGTTTTAGTTTACCGCACTTTCATTTGTAGAATTAAGCTAACTGCAAGTCTGCCTCTCGCTAAGCTGAGCCGCAAAGCGCTCGGGCTGTTAGCTGCTGTTATATATCTGATTGTTATTATAGTTATAGATCTGGCGGTGCAAGGCAAACTCCAAAGCGCCTGAATACTTGACACGTTTTTGCAGTTTGGCCAGATGTTTCAAAGTGTTCATTGTTTGTTATTGGACTTCCCAGGCGTGTTTATGGTACGCAGAGATTGTGTTGACTTGGTATTTACTTTCTTCCAAACCTACTTGCATTGCGCACATAACTAACACAAAATAGAGGAGATTGTGATATAGTATAATAAACTCGGTTTGAATCACACGAAGGTAATATAATTAAACTAAACTATTGAAAGTATATTCACGTGGCGCAAAGATGAGGCCTTACATAAAAACAAACCTACCTAAGGGGTACGAACGAGTGCAAAGTTACATTTCTATGCGTATATAATGTATCACACCCAGGGCCGGTCCTTGAAAGCGCAATTGAAGCAGTCTATTCCAGGCGGCGGATTACTAAGGCTGTTTACGCGCCCATCTCCTATATATAATATTAAATGAAAAATCTTCATTATACGTGAATGGAAATCGAACCCGTAACATCCAGACCTGACCCATCATGCTATAAACTCATTTATTTCCCATTAATAAAGGAAAAGTTTCCTCAAAATAACTTCTACCGATCGTGTATAATTAATTTCACTGCCGGTAATACGGGGGTTTATTATCTTAGTTTTTCCATTTACCTACGTGTACGTTACCTGCCTCACTAGACAATCTCTATTCTGAGATGGGTAGCAATAATAATTAGTATGTGAACTCAATTAAAATAAATTAACGAATCGTCGAGGCTGATATTTCCGGAATGTACCCAAATGGATAATTTACACAACACATCTAAATCTCAGGTGTAACAGCCACAACTGCGAAGTGCCAAGCATTATACCTTAGACAACAGATTATCATTTTCCTCCCCATTCGGAGTACGAATATGAATGAATTATTAACAATCACTCGGTAAGTGTACCGAGGAGCTATACACTGTACGCTGTACAACCCTGTATCTCCACATCCTACATGACGCGCCGTACAATGGGTGCCTTTGAAAGCTCTTATAATAGCGGGTTATCAGTTCACTGTCCCGTGGGTGGAGGGTGGTAGGTGAACAACATCATATGGCCTATTATGGCGGCGTCTGATTGCATCCGGAGCAGCCAGGGCCGCTGCAATTGCGCCCTGTGATGTGTTTAAGGGGCCGACCAGTCTGTTTGTATTACTTTGTTAAAAGACAGACAAGCGTTCTCGGCTCAGAATAACCTGACATTTCTCGAAAAACTTCCCCTAAAACAATAATCATCACCGACAACTGTCTACTTTTTGTTTCGTCGCGAATATTAAATTAATAAAATAAATAAATAGTCTATTTGAAAAAAAAAAAGTTCTTTAACTTCTAATTAGTGCACCCTTGATGTTTCCTTTATAAAAGTTTTTGCGAAGTTAATTTAACTACTAAATATATTCGTATTACCTTTGTGTGTAGTGATGGTCGGGTTTATTGTCTCGCCCCGACCAGTGCCGGGATACGGTAGTGTAGTGTCATCTCATTAACCGGCGATAAAGCTAAGACAGAGATTATTGGCATTCAACAGACAACGGAATCTCCCTGCCATCTTGTTGTGATTTTTCTGACTAATCGATACTTAAAAACCATGATCACACAATTTGTGGCACTTTTTGCCACATCAATCCTTCCTCTGACCTCGATCTCGCCTCTCTTTGTCTCTTCCACCCCTCTTTCATGATTTTGATTGGAGCCCATACTGAATACCGGCTATGATGTATTTTGCAGTGAACTTTCCAAAAATTCGCACATAAATGGTGTATTTAAAAATATCACAAAATAGTATTTTGAAAAGTTTTTGGGCCTATGAAGTTCCTAACACCACCCTGTTCATACGACATGCATTTACGAACATATTAACCCATACATACCTAGACTTTAGTAATGTCAGGCATTCATTACGAGATGACGTACGATGAATAGAAAACACGTACGATTTTAATCAAATTATAAATAATGATTTGAATCGTGCATAATTTGAAATGCATTGTTTTCAAAAATGGTTCTTTAAAATGATTAAGTGTTCTTGAAACATTGAAAATGAACATTTTATAACCAGCAAAAGCAATCTAAAATCTTTAAACATTAAATTTTACAATTTTATAGCGTTTTTAAAGATGTGTATAGGATGTACAACAAACAGAATACAAAGCATATATTTAGACAAGAAAGAGAAAATAACTGAAAAAAAAAGATACTCATAGTTTAATTTTTTTTATAAATAAACACGGTGGATAAATAATATTCAGTAATTAAGTAAGCAGCAACAAGGCTTGCTGTTAAAAGGCAGTTTCACTGACGCAAAATATGTCGAAATCCAAAGCGATTCGAGTAAACAGCAAGAGTGCCCTCCCCACCGGCATGGCCATTGGCAAGTTAGTCCTGCAGGCTGGGAGATTGAACAATGTATGCTGTCGATGGCGGCGATAACCATCAGGAATATAAAAGTTAATGTTCTCCATAATAGCCAAGTTTTCGAAACATCCACGAATCAATTTAAAGAAATGTGTAACGATGTACACATCCCTTCTGACCCGTAGATGGTTCGTTCCGAGCATACCAAAGAGAAAGTCAGTAGGTGGATCATTGGGTATAGCGCCACGTGGCGTGGACTTTAGAATAGTTCGGCAGCCAAAGGTTAAGAAAGATGGAACGATTTTTGTTTATTGGTGATCTTTTACATGCATAGTATGTTTTGCAGGACATAGTCGATGAGGATGAGCCAATCACCAACGACTTCTGTCAGCTGTCCACGCTCAGGGTGAACTTCACCGACATCGGCTGGGCCCGGCACGTGATGGCGCCGGCCAGCGTGGAAATAGGCTTCTGCTTGGGCTCCTGCCCCGAGCCCCTCGCGGAGGTAATGTCTCACTTTCCTTTCTGTCTACTTCACTGACACAGACCCGTTAAAAATCACGGGATATTATAACTGTAGGATTTGCGAAGGTGAATGTTTGCACCCCTTTTTTTAGAAGACAACTATGCTGACCATTACCATATATTGTGAGAACGGCGGCATAATTTCTATTTTACAGGATCAAAATCAAAAAGTAGTAGGACTGAATTTCTGTAGCGCGAAACAAAGCGATGGAGGGGAGTCGGGAGAAGCATTCAAAAAAATATTTCCGAGGATTTGGCCATGCGAAAGGTGTGCGCCAAGTTTGTGCCAAGAGTCCTGAGTGATGAACAAAAAGTGCGCTGCTGGTGAGGGAGTTTCTGACCAAGCACAGGGTTGACACGTCGCCTCACCCCCTTCCCCCCCTACAGTCCAGATCTGGCACCGCCGAATTTCTTCCTCTTTCCTCGGCTTAAGCGGGATCTCGATGGAAACCGATACAGCTCCGTAGAAGACGTCCAAGGGGCCGTGACGGTATCTCTGAAAGGGGTCCCGGAAAGCGAGTTCCAAAAAGCGTACGAGCAGTGGAAATCGCGTTATACGTGTTGTGTCGAAGCACAAGGGTGCTATTTCGAGGACTTCTAAGAATTTGTACCGATTAGTTCAATAATAAAAAAAAACATTCCTACTACTTCTTGATCCTAGCCTGTATATGTAGTGAAAATAAGAATTATGTATTTTTTTAAATTTTAGAATGTAACGTGCTCACATCACAACCGAAATAATATTTTTTTATACTATTGTTTACTCAACAACGTTGTAATTAATTATCTGTCAAGCATAACAACATTACCGTTATGCTTAATAGCAGATCACAAACGGATCAAAAGCTAAAACGGGCCGAGAATCGTGTTTAACGGAGACCGATGAAATGTGAAAAAATCAAAATGGTACTGATTGTAGATTTGGTGTACAAGCACATCAAATATTGTGTAGTTTGAAACGTCTTTACGTCAATTATTGGTGTCACGAGTTAAAAAAAACGCAGATATATTTTTTCATAAAAGTTCAGTCTATAAGTTGAAAATAATACTGATCTTTTCGCACCCTATACGTAAAAATCGGTTAAAATGATTGTCTCTGGGCTATAAGAGCGCATGGAAAGTGTGACTTTTTTTATTTTAACACCTAAATAAAAATAATGTTTGATTTAATCCAACAAAAACAACAATTTCCTATAGGTCGATGATATTGTTATAATAAGCGGCAATAACGAACTTGATGCTGAACCGAACAATCTAGAAATATTGGACTAAAGATGAACCATAAGAAAAGAAGACTAGCCAAATTGAAGAATAAGATTTGCATGAGCCGCCTTCAGCTAACTTAGCCATATCCAAAAAACAGGAAGATACTCAAACCCCTCTGGACGCGTGTACGATATGCTATCTACATACGGCCCAGCATGTTGGAACCAACTCGTGTTGGGTAAGGCGGGGGAAGCTGGTTGGATAGTCTGTAGGTGAAACCGCCAGTCGAATTATTATTATTCCGTGGGGAAGCATTTCAACTTGCATACCCCCACTCCGTACATGTTGGGTCCAACATGTTAGATCTAACATGTTGGGCCGTGTGTAGGGCCTAGTACTTCCAGTGTTAACGTTCGGAGCGTAAACATAGATTCTAGCCAAAAACGTTGTGACGAAATGGTCACCACACAAAGAGGTGTGGAAAGAGCCATGTTAGAAATCTCCCTGCGAGATATAAAGATGAACGAGTGGACAAGGAGCATGTCTAAGGTGGTTGACCAAACCATTTCAATCTCCAACCACAAGTAAAACTAATGGCATGTGCCAGTAATACCAGATGACTGTTGGACCAGTGAAAGAGGAGCACAGGTGTATATGAGATGGGTTAACGAATGGCAGGCTTCGGGTGGATGAGAGCCCCAAGGTCGGTAGACCTGGGAATAGCTCCGGGGGCTGTGTTCAAAGCTGGACGCCAGAGGGCTCTTTGAGAATATAGTAACAGTTCTACAAAATAAACTTTTAAACAATAAACAAGTAGTTACTTACCCCGTAACTAAATATATATATATAATATCTGTATTATGTGGATCAAATATGAACCAAAGGTTTTGAAGAATGTTAAATAGGTGTTGTTTTAAACTTATTGTCCTTTTTATTTGTTTTCTTCCTTACAACCAATGCCTTTGTAAGTACATATCTTTAAAATATAATTCAATTGAATACAAATTAATAGTGACAGTTGTTTCGGCGTTTAAGGCCATTATCAAACTGACATTAAAAGCCGAAACAGCTGTCACTAAAAGCTAAAACTAGCAGAACTAAATAATAATATTAAATTAAATTTAATTGAATCATATAAAAAATTATATTATGGAGTTCTCCAAATTGAACACAAAAACTATAAATACCTATGTAAGCACATTGTTGTACCCTTGTATTTCTCTATTTTTATGTTATTTTACAAAAAAACGCTCTAAAACTTATGGTTTTGTTTGTTCAGTTGTTTATTTGTTTTAAAACAATAATGAACACAGACGAGTTAATCTGCAAAACAGATTATAGTGTGTTTTCTGACAATCGAAAGTGAAATATTGTTTTTATTTCTTATGTATAAAAATCCAAATCAAGATTTTTTCAATATATTTTTTTCAAATTTGCGAGCTTTTCAGAAAATTTTCATGTTTTGTGTTTTCAGTGTATCACGGTACATACGAATACTAACGTATTTTCCGAGACATTTTATAGAAATAAGAAAGATGTTTCTCCGCCGTATTCGGTCGTAAAACAAGATCATGTCGATAATACGCTTCCTCTTATCGAGAAGAAAATAAAACAAGGAGTAGGCACCATGAAGGACGATAAAACCCTTTGTTTATTACCAGTCAGCCGTAACCCGCCGCCCCCAGCTCGCCGCCCACAGCAGTCGCATCTCCACCAGCCCGCCCGAGTGTCTTGTGTTGTGTTGGTGTAGACACTGAACGCTGAGCACTGAGAACCTTAATAGACCTGTCTGCTATTCTACAACCACTTAAGATAATTACTAAATGATAAGGCAGTAATCGAATGCTCCGTGTTTCATTTTAAATGAAACAAAAATTTTTTTTTCCCGTTTTTCTTAATTAATTAGATAATTTCCCGCAACGTGTTTACAATTAAAAAAATACATATTTTTAACAAAGTATTTTCATATGGTTTCAGGAGGTTTACGTAGGTAATATTTTCTCGGGACATTACTATTTTCAGAACACTGTTAAACGTATAGTAACTCTATAAAGTCCTATTGCCCTAATCTGGAAACTAATGAAAGGCAGCCCGCTCACCGCTCTCCGTTCAGCGGGTAGAAAAGATTATCTCGTCACGAATGCACCTCTAACCACAGTTGACACAGTAAGGACAAATATCTCCCGGCACTGTTTGAGAATTCTACAATACGATAATTATCGGGAAACCAATGAGTGACCTTTAAAACTACGTCAATCCCACCTGGCGTCAGGTAGGCAGGTATCACTTACTCCGTCCACACGTGTTTGTTGTTAGCAAACCGACAGGTTTGGTAGGTATATTCATTTTTCAGTCACCTTTTCAATAAATTTAATATGTCAATTTTTTACAGGTCCTGTACAATCTACTATGAATAATGCCTTACAAGTTTCTTTTAACCAGCAATAAAGCTGCACCAAGAAATTATTTTGCCAGGACTCTTGTCGCTAGGGGCAATTTAGAAAAAATCTAAATATTATGTATACCGCCAAAGTTTTCAGGTACAACGAGCTTTTCTGTAATATGTTTCGAAAGAGTGTTTTTCATGATTGTCTAATCACGTATCTCTCTGTTTTCTGCTTCCCTTCGCAGGACATGGGAGAGAAATGTGTAAGCCTTTTTAATTGTTTTCTACTTTTCAGATAAGATACTGTATCTCTAAAATCTGTGTATTCTCGGATGTCAATTTCATCTTCCTCTAAAACAATATGTCATACCTTAAATACATATGTCTTATGTATTTACATGCTATATATTAGCAGCTTTTAGTGATTGGAATATACTTTAAGGATTACAATTAACAGCCCTCCTTACTAGCGGTGAAATTCACGGGAAAGTAGTCGTTATCACGTTATCAGTTTCCCTTTTTTCTACTCCTTGTAGATTAATCAATTCTTCATTTGACAAAGGTTACGAGTGAGATTCTATTAACTCGTCAATATCTTCGTTGTTGACAGTGAAATTAAATTCATTCATTGCATGAACTATTTCAGTTGTTATAGTTCTAGGAGTGTAGTCCGCAAAACCATTCATCATCTATGGACATATTTACTTTCGGCAACCTTTCATTGTTGAGTCTTTCGTTTCAGCCCCAGAGTTCCCACACATATTTGTAGCATTCCATATTTTGTAATTATAATACACGTCTCTTGGTGGAGGCCCTACATGGAAGTGCGCGCGTTTTTGCGATTCCAATCGATAAAAATCTGAATTTTTAATTTTATATGTAAGAAATAGTTAATTGTACGAAAGTTAAGGACCGTCTGTATATAATTTAAGCTGTAAATCGTCGAAGTGTTTTAAATACAACTCAACCACCCTAACATTAATTTATTTTTCAATCGATTTATATATTCTAATTAATATTTGTTCGATACATTTTAATGAACATCTTAATATTTACCCAATTTAGTCGGCTAAGACTAAATTTAGTGAATATTAATCACAACGTAGAAATCGTGGCAGAGGATATTTCAAATATATGTGCCAGAGTTGTATTTCAGGTTTTCAGTATAAATCCTTTGGCTTAAATCTTTGATTAAATAACATATTAACTGATAAGGAGGGCCGTTAAGATAGTGTTTATGAGTAGGTAATAGTTTTAAACAGAAACTACGTGCTCTTTATAATGGTGAGATGAAAATCTCAAAAGTGATTGGTTTTGAAATGAATTTACTTTGCAGGTTCCAGAAGACAAGTCTACGAACTTCGCCAAGCTGCTGTCGCTGTCCCGGGCCATTTCAGGGGCCCCGGGCCCCTCCCGGCTCGGCCCCTCCCGGCCCGGTCCCTGCTGCGCCCCCGACAGGGTGGTCGCTGTGCCCCTCCTGCTCGCCTACAGCCCCGAGGACATCAGAATAAAGAGCAACTGGCTGGTGTCGGTGCAGAGCTGCAAATGCCGATAAAACAGTCTCCAATCGATCCCAATTGGTTTCTGCGGTGGCCGCTAGGAGGCGTTGGAAATTTTGTAAATTTCACTCGTACAAAAATGAAATATTACTATTTAATTGTCTAGAACGTGATCCCACGCAGAAATTGTTATTTTATTCGTGTCAATACTTCTTACCGTTGGTTACGAAATATATCATTACTTTAGAAGCCAAGAGATAAGGGGGTAACGGATAAATATTTTATCGGAGTCTTTACCCAACGATTCATGTATAACTAATATTATTATAAGAACAAAAAAATATTTAAAGATAATATTACCATATAATGAAAATATTGTGTACATAGTCATGTGTGTTGTTCTTTGTGCTAAAGTTTTAAAATAATATGTTATTTGCAATGCTGAAGGAAAATATTACAAAACGAGTTTTAATAAGGTACCTACTTATCTGTATTTCAGATAAAATCTTAATCACTTTTAGTCGGAAACATTCGAAACGTTTTTAAAACTGTTGTTGTGTCTCCGTTTTATCTACTCAGTGTAAAACCTACAAACACAACAAAACAATTACCATTAGCAAATCTTTATCTAATATATACTCTCGGCTATTACAACTCCTGTGTTCGCTCTAACCTCAGATTTCATCAAAAACACGATGACGAAAATTGAATCTAGCCAAAAAACTCCCTGTGTAAATGAGGCTTGCGGGTACAACCTTTTAAATATATTATAATATATGAACTAACATTTTGTAACTATAAAAAATATAAAATCTATATCAAGTAAATATAACCCAGAGCAGACTTCCCCAATTTACTTTATGCAGGTATTAATACTCGTAAGTATTGATATGTTTATTTTTTGATTGGGCCCTACCCAATCAACGATAATATTTCGCATAAGAAACCCATAAGTATTGTATAAATATGCCAATATGTACTGTAAAATAATTTTTCAAAAACTATATCATAATATAAGCTATGGACTATCTAGTACAGTGATGCACAACCCGCAGTCCACAGGCCTATTTGATTTTTTTTCATAGATTTTTTGTTAAATAATACCCCATGTCCTACACTTCTATACAAAATTTGAAGAGACCCAGTTTTCAACCCGTAACATCGAAAAATCCAAAAAATGGGAAAACTAGAATGTCTATGCGACCGCGAACGTTTGAAAAATAAATACGGTGACCCTTCCACCAAAAAGGTTGTGTATCACTGATCTAGCAATTGGTTATTTCCAATTTACAGTCCTTTATAATTATTCTGCAGAATGAATGAATCTCAATAGCATTAAGACACCTTTACATCGTATTATGTATTTTCTATCCTAATAATTCATTTATAATATTACGTAAAGGTACCTAAAAATTAACAAAACACTGCAATATCAGATAAATGCTAAGACATAACCCAACTTTAAAAAATATATTTAACAAAAAATAACATCTTTACACATTTCATGGTGGTTACTCTAGAACCGTGGAACATGCCATAAAAGGGTTCAACTGTTATTGTCCAATAGAAGACGGACAGGAGAAAACTTAAAGAACCTACAAAATATTTGCAAATTGCTCCAAAATCAACTAAAGCGCTATGAATTTTTAACCAAACAAAATCAAAAAGAAGATAGAAGGTATTGAAATGATTGTTTAAAATTCTTTACCTGTGGTTTAGTTTGTAGCCCTTCTGCATTTTACAGTCGATAGCAACAAGTTGAAAATGAAAAAAAAAGAATTGTAGGTACCTACCAAGATACTGAAATAAATGTTTTAATTGGTTTACATGTTTTAAGAAAATATTTTTTTTATCTACGATTTTTTAATTTTAACATAATTTAATTTAATGCTGTAATGTTGCAATGTCGAAGATAATAAATAATATTAAGTACCTAATGAAATTACTACATTGCTTTTTTCATTGTAACAGAAAAAAAATCCTCTAATTTGGATATTGGATCACACTCCTTGTCCCGTGTCGTATCCCGCCTGTATTACACTCTTACGAAAACGTGAATGTTTTTTATTTAGATTAGAAAAGAAAGCAAAACCTCCAACACTTAGGAAAATAAAAGTAAAACATACATTCTATAGAAATAATTTTACTAGACAATAAATGAATTAAATTGAATGATAAAATAATTGCACTTAATCATATAAACTCAATAACAATATTTAAGGAATTTTAAAATGCATTATTGCATATAGTGTTTTTGATTATTTTTTTCTGATAGAGAGCCTGAAATAATTTTGCTTATATTTCAAGTCAGTTTTTTGTCAATACGAGAAATGTTGATTTTCGACTTAATTTCTGTGGCATTTATTTATTTATAAATTAACGGACTAAAGTCCAATTATAAAAATACATATAAAACACGAAATATAAAAAAGAGTAACAGAGAAGGAATAGCATATAAATTGAAATAAATGAAGCGATGACAAAAATAAGGCAAAATAAACATAAGAGAGAATATTCAAGCCATGGTCTAGTCAAAGTTTTGGTAGAGTCGTAAAGCATGACGAAAATCATTTAGACTGCTACCAAAAATTTCAAGACCATGGCTTGAGTTAACAAGCCTTGACATTCTGGACATTGGAGAATTATACCCGTAATTAGTATTGTGATGATTGAGGAACAGCAATTCATTGTTTCTGAGTCTACGGCAAGGAATAATGAACTGGATAAGTCGCAACAGAGAAGGTGAGTCAATAAAACAATTAATAATTTTGTAAATTTAGGTGAAGAGGTATTTGTTACAATTCTTCAATAGTTCAGGAGAGGTAAACTTAATTTATCACCAATAAAACTTTGCGTAATTTGTATGTATAAATTATAAATGCACAAAATTGAATGCCCGAGCTGTATCTCTTTACCCGACCTTCCTTAGACCTTTTAGAGTAGAACTGCATACTAATACGAACTGCAACTCATTTTCGTATATTTTGTGACATATACTTCTTCACTTAAATGCTACAGATTTGATAATATCGGATCTTTATGCCAAGTTCACACGAGGACAGGACAATACTGTCCCAGTGTTAACAGAAGTTTGGAGGACAGGACAATGGACCGAGACAATGGCCTAGAGAAAGACGGGCAGGCTATCTCCGCAGGATAATGTCTTACCCTCACCACCGCGCGCAGCCCATTGTCCGTGTATGAACGCGCACGGACACGGACAGAACAGTAGGACTAGCGTTGGGAAAAGCTTCACCGATATGTGAATGCTTCACGAATTGCTAGTTCTTCAAAATGAACCCTTCACGGTGAACAGTTCAATCGCAGAATTCCTCGTCTGGGGGGGGTTGCTAGCGATAAATGTACCAAATAATAGTCACGTTTTTTTCTTAATAGTTTTATTCGGGACAGCTCTCATTACACACATAGAAGAAAGAAAGAAGTAGTTTTTCTACACGGTATAATTTTTACTATATAATAAAGGAGGAGTGTGTTATGTGGTAGGGAGAGCTGTCCCGAATAAAACTATTTAGAAAAAAACGTGACTATTATTTGGTACATTTATCGCTAGCAACCCCCCCCGACGAGGAATTCTGCGATTGATCTGTTACTTCGATTGAATTGTTCACCGTGAAGGGTTCATTTTGAAGAACTAGCACCTCGTGAAGCATTCACAAATCTGTGAAGCTTTTCCCATCGCCAGTTCCTGCGAAGCGGTCACAACGCTATGTAGGACCATAGCCAGTACAGCCACCGTCACGCACGTATGTAGCGCTCCCGAACTTGCCCGTGACGCGAGTCGGGAGTTTATTAGTCTATTAGTCGTGTATCCATTATCGCAGCGTTCCGCCTTTGAACTTAGCTCGAATAGTCGTATTGTCCCACTGTCCGGTCCTGCGCGGTCGAGACTGGTCACGGAGATGGGACAGGACACTATTGTCCGAGTGTTTAATTTTGGAATACTTACGAAATAAGATCACAAAATAATGTAGATATTATTCTCGAATTTAAACATTAAGCTGTTGTCCAATTAGAATTTCGAAGAGCGTCTATCTGCAAGCAGATATTTTCATTTATCACGAAAATAATATTTTTAGTTCCCGCATTTCTTTTTGAATACCAAAAGACGTAAAAACTGAACTATTAGCACCATCTTTGAATTTTGAAATGAACTAATTTATTCCGTATCTATTCGGCTCGACTCGGCTATTCTCGGAATTCCAAAGAAGCAAGTCGTCGCCGATCTGTCATGGGCGGTTATATTTCCTCGTTCTCTAGCCCAGTCAGCTGTACAATCAACATGGCAGTCAAGAAAGAAGTCGAGGATATGATCAAAAGCGACAAAGTCGTTATATTTTCAAAGAGCTACTGCCCCTACTGCAAAATGGCAAAAGATGTAAGTTCTAAATTAATAATCACATTACCTCTCGAATCTTCCTATTTGCCCTGTAAGCGCCTTTCTGTTCGTTTTGACATCTTACCTACAAACACACCGGTTTCCATTTCCAATAAGAATCTAAGTGCCGGCATTTTACAACCACATATTTACTGGAACATCTATTATCTGATTCATCAGCATATTCTCTTGTCGAATAACATTTAATATTATGCTTAAGTTGAACCGTTTTCATTTTGTCCGTTCCATCGCCTTTTTACCCCTTTTACATAAAAAATGATGAACAAATCGGAAATGTCCGGAAACACTAGTCTTATTATAATATATAACACTAGCTTTATTTGAAATTGGGAAACCAAAGAAAAAATATTATTCCGAATAAAATACTACAGCATTCAACAATAAACAAAATTTTTGTATGTTAAGTTACATATTTCCTTTTCAATTTTATGAATTATAATCCCAACTAATAACGTAGTATGACTGATAAACGAAAATATTATTTTATAATTGACACAAATTTACATATCCAATATAATTTTATTGATTATGACGACGCACGACCGCTGTCAATCGTTAACCTATAACCCGTTATAACATTAGTGTATTTTTATTTGCCTTACCCACTTCCGATATAGTTTGTCATAATATTTTCTGTTGTTTGAATTATTATAATAATTATCCCAACGAGTTCTGTCAATTTATTAATATTTACCAAAACTATTTTATGGTTAGTTACTTTTTTAAACTTGATATTGCATCGACAGTTCCTTCATATTATATTGATGCTATCTTGTGATTCCGAGAAATGATGCCAAATAAAATAGCGAAGTTTTTTTCTCTTTATTCGCACACAATCAAATAATAATTTTACAGGTTTTAATATACTGCTCGATTTTTCTTCCATAGGTGTTCATAAAGCTAAAACAGAAAGTGACAGTTTTTGAGTTGGACCAGAGAGACGACGGGGCATCCATCCAGGATGTTCTTGGAAGCATAACTGGAGCTAAATCGGTAAACATGTCTTTCACTTATTCTTTCAGTATCGACGTCATTCCGCAGTTTGTGATGGTTTGAAACTTTGGTGTTGATAAGGTTTGTCTTTGTCAGTATCATGTTCTTGTACAGCGCTAATGTGCATGTTCTAGTACACAATGCAATGATCGTTACACGGTACCTCCCGTTTAGGAGATTTTGTACTTTTCCTTAATCTTTTCTGTGCAGTTAGGGCAGCCAATTTTGTTTATATTTAATCCATCAAGGTCAGTTGGGGTGAATGTGCATAATGGACTATTACGTCTGTTCAAGCCCCTTTACGTAATCTTAAAAATAATTGTGAAAAGTTCAGTCTAGTGAGTTCCTTGTTATGAAGTTATTGCCTTGCAGTCAACAAGCTTAGCGTTACAGACATGACTGGTCTGTAACGATGTCTTAAAATTTTAAATATCTGCAGCAATTAACCCAATTGCCCTTTAAACGGTGGTTGGGTCTTATTGAATGAATTTTTTGCAAGGGGCTTTTCACATATTTTTTTATTAAATCAATGTTATTTTTCTCCCACCTTGCTGGGGAATATCCCTGTGTTTTATTTTGCTCAGGATACTTACAGTTAGTTATATTATAAAAATAGTATCAAAAGTTGAAATTAGTATGTTGCATTGAACTACACGCTTAACTGTACTACGGAAGATTTAAATGGCGAAAAAAGACTTGTTTGTTTTTAAAACTGCCACTTACATACTATAACATCTATGTAAAGAGCTCTTCACATAAATTGTATTTCCAACGGCGCTGTAAATAATGTTTTGTTATTTTGAGGTTTAAGTATTACCAAAGTAAAAATAACTTGCGGGTCCTGAGATTAGGTTCACTATTTCTAGAGGTATTAGAGTAACAATGTGGTAGTTTATATATTGTTTTTAGATTTTCTAATCTCTGCTAACCGCTTGAGTAGGTATCGCCCATATATGGTCATTATTTTTAAGTAATCTTTTTTTTTTTTTTATCAAGTGTGTGACTTTTTATCTTTTTTAAGCCAAAATAATAACACAATTCCTCACTATATCATCCCATGCTGATAAACATTTTAATGCAAGTGTTAGATAATAAAAGATATCATCAGTACATACCAATAATAACCTACATCGTATAAAGTTATTTCAGGGAATTGAGGGGCCGGATTTAGGATCAGGGGCCTATCTCTCCCTTTTTGCACAATATAGGGTAATGTTTGTCTTCTTGATCTTAGGAGCCCGAAAGGAGCATTCGTTTTGTGCTGGAAAGAGTAAAAACCCGATATAAGTGAAAGCGCATGGCCCAAGATAATTTTCCTACTTTTCTTAAGGCACAAACAGCTTTAGTCTACGGACGGCGCGCCTCTGTCCAGAGAATATCATTTGATGCGTAGGTGATGGTTGAGGTTGAATCAAGTACAGGTGGTCCGAGGCTTTCGTCCTTTTCAACTTTGGCACGCATTTTAAGAATCAATTACCGCCCGTACTTGAGTTGGGTCATGTCAAGAGTCGGCGTACTGGGAGAAGCTATACGAATGTGGATGAAGCAAGGAGTTCATCGAATTCCATCCTCTACTCTTCCTCTGAAATAGTTCGGCTACTCCGGGCATTATTGTTTGCAGGCACAATTTGTTTGTAGCTTTTTATTACTTGTGACAATAATTTCTATTGGTTTGCTTGTTTGTTTGTTGCAGGTCCCACGGGTTTTTGTAGACGGAACCTTCATTGGCGGAGGAACCGATGTGGAGAAGATGATGAATAACGGATCTCTGCAGCCTTTGTTAGCCGGATAAACTAACAAATAAATAATAGCACTGCCCTTTGAATTACACTCCATTAGAAGTGACGGTTTAAAACAATGATCCCCTCTTTCCCTAGAATAATAAATTATGATGTTCCCACATAATTTTTAATATCCATAATATATTTTTTTACATAAACTGTTACTAAACTTATTTCTTTCATAATCTTATTTACGTCTGTACTTTTACTTTGTTAAAATAAATGTTTCAGTTGAAATACAAATAAAGTTAGTGCATATTTTCTTACACCACATATTTCTTAAATGTTTTTGAAAAATAATGTTTTATTCAATATATTTCAGCTACCTATATCAAAAATATATTTCCATTAGATGAAGTATAGTATTTTGTATGTTTGGATGGAAGATAGCAAGGTTGATAAGATAAACTCGTGTCATAAAATTGACATAAAATCCATCATGCCTTCATTGTAAATTGCTGGTAAGGTTAATTCCAATATAGGTTAGGTATTTGTTTATTTTGTCCAAAAATGATCTATAGTTCTACTTTTTACCGCTGACGTCTCTCGTACGTACCACTAATATCAGTAATATGTTATTCAAGTCTACGAAAAATAGTTCAAGCTATGATCAATAGATGTCAGTGTCAATTCTTATACGGTCGAAGCAATCATTCAGTGGAAACCTTTTTTTTTAAGAGATGGCGGTAATCTGATTTATTTTGAAATTATTGTGATGAAAATACGCATAATATTTCTTTGTGAGTATCGGTCTCAAAAAATTCTGATATCTTATCGGGTGTCAGTTAAACTCATTCGAATATTCAATTCTGGATGATTCCAAAAGTTACCAGTTTAAAAAAACTGGTAACACTTTTATTAAAAAAATATTCTCGCGATTGGCGATAAGTATTTTCTTTTTTCCACCTTTTTGCCGTATAATTGGAGATTTCGTCATTCAAGAGAATTCAAAACACCCGTTACGAAATAACAGCCAAAGCTGGAGCAAAAAACACTCCGGGCAGATTCCGGATCACAAGAGCTGGAAGTATTCAAGCTAAAAAAGTGATGCCATTTCTGGGTAAATAAATTTGTTTCGATGGGAAGAAAAAAATACACCAAAACGTTTATTTTTTCAAATTTAGGGAATTTGTGGGTCTCGTAAATCAATGTTTTCCAGAAATCAAAAATATATTTATTTGCACCAAATAACAAAAATGATTACACTTAGCACGACAAAGAGGGATCGTAATACTAATGACAATACTGACATCTGGAATGCTGGACTCCTGCAAGTTACAAATTTTGTCGTACCTTACCGACTGTAATTTCGTTATAACTCACTTGTGCTTTACAAATTGATGTTTTTGTCAATTAAAGAAGATTAATTAATTTGTTTGGTCTACTCAACAAAAGATATCGTTACATTTATTATCAATCTCTTATATTTGAGTCTCATAGGATCAAGAGCACATAAATTAAAGAAGATTAATTAATTAGTTTTGACTACTCAATAGATGTACCTGTAAATATAAAGATTATTTTTTTCCTCACATTCCAATTTCAGTGACCAGGAGCACATACATCAAAGAATAATAGCTTAGCTTCTCAACAATAAATATCGTTTACATGTAAAATAAATTACAAAGACTAAATAAAATAAACTTATATTTGAATCTCAGGGACTAGGAGCACATAAATCAAAGAAGCTTAAACAATTAGTTTGGTCTACTCAACAATAGATGTCGTTACATGTAAATATAAAGACCATAAAATAAATTTCTCACATTTGAATCACAGGGGCCAGGAGCACATAAATCAAAGAAGCATAATTAATTAGTTTGGTCTACTCAACAATAGATGTCGTTACATGTAAATATAAAGACAATAAAATAAATTTCTCGCATTCGAATCTCAGGGACCAGGAGCACATACACCAAAGAAGCTTAATGAATTAGTTTGGTCCACTCAACAATAGATGTCGTTACATGTAAATGTAAAGACCATAAAATTGATTTCTCACATTTGAATTTCAGGGGCTAGGAGCACACAAATCAAAGAAGCATAATGAACTAGTTTGGTCTACTCAACAATAGATGTCGTTACATGTAAATATAAATACTGTTAAATAAAAAAATTCCATTCGAATCTCAGGGACCAGGAGCACATAAATTATGAGATAATTTAAATTTTAATAAAGCTTAGAGATACCGCCTTTATATGTTAGGATATGAAGATAAAATCAGATTTATTCGTTTTAAAACTTTATTTAACATGCACTTTGAAGTTATATTAACATGCATAATAAAATATACACTTTAATTTTATGACGACCTGCATGGTCAAGTGGTAAGACGCTGGCCTACGAATCCAGAGGTCGCGGGTTCGAATCCGGCGTGCGCAAATAGCTTTTATTCAATTAATATGTGTCATAACAGATTTAATTGGTTTAAAATAATATATAGTATATTTGCGGCACGTTCCAGAGTGGTCCAAGTATATCGCCCTGGTGAAAGACCACCATTCAGAATTGAAACGTTGCTTGAAATGGCTTGAAATAGCCGTGTTTGGTGACCAGATCTAAATAGCCAAGTACTTCCCAACCTTCGCCTTCCTCATCTCCTTCCCTTCCCCGCTACCTTTAGCCTCACAACATACCCCAATTTGGGAAGCCATAATCTCACTGGCTCTAGACGGTTGTGAGCAATTGAGAGACTCTTTATTCACTGTTTAAAAAGAAAAGTTTTTTAAATAAAGGTCCTTTTCACAAGGAACCGGTTCCACAGTTGCAGTGCTTTTCGTTCTGCGAACATCGCTAGCATCTTCTTCGTGGAACTTTTTTGGAACCGATTCCAAAAATAACTGGATAATTGACGTGTTCCTCGTTACCGGTAACTAGAATCGCAGGTACACCCAATTTCCGATTTCAATCATCCCTAACTTGGATAATTAACCGTTACCTCGCCGGTCTCCGGTAACTAAAACCTCAGTGACACCTCGTTTCAGATATTAACCACGACTGGTAACAGGAATGAAACGTACTAAGAACAAATGGACCATGGTTGAATGATTCGAGATTGTTGATTAATTGCCAGGGACAGGGTGTAGTAGTGCTGCTTTCACAACTCTGTCGGCAAAAAGGACTGTCGGCAAAAAGGACATCTTTAACGCTTGATTCGCAAATCTACCACCAGAGTGCGGTAGCCATACTTTCACGCCTGGCGGTAAAATCGTTAACTTCATTACCGACCGACATGTGTAAGCCGCGAACATATTTTCAATCTTAGTTGATCCGTTTCAGTGTTATTATTGTTATAAATTTCTATTGTTTGTCAATCGCTTTAATTGCTCAATATAGACTTATATCGTACGGTTCAATGTGTTTTGTTGATTGCTTAGCTTCATTTGTCATGCTATCGACAAATGAAGCTAAGTTTGATGATTTATCAAGCCAGGGCTATCAGAAAAGTGCGATATCAAGAAGATGCTGGTCAAATCGAGACCAGGCTTCTTTGGGGGATAACTAGAGCTGCTGTCCGTTATCATGCCGAAACAAATGAACAACGAGAGGTCCGTCTGGAATGTTTCAGGATGTCAGCTGTTATCAGCCGGCAGGCTGAAATAATCAAACAAAAATATCCGCCTTGGAAGGTATGAGGAGACGAGCTGCTGCCAGTCACAGAAAACCTTTCATAACAGATCAGTGGCATCAAGAAGCCTTAAAATATTACCATATATTGAAATAGATGGACTGCTAATGCAATGCACAGATTACGATGCCTCGAAGTGCCTGACAGTTCACTAAGAAAAAAAAAAAAAAAAAAACACAACAATAACGGTCAGTTTATTTTTCGTTGATGTGTCGTATTTGTATGTCGTGTGTGTTTTAAATAAGACTTTACAATGCAATTAAGTTATACTTCCACCCAGGCCCGGCCCTGAGCCAAAAGGAGCAGAAGTAAAATTATTGGGGCCCCTATCAAAATGTACAGAGTATAAAACAAAAGGCGCGAACTCCCATTCCGCGCCGTGGTATCACAAAGTTACGGGTTCGATTGCCATCCATGATTGTATGGTTTTTTCATTCAACATAATACATAGGCACTGTGCTCGTATATTAACCTGTATATATTAAATAATATACCTAGTTCTTCAAGTAAATGGGATAGGGCGACAACTTGTAAATGGACTTTCTCCTTCTTCCCTATAAACTGTTGATAAAAATAAAATAATATTGCTAACAGTCAGTTACCTATGTGCCGCCTTATTAGTCATATGAATATTAAGAACTTCTGTACGTGCCGTAGCTTGGCGGTGGCGATATTAATAACTTCGGAGACACAGAAGCTATCAGCGAACACGTGAAACAATATGGCGACACTCATGGAAAAATCGCGTCAAATTTAAATCTCGCCTTCCTGAACCATAAACCATTCAAATAACGCTCATATCGAAAAACAGCGCCTAATTCATATCGGCCATCTTAGATTCATAGGCATACGTTAAAATCGAGAAAACGGCGTCAACTAATAATCCTATCCACCATTTTAAATCCTCAGGCAGATGCCAAAATAGGAAAATGGTTTTTTGACATGTTCGTAATTTAAATTCAATTTTTTTCATTTTTCTGAATCGATTTTGTATTTTGTTTTGCAATTTCGTCACGTCCCCATAAAAAGTTGATTTGAAAAAAGTTGGGTAAATTTTCCCAGTAAATATTTATCGCGTAGCCCTCGGCACAAACGCATCTCTGAACCTGAACGTCTATAATGAACCGTTGCCCTAGTGCCAGAGTGCCTGAGGCCCACGAAGGTCTAACGACCCTCACAACAATGACACACATTAAACAAAACGTATGTCCGCCTATTAATTTCGCAATGTATTTTATTTTAGTGGTGCAATAATTATTGTTCCAAACTGGCGGCATATCTTCTTACTACCTCGCCGTACGCCGCACGCCTTCGTGTCCACAAAGGGGCCTCAGCGTATCTTGATTACGCCCGAGTCAGTGCAGAGTAGTCAGTAGTCGGTACAGTCATACCCCCTACAGCTCGCAGCTTCCACTGGCTGGTCCAGATGTCTTAATAAACTCTCTGTAAATAACAATTCCAGCGTTCGCTTATCTTTCTCTTTACGAACGTGGAACAGGACCGAAGTAAGGAAACGATAAATATTCTGTACGTAGTTTTCCCTTTATTATTTCTTGGGTGAGAGTTTGCTTAATCAAAATATTGGTTGGGATGACCACTTACCCCAGATGCAAACATACTCTTACAAGAGTAGGACGGTCTATTCCGAAGTCAATCGAAATTTAATTTATTTTAAAAGAAAACAGGTTCAAAGATGTAATAACTTTCACATAAAAAAGGAAGCAATTTATTGGGATTTATTTACCGACTTTCTTCGATTATTTACAGATGAAACATTAAAAATCCATTCGTGTCTATTTCTAAAAAAATCGGAAACGCTGCTTTTTAAATTGATTGTTAATTGCTCACATCAGAGGAACGGATGAAATTGAGGTATTATTTTCTTCTTACACAAAATAATATATTTAATATAAAAAATGTAACTAAGTGTATATTTTGACGCGTGTTTTAGTATAAAAGTAAACGAGGTTGTAACTAGAGTGCAGGTACTTGTTAGGGTGTTATGAGTGTTGTTTTATATACAAATGGTAGTGCTTTAAAAACGTGTTTTTCTTCTTTCCTGGTCTATTTCGGCAATGTGACCGCGACCACGACGGCACCCACACAAAGGCCACCCCACATAGACACCCACCCTGCTAGAGGCTGGAGACGGGGCTAAGGGAGGTGGCAAATATTCTTAGACGCGACGATACACTGCCCTCCGGAATAATTATACAATATCACGTTATAAGTCACTAGTCCGATATAATTTATAATTCTCCCGACTAATAATATGTTATTTTTTCAGGTTTTAAGCCATGCCTTGTTACCCCACCTTCAGTCAGCCTTGGATTGTCCATTATCAGGGCAGAATCATTTACACCCCAAACACCATGTAATATGGGTAAGTGAATAGTGCTTACTTGAAATAGTCTTAGAGGTCTTAAATTTAAAAAATGTGTAGAATTATTTTTTCCGATAATATTTTTAATAATTTTATTTCCAGATATTTGTAACTCTGCTTTTATGTATCAGAATGGTGCGGTTTAATTGAAAATATCTTCTTTATATATTTATGAGTTGCATGATACATATTTATCTTTCAAGATCTTTTCATCTTCGTAAAGTATTTTTAGATCTTCATTTTGTAAAAATAAACAGAAAAGAATTCTTGTTTTGTATAGTTTTCAACAGTTCCTTTGAATATCACGCGAGAGAATTTATTTTTAAAGTCTTTTATAAAATTTTATAATCAGTCGATTTTTCGCCAATTTTCGAAATTTTATATGATTTTTTCTTTTTCGTTTTTTAGTATCAGATTATTTGATAGACTGGTTTATTTTAATTATTATTATATCCATCGTTAATGGCTGCATAACTTTTGACGCTGAACAGATTATTTCACCATTTTTTATAATAATTTTGTCTTGAAGATCTTGAAGTGTTTTGGTCTTTGAATGATTGTATTTTTTTATATTTACTTCTTGTAGAACGATGGTTACCTGTATAGTGAGTGTCATAATAATATTGTTTAATATTCATTTCTTAAAGGTCAAAGTCGTAGGTATGTTTATGTTGGTCTATCCACAATAAATCATTAAAACAACATCAAACAAACCCAAAACACAAAAATCGTCGCGTACCAAGTTGAAATAAAAATAGTCTTTATGGTTAGGAACCCGGATAACACGCGGGAAGTTGACAGCTAAGGGTAGACAGTAATAAGGCGTTAACGATAATTCGAAAAAACACCACCGCGGTTATCTTTGGCAATTGTCAACTGTTGAATATAACCGTTGGAAATAACGCCGGCGTTGACGCGACGATATTGAATTTAATAGTAATAATCCCATGTTTGGAGAGTTGAAGCAGTTGGATTGTTGGTGCCGTTGAAAATTTTATTTTATAGCGTATAAGCTATATCTTACTTGTCATCGTTAGATTCGTTTGACGCTAGGCGCTACTTATCGGCCGTTTTGGATAGGAAAATCCACACAAACGTTTAATAAAAAAGGTATACAATCAAAATATTATTTCAAATTACGCATAATATCGTTCACGAAGCATAAAGTCTTACACCTTTTTTGTTTATTTGGGGCTAAAGCTAAGAAGTAGGTACATACTCAGTGAGTGTTGAGACTGCGTTGCGTTGAATAATATTCGTATGTAGCTATTGATATCCAACTGTTGGCGCAAATTTTCGTCAATGGCGTTAGACGGTGACGGTATCTAGCTGTTATTTCTAACGACTAGTTATATTTTGATACAATACTGGTAGGCAGTAGACACTGACAGCTTCTAGGACTAGTACGGTAGTCTCTGAGGCTGAGGCGAAGCGGAGGGAACATTAGCGGCATTGTTTTCATTTTACCATCGTACTTCTTTGTCTTATTTCTTACTTCAGAGACATTATGTTTTTATCAGAGAAGTGAGGAAATTTCACCCGCGCACCGAGCACCTCCTTATCTACCATTATTACGTTACGTAGCTAAGATTAAATCTGTAGGTAAGAAATGGACAGTACAGGTAGTAGATAGTAAATACAGCAGATATATTTTTGGTGTAGACGATAGACTTAGGTACACATATTTACTTTAATTACAATAATTTATTTCAGAAAGTAAGCGGAGTAGTACAATACAACGCGTTCTCTTGTGATTGACAATAATACGAAAAATAGCAAAATAACCATATACTACATAAAATCTGAAAAAAATAAAAAATATTAATTAGTAATACATGCAAAATACATATATTGCGAAAGAAAAAAGTTAAGTTTTCAGGTGGTCTATTGAAATATTAAAAAAATAAGAAATTCAAAAAATCAAGGTCAAGGTAAAACTTCCATTTATAATAATAATAATAATAATAAAAGTTTTATTCCGGAAGGTATTTAGTAATAAATAGTTAGTTTCCTTTACTAAATCATGAAAAAAATCGGTATTTTTTGTATGTTTTATAGTAAAAACTCCCTCAAGTACAGTACACAATAATTGTATGCCATACCATTTGATTTAAAAGATAATTTGGTCAGCTATGTATTTCAACCATAAATCACCGCGTGCGTTCCTTTTAAGCAATGTAGATTTGACGTAATGTAGTAATTAATTAAGCATTATTTAATAATGACATAAATGATTTAATTACTTCTCTATGGTCCCCAAAGTGGCTTAAATCCACCGTGGGAGGGCAAGGGATTGAGGTGTCGAGATGTGGCCACCCACTAACCCTCTGCGCTGGAGACGGGAGGACGTTCGCCTGTCACCACTGGGCAGTGAGCAGTGGGCGGTGAGGTGTGAGGAGACCTCCGCCGCCCGCCCCGCTTTGCTTCAGTCTCCCGGTTAACTCCCCACCCCTGTCTCCCGTTCTTATTGCGTTCATTATGATGCACTCCTGATGTTGGAGCGTGATCGATGCTTGATTTGTTACCAAAATCGTACGCGACGAATGCGAACACCTCAAATAAAACAGGAGCGCACTCAAAAGTAAATATAGTGGATATAAATAAACAAAAATACTTAAACATCTAGTGCAATCAATAAGCCTTTTTATACAAATTTTCGGCGGTTTTCAGATATTTTAATAGCAGACTTGGCTTAGTCCTTAATCCGTCAGGCTTCTAAGTGTAGGATGTCTCGGCTTCATATTACCAAGAACTCGGTTCTTGTGAATTCGAACTCCGTAGCGTAAATTAATAGACATAGAAATCACATTCAATAAATGGTCTGATTACTTTTCTTCAGATAATAACTTTGGTTTCAGCTCCCAAATCTGAGCTGGTCACAATGTTTGTGGATTATGTCTGTGGAGGGCTTGTTGAGAAAGTTGCTTTCGCTGAAGGATGTACGAGCATCGTTCCGACCTCCTTTGGTCGTAATAAGACCCGATCGGGTCTTTGATTACATTCTACCAAGTTATTCTAACCCTAAAAGGGAACACTCGATTTTACGAAGATCGGCTAAGTTATATTATAACGAGTATTTTGATTGTCGCATTCAAAAGTAATTGGCAGATTTTAACGATTTAAGGAGTATTGGTGAATGTTTGAGTATGTGTAAACATACATGAATTACCTGAATAGAAAACATATCTGAAACAAAACCCACATAATAGTATTTTTGTTATGCCTACATGATATACGATGATATATTCAACACAACTGTTTCCCTTTTCCATTTATCATTGAATTCTCATTCGTATTTTTTATAAATATCCTGTTTCATTATTAATTTTGAACTTAACAAACATAAAATTGAAAAACCAAAACGTTGTGATAAGTAAAATATGTTCTTCGTAGCATAAAGTGTACATAATAATATGTTAATATCAGGGAGTAGGTTACCATTTAGTTGTTTTAATAGAAGAGCGAATAAAAATACGACTCTTTCACCTAGTTACTTACTACTGAACGAAATCCAAAAGTTTATATCTCTGCAAGAAAACAATTTGCGTGTACAAGTTATCATCAAATCCACGAACTGTTCTAGCGAGCACATCCCCAATCGGCCGCTACCATCTTCCGACTAAAGTACTTCCTTAGTGAATTGTCTCTTAGTCCCTATCTCGGCCGGGAGCAGTTTTGAGGGGGTGTCGGGCGACGCTGCATATCAAGATGAGCCGTTTTGTTTTCTCGAGCGGGTTGATTTTATCCTTATCTCACCCCATTGGCAGGCAGTAGTTGGCTGAGCAGATAATAATATAAGGCAGTACCGGGTAGGTTATGTGCGCCAGCCCGCGCCGGACAGGACCGGCCGAGAAGGAATGGGTCGTATCTAGGAAACGTGCCTGCCTACTGCTTACTGCCTATCTGTCAGAGGAAATTGCCTTCCTGAAGGATATATATTTCTGATGATAACGTAATGCAATCACGTGGAGGTACGCGCCCATACTGGTACTTCCGCCGCCCTTTGTCTTCATTAGACCTTATTCCGCCCATCTCCCGCCGACCGTTTTTGATCAGAAATTCCACTTTGAAATGTTACCTGTTATCTGTTTCTCACGAATTGTTCTCAGTTATACATACTACATGTTACTATTGTATGGTGGACGTGGATACCTACAAGGTACTTTGAAAAATTAAATGAAGTTGAAGATTATTCATAAAATTGGTAAATTTAAGATGCAAGTCGGCATCTACATTCCTTCATTCAAAGTATAAGAATAAATTAAATTAAAAAATATGAATTAAGGTCATTGCAGATAAACATAAAATATAAACATGCACAATGTTCGATTTTTATATTGAACAGTTAATATAGCCGCTCGACTTATGGTTTTGGTATGTTATGTTATTTACAAGGCGATTGTTTGGATTTAAATTCATGTTCCTTTCGAGCTTTTCACATTAGAATGAGTTAAGTAGCGCTCGGTATTTATGAGTTTATCTTCTAATACAAATACAAATATTAATTTCGATTGCGTCGGTAGATAAATAGTTTACTTTGTTCAGTTTCCTGAGAAAAAAAAACTCTAACCGGGTGTACGTCTATGGATGGCCATTATTATAAAAATGTATTTAGTAACAGATCATGTATGAATACTGGAATTAATTAAGGCTCTAAGTACCAACAAATTAAAAACGTTTTTTTTTTGTAGAATCGTATTTTATGTACCGATGCCAATAGCGTTAAATAGGATTTAAGTGTCTAAAGCAGTCCAAAAAAAATATGAAAAATTAATGAAATCTGGCAAAGTTCTAAGTCCGTTGGTGTATAATCCTTTAAAAGGCTCTAAGTACCACTGTAGTGCCCAGCGATATTCCATATAAAATGGCTGGCGACGGTGTATTGACACTCGCGAGATCGCTTAGAAAACGTCCTTAAAAAGATGAAGGAAGTGTGCAAAATGCGAAAAACAAGCTAAAAACAAGTGGCAAAGAGTATTCCACAATAAATAGTAAAGTGTTTCCTGGCAAAAAAACCGCCAAATTCTGAGGTATTTGCATTTTAACATTTTTCTATGAATGTTGTTAGTATTGTTAGTGATGCGCTAGTGATGTGCATGCCTATCGTAATATTCATATGCAATAAAAAAACCGTATCCCATGTTTTTGTGTTTAGGTAATTCTCTTATTCTCACTGTTTTACTTATGTACATTTTAAAATTACATACCTACTGATTCTATGAAAATAATAATTATACTAAATTATGTACGTAGTGTAAACAATTTGCCGTTATGTTTTAATACTCCTTTCTGAATATATTGGGTGTGGCGATGTTGATAACAATAATAACATTTATAAAAATATGCATTTAATATTATACCTCCAAACCCCTTAGAAGTATTTTTTTTATTATACTACGTTAATTAATTGAATATATATTTTTAAAAGCAGTATGCAATTATTACTATCGTTTGTCGCCATTTTTACTTCGTATATCATGAGAAAGCGAGAGGCAAAACAGGTAGTCACATAAATATTGCACCGCGTTGACACGTGTAACCATGTCCGGCTTACGCGCAAACTTCACATCATTCATCGGAACCACATTTAGACTCTATTAGAGGGTATTCCCTATTTTTTCGTTTATTGAAATATTTGCTGAAGTTTTATACTAGAAAAAACATTATGGCGATATGTTACATGCGTGGATGTAATAATAAGATAAGTAGGACAAATAGAAAGACACAACAATAATAATGACCCCTTTTACAAATGTTTATTTGCTTGATAGTGCGTTTGGAGATTTGTATTTTTTAATGATATAAATACATAATATCAACAAAGAAGCTTCCATCTTTATTTAAAAAAAAACTTATGATATTATAATAATTATATTAATACAGTCGTGTGATAAACTGACTTAATAAATCATTTGAATGGTGTTTATAATATTGTTTTGTAATGATAAAAATATTTTTATTAAAAATTGTCCAAACGATACAAAGTAGACTATTTAACAAACAATGGCCTCCCTAAATATATTTCTGTCTCTTTCTATGTTCTTAATCGAGCAAGGATATCTTTATGTTAGAAAAAAAAAAAAAAAAAAAAAAAAATTAAATAAAAATAAAATAAATAAATAAACAAAATAAAAAAAAAAAAAATTTAAGTAATTCTAAATTTTAGGTTATTATGATATGGTGATTGTGTCCTGCCAGAAGTGACCTGCCAGGTAAGTATGTTGCTGTATATTTATATAAACTAAGAATTAATATTAAGTAGAAATTAAGATTTGTACAGCGCCCTTGAGGTGATTTTTCACAAAAACGGCGCTATACAAATTATCCAAATATTATTATTATTAAAGAGACGCGCACTATTTATTACAAATTTACGATAAATCACTTTCTCCTTGTTTTTACGTCGTAAACCGTGAGCGAGAAAGAGACAAGATAAGTTCTCACATAATATAGCACCACCATTAGGTATGTAAGCATGTTTTCCATCTTCCGCGTCTCCGGTGACTCCGCCCACTACGTTTTGTTATGAGACATAACAGAACATAACTCAACGGTTTTTTAAGTTATATCTTATATTTTTGTTTATTGCAATACTGTGAAAAAGTGGTTTTATAAATAAAATAAAAACATTGTATCGACATGTGCTATGAATGGATGTATAAATACCCTAGCCCTTGTCCTAGCCACGCCTGAGTCAGGCAAAAATCATCAATACTGACTACAGAAGCGCTTCGAGGTTTGGCGTATTTTGATCGCATCTTGTAGATGTTATTAAAATATCGTTGGGTGACACTTCTTTTTTAACTCTGGAAACTGTTCCATGCGCTCACATTACTTAAATTTTACTATTTTTTTCCTTTGAACTACCTTTTATTCAATTAATTTAAAACACCACCAATATCTAAAAAAATAAAATATTATTTAGCTTAAAGGTACTTCTTTTAATGATAATCATTAAATAAGAAACACGATTCCCTATCTACATGAAGACCAAAATATGAAATTTTACAAAGATCTCACTAAATGACCAGTAATGTATCGCTATCCAAAAGTTCCCGACACTTTTATGGTATTTAATTTGTTTGTTAATTTTGCTTTCACTTTGTATCGCGAACAGAAAAGTGATTACTTTAAAACATTTTTTTCTCAATTTAATATTAATTAATAACATTTTTACTTTTAAACATTTTATTACTTTTAAAATATTTTTGTGGGTTTTATGAAGGGTTACGTGATATTTTGTAATATTTTTTTATTATTATCTACATTATTTAAAAAAATATTTTTAGTTAAATTCAAGAAGAAATGTTATTTTGTTTTGTTAACATGCACATCCTTATTCCCCATGTGATGGTGTGTGTACATGTATATACCAGCGTCCCTGAGATGGCACCGTGGTACTTACACCGTAACCGTCGTTGTCCGTTTTAAACTTTTATTTTATAGAAATGTAAAATAAATTTAATTCTTAAAATTATAGAAGGTGTCGAAATTGCTCCAAACTATAAAGTAACATTTTTAAAAGGTATGCTTCATATAATTTTACAATGCAAATCAGTATTTTGTTACGACAAGCAGTACTAGAATATGGTACTTAGAGCCTTAATTAATTATATGTTCAAAACCCAAAAATAACGCAACTTGAGATGGAAAAATGTTTGCTTATCATTATCACACTGAATGGACATTCTTTTGGACAAAGCTCGTAACTCATGGGTGACTAGTAAGACAAACCAAGAGAACTCAACACTCTCCTGAAATGCTAAATGATCTACAATCATAAGAAACGTTTGTTATGCGGAAACAAGTGGCAGAGAAACATTGTGGAAACGAATTATCCTGGGGAGTCTTTCATCTAGCAGTAGAGTACCAGTGGTTAAAGATAATGATTGAATGTCAAAACTTACTTAAATCTTACTTATCTCCCCAACAAATATGTATTTTGTGCAAATAATAACAACTGAGCTCGGCACAAAAATATTGTGAAAATTTAAGACATAATAAAAGAAATAACAAAACATGTTACACATTTATATTCTTTAGTTGCGCCTGTCTCGCCCAGGAAGTGAGCCGCAGTTTCATGTTTTGCGCCTTAACGACTTTTATCAATATAAATGATCGAGGGGGGGGGGGGCGCTCGTGAAAAAGTGGTAGTCATTCAAAGTGGACTCGAGCTTTTCTGTGACAACAATATCAAGGGAGAACACCCTGCCCGAGATAAGTCTTTGTTGGGAGTCAGGACGTAATCGACATCGCGTGGAATATATTGGTGATTCTGGTAAGTTATCACGCCTTTTCAAATATAATCGGCCTTTTGAGGGCTTAAGATATGTATTAAGGGCTGTGTCCGTATAGTGTTATATGTTAGATACTCTAAAGGTTATATTGGGTTTCTTCATTTGCGGTCGTTTCTTCGTGACTTGAACCGTTCTAAAACTTCGTTCGTCAAGAACTTTCAGGACCCTTGAATATTTGATGATACATTTAACGGCAATGGTTGGTAAGGGTTTTGGCACAAACGCTAAAAACATAATAAAAACGGTATTTATCTAAAAAATTTAACCATTTTAGCTCTTTTATTTGTAGCGCAAGCCAAGTTTATCCATTATTAAAAAAAACACACGCTAGTCACATTTAACAACTAAAAGTAGTGATCTCATTATCAATGTTGAAGCCTCAGGTTATTATTGATAGAGCTCGTTTGGCTCGGGGGTCGCTACTGGCCAATTTGTAAATATAACCACAAATAAGTTTAAAAAATATGCATTCGACTGCATGTAGAGATAAACTTATCAAGTAGTAACTTTTATGGAAGTAATTATGTAGAATCCATACAAATATATATAAATATTCTTAACATCAAAATAAAACCTGCTTTGACTACCAATGATTTCCAACAAAATATTTCCATGAAGTATTAGAAAACTCTTTAAAAATGCCTCCAAAGAGAGAACTGCCAAATACCTAATTATGTAAACCAGGAAGACTCAATACTCAGAAAAGTTTTTTTTTCAAAATTACCAATTTGTAATTTTTACGTAAATATTCTTCGATTTTACTATAAAAAAATATTTTGGGAAAAGTTTCAATCGCGTCTCCTTGTTTGCCCGAAAGAAAAACACTCGAGAAAAAAACACAATCTGTAAGTAACGGATTTAAGATTTACGGGGAGCTTTTGGGATGAAGTTGAACACCCTCACAAACGTGCCATTTTTACCTGGCTTACTATTATCCAAAAATCCACCCTCCCCTTTAGATTTATATAGGAAATAAGTTCACGTATATTGTCCTTGGACATTCTATGGAAGATTTGTTGGCGATATATTACGAGACATTCATTAATTTTACTGCTTCAAATTATCTCAAAGCCAAGAGAAGTTGATGTGCGAATGTAGACAATGTTTAAAATATTAAAAACATTAAACTAACTAAATAATCATCACACCGTTTCTCCGCAGGGGTATGCAGAGAGAACGGACCGCCATACAACGCTATCTTAGCACACACTCCTTGCTTCATTCACTTTCATACATCGTCTCATAAATACTCTTCCGTTATTCTGACTCTTCACATGACCCGATTCAAGTATTTGATTTACTTGATCGTGTCATGTCTTCTTCGGGCGTCCTCGACTTCTTCTTCCATTCATTTTCGCATCATATATTTTTTTTAACACTCCTTTCTTTGTTCATTCGCTCTACATGCCCAAATCATCTAAGCGTCCCTTTCCTGATCATATTCATAACACTCACATCAGCCTTGAATTCTTTACGGATATTCACATTTTAATACGGTCATACATGCTTTTACCGCACATACGTCTAAGGGATCTCATTTCCATTGCATTCAGGTTACTTTCATCCTTCCTCTGCCAATTCCATGTCTCACTGCCATACATCAGGGTTGGTATAATCACTCTATTGTAGACTCCTAGCTTCGCTTCTTTTGACAATTTCTTATTTGCGCCAACAGCGTTCAGTCCTCCATTCAGCCTTCTTTCAATATCCTTATCAGCCTTCCCGTCTCTCGTAAACATACTTTCTAAATACAAAACTCATACACTTGCTCCAAGTATTCATAATCCACAACTATATTGCACGCTGTTCTCGTACTCTTTCTTTCAAACACCATGAACTTGGACTTACTTACATTCATCATCAACTCATTCTGCATACATACTTGGTTCCTCCTAGACACTAGAAACTGTAGATCTTCCATACTGTCAGCAATTAGCACCTCATCATCCGCATACAATAGACAACATACTTTCAGATTGTTCATTTTCGCGCCCAAGCCCACACCTTTCAATTTTTGCATACAATTATCCATGTACAAATTGAACAACCACGGTGACATTACACAGCCTTGTTTTACACCTTTTGAGATGTTTAACCACTTCGTAAAATCACCGTTCCCTCTAACACATGCAACGCTTCCCTCGTACAAGAACGCGATTACTTGTATAAGATTCGTGTTAACTCCATACATGGATAATACCTTCCATATGAAATACACGCTAATATAAAATAGTGAAGAATCTATCATAATATAATGACCCAACTAAAACTAAATATGAATTCATTATATGGTAAACCATTACCAAAGGCACTTTACACCGCTCTAGCAAGTAAATAAATACCCACCTAAACAGTCAACAGTCTTAAACCATATTTAATTCCGTAGATCATAGACGATGCCATATGACTGATACTTTATAATAGTTTTCCATTTCCCTTTTCTCATTCATTTACCATACGATACATTGTTCCTTTTTTTTTTTGAAATCCATATATACTCGTGGATTACTGGCGTTTATTTGTTTTGATGATTTCGTTATCATTTGCTGTGTTATAAAATCTTCCAGGAATTTTCGGTTGTTTCAACTCACTGGAGGTGTATAATGCTTCGAGATGCTTCTAAAATGCAATATACTTGTATTATGTAAAAACATAGATTACATACATCACATTTATAAATTTTGGGTCAAAACAGAAGTTATATTTACGTGTATTGTTGAAGGTTTTACTGAGAAATAAACAATTTTAGCAGGTTCCAAAGGAAAAACGTATTTCGAGAAGATACATCTCTATCGGCAAATTTATTACACTTAGCAGAATAATATCTGGAAGGTTTGCTATTTACTTTCTGTCATCGGCGCTTGTGTGTACCTGTGTCAGTATCAGCGTGGCAAGTTCAGATCAACAAGGACGATTTGAAAATAGTTCTGAAAGCTTTAATGCTAAAAAACGTAGATGGGAAAGCGGCAGGGTAGAAATAAAATGGTTTATAAAATAAGTTGTCGACTTACTATTTTTAGCAATCGTCGTAAATACCTGTATCAATTGAAAAACACCAATATCATTTTGGAATATTATCTTTGTGTTACAAGATGATAATATGAAAGGGTGTGAACAATGGTAGCCGGGGACCTTCATTTCCGGGGTGCAATATAAAAACGTAGACGAAATTCATTCTACGATCCTTAGCGTGTAAAAATACATCGATTACACGGTTTTTAAAGTTTGTAATGGACAATATAAAGCACATAAGTGGCATCAATTTGTCGTAAATTAAAAAAAAAAACATTAAAGATACCTAACTAAACATAATTTAGAGTTAAATAGATTTTTTGGTAAATTATGTTCCTTAACAATGCAGTTCTTTTTAAGGACGTTCACTCACCACCGAAGTCGTGGAAAGGGAATGAAATATTACTTGTATTAATTTTACACTTACCATTAAAACTCATTTTAAAAATTAAATTATTATTACATGTTGTTCATTTTCGGAAAGCTTTCTACCCATTGACCAACCGTTACCAAAATCATACTAAAATTAAACACGTGGAAATGTAAAATAATGGGCAAAAGCAATAAACTACCCTATTCGATTTCGGTAAAGTGGAGATTACCAAAATAACTGGGTGCATTGGCCAAAATGAAGTGACTCCTGTAAATACATTTTATGACATCTTCCATCTCACAATTCAGCCTGTTTTGTATTTCTATCTTTCTCTCTATTCCTATACAAAATAATGAAACTTGGCCATGCCAACTTTAAAACGCAACTCCACCAAAACATCAAGTTTTCGAGGACGAGCTTACTTGATAAATGTAACGAAGGTTTAGGTTAGGTTTATTGATCGGTCATTAGTGATTATAATATTCGGGGGCGCGTTGCACAACTGCCCCTTAGTATGGGCCGTCCTTGGATGTGATGGATTGACATCGGTTACGGTCGAGTGCATTTTAAAGATTTCGGACAGTTAACACTGACTCTTTTTTATTTATTTAGGATAAAAACAGTCATACAAGTGTAAATATATTAACAGTTAAACATATTTTAGACCAATTGAGATCCATCAACAAGTATTTTTTTTATTATAAAGGTTATATTAACAAGTGAAGGTTGGGTATAAGTGAAATAAATATTAAAAACAGTATGATTTTATAAAATTTAAAGTATCAATATTGTGTTATTTGTTTTTCATAGTTTTCACTAACATTATATATTTCACGATGTTTATATTATATTTAAACACAAATAGAAATACTGATAAAAATACAGCTTGAGGGAAAACTTCAAATGATGAGTTTCTATAAAACTGCCCACTATTTGACAAATCCTCGAAGAAACGAATTCATAAGTAAAGATATAACCATACTTGTGGTTTTACTGACTCTTACATTTTGATACAAGTCTTCCTTGCATCAATATCAATAACGATTATATAAATTTGGATTATTAGGTTTTATAATTATTATTAATATGAATTAGGTTGAGGTTTTTCAAACGTTCGTCACATTTGACATCGTCACAATTCAACGAACAGCGCCATTTTTTTTAAAAACGCTTTAATGGTCCCCGTCTAAGGTCAATTCTATGCCCATTTGAGCTTACGAACAAATTGTTATCAGCTGACTAAGTATAGTGACAGGACCGTTATACTTTTTAGCTTATCATACTTTGTACAGAGGCTGAAAAGGATCGATGATCGACGTTTGACGGGGACCATTGAAATGGCGCTGATCATTGAATTGTGACTATGTGAAATGCTACGAAGGTGCTATACGCCTCAACTTTAGTCATAATGTAGCCAACCTAACTACAAAGTCATAATGTAGCCAACCTAACTACAAAGTCATAATGTAGCCAACCTAACTACAAAGAGCGCGAAGGATAGTGACTCCTCCGCGGCGAAGATTCATGACCGCGGCACTTCACTCTTAGTAACCTGGGTCTCATTTATTTCTTTGTACAATTAATCAAGTCGTGTTCACCGCGGCACAGCATCCCTCTCTCCTCTCTCTACCGGCTCGTCCCCCACTTCTCGCAGCATGACACCCTGTAACCAGGAGCCACTTCAATTAGCATTGAGCTGCGGATATTGTCACTACCAAAAATAATTCGGTGCGTGGTAGCTAGGTTATCATGGCTAGTACCTTTCGAAATTGAGTTAATATGAATTATTCACACGCTTAGAATTGTCAGGTGATTCCCACTTTATTTTTAAACTTACGACTTGAATAACGAACGTTTGTTGCCGGTCGTATGCTGATGATGCGTTTATGATTTCTAACAGTATGGAACATCCAAAGTTTTTCCTTTCTAGGATGAACCACGTATGTATACAGTTACTATAGTTACAATTAGTTGATGATGAATGTAAGTAAGTCCAAGGCCAAAGTCATGGTGGTTGAAAGAGAGAGTATGATATGTTATGTATGATAGTTTGCGATATAGTAATGATGGATACTTGGAGCAATTGGATGAGATTGTGTATTTGTGAAGAATGCTTACGAGAGATGGAAAGGTTGATAAGGATATTGAAGGAACGCTTAGATGGTTGGGGCATGTATAGCGGATGTTTGAAAAAAGGAGTGCAATGAGAATATTTAACGCAAAAGTGAATAGTAGAAGAATTTGGGGATACCTGAGGAAGACATGGCATAACCAAGTGAATAAAAAACTTGAGTCGGGGCATGTCAAGAATAACAGAAGACTATGTGTGAGACGATTTATGCATGGGAATGAAGCATTCCGAACCTTACGTGAAGCTGCGTAATTTAAACTAATTTGTTATATAAAGCATCTTGGATTCGACCGATCACAAAAACGAAGCTCTGAAAAAATAAACACTCTTTTTTTTGTTTTTTTATACCTCTACCACACACGTTTGATAGTGTGGTGAAGTTGCAGGAGAGGAGGGGAAGGCGAAGGTCACAGAGATAGTTAAAAGTAGTAGTTTATTCAAATCAAGTCACTAAACATAACTGGAGTCATTTGCATTGAATTCGACCCAGCGCAGTGTTATTGTAAGTAAACCAAATTTATTTTAGGTTTTATCGCGAAAAGTTATTTGTAAATACTCAACGTTCAAGTGTTCAACTTAATGTCACGTTCTTTGTAAGTTGTTCAAAATTACTCACCATCGGAGTGAAGTGTCAACTTCCAATGAAATCGGTACATTTTAAATTGAGATAAATAAGATTACCTGCTATGCTAGCACGAATCCGCACAACGTCGGTCGGCCCGCTTAAGATTTTTTTGTAATAAGGCTTCGCACAAACCATAAGGACCTCTAAAAATGTTTGTATGGTTATATACGCATCTATTATTTTGCCTTACATAAAATATAGAAGGAAAATATTGACAATATTATTATGGCGAGAAGATAGCAGCGATTTGAGTTTGAACGTTATAGTGTGTATTGTATTTGTTTTGAAATAACACGAAATCCGCAATTAATTTGAGAGCCCACACGTCCTGTGGATAGGCGACAGAGGAGGTTAAATTACAAAGTAACATCTCGTAAAACTATTGTTTGGGAGATGAGGAGACACGCTTTAACTTAGATTGGCAACTCTATTCCATTAGCCGGGGAGAGACGCGAGCCTCGTAAGGTTCTGTCTAGTGGGCGGCTGAGGGGGAGGGCATACACCTGTCTCTGTGCTCGTGCCCTACCCGTTGCAAAGTAATACGAGACTCGGGATACACACTTCTCGCCAAAGACATACTCAAAGAGCTACATAATAAATTTATAATAATATAATAAGGTTGCCGTACATATCGATTCCCCGGTTTACGTTATTTATGTTAGAAGCACTTCATGCACTTTGCCTAACATAGTGACGGTTATGAATAGTAATCAATGCAACCACATATCATCTCGACATTTTAAATTGTATTACTAAGTTCACTATCTATCGTTCATTATGTCTAAGTGCATCGCACGATAAATGCCTCAACGATTTCAGACTAACTATTGCATAACCAACACAAGTGTCTGCTTCCGCTACATCTTCGATGTTTCGAATTCGGAAACGGTAACACAATTCCAAGATATGGCTGTCAAACTAGCGAGGTATTTTGCCAGCAGGAAGTATGACTCGCCAGCGAATGGAAGGAGACATCGGAGACGTCCCAACTGGAGCAGTAATAACAATGAAATGAAATAACAAGAATAGCACGAATAAAACACTTAGCCGGCCAAGTAAAACCGTCGGATCTCAGGCAGAAAAAAACGAATGAGATGATAAATATATATAAATGTGGATGGCGTGTGTAAAAACAGAGATTTATGGCAATCCGCCCTTTCTCTCGCCCTCTGTAGTAGGCGGACACAATTATTAGAACTAAAGTAAATCGATCAATTTGGAAAACGTCATTTTACACTGAATATTTATAATAATGAATATATCTAAATGTATTTTGGACAAATGTTGCGTTAAGGTGCGCTTTTTTGGTAAAATATTAGAGCTCTTATCGTTAATTTAATACGCGTACGTTTGCACGTCGGAGAAATTGACTAACCTGGTTTGCGTTCAAAACTTCTAGATTCTCGTATCTTTGGATCTATTGAACTATAAATTATTAACTCCGGCTACCTTTGTTTAAGATTATTCAGTTGAATTGCTTAACTGGAATCCTATATATGGAAAACAATCAAGAGTTTGGGAAAGCTCTCCGGGTTAAAAGTTTTATTTGCAACCCGCCCCGCGCCATGGAGCGGCTTATCCCATCGGGGATCTGATCCAGATTTAGAGCTTCGATCTTTTTTCTCACCGAAGGAATCTATGTTGGGATCGAAGCACCTCCAGACTCTTCAGACTCTCTCGTTTCCAGGCAAAGTAACCCGGCCCGCACGCGCCACAAGTACTGTCAATAATGATTATGATTGCAGAGTATACACTGGAAATTGTTATAGTTTATCTGGCTTTTTAAAAAAATTTAGATACGATGGCGTTTAGAATAGAATGACATATATGTAAGCAACACTTATAATATGTTTGAAAAAGGTGTCTTCTGGCTGTGTTCCAAAACACAAGCGAAAATCAAAGCTTTTAAACACGTTGTCAGAAGACCGAGTAGAAGTGCTTGTCAAGATTGTTGCAAATGGAGTTCATTAATACTTTCTCCTTAAGTCAGCCACTTTTCTGGCGTTCACTGACTGAAACCTACTCCTCGCGGTCCAGCGCATCGGTGACCTACTCCCGCTCCTCCTGTCTCCAGCTTTCTCTGTGGGCGAGTGATATCATCGCAGGATGCACCGTACACATTTAAAAAAAATTTTGATCGACCGGTCCGTCTGCGCCTGGCTGACCGTGGTGCCCTTAGCAATCCTCGCCAACAACGTGCGTCATAATTTCATTTGACCGGCCTTCAGGGTCCTCGTTGTAAACGTCGGACAGAGAACGGGTAAGATCATCGCTCGGATAAGTCTTATCTTTGAATTCGTTGTTATGATATTTTGTCGCTTTACATTATTCATATTACAAAGGAGCAAAGACAATGTTATTCCCCGAAGAACCATAAAAATCTTGTTTCGTGAATTAGGTGTTAATTTTGGTACTGTATATAATCATTAAAGTAGAGATAAATCGCTGGAAATATATTCATTAATAAGGAACAAATTAGTTTTCTGGGAACCTTCAGATTAATTTTTGTTTTAATTAGAAACATTACACTTTCCTTTACCCTTCCTAGGGAGCTGTGCCCGGGCCGTCCTGGGCCCCAGCCGGTGGGGGGGGGGGAGGGGATCTGCCCCCCCCCCCCCGTGCCGCTGGGAGGTGGGAGGGGGATATTAAATTTGTTGTTGGCTTTTAGCGCGGCAAACATGTAGTGCAAATAATGTTTCTTTAACCATTCATACAAAAGTGTAACGTTTGTGATAAATCCCTCTCGGAGTCTGGGTTCTATTTAGAATCCCATCTTACTCGTAGCTGATCGTCGGTATTCACTTCTCTCAAAAGTCTGTACATTGCTTTTATTTTTAGGGCATTACATTTATATAAATGTTGTGCGATGGCAGATATCTGCAATCGCACAACCCAGACGAATATTTAACCATTATTATTACTACATTGCGGAATACTTTTTCCATACCGAACGCAACTCTATTTTTCATATCGACATTTAAGTCGATTGTCACCGTCAACATCTTTTCCAAAGTTCACTATTTGTTGTCATTTCTCAGAAGAATTTTTTTTATTTATTTTTATACGATACGTTTCAAAGGATACCGACTAAAATACAAACAGATTTAGAAAACGAAAAATGAGTTCTATCACTTAATTAATTTTAGTTAAATTAATATAAGAATGAGAGTAAAAATAGTTATTTATTAAATTAAGTGGTATAGCTATTAGGAACAACCAAAATCGTTGTTGTCTATTGAGGGTTTGGAGTAAGTATTTCCAATGAATGGAGTTTAGTGGTATTTACAGAATGTACCTGGCCCGTTATTAATACCGCTGTGATTTCGTTATCGTTATGGTCTCTGTTTCTATAAATTATCTCGATAACGGTGAACACAAACGTTCAGTTCACGTAAGACTGGCTTTGCAAAGCCGTTTACACGTTGTGACCATTCGTTATAAATATTATTTGATAGTTTATTGGATCTTCACCTTCTAGAGCCAACACCTGGAAAATGGCTGCAACGCAAATACCTACTCAAATCATTTAAAAACATTAGTGTTTCGAAATTATTACAGATTTGGTTTTATAGATCAAAATTAATAATAAAAATAGGTAGTTTTTTAATTTCTTGAACGGAGATGTTTCAGAAGTGTGTAAAAAATACTCCCTTAAAGTAGAAAGAGTTGAAACCTTTTCCATTTTCGCTTCGGGGTGCACGGCTTACAGATTTTCAAGCTGAAATAATAATTATTGTAAAATTGCTGAAAGCAAATCAACACTTTCGTTAGGTGATTGATTATCAATGTGAATTTCAAACATTTTAAGCTCAATAACAATCTTTGAAATCTGCTAAATTGAAAAACTCGACGAAATCAATTAACTTGATATATAAGGGATGTATTATTTATACCAACCGCAATAACACCATTGTTGTTTCTTTGACGGAATTCCTTGATACCTTCCCCTCGGGCAATACCAGTCTCAGTTAACCCCTCCCCCCGATGCTCCCACAAGTCCCCCCGATACCACCGCCAGGGCTGGGGGGATGGGGAAACCTTGTACGCGCGCGCCTCGCCTCCCTCGCCCAGCCCTAGCCCCCCCGGACAAGGACTCGTTTAGAAGCGAACGTGTGAAAAAGGTGTATTTTGAACAGAGTAGCAACAGATTTTTTTTTTAGGTGTCAACTTATAGTTTTTGGATAATTTGAAGATTCATCCGTTTTGTCAGCTCAAAAACAAGAATATTGATAACCCAGTGCTAGCAATATTTTGTTACCAAATCTGAACATCCGGATATAAGCTTCCTTGCCTCCATTTGCATTTATTTATTTTAAGAATACAACAATTACAAAGTATAAGACTGTTATAATCCTACTGGCTTCGGACTGTCAGGACTGTTACTTCCTATTTTTGTGTTGTCATCACATAAAATAAATGAGGGTAACACTATAGAAATAATAAAAATAAAATAAAAAAACACAATCAAATTGTAATTTATTATCTAAAAGATGTTTAAAACTTTCACTAAATACGACATACGTAGACATAAGAGAACATTTAGTCTGATAACTTTTTTCGGGGTTCCTTAGGATTAATATAATGACATCGTTACCCGATGTAAAGATTTCACAAGGAAAAGGTTGTAAATCTCTGTAATATTTCTCCCCTCGGAGAGAATACAAGTTTGGAAATGTGTGTCTGTTTTATAATGCTCTATAGACCAAATAGACTGAAATTTTGGATTCGACCTTAAAATGGTGGCCTTTAGACGAGCCAGTGGCAAATTTCTTTCTCATCTTCACCCCCTTGTTCTATTTGAGTCTAGGATAAACTTAAAAAATCATAAAATTTACCGATAAAATGCGAGACCTTTTCGTTTTACCAGTCCCTATTCGGTTCCGAATTGGCTGAACATTTAGATTCTCTTTAAATGATAAATTTAGGAAGTTTCCACGAAAAAATCGACCAAACACCATTAATGGAACATGACCTGCAAGTAGGCATACTTCCTTTAACACAGCGTGGTGATTTTTGGGAGGTTAGTTTGTCTAACACTGTATTTTAGTACACTCTCATTTTTCAGTGCGTGAAACTATCATACAAATAACCTATGGTTCCTGAAATCAATTCTGTTCAAATATTGCATACCGCCTTTGATCGAAATGATTCAAGTACGTGGAACGCTAATAGTAATAAAATCGTTGGAAGGATCGTATTTGAGAAGTGAATCTCATCCCATGAGATGACGAAGAATAATATAACGTTAGGGTTGACCTTTGTAGTGCGGTGGCGGATGTCTCCCGCAGCGGGCGAGGGGTGCAGGTGGGCGAGGGTTCTGCTGGACGACGTATTTCTTACGCATTTTATATTGCATCCCGTCGGCTCCTGTGCCAGTGGAAAGTTCCTGTTAACGTTCAAATATTTTATTCATTAATACTGAATAAAAAGATGTCAGTGGGAATTACACTCCACAAATAAAGATAAAACATAATTCGATGAATTTAGTCACTTTCAATCGCTTTCCACATACATTTGATTATTAGTGGATTAATGCACAGTTTTTGTTCTGGCAGATAACGCGCCAGGAATGTTTTTTCAAAAGCTTTCAGAATATTTATTTCAATAAGCATATTTGCCCCTTTTAGTTTGTTATCAGGATCCATCAGATTTACTTTTGGTACCCTCGGTCTTCATTCCATATCGCAATATCGCTTTTAGCCAGATCTTGAATCCTTAATTCATCTCTTGGTCGTTTGTTTGTGTAATGGTTTCTCAGACTTGCGCCGACAATCCGTCTTTCCGGACAACTTCCATTATAAATGATTCGACAGCGACTTACCGATGAACCCCCAAACAAACAAGGATAAAGGTAGGAGTACTCATGGTACATGTGAACATAATCGTGTTTTTTCCACGAGATTCCATAAATAAACATGTTTAATTAATAGCACCCTTTTACCCTGGCACAAAAGAGTTTCCAGCTCGAATGCTCCACGTGCGTGTGAGCGAGACGACGCAGTTTTCCGCCCCTTGGCGCGCCCGTCCCCCTCGCACCGGTGCGTGTGGCTGGGGGCGAGCTTCCCGCGGCGGCCGCCAGGGGCGCCAGTCGGCGGCTCGGAGGCGCGGTGGTTCCACGCGCGCGCTAAGTGAGGTTATGTCACGCTTTTCCTCGAATTAAGACGATCCGAACAACATTTTTGATGTAGAACAAGTGAAAAGACAATATGTGTAACTGATAACAGGAATGTAGCCGATACAAAGTGAAATGTTAAATTTTATTAGGAATAAAGTCGTTCACTATTAAATAAAAGCTGTGATTTCAGAGCAATGTAAACAATGAGTGAAAGAAACAATGTAAAATAACGAAAAATACAAACTGTGGTCGTTGAATAAAAGAACTCCATTATCCTGACCGGTAAGTAAAAATAAAATTAAAAAAAAGATTTTTGGCATAATGTTTTGAATCACGTGATTTACTTAAATACCTGTTAGTTATATTGTGTGGTTTACATAAAAGCGGGGATTGAACACTTGCAAAGTAATTATTAAATCAAATCTTATAAAATAAAATATTCAAATAGATTTACGCTCACCAATGAAATGGTTGTCACAAGCTGACAGGCCATTTCAAGATGCTTTAGTCTTGAGTTGGTGAATAAGAAAAAAAACACAAACCTATCATTTATGTTTGTTGTTTTGATTTAAAATATAAATGTTTGAATACTTGTTTCTTCTCAGAAAGCCAGCCTATCGATGATTAGGTCGTACTTAGACGAGGATGTACTTACACGGTACTTCAGGTCGTCTCCTAGAAGAGCAAGGTTTCGCGTGTCTGCACAAACAAAAAGTAAAATGAAAATACAAAAATATTTCGTATAAGACCACGGATTTAATAAAAAAAATATGACCGACAAGTTTCGCTTAGCCTTGCCATCATCAGGGTAAAAAATTAAACTAAACAATGTGTGGTTATTAATACTCATACATACAGAGGGTGAACACAATAAAAAATAAATAAGAGAACAGTAAGAAAACAATAAGTAACAGTAAGAGACAGATAATGTGCAAATTTATATATATTTCATATTATCTGTCTCTTTCTTTCTGTTTCCTTGATATAATTTAAATGTTATTCTTTTGTTTTCTTACTGTTCTTTGTTTTATTTTATATTGTGTATGTACGAGTACTTATATATAACCACACACTATGTGTTTTTTGTTAAGTTTAATTTTGTACCCTGATGATGCTTAGGTCGAGCGAGACCGGTGGGTAGGAAATATTTTAATTAAATTTGTGGTCTATACAAAGTTATTATTTCATTTTTATTGAAAATGTCAAACCACAAAGTGATTGTTTTCTGCGAAAATATATAAATGAAAATATTACTACTACCTTGAAAATGGCGTACGTGTGTATATAAATGTGCCATATTAAGCCGGGTACTCACCAGCGAGCTGTAACTGTAACCGTAGCGTGTTCCCGTTACCCGAAATCATAGTGGGGACGTGGTTCGTGAGCCCGCCGCGAGCGACTCGTGCTGCGCTCGCAGCGAGCCGACGCCTGTCGGTTTTGGGTGCGGATCAAAAGGCGCTCGCCGCTCGCTCGTGGACGTCCAATAGGAGTGGCGTGGCACACCGCGAGCCACTCACGTCTTTTCGGTCTTTAATTATACCGATAATGAGTGATTGGAAGGAAGACAAGTGTCTGCTGTTAATAGATTCATACAAAGAAAACAAAGTTCTATGGAACCGGAAAGACAGAAATGATTATAAAAAGCATTTTAGGAGGACGCTTTGGCAATTGGTATGGACTGTGGACATTATTATGCGATTAACATATTGGCGTCGTGTTGAAGGAAACGAGTGAATGTAAAAAAATGTACTGCAAGTAAGTCCGACATGCTGAAGCTCGAAACGAACACTGCGGCTACGGTTACCGTGCTCGTGGACATCGCGCACACACCCACACCTCGTTACTGTGTCTCTAACGGTTACGGTTACAGCTCGCTAGTGAGTAACCAGCTTTACAAAAACATAAAGCTGAACGACTGTACGAGTATACGAAAGTTTCCTAAATAAGGCGAATTGTAACATGACAAGTTTCCTCGTGTGAAGCCTTCCGTTTTAGGGACTAGGCACGATTATATTATGTAAAACAAAATTTTCCCATTTTTCAACAGCACGAATACAATGGTAGGCCGTTCCAACAAAGCTAAATCCTTTAATCGGCTTAAGTCTGAATGAAAGGCTTCAGTATTGCTGCACATAGATGTGCGCACATCTCATTTCTGTAGCTCATCCCTCTATATCAGGGGTGGCCAAACTTTAGATCACTACGGGCAACCTGCTTTTAAAATTATTGGCGGCGGTCTACTTACATCGCATCTGTTAAGTGATCATAAGAAAAGTAGTAATTTAAAGCCAAACATAACTTGAAATTTTAAATAGTGTTAAGTGTCGCTAAAAAAAGTTCGCCTACTTTTAAACAGGCTGTTTGATCCAGAAACTGCGAATCAGTTTTGGAAAGACGTGAATGAATTTAAGTGGACTGTAAAACGATGAAATACTTGATGGATGATTTGATCTATCTGGGAAATAATGGAAAGATTAGATTTTGTGCCAATTTGCTCACCTGTTTCCGTGTCTGCGAGAAAGGCCGACCAATCTGCCCGAGCGATGAAAGTTGAGTGGGCGAGTCATCCATAGACGGATGCGAAACGAGGGCGCCATCCTTGGGGGGCCGAGCGATTGTGTAGACGAGTTGAGTGCGATTGACTGACCGCGGCGGGAATCCAATAACGCGCCGCTCTTGACGTCCTTGTCTTGTGTTTCGTTGCCGGGGGTGGGGGTCATTTGTTACAGGCTGTTCAATACATTTTTATCCAGCCATACAAATAGTGCGTGTCAGTAGAACAAACTGGCAGATAAGGAAGGAAGTAGGGACTGGACAAAAGGTATCAAGTTATGACCAATCAAATTGTTGATTTTAGGATCCAACACAGGCACAATATAAAATGACGGGCTCGTGAGTCCCAATAATTCACTTACCCTTTTAAATGCCCTCCTGGTTAGCTTCAGTCAATAGAACGGACTTTTTTCCGTGTTTTAAATTCGTTTATTTTGATTTAGAGAGGACCGTCTTCTTTGTTAAAAATGAGGGTTACAAAAGGGACCCATACTTGCAGGGTTTAAGGAATTTTAACAATTATACACTCGCAAAAGCTCTCTTGTATTATATTTGAGAGTATTGATTCTACGCCCAGAAAAATATTGATTAACTTAGTGGATAACGTTAGAATTGGGTACTCGTAGATACAAACTGTTTTACTAAATTGTTCAATTATCACTGATACTAGAAAATGCGTGGTTCCTGCGCGCTGGGAATCCTTTTGTTCAGTCTGATAGCCGAGAAATCCCGCTAATTCGCTCCTCGATGGCGGCTGCCGGGGATCGCAGGATTATCCATCCCAATATTTAATTCAATTTGCTATTTCACCATAGGCGGTCAATACTGTATTGACTCTAAAAACGTTAACTGGTCTATTCGGCGTCTACTGTAAAAACTCTAATATTCACCCTGTTTCGCGGTTTCCAACGTTGACTAACTGTCCTGGCCGTTTCAGCCCGGGTTTGTTGGTCGTTTTGCTCCCACTTTTGGCTTTTTCAAGGGGGCAAATAGACAAAAATTTACACCATAGTAAATAAATTTTTAACTAGCGCGAAAATTCAAAATCGCACTGGATCGAATTTATCGTGCTTCATAACAATAGACACAGATATTACACATTCTTATTCAATATCCAGTTGTTTTAAAAACAGACATTAATGATTTCTCTACACAAATATGAAAATAGTTTATAAGTAGAACAATATGTCTGTAAGCGGCTTCAGATAGGCGGGTGACTAGGCATAGTTATGCGGTCGACCAGTCAACCGCGGTCGACGCTTTGGCCAACCCTACTCTATACCGTCTAGGTGTAGTACCACATCCCTCTCCGCTTCCCCTATCGATAGTGTAACCTTTTGTGAATACATACAAACGATTCTGGTGGCCGTATAAGTGTGTCTAAAAAACGTCGTTCTGGAAGACTTGATTTTTCCGCTGACACCATTAACATGAATACAATAATAAACATTAATTATCACGTTTTTTTACTGTTAATGGGTTTTCCGTGAAATAGACGTGGCGGTGGCAGGCTTTTGTCTCGGAGCTTATTTCTATTTACCCTTCCAGTTAAATTATTCCGCTTCTCTTTTATCCCACCAAGGTTTTATCCTATCGATATAGTATGTTCAAGTAACAATATGTATTGGTATATTGTTACTCTAAAGATCATTTGTTTAATTATGTTAACTACTTCGATGTGGTAAACATAAATGCGAATTGAATTTAAAAAAGGTTGGTGAAAAATCGAAAAAAATAAGTTTTTGGTTTAACTTAGCATGTACAATTTATTACATAATATGAGTCAAATAACGATGTTGTTTGACTCATTTGTTCCTTGGCCCTGGGCTCAGAGATCGTTGGTTTGAAACCCGGTGAAATTCAAAAGAAGTACCAAAGCTTAAAGAAATAATATGTGTTTATAACACTTATACACTTTTTTGTACATATTTGACGTCGTGCCTCTAATAACACTAAGCCATTTATAAAGTCAACTTATTTTTCTTAATTTATTACAGAATTCTAAAAATATTAAAGTTTTATAAGTAGGCGAATTTGGAAATGTTGATGTTGACTGTTGATCAATGGACCCTACCGATTGCCTGCATAGCCCTTGAAAGGAATGTTATAAAATAAAATTACGGATGCGTAAATATTATGTGAGCACACCAATATTAATATCATTGAATAATTTTTTTAACGCTGTTTAGTAAAAAACCTCATTTATCTTTCTATCGCCTAATATATATATATACTATCGCCGCATCAGAGTCAGATGAATAGGGATAAATTTTACGCCAAAGTTTCAATTGGAGCGTTTTTCCGTTTTCTTTTTTTCTATTAATTTGTGTGACGAGTGGGGCGGAATAGAAATGTGTTCTGTTGTTTCGCTTTTTCTGTCACTTCAATGTTCCTTGTGTTTCCATGTGTTTTATGACTATCCAAAATAAGCAACACAGGCTCTTCCGGTGTTGGCTTGCCTTTTGGAAAAAAAAGATCAAACCGTTGCGTAAAAATATGTAGTTGGATCCATCCTGACGTGTGATATGCACACAGTGATCCAGGTGGGGAACTTTTCATTGGGAGATCATTTGCGTTGGTCCGCAAAGAGTAAAAAAGGGAGGCACTCGTGCACAATATGACTGTTATTGTTTTCCTTCTTTCAGCAGAAGATAATGCGCCGATTTGACGTTTATCCTTTGAGAAGGATTTTAGGTACTCGGCTTTTGACGATTGATAAACCCGCCTCGCCAACATTACAATTTCCATCTTCTTTGCCATTCTTGAAATTATGTTTTTGTAAACGTTTTCCAGAATATCAAAAAACTTCACGGTGCTTTCCTTGTTAAAACCTTTTGCTCAATCCATAGACATCGCTGTTGGAGTTCGTATACTTATACTTATGTTTCTATTAAAAAAAGTCTCCAACCATTAACCAGTACCTCCCAGCTGCTTGACGATCAGATGGAATGGATTTTTGACGTTGTTTTTCTTAGCTAGTTGATAAGCCAACAAACACACGTCTTGTCGGGTCAATCCATAGTAATTCTTCTCCATGTTAATGATATACTTGATCAATTGTTTTTAAAAAACTCGCAACCCAAGTTTTCTACCCAATGTTGTTAAAATAACAGAGTTCACCGTTGAATTTTGTTTTTTTTTTTTTTTTACGAATTTAAATACCGTAGTTTGTGGGACATCAAAAGTACTCGAGGCTATCTTATACTCATTTTATTTCTACAACAGCTTCAACTGCTTGGAAAATCTTTGCTTTCTCCCATTATTTTTCTTTTGTACCCGCTTTCGGCATTTTCCTGTAAAAATATTGAAAAAAAACGGTTAAATTTAAGGATGAAGTTATTGTGGAATATATTGCTCAATACCTACCTGCCACGACGTATTCTTTATTACTAAAATGTTACTTTTTTGTTAACCACTATTTGAAAGAAAGGTATTATTGCTCGAGCAAAATAATTATTAGTTACTGAAAAATGCAAAATTGGCACTACAAAATGAGAAGAATAAAATAATATTTTTTCCTTTATGGCAGAGAAAGATATTTTCAAAACTCTCACAGAAAACGTCAACCAATTGCGGTTTGACAGATGTTCGGTAACTTAAAATTTTTCCCTTTTACAGACTGGTTCCTTGATAATATTTCGTACTGCAGTAAGTTTACACATCCACAAGAGTTGCAACTGCTTTAATTCGACATCTATCGAGAATTCCACATTAGCAGCATATTCCACACTCGCTGTACTCCCCCTGTGTATTTTTTAAATTAAAAAATACACCGAACGTCATTAAGTTGTTAAAACATTTCCAGTCTACTGCATCCTGTGCGATGTCGATGCTTGCGAGCGAATGTGTATGGATTTGTTTGAGGGAGTTGAGTGATTGTCACTCTGAGCAACTCTGCTCTGACTGTATTTGCACGACTTACATTCAGAGTTCATGTCAAAATAAGATAGGTAGGAGCGTAAAATGGTAAGCGCAGAGTTTATGTACTTGTAAATGTATATACTATATAAACCGAAGCTTCAATCCGTAATGTTTAGAAATAATATATGCAACGAAAATCATATATCTAAACCAAAAAGTACCAACCACGTCAAGCGAACTTGCATTTCGATGAAAATCAAAACGGCACACTTATTGTCGTACTTATAATTGTCTCGTCAGATAACTGTAAAATTAATCTGCAAAGAATTTATTTTTATTTTTAAACGATGAAAGACCATTAAATGCATGTATTGGCGTTAGTAAGCATTGTTGCCTCTTTCCAAGCGGCTTTCACGCTGTCGTAAAGGGTATGCATAAATATATAAAGGTCGAAGATGAGACCACAATAAAACATATTGTTAAGGTTATCAAAAACATGAACATAGAGCATTCAAATAATTAAAAGCATTTGAAAGGCAAAGGTCTATGTCAATTTCGCCAACGCAATTAAACGACAAAGAAAGTTGCGGGGCGAAAGCGGACGGAAAAGGGATCGACAATAATAGACGCCAGAATTCTTACACGGGACATGGCGTATGTAGTGTCGTGTCTAGGGCAGTGTCTGCGGGCCCCGGCCAGCGCGCACAGCGATACGGCGCCCAGAGCGTCCTTTCATTCCGTCCACTTCTCCTCCTCTCCTTGTCCTTCGGCGATACATATTCTATGTGTAAACCTCCGTTTCCTCGGAGCGGCTGGACAGAGGTGAGGATACGGGACACCCGGATATCACATCCAGCAAAGATGGCGATACGTTTCAGAAGACGCGACTAAAGTCCCTTTGGCGGCGACATTTGGACAAAACAATCGGAATGTCTTGCAGCCTTCGTCGATGCGCGGGGGGGTGTGATTTTACAGATATATAACAAAGGGCTATTGTATGACGTCTTTGTATTTCAAACAATAATTGAATCAGATTGGTTCGTAAAGTGAAAAAAAACTTCTCAATACTTGGCAAATACCCTAAATTTATTTGCTTTTTTTATCAATCTTTACATATTGGACACTTTCCCTAGAAATAGAAATACCCTTTCCTCGCCCCTATTTTTATTGATTTAGAATTATTTTAAATTGCATTAACTTAAAACTGGCTGTTTAAATCGATAGAACAATTTAAATAAATTCATTGCTGCCAGCACAGTCACATTTGGAACCAATTCTATTTTCGTTATTTGTGAACGGTGTTTTTAGTTTTTAAAAGTGAACACCGCATAAGAGTCCGAACTGCTCCCAACCGTTTGGAACCAATGGGACTACGCCCATCCCAAATGGAGTATATTGTGAGGCTGAAAGTAGTGGGGAGTGGAAGGAGATGGAGAAGAGGAGGGTTGGGAGGTACCTGGCTTTTCAGATCTGATCACCAAATACTGTTAAAGCCATTTCAAGCGAAGTTTTGACGTTTTTCAAATGCGTATTCTACTATATTCAAGATTTATTTTTTGTGAATGATATGACAGAATTCAAAGCTATAAGTAATGTCAAAGACTCAAATATCGTCAAGTAACTTGTCCAAGCTTTTTGTATGGTGCAAAAAGCAACACAAGTAAATGTCTATTTATAAGTTTTCGTAGAAAAAAATATTTCAAAAAATATATTATTCCAAAAATGATATATTGTTAAAAACTGTTGGCGAGGCATAATTTAAGTGTATGCTTTGATCCAAAACAAAATTTCACATTTAATTAACATCAAATAAAGCTTTAAAAAAAATTGGGTTTCACATTAGGAATATATAACGAATTTAATAATATTTATACGAAAAAAAAAAATCACTAGTTAGGAGTCAAACAGATTACATCTTAATAGTGTTGGTCCAAATTATGATATTCATATTCACGTATGGTAGAAACAATTAAAAATATATTGTACTCACTGTCACCTACCTCAGAACAGGTTCTAATAACCTAGTGAGGTAGGTAATGTAAAAAAAATATGTAAGAAACAAGAAAGTTAATAATAAAAAAACGAAAAATCATTAATTTTCGAATGGGTATTTCAAGGGAGTGTATCAATTATGATTACGTACTATGTCATCAGAATTTATTGAAATAATCTAAATGAAGAATGATTAGTGACTAAAAATGTATTCAAAATTGTTAATTAAATGCTCGACAGCCCTGAACTTTTGTATTTGATTTCATTTCACGTTCCTCGTAAATCAATATCGAAAAATTACCCACCTTCCTACTGTGACAACTCTAATTTCTTCTCACCATTATATACTCCCGTGCGCCATATTCAATTTTGTAAATTTATTAATAAACATATTTAACACACCAAAAGCGAAATATAAACTAATCTTTGTTAGATTTTTCGTAGAACAAATCAAAGCATACACTTAAATTATGCCTTGCTAACAGTTTTTAACAATTTGTCATTTATGAAATAATCACAAATGAATATATTTTTATTCTACGCAAACTTATAATAAGTAGAACTAGTCTGTCTAAAGAAATTATCTAGCTTTGCATCAAAGATCTTTTCTTTGTTGTTATGTTCAATGTATTATTATTTTATCCTTACTCGTACCTAAATACGTATTGCAATAAATATTTTGTAAACTTTAAATTTATTCACTCAAATATTACGTAAAATTATTTTGTTTGCTACTGATTTTGAATACATTTTATTAGTTATTGTTCTTTTTTATTTAATAACTCTAATCAGCACTGTGTGATAACATTGTTAAATTTAAAAAAGCCTTATTATGGGCGTAAATAGAAACAAAAAATAAGTGAAAAATCAGAAGCATTTTATTTTAAAATGCAATATTCTACTTTATGAACCATACAATTTATGGTAACGACCATTTTACTAACCATAAATTGTTTTGAAAAAAAAAGTATTCGCCACAAGCTCTGAGGTTTGAACTCTAACGTTTAACGTTTAACGTTTAACTTTAACTCTTAATCTGTCCGACTTCAATCCGAGAAGCAGAAACTGCTGAAATGTATTTTTTTATCAACATCTTTATAAAATTTATCAATTTTGTAAAAAAACTCCTCAAATGAAATAAACCCGAAAACTAATTAAAATAGCCCAAAAATCTATTTTCTGAATAAGTACGCAGTAAAAATTGAACCTTTATTTACGTATCCCAAACGGGGAAAGGGAGTTGTGTAAAATACCTCCCTTCCATTGAAGGGCTAGAATTTTGAAGTTCTAGGTAAATTTTTCCCAACAAGAAAACAGGTAAAAAGGTGTCCCAAGGTTGATTAATTACCGCGATGTTTGAGGTTTAACTTTAAATTAACGAGGGGTCTATAATTGATACAAAGTAAGCCACTTTACCATTTGAAATTACACTTATTACTCTGACACAGCTCCCCTCAGTTCCCATGTAAACTGATTAATTTATATCCGTATACTCTAAAAATTACAATACCATACGTAAATAATAAAAGATATGGAAATCAAAGTTGATGGTTTTTTTTTTAATACTCTAGGCCATCTAGGTAAGTGAATGTTTAACCGTATAAGATGAACAATTCTAGTAAAACGATTTCTTCACTCTACAAGTGTAACTTAGTTATTTTCTTAACGTCTGTCTATAAAACTTTCTATTCTTTTAAATAAAAAATAAACGTTCCCTGTTTTCGCACGCTAGCACAAGTATCACGAGGAAATAAAATAAGAAAGGGCTTTTTGCATCGTCTAAATAGAAGAAAGTTCGTAATCAAATCACGTATTCAACAACATTCTCCCTCCGACGTTATGAAAATATGTAAGTTACTCTGAGCGATACTAAGGATCTCTCACTCTCAGCCTTCGTGAGAGCGCCACCTGGCGAGTCAAATACATGTCGCTTTACCCACCTCCATAGAAGTAACAGCCAGCGCTCGTAGCGCCCGTAGCGCCCGTAGCGCCCGTAGCGCCCGTAGCGCCCGTAGCGCCCGTAGCGCCTGTAGCGCCCCGTAGGCTATAAGAAGCGCTACGCGGCGCCGTGCAGGCCACAGCACTCTCGGCCGGCCGCGCGTTCGGTGCCGTAGCGAGCGTAGCACGCTTCGTACATCTCGTGGTTTCAGCGACGCATTGTAGCGTGGTATTATTAACTAGTGAATTCCTAAATTATTACTCTTTATTCAGTTTTGTAGTTTGGAGGGCGCTCACTGGACTGAAATACAACACTTTTACTTCCGTAAGTTGCTGCTAAGCTACTTTAATCCTGTTTCTTTCAGTTCAGTTCTCAATGATTAGCGTGTAAGAGAATTAAATGTGTATTTATATTTTAATTCATTTATGAAAGAAAAATACTGAATTAAGTGAGTAAGTTGAAGAAAGCACTGTTGATTGTTTCTTAGGAAAATACTGTTTGTTCCCTTGATATGATTAAGTTTCTATAATTAAGATGCTTATTTGTAAAACAAATTTTGATTCAGATTCAACCTGTATGTTATGTACTTCACATACAATGACATTTTCAATAATACCACGTATTTTATAATACTTTTTCTTGTTTACATTTATTGAACAAAAACTTTACTTCAAATGCGCGAAGTGTGAATTTTGTTATGCTTATTATTGGACATTACGCTGCATATAAAATAGTTCTATGGCTATTTTATAAGGTCCACTTAGAAAAACTTTTGTTACTGAAAGACTAAAAAAATAAAAATATTAGGAAACACGAAAAATTAGCTTTATTTAAAAAAACTTCCACGACCATGTTTTATTTTATTTTCTCAGATTTAAAAAAAGTTGATAGTATAAATGCCATTAGTCGTTTGACTTTCAATATTGTTGTTATATCTATCTATCATGAATTTAATTAATTTAAATTTGTAAATCGATTGTCCTAAATTGAGTATGTAGTCTTCACATACGACAATTTATTACTTAAAAAGTTTTTAATATCAGCACACATTTTAAGTAGTTGGTATGACGTATTAAAATATCGGTAATCCAGTTAAACGGTAAATTATTAATATTTCCCATAATTGTACCGGTAATTCGGTAAATAAATAATGGATATACGCACAAATTGCATATATTATGCACAGAAACATTATGTAGTGATTACGTGAGAACAAAAAAAAAATCCATTTTGAATTATCTCATCCGGTAATATCTTTTTGTTTATTTTTTAGCTTTTTTTCTGTTTTAGATTAAGGTTAATGTTAGGTTAAAGAAAACTCTTTCCCGGTTTTTTTTTTGTTATAATGTGATCATGCAAACGAACCACTTGTCCAATAAATCGTTATTTAATATAGTATAAAAGTGTTGGAATTTATGCATACAAAGTTCTAAGGTTGTGTTCTTGAGCTTCCAAGGGATGATTTTTTAGTGTCAAATATGTATTTCTGCCTTTTTCTTATTAATCGAAAAAACCTTTTCAAATGTTGATCGGTTGTTGAAAAAGAAAGGCGATTTTCAAATTCATAGATGAAACTGCATTTTTAAATTTTAATTATATAGTGAATTATTGGTCGTAGAAAATGTGACACATAATAAATCTTTCAGGGAGAAATACAATGTCATTCTCTTGGGTTAGTTAAATGCAGTAGCAGCTTCCAACTTCCGCGCTGAAGGAGTTCAATTCTTAAAATACCTACAAAAAATTCTACACAAAGAATTACGGAGGGCCGCACTGTAAACTTTTCCGATAACCCGATAGTGGCATTAGTGAAACTTTGCAGAAGCAAATTACACGGCGTGCCGAGCTCTCCCCCGCGCCTCGACGGCTGGGAATACGTAATGTGGGAACGTCAGCATCTATGGAAATCGTCAAATTTAAAAGAAAAAAAGTGCATAGCGTATGGGTTTGAGCATAAGCTCTCCAACTCACTAACCCTAAGATATATTAGTATATGATGCAATAGATAATTATGATAAAATTTAACAAAACAATTTAAACATACTGATTTAATAAAACAAAATTCAACATTTTTTTCACTGTTTTTTTTACTAAGGTTTTACCGGTTTTAAACCTGTTATGGTCGACTACGGAATGTATGCATTTTGGGGTGTCAGGGGTCGATAACAATGCTTTTACGTAAATTTTATGAAGTGCTGCCAAATCGTGATTTTATATAACATAAATTTTGGAAACCTGTTTGTTTTACTTTAATTTTTACAAATCTAAATAAGGCGGGTTACACTGCGTATTCGAAAATTCGATTTTAAAGTGAGTTTATGTAATGATAGGTTGGTGGTTACTGATTGATATTAAATCATAACAATAATATTTGGATAATTTGTATATCGCCTTTTTTGTCAAAAAATACCCCAAGGATATTTATTTTTTGCATTTCCCGCATTAGTTGCTGGTTTATTATTCACAACTCAATCATTCAATCATTTCGTAATTGGTAGCATTAAGGTATATTTACAATAGTTTATTGAGAGTATTTATTTATTTGATTTATTATTCGTACATTTGGAGGATACATTACAACGATTGTTTTTTCCCCATTAATAGTCGTTTCATTGCCTAATACTATTATTTTCCTGGTTTTATGACAATGAAAAATGTTTAAATGTTGTGTTATTAAATCATTAAACGAACTCGAGTAACTATTTTCATTAATAAAGCAGTATCTATGATGATAAATACACACATACTTATAAGATTAGTCAACTAGAAATATATAGATGTCAAAATATCGAATAAAGAAACTGAAAACTAAGGCGAAATCAGACGGCTCACTCGGGAGAACGTTCACTCGAGAGAACTTGCATTTTTATTTCATTCCGTGTTATCATGGCACAGACACAGTGAAACAGAAATAAACGCGCACTCGTTATTTTCCTCGACGATGTCGTCCAATGAAGTCGTGCGGCTCAGAATGCGTTCGATTTGTGATCATTTGATTGAAGAATTGACAAAAAAAGCAAAGAAAACGTCGACGGTGGTGGATGCGACCATGGATTTTAAGGAAAAATCTAGAATTAGCTTTTTATAAAACTTTTAATTCTAATTCTTTAACTCTACCGAATAACAATAGACACGAGCGAAAACACTTTTGTGATGGGAGCACTGGACTCTTTGCAGAACCCCGTTTATAAACAATGGAGTCATTTCATGATGTCTTGAAACGAAGCTTCATTTTAATTTTGTTTCTTTATTATTATTATGTATCACTATACGATTATAGTCATTTAAAAAGTAAAATATTTTCGTATTTTTTCTATTTATTATATAGAACTAATGGGATTGCACACCCTACCCGAGATTTGGAATAAGTACATAAAAAATAAAATAAATAGAATTTGCACGTAGCGATTTGTCTTTATATACATCTAGTTCATGATTCCAGAGACATTGGTAATTCTTGAAATTCTCTAAAACGAGCAGCGTGTCTTGATCGTTCCACTTAAAAAACATTTTGTTGCGTGCGACGTGACGTCCTTCCGCTACAGGAAGCGAAACTGAATGACTGGACCCGAGTGAAAGTTATTTCCAAGTTCAGACGTTTCATTTTTATTTTATCCGAGTGCGAGTGAATAGTGCCGAATGCCAAAATCCAACATTGTTTGATCGGCGCACCAACGATTTCATTTGACAATTCAAGTAGAAGAGGCAAAATGAAAGACAGAAATGAAAGAAAAACGAACCGCCTTAGAGGTAAAATCACTTCCAACGCAAAGCACTTCCAAAGTGGGCTAATCTCCTTCAAAAAATATATATTTTATTGATATAAGCTTCCAGACTCTCGCGTCAGAGCGTCTTAAATTCGGAAAATGTTTTATTGCCAAAAATAGGTTTTATTACCGTACCTACGTACTCTGATTACAAAAGTTCCTGTAAATGAAAAAAGTTATTATTCATTATAAATCATAAGTCTTAGTACCTATAGATGATAGGTATATATTGGGTGCATTATTAAATGATGTAGCCTGTCATCAAAAATTCTGCTATTACCATGATCCAAAAACTGGCCGTAAGAATGAAATAACATTTTGTTATCACGTTTCTTATAATTTTGTATCATTTCTTTAAGTGAATACCGCACAAGAATCCCAACTGCTCCCAACCGTTTGGAACCAGTGATTGACGGCATTTACAATGGTATATTATGAGGCCGAAGGTAGTAAGGAGGTGAAAGAGGTGGGAAGAGGAAGTTTAGGAAGTACTATTCAGATCTGGTCACTAAACATGGCCAAAGCTATTTCATGCAACGTTTTGATTGTGAATGTTGGTGTTTCACCGGGGGGATACTTAGAGTATGTACCATTTTCGTCGATTAAAAAAATTAGAAAAAAACGCAGTACTGATAATTTAGCAGTGCTTTCTAGTTCCTCATCTTCATAAATAATCTGAATAGTTCCTCGTAGATTTATTCTATAGCGTGACTTATATGAAATAATTCTTTGTCGAGAAAATTGTAAATTCATTTTATCGGTCTTATAAGGCTTTCATAAATTCTTACCGTATTTAATGGCTTAGCCACAGCTCATTACGAACTGAGGTCTGGTTTGTGATCGTTATTGGGTCCCTATTAAGGGCATGTCCGGAAGTAGCAGAACTAATGGGCCCTTGACAAAGGCTTCCTCTGATGAATCGCGACTCTACCTTGAACCTTCCTGCCCCTAAACCGACATAAGGAGAATCCCTTTGATATTCCGACTCAGAGTTACAGAAGAAGCCGAAATTTTTTACCCATTTTTTACTTTTCCTTTAATTGTAAATAAATGAATATAATAAATACCACCTCTTCATCAAAGATTTTAACGTTTAATCAGATTACGTTGGTTGATTATTGAGATTTTAAGCCCTACGTTGTTTACAATCTGCCACGATGATGATATTATAATTACGAGGTCGTTCGACACAATAGTTTCAGAAAAACACAACCGTTGGTAAATCAACTAATATGGAAAGTATGCAATTTGATGATAAATAAGTATTAGGTTACGAAAACACAGTTTCATATTGTAAATGTATCAATTCGGATCGCTTGAAAATATTTCATTAAGACATATTAAGTTTTTCCGGTCTACTTATCAAGCTGCAACCACTACTGAGCCCTTATCACGAACACATTGACTAAGTTTTATCGGCAATTTCCGCTTTTTTGTTTAAGACTTCCGAGCACGACGGCAGATCGCCAACGAACAAACAACAATTCACCTAAGTAAGCAGATTTAGCTGATATTGTCGATAAACTTTATTGATGTGTTTGTGCCAGGAGGTCTGGGGCGCTCGTCGAGGTCGGCAAATTCAGTCTTAAAATTAATGTTTTTGGCGAAAAAAGCAAGGAAGTTTTAAACAAAATATTAAAAAGATTTTTCAAACGCGGTTTCTGTTTTATACTTATACGTTCCTGATGACATAAGTCTAACCGAAACCGGTCGAATTGTTATATAAAATAAAGTGGCTTAAAACAAAATTATTTTTTATTTTAAATTATAATGTCAAGCTACAAAGTGTTTGCTGCCTTCGATAATTAAAATTAATGTTTTTGGCGAAAAAAGCAAGGAAGTTTTAAACAAAATATTAAAAAGATTTTTTAAAGGTTTTCTGATATGAAAACAGTAAACATTACGTATTTAAAGATTTCTTAGGTATAATCATTGTATATTTATATATAGGTACCGATTTTGTTTGTTATCAAACTATTTTGAAGAGCCAAATAAAACGTAAAAGCGTTGATATAGCCTACGAGTTTGTTAGTTTTTCATTTATTAATGAGTTGTGCTGATAAGTTGCACTGCGTCTTATCTGCGTAACTGCTTGTTATCCACTGACACCTGCGTAGTGCGTAGTGCGTAGTGCTTAGTGCTTAGTGCGTAGCTGAAGTTACAAACATGCTCATAATTAATACATAGTTTTTTAACGGTACTTTTAACTTACAAAAAAAAAAGAACAACGATTCAATGATACAATTTGATGCTCGTGTACTAATGCGTATGTAAATGAAAAAGAGCATGTTTCGAGATAAAATGAGATTGAATTCAATTTCATTTCGTTTTTCGCTCAGACTAAAGTCAAAATATATATAAGAATGTAAAAGAATTCTCGATGAGGCCCGAATACCCCAGGCGCGTCTTATCCGGAAACATCTAAATCTACTTTTTAAATAAATTGTTACATCTAACGATTTGCATTTCTCTGAAATATAAAATGAGATTTTTAATACAAGAATACGTCACCGAAGATGAAATTTCCATTTCACATCAAAGTTTTATTTTATTCTCAACATGATCTCGAAATGAAAAAGAACAGACTTTCGATTCAATTTCAAGATTCAAATTTTAAATTGCTATGTTTCCTTGAATATGTACTTTCCTGTCTACTTATTTGCCTTTTTCTAGTAAATTATTTACCGCAATGATTGATCTTTTGTATGTCAAAAGGTAACAAATTACCGACTGCTATTATCGTGAATGTGTTTGTTTTCATATAATAGTACAACATTTTATGAGTCGGAAAACAAATCCCGCGGGGCCGCGCTAGGCGTATGTTCAAACATATTTTATTCAATTACCTGTAAACGGTTTTCTAAATCTAATTATCCGATTTTCGAAGTAGTAATGGCTGTGAATGTAAGTGGAGTATACAATTAAAAACTTTGATAACGTCTGTAGAATATTAAATTTAGGATGAAACAACATTAAAAGTATGGCAATATGTTTTTACGTAAATGAAGGTAGGTAATTCAAATTATTACCCCCGTAAATTCCAACAGCACTGCAGTTTTATTTTTTTTAATTTCGGACAGGGAAGATAGGTGGTCCAAAGACTCTCACGTCGGTGCCGACTACTTGATCTCACTTGTGGCAGATGTTATGTTACAATAATAAGGGTCGATAAGATGTTATCATGGCGCTGAAGCGGTCGCTGGAGGTGGCTCTACAAGCTACAAGGGCGGTGTCGGTGACGACGGGTTGCTATTCGACCGGTTACATTGAGACGACATTCTACTCTCGAGGTAACAGGTGAGGTGAGTGCCTGACCACCGCCCACTGAGACGTCAGGTGGCAATAGCTAAAAAAAGCAAACTCCGCTCAGTTATCATTGATCTGGTACGTGTAAATAAAGTAGAATGTTGTCTTAGTATTATGTTATAGTTGGCGGCAACCGTAATCAACACCAATTCGTGTCATCATTCCTTCACAAAGTAATTTCCAAACCATATAAATCGGCTTTTATCCGCTCAGATCAATATTTCCAAACCACCTAACTAAGTGATTGACACATTTTATTTTGAGTTTCTTAAATTCCCGTTGTTAGTCATTGTCATTACTGTAATATAAATCTTCCCATCAAACTGTAGCGGAGAGGAGATCTTCCCGCAAACACCGTTGAAAGTCTTTAGTATGAAACACGGATATCGTAATTTTTCACCGAGGCAGTTGACGATGGCGACTGGAACGACAAAAATTAGACTTGCTAACTCACTTAGATTTTGACGTAATAATTAAGATGTGGTAAGAGTTATTCTACAAAAGTCTTCTTAAAATTGTTAATGTTAAGATTCATTTTACGAATTTTTAAAAATTTACAAGCCAGTGAGACCAACTCAAACACCTGAACGGTTTTCTTTAATCAAAAGGCAAGTTCTTAACACATATAAATGAGTATTTGCATATAGAAGTTTTTTTTAATAAATTTTAAATTCGAAGTTTGTTGTGATCGTTTGAAAATAAACATAACTTGTTAATCTGCATTTAAACTATCGACGTTAATTTATTACAACATTTAGGCGACACAAATTGGCTGGGTTTGTTGGTAAGATATAAAAACAACGCAAATACATGTTTTCAATGAATGTCAGGTAGCCACCATAACGTAATTATAGGTTTGTAGGAAAGCTCGAATGGGACAAGATTTTATTATTATTAACATATTTAAATAAAAAAATGTTATATTGTTGATGAAATGAGTCAATACTCGTATCTCTTATATTTATAACAACAATGGCAATATTTTACATGATTTCACTAAAAATACATTTATTATCACGTAAGCTTCTAGATACATGCACGAATCGTTAAATGTTCGTTTTAATCGTCTCTTGTAAAGTTTTATTTTTGTGGCTTAAAATGTTGTACCTCTATACAGTCGATATATTGTGCAATTCTTTCAGGTAGATATCCGCTAGTCGGGTCCCAGGAGGGCCGTTTACCTTTATAAGCATTTTTGATTTCAATGTTTCTTAATTTTACGATTTGCTTCGCCATAGCGATGATTTTCAGCTGTGTACAACTAAAATTATGTATGCAAAATGAGTTGATGATGAATGTAAATAAGTCCAAAGTGATGGTGTTTGAAAGAGAGAGTACGAGAACAGCGTGCAATATAGTTGTGAATGATGAATACTTGGAGCAAGTGGATGAGTTTGTGTATTTAGGAAGTATGTTTACAAGAGACGGAAAGGCTGATAAGGATATTGAAAGAAGGGTGAATGCAGGAAACTCCATTAATGGAGGACTGAACGCTGTTGGGGCAAATAAGAAATTGTCCAAAGAAGCGAAGCTAGCAGTCCACAATGGAGTGCTTATACTAATCCTGATGTATGGTAGTGAGGCATGGAACTGGCAGAGGAAGGATGAAAGTAGACTGAATGCTGTGGAAATGAGATCTTTGAGATGGATGTGCGGTAAAACCATGTATGACCGTATTACAAATGTGGATATCCGGAAAGAATGCAAGGCTGATATGAGCGTAATGGATAGGATTAAGAAAGGGACGCTTAGATGGTTTGGGCATGTAGAGCGAATGAACGAAGAAAGGAGTGTGAAAAGAATATATGATGCGAAAGTGAATGGAAGAAGAAGTCGAGGACGCCCGAGAAAGACATGGCACGATCAAGTAAATCAAATACTTGAATCGGGTCATGTGAAAAATCAGATTAACAGAAGAATATGTATGAGACGATGTATGATTGTAAATGAAGCAAGAAGTGTGTGCCAAGACAGAGTTGTATGGCGGTCCGTCCTCTCTGCCTACCCCTGCGGGGAAACGGCGTGATGGTTAGTTAGTTAGTTAGTTAGTTACAACTAAAGTTAATACTAAATACAAAGTCAATTTACTCACAATATGACAAACATTATTTATAAAGCTTACAAAGTACGACTTCATTGTTCAAACGACTTCTTGAGGTGAAATATCACAAAACTGCGCTATATAATTTCACTGTTATTATTATTATTCAGCGGTTCTGAAAATAAAGCTCATATTCACGTGATTCAGATTGAAGCTCAGTACGTTGATGAAATTTAATTATTGATAGATTGGACCGTGGAAAATGGAAGCTACCATTTCGACGTTTTCGCTTTGTACGATACTTGGTTCTCGGTGCTAAGGGCGCCTGTACAGGTGTATAACTGTTATTAGGGCTCAGCGGTGGCAGTGTTTATCGCCCGAACAGATAATTATCAATTGAACCAAATGAAGCTGCCCACAATCCTATAAATAAATATTCACTTGCCTATATCCACTGCAAACACTGCCCGTTTCGAATAATTCGCAAATAATCACTTCGTTATTTCTAAATCAACGGTCTTCACACTAAAGCCACAGACTAGATTAGAAAGGTGGACGACTGATTAAATCGTAAAACATTGTATTGCGGTCGGTGAGGATCTGTTTTAAGTATCTACATGTGTATTGACGAGGTTTTTATTTAACGACAAGCCTAATATAAAATTATTGCCCTTTCCCCCGAAAAATCATTACTCTAACAATGCAATGTATAATATAATATAATCACACGTGTAATCTCCAATAATCTCATAAAACAGGAAGAACGCATTGTTTCGCCTAGTTACGTATTAAATATGTATACTTTTTATACAAATCATCTTTTAAAAAGTTAAAAAGCTAAAGTATGATTTCTTTGTATTTCAGTTTAATTTAAAAAACACAATCAAAAGGCCCTGAGATTTATTTAAAGGGCCTGTGTTTTATTTAGGGAAGCTGTTTGAAGGGCATAATTATATACTGATTGAATATTAGCTACTCGCTGATGAAAACTTCACGCTTATGTTTATTTATTATTTTAATATCTTTTTCATGGTCCCCATCGCCACTGAAGGAATCATTTTTTTTTGTGAATATCGCACACGAGTCCTAACTGATCTCAACCGTATGGAGCCATTAGGATTATATCATACCCAATCGAGGTAAAGAAGAAGGTTGGGAAGTACCTGTCTATTCACATCTCGTCACCAAACAAGACTGAAGCCATTTTAAGCAACGTTTCAATTGTAAATGGTGGTCTTTCACCAGGGCGATACTTAGAGTGTCGGAGTACGGAATCAAAATAGGTAGGATGTTGAAAAATACTTTGTGTATAGTACTCGTATAATCATCTAGTACTAGCAGATAAAAACCCGCTCCCGCGGGTTATGCCGCTAGGCCCTGCGGGCGGCTTTTGGTTGGGCTGTGCCCAATTCAAGTCTTAGGGTTTAGTCCTGTTGTAAGACAACAACTACAACAATAACTACTACCAATGCACGGTATTGTAATGAATATTCTAAATGCATTATTTTGAACACCGCGGACAATGAGAGGAACACTCTTCACCCCAACACAAATCTCGTTCATTCATGACAACGCAAAGAATAAATTTTATTTTCTTAGATTAATAGAATGATAGAGAAAATGCTTCCTCTCCCATACCAGAATGGTTTTTTGAATCGAAAAAAAACGGCACTTACGTAATTTGGAATCACAAAAATATATATTTACATATAGCACTACTTAAACCTATTCATAATATTGTATGCGCTTTTCAAAAGACTGTCAAAAATAAATGCGATTTTCTAATACGTAAATATATTTTTCTTCAAAATAAAATTGAAATCACGTAATTTAGAAACGTAAAAAAATATATTTACATATCACACTACTTAAACCGAGTAATAATATTATGCTCTTTCCAAAAGATTGTCAAAAATAAATGCAATTTTTTAATACGTTAAAATACTTTTATTCCAAACAAAATTAAACTCGAGTAATTTAAAATCATTAAAAAAATATTACATATTGCACTACTTAAACCTAGTAATAAAATTATGCTCTTTCCAAAAGATTGTCAAAAAAATTATAATTTTTTAATTCATAAATATACATTTATTAGGAAAAAATCTCTTTGTATACAATATTATCAGTATACCAACGGGTCAGAATTTGTCCTTGCTTGGAACCTTCAACAATCTGTATAAATAACGATGACTGCGCTCGCACTCTGGAACATGCAACGTACAACTGTCCATGGGAAAACACTGGTTCGGGAAGTAACAGTCCAACACGTTCAAAAGTTTGTCCTTGAGATTTATTGGTGGTAATGGCATAAGCTGATTTTACTGGAAACTGTTTCCTTCATATATTGAATGGTATCATGTAGTTACATCGGATAAAGTGTTCAAACTAATTCTAGGAATGAAATGTACAGTACCTTTTCTGTTCCCCGTAATAATTTCAGCTTGAATTAAATAAGAACTGAAATTTTTTACCAACATTCTTGTTCCATTACAGAGGCTGTCACCAATAGACAAATTTATTAGTAACATAATGGTAGCACCGATTTTAAGATTTAAAATGAATGTAGGGTGGTAAGCCATTAGGTCTAATAGAATTTAAAAACTCATCAGGAAAATTAACTTGCTCATTATCATCTAAATCTCCTTCTTCATTAATGATGGTATCAACAGAATAAAAAGTCTTCATTGGTCCTTCTAATCGTTGAAGTACATCCTCCGTGGCCGTTTGATAAGTTTCCAATTCATTTTGTATCTCTGGCCATTTGGGATTGCATGGAAAATTAATGAATAAATCAGGACGACCAAACTTACGTACCATTGCCATTGAATTAAGATAAAGTTTATTAATGTGGCGTGGTCCACCAGTAAATGAAGATGGTAGAATGACTACATCACCTGCTCGTACTCCTCTGTCCGTGGCTAAATTTCTTACGTGGTCTTGCAAACCTTGGTAGCATTCCACTCTGAGGTGTCGTTGGTTTTTCCTAATGTAATCTAAGCGAACAGATTCATAAATAATGTAAGCATGAATTAAATACTGTTGAAAAAGTTTACCTGCGTAATGGACTGGATCAAAGATGTTTATTTGCACTGCTAATTTACTTGCATAAAACTGCATAGCAGTTACGTATTAACGTTGAGCAGTAGAAAAATCAGCATGGTGTTGAAAACCTGGTGTCCAACCAAATTCTCCCGAGGGAAATAATAATGGGAAAACCATAGGATCTAAATGCTTTGATAAAGTCGCCACCCGTTAAAGTCCTTGAACATCTTTTGGGTAAACAGCGATCTCTATACCTGTCGGTAAGTTCCCATCTCTATCTGCTACATATACCATAGCGATGTCATTCGAGCTGGTTGGAGCATTTTACCTCCGTTGGTCATCAGCAGCTGAACGTGTAAATAATAAACGAATGTCTCTCACCTGGCCATTGCCACCGTTAGCTGCAATGCGCAATTCCTCTTCCTCGACAGCTTCTTTTAGTTTCTTATATTGATAGATGCAATGTGTTTCGCTATCAATTGTTCTCATAATATTTTGATAGCAATCAGCATTAGATGGATGACTTATACGTACTCTTATGGCCTCATCTGAATCGTAATCATAAAGCTGAGCGTAGGAAGGTGTTTCTCCTTCAACTCGCATACTTTCAGAAGTCAGATGATAAACTTCATCAGAAATTTTTAAGAAATATGGACCATTACCTGGAATGTTAGCTATTTGCGCTCCAAAAGATGCACATGCATTGGCGCTATTGTATTGACGGATAAAATTTCTAAAGCTCTTAGATTGACTACATGTCAGAGCGTTCACAGTGTGTTAAAATTGATAAGCAAAAAAGTAAACCTCTCCCAACTAAATATGGTGTACCGCAAGGAAGCGTCTTAGGACCTCTATTATTCCTTGTATATAACAACGATATCTGTAAATTACACACCAAAGGAAAAATCATTAGTTTTGCTGACGACACGGTTATTATATTCAATTAAAGTGATTGGAAAACCACATACAAAGAAGCTGAACGTGGGCTTGAAAAACCTACATAAATGGCTTGAAAAAAACTCACTTACACTTAATGTTAATAAAAAAAAATTCTTAACTTTTTCTATAACGGCCAGAGGACAGCCAACTGAAGATTATGTTCTCAAACTACATGAGTGTCAAGGACAAAGCTCAGCACACTCTTGCCACTGCCCTACTATAACACACTCTAGACGCATAAAGTATCTTGGCATTGAAATCGACGAAAATCTTCGATGGGACTCCCACATAAACAACATTACAAAAAAATTCACCAAACTCACGATCTTCTTTAGAAACATACGTAATATTCTCAAAAAAAATGATCTGTATAAAGTCTACTATGCGCTTTGCCAATCACGTATGGAATATGGAATTATTGGATGGGGATCTGCCTCAAAAACACCCATATGAAGCAACTCGTGAAAGCACAAAAAGTATTATAAAAACAATCCTAAAGGTACCTATAAGAACTCCGTCAAAAGAAATTTAAAAAAAATTAATGTTCCCAGGATCACAAAAATATACACAAAAAATGCTCTACTTAATTTTAAAAGAAAGAGTGAGTACCTTACTAACCAACACGCTCACACTACAAGAACAAAAACCTTAAACAAAATCAACATTCCAAGATTGAACACATCTTTTGGACAGAAAAACCACAAGTTTCACGCTGTCAAATTATATAATGCTCTCCCAAAACATATTAAAGATGCCACCGAGATGAAAATGTTAAAGAGCAATTTAAAAATGTGGATCAATAACCATGAATCGTAGAACCAGCGACACCAACGCAGCAACCTACAGTCCCCCTCGGAACAGGAATCCCTAGTGAGGGGGACTGTGAATAAAATATTATTTGTTTTTCCACATATCTGTTTTTCATCATATCTGTTTTTCAAAATGTTATATTGTAATTAATAAAAATAAAAAAATCTCCCGTCAAGAATGCACGAAGTCCTTGAGGGTAAGCTGATAAAGCTTGTGGTAATATTTTACCATTGTGACACTAAGAATGTAGAATTTTACCTTTTTCAAGATCGTAATGGACAGCTCTGCAATGCTCCACGGTGCACTCCTTGTTCATGGCTCCTAGGTTATTCTGATCTGGAAGCACATAGTTGGGGTTATTTGTAAGAGCACACTTATAGAATACATTCCTTCTACTGCTATCTGGACACATCTCCCATCATTCCTTTCTTGGCGCTGTTCATTCAACCTATGGTACTTTCGATCCGTACCCTGGCAGACTGTCTAGCAATTTGCGCTCTTTCATTATTTATTTCTCTCTGTTCATCTGTCATATTTTGTATTCGTCTCCTAGCATTAATCCTTTCATTTTGTTCGGGTGTCAAATATTTAATCCTCCGTCTAGTTCTTCGAATATCTCGCGCCTCTTGTGAAATATTAGGCATTATGTTATCTGAAAAAGAAGAATAGCAATTATTAGTTAGTTAGTCCAGCGAGTTAATCATACAAAATAAAATAAAGCGGTATTTTTAAGGTTAATATTGCATCACTTTTAATGAATTTCATTTGACGTCAGTTTGAGACGCGATCACCATTGGAGTTTATTTATCTAATTCAAATGTATTGTGAAAAGTAAAATATAAATCTATTAAGCGAGTTATTGTTGTTGAAACAAAATAAGTATAAATTTTTAGGTGATTGTATGACAATATTTACCTCAAAATTGACGAAAAGACGCGCGTCAGTGTTGTGATATCCAAAAATATGTTTTTCTAATTAGGTATCGTAAATTGTAACACGAAATATACGTGTTCCTTATCATTAATTATTTAATTAACAAACGACAACTGTCATAAAACTGCAGAAAACTATTTGTAAAGACGGTTTTTAGAGCATTTATTAACTTGTATTTCATAAACGCATTAATTAAGTAATTCATCGCGTATATACAAATAAAATTAATTGATGTTAAAATAAACATTTACGACTGACGACATCTATGGGAACAGTAGTAAACTATTTGAGCCGCGGGACGTGTAGTTTTAACACGCATAAATACTGGTTTAGTCGCGACACTCACCAAAAGAAACATAGTGAGTATATCGTCGAGGATCGTAAACGGAAGAAAATTTCAAACATTTGTATGTATGAACAATATTTTATCGGACGGTCGCGTTTAATCTTGACGGTGTGTAGATATAAAGGAGGCTAGTCACTGTTTTAGTAGCGACACTCAACAAAAGAAATATAGTGAGTATATCGTAAGCTGACGTAATCGGAAGAAAATTTCAAACTTTTGTATGCGTCAGCAATATTTTATCGGACGTGGCAGAAGATTTTTTAGGGTATTAATATAATCTAGTACTAACACTAGTTCTAGTATAAGGGATCCCAATAATCCTAGTTTTTTTTCTCAAATATTAATTTTCCCTTTTGTCGATAAGTCAACACGACGGTGCGACTGTTAACAGGCCAAATTATGTATTTAATCTTGTAATGTTAATTAGATTTAAAGTTTTTGTCTTTATAGTGTAACTGTTTTGGTCAGTAAGGTACTCCGTTTTTACCCTAAAATTGAGTAGAGCATTTTTTAGTTTGGTTTTGTAATTCTGAGATTTTTTATTTTTCTTTTGACGGAGTTCTTATAGGTTCCTTTAAGATTATTTTTGTTATACTTTATGTGTTTTCACGAGTTGCTTCATGTAGGTCTTTGAGGTAGATCCCCATCAAATAATTCTATATTCTATACGTGATTAAGAAAGAGCACAGTAGACTTTATACAGATCATTATTGTTAGTATGTTTCTAAATAAGAATTTGAACTTGGTGAGTTTTTTTGTAATGATGTTTATGTAAGGGTCCCATCGAAGATTTTTGCCAATATATTTTATGCTTCTAAGGTGAGTTTTTATAAAATTAAAGTTAGACTATCTTTTCGGCAACTGGTCTGACGAACCTGATTCCCACGCATCTTTTTCCTTTTCCTCTCTCTTCTACTGGTGCATTATTATAGTCGCAATGGCTCACTTTACAATGGATGTTTAAATAGTTCACATGCAGTCAAAATATAAATAACAGTATGAATATTTCTGCTTTACTTTTAAAGCTCTTTCTGCAGAGCTGGCGGCAGACAAGTTTCAGAATGGAAAAAAAAATAGATCATTACATTGAACTGAAGTGTCAATTTCAAATCAAAGTAAAAAGAGTACTTGAATATTTTTTGACAAATCTTTTGAGAGAATAATATCAACAATTGATTACTTAGTAATTTAATTTTATAAACCTAGAACAAAAAATAGGATATTTTTATTGCGTACTACTTTTATTATATCTGATGTTCATGGAATTTTCAGGACAAGTAAAATAAATTAAAAATAAATACGTTTTTAATACAGCACATTATTATTTCTTACATTTTTGAACAATCTGAAAGCAATATTTCCACAAAGTTGTACTTAACGGTGTAAATAATGTGCATAATTAGCTGTAACAAGAAATTAGGTTAAACTAAAAATGCTAAAAGCAATCGGCAGGCGGTTGGATTGTCCTTTGTTTAAGTCTACGAGGGTTAATTTGCCTAAACTGTGTGTGAATCGGGTTGCATTGACGATAATACAGACTCTAATTTGATCATTTGTCTCTAATCGCAGCCATTTAAGACGTTTCCTTGTAATTTTGTTTAAATTCTCAAGTTAGAAGTAGAAAATCAACATAACTACCGTTTAGGATCGAGATATTATTATATAATCAGCTAATCTTCAGCAGACATCTGCCCGAAAGTTAAATTCAATAAATATATCTCAGCTGGTTCTTAGTATGCGAAACTGAATGGGCATATTATAATAAGTTTTTTTAATGCTAAAAGTGTTGAAACAAAGTATATATGTTGTTCAAGTAACTTCCCCCGTTAGTTACATATGGATAATAAACATGTTTAGATGTCAAAACATTATGACATGTAAGTAGACGAAGGATATGGTCGTCAACGCGAAAATACCTTCTATGCGTCAAAAGCGTAAATGTTCAGAAGAATATTAAAAACTGATTTTTGAGAGTTACAGATTGTTTTTTGGGACATCGAATATACGCTTTATAGTTTTACATGCAATAATGTATTTTCACCAATAAAAACATTGAAACTTGAACTACAAATTAAAACTCAACGCAATGTCATATTTAACTCATTTTTGTAGAGTTGACTACATGGGAGGTATTTTCCCGTTGACGACGATATATAGACGATCTCACCGGCAGAGCCTTTTACACGGCTGACAGTTTTTTTTTAATAATGAAGACGGTTAGGCTGAGAGGGATATGCAAAAAAACATGAGACAACATTAAGATAAATAGGTTAACGTACCTGTGGACAAGTTGACTTACTTCGTCAAACATAATTTATCAATGCACGATAATATGGTGATAATTAATTTGCTGTTATTGGTTGGTTGCGTCATGTTGGTCCTTATATTAACTAACACAACCAAGGTATACCATATTATACTGCTTGGTGAAAGCCACAGTTAGTAAAACCGGTCGACAGTTGTTTATGCAGTGGTTTTAAACAAGGTTTATTTATTCTAAGTTTATTTTATACCTAGTGGTGGATTTACTAAATGATACTGGAAACTATATAAATATGATAATTTATTGTTGACGATGAACCAATAAATTAAATGGGTTTCTCTTTTTCCACACAACAAAAATAAAAATAAAATAAATATTATTCGAGAGGTTTTGAATTTGAAACATTCTCAAATCAGGAGAACACTTTACATGTCTAGCAAAACGAGTCTTTCAGCCAAAATATCATATAAAATATGAAAATGTGATGCCACTAATGTGGCTAATTCCAAAAAATTGAATATTCCATAAACTCGCAGTTAATGAAAGGGCGCTTGAGGTGGGATATCACAAATTTGCGCTATAGAAATTTAGTTTAAATCTTTTGTACTGCGACCGGGACTCAAGGGAATTCGATTGAGATTAACATTAATTTTAGTGGCATATCTCAAGGATTTTTAAAACGTATGGCCCTAAGCCTTAAACAATAGTTTCTCCAGGTTATTAACGTTGCGCATTGATTATTACCTCCGTAACACCAAGGAAATATAAAAAAGCATTTACCCAAATAGTCATTCGAACTTCGCACGTATACACGATATTACCTGACGTACATTGTGAATGAAACGGGCCAAAATATAAAATAATAAGCGTCGGCTGCTAAAACTGCTAAACAAAGTCCGCAATTCGACCACACGCGACTGAGTCCGAATATCTTTGCGGCTGGTTCCCGCCACCCGAGTGGGCGAGCGGGGCTTAAAGAGCTTTTTGCTGAACGTGCCGCCGAATGCAATTTTCCATAGATTTACTTTCTGACAAGTCGGCGTTATCGAGTACTTGCCCCCCGTTACTATCCCGCCTCGTAAGCTCTAGGCACTAGGTACGGATCTATGGAGTTACGTACGGGTGGAGTACTTTCGTCTTCCGACTCCCCACTTCCCACTCCCGGCATATCACGCTTGCTTCAATTCACCTACAAATTATATTCCTGTAAGTCGACTAGATCTAAAGGCTTTAATTTATTAGTCCCCTCTTTCGCGTTCGAAAACCTTAAAGGATTCGTAAATGAAAATTTATTTGATATTATTTTGTTGATGTAGGTAAATGAAACTTGATATCGGTAAATACGAAATGTGCGTAGTTACCCATAGGTAATGATTGAAAAGTTTTCGGTTAAATTAATTAATCTGATTTACTTTGAACCATGACTAGACCATTCTTTGACGTTTGCCAGAATCTAAATGTTGCATATCAATTTAATTTATTTGTGCCAGTTTCTTCCAATTTTATTTACATAATAAAGTTTCAAACAGATGTCTATGTTGAATACCATAGGATATTAAATATTAATATATAAATCTAAACTGAAAGTGTACATAGCAACTAAATTCGTATTTAGGGAAACCGACATTTTTTGTTTACCTTTAGAGAATGTGGTGAAATAGGTAGGCATCACTAAATCAGGCAATTTTAATATATTTGTACTGTTTTTCAGTTTTGAGATTCAAAAAAACCCATCGTTAAGAACGATCTTTTCAATAAAATTCCATGTGTTGGGATGGAATCGTTTCACAACAATAAATACATTAAAAAACAATTATTCGACATAAAATATTTAAAAAAAAATGGACAGTTATACATAAAATAATTACAAATCAGAAGTTATGAATCAATGAATTGCGAAGAAATAATAATGCTTTAATGATGGCGCAGTTTGATATTCTTAACAAAATTTCCACAAAAGTATTTCGAAATGTAACGATATTGTCAAATGGAGGAGAAGAACCTTTCTTTTGGAATACCGCCAATGTGGTTTCCAACTTCTGTAATAAACCATTCTTTGTGTAGCTATTTTTCATTTAAAGTCGCTAGTCGAGTGGGAGGGAGAGCCTATTCAGATCTCTCGGTGGAACTTAATGAAACAGCTACTTTTTACCAATCAGACGAAATACTGAATTTTATTTCTGACAAATACTTTAGCACAACAAAACGTTACATAGATGCGTTAGGTTTTTAAGGCTTGGTTATGAAGTTATTTGGTGGATAAGGACAATTGATGTCTTTCTCTGTTTCTGATATTTGGTGTTGTGAAGTATTGAGCCTCCTTTCAGGGAGCATGTGAATTACATGGAGCGCTTCTTGGAAATACCATAGGGTTTGCTCGTTTCTGTTTAAAAAAGGTTTTGGGTCTTGCTCGAGGATAGTTTATCTCCCCATTTTCTGGGAAAAAGTTCATGGTTTAACAAAATTTTGTAAGTATCAATAATATTAAAAAAGGTATAATCAATCATAAATACAGAATGTATAGTATTGTAAACAGTAGCTTTCCTAAAGTCGAAGTATGTATGCTTACATTCATCTCACGAATAACGAGGTGCAACAAATCTATTTGGCATGGATGGGTGGGAATAGGTTTCAGGGAGAAATGCTGATCAGAGTAAACCACCCGGACCGCGCGTGTTGCCTGTGTGCGGCGCATTGTGACAGACAACTAGACAACTTACAAACCCTACAGCCCCTCCCCTCCTCCGCGTTAGCTAGCGCCAACATAGGTTCTGACCGGAGACTTTATGTGGTGTAATAGGTTGGGCTATTTCAATACATTTGCATTATTTTTAAAAGTTTTGCGATTCACACGAAGCTCAACGTGCTTATCTTTTCAATAAAAATACCATTTCTTGCGTTTGAATCGTTTCATAATAAGCAAATAAATTTAAAAATAACAATTATTCGACATGAAAAAATAGGAAAAAAGTTAATTACCCAATTACAGATCAGCCGGTATGAATCAATAAATTGCGCATACATATATTAGAGCTTCAATGTTTGCGTTGTCTGACATTCCTAACAAAATTCCCATAAAATTTAAGTACTTCACTATATCGGGAGTGGAGGTTAAATATGGTTTCCAAAATATCTAGAAAAAAAGAAAAACAATATGAATAGTTTTAAAGAAGTCTGTGATTGTTAAAAGTAAGGCATAATGAATTGGTTGGGATGGCGGAGTTGGTAAGTCCCGAGTTCGAGTCTCGTTCTCAATCTAATCTCTTTGCTTTCTGTTGGTTTTTCTATTTTCGTATTCATTGAAGATTTTTCATATTCTTTCAACAATCAATATCAATACGTTATGACTTCATATTATAAGTCAGGTTGCTTGGTTACGGGTGAAAATTAATATATTTCAACTTTTGTGATTGCAAACATTCCTTTAATTTCAAAAGTGTTTTCTCTTTGTTTCAGATGCTGTCGATTAAAAATAATTGCTCATTTACTTGTTAAGCTGATTTTTAATCGTGATTACTAAATTATAACGTATAATAATTATTCGTCCCTAGTAAACGTCATTTTAGTCGTTCTAAAAATGTTATTTATTTCCAAAGCTCAGTAGAATATAATATTTCGAATATGATGGAATAGATTAAGGCAAATCGAACTTTTGAAAAGTAGATTTCGGTATAAAAATCTTCATCAGTCATCATCAGGCGCTACTTGCTGCCCGCCGTGTGACTGGCGCCGGTGCTCGATGAAGGCATGAGCGTCAGCAAGGGCGGCTTGGAGGCGCGGAGGGGTGCTCCTGGGGGGGCAGGGGGCTCACCCGCCACTCACGCCTGCTGCTGGGCACGCGGGGCGGGGGGCGCGGAGCCCGAGGCCACCGCCCAGCGACACCAGTTTTACCACGACAGCCGGGGCAAGTGCTGCAGGAAACTGCTCCGGCACAACGGATATCCCAACAAGGTAACTACCTACTTGACTATTTTTTTTTAAATCAAAATTTTTATTATTAAAATGCTTATTACAAAACTTATCATATAGCAGACATGACGAAATTAACGAAAAACTAAAATTATTTTGTAAATCTCATTAAATTCCGGTGCATCAAATCGGCGTTGGTGTTTAACTTGCGGTCTCTGAAAAGCGTTTATAAGAACTTCAAATTATACGTTTGGAGTAATTCCCAATGAATACTTGAAGCTACTCATGTAGTTGTTTGTTTTGCGGATTATTTCTTGCAGTCGGAGTATTATTCACATCGGAAGCTTGGTGAGGATTATGCAGCAACGTCGCCAACGAACTAAAGTTGTAGAAATTTTGGAGGTGGCACACTTGCCCTTGTACTTTGAATGTGGGCATAAAACCAGTCTCTCTTACAATGTTCGCTCTAAAAGATACCAACTGAAATGCTGAATTGTATTTAATTGTGAAAGTTCTTTAAAAAGTGTTTGAATTTCGGCGTTGTCCTTAACAGTAATCCTTTTAAAGGTCCTGGTGGCTCTGGAAATACGTCGAGACGCTTTTTCCTCCTATCCACCACATTCCTTTTAACTTTCCACTTAGTCATTGCATTGCATTTTCAGTCCACCTATTGCAACGATGTCATGGCTGGCATAATCCAATGTGTGGTTATATTTGAAGACTTTTCGATGCCACTGATCTGTTATGAAGGACTTTCTGCAACTAGCAGCAGCTTATCTACTCACATGCCTTTCAAGAGAGATTTTTTAATTTTAATATTTTAGCGTTGTAACCGCTCTGCGCGAACTGCTACAAAGAAATTCTTCATTTTGTGGCAGTTCACACTTCACACATTTTCGAGCGTACAAAATACTTCGATTGAAGTTAGACTACAAAGATATAAAGAACTATTTTATTTTGCGGCAGTTCATACTTCAATTGAAGTTGGACATTAAAGAGTTAAAAAAAGTACTTCATTTTGCGGCAGCGCACACTTCAGCTGAAGTTCAACTTCAAAGAATTCAAAAAACTACTTTATTTTGCGGCAGCGCACACTTCAATTGAAGGTCGAAAACAATGATTTGGCGAGGAACTGGTTCTTCCCGAGTTCCTTTTTTTTTTTGATTTGCCAGTATTTTTTTTGAGGAGGAATTTTTGTCGATTTGCTAGTACTTTTTGATTTGAGATCTCTACCGACTAGAACTATTTTTTGGCTAGTTTTTTTTCGATTTCAGTTCGACTTCAATGAAAGCGTTCACCGTAAAAATTTCATTTTAAATAACTAGCAGTTCGTGAAGCATTCGCAAAACTTAGTTTTCCCAACGCTATAATATTTCAGCCTGCCGACTGGTAACAGCTGCTATCCTGAAACATTCCAATCGGGCTTCTCGTTGTTCTGTGGTATTGGCATTACAACGAGCATCAGCTCTGGTTCTTTCCCGATGAAACCGGTTCTTGATTTGACCATCATTTTCCTGATATCGCACTTTTCTCATAGCCCTGGCTTTTGCAAGTCTTTGAGCTTCGCTTTTTTTCTTGGTGGCATGATAACGGTTGTACTGAAATTTTGAAAAGGATAAAACACATATAAATTGTCCAAGAAAACACTTTTAAAATTCATCTATGAAGAGATTGTTTCGAAGGCCGTGGAACATGTGAGTGTGCGAATGGAAAGGAAATGAAACGAAACACGAGTATTGAGAAAAATATTCGAACATGTCGCGACGCGTAGCGCGGGGCTCAAAATGTAAACGCGTTGCTTCCTCGAAGAACTGAAGCCAAATGTCAAGGAAACTAAAGTATGCAATATTGTTTCTATTAAAAAAACTACCCTATATTGACTGTTATTTGACCTCGTATCCAATTTCAGTGTGAAAATATAAAGTAACAAAGAAACATACATTCTCGTACATTCATCCAAATTTAAATATAAGATGAAATGTTAGTCTAGCTGTAGTCAGCTGTCGTCCGGCGAGCAGCGCTGCTCGCGGCTATAGCAGTCACCGTTGCAGCGCCATCGCTAGCACACAATTTTTATTTTTATTTTTTTCGAAACTCTGCATACAATTCATTACAGTCAAAACGAATGAGTATAATCATGCTGAATAACCTATCCAGTAAAAAAAAATAAAGTTTAATCTAAAAGGGGGGGGGGGGGTAACTTAGTTACCCCATATGATATTTATTATTAAAGCGTTTTCATCACATAATCTTAGGTAATTTGTTATTGGTAATACTTGGAGAGAAGTATATTCGTAAAATTTCAGTAATCTTTTTCTAAAATATCGCACAAAATTCTTGTTTGGGGTTCCCATATGTCTAAATAGTCTACGTATATATATATACATGCCTAAATGAGTCTACGTGCAGAAGATAAACATGGATGCCGCGTATATTCTTAAAGACTTCATCTGTATATCGGAGAATAAATATAGAAGAGCGTTGAAAGAACATGCCAATTTGAAGGTGCGAATATATTATCAGGAGACGATGCTATGAGTTTTCGAGATCAAGTGTTTCAGAAATACCCACAATGTTAAAAAAATGTATTTTCCGGATGGTGAATAATTCTGGGTAGCATCATTTCAAACGCACGTTAACTTCCTGGAAAATCATTTAAAATTCTGGTTACTGATGTGGTCAGTATTTTACAGTATCCTCGTGCACAGGTGACAGATCACTCTGCGCTTTCAGAACAAAAATATACTTTCGAGAGTAGGAAATGTGAATCCACTTATACTTCGGTTCAAACGTATTGTAATTTTAGGTCATTATCTTTACTAGAAAAGAGCACATGTTCCAAGCTAGTAAAAATAAAAAAATAAATTTCACTAGGTAAATGTAATTAATATTCTTCTGAAAAGTTTGAACGAAAACGTTTTTGTAGAATGTCGTTTATTGAGTTTCCTTAATTATTTCGAATGATTTTGAGGCTTTGGCCAAGAATTGAAAAAAAAAACACTGACAGCGTCGACGCCAGTGTCAGCGTCAGCACTAGTTCTAGTTGTAGTTCCAGTTCCAGTGCCAGTGTCAGCTTATTGCACAGAGTGTAAGGTACTTCCGTACTGTATTATAGTGTATATGTACTCTGTACGCCACGCGGCACTACTCCGTTAATGCGAGCTACATGGACTCATATTAGTGGAGAATAACGCACAAGGAACAGCTCATTTGCCCGTATAATTTGGCCCATTTCGCTCAATTTGAATTTCAAACGAGATACTATGAGTGTTCTCGGTTTCGCTCCCCTCCTAATGTCATTTCCCAACTCTTCGTTTCCTCGTTTTATCTCGCATGGTTTTCATCCGCTAATAATCAGTTGGTGCCTTTTTAAGCAGAAGATTTGGAGAGTTCTAACACGAGTACATGTTTTTTCCGATTTAAAATTTATTGAAAAGTATTTGTTATTATGTACCTTAATTTTTTATAATAAAGTTCAAAACTAGGATTATTTAAACCTAAGCGCCATAATAGTAACTAAAGCAGTATTGGCAATTTTCAAAACATTCATTTCGAAATGATCGATCAGATTAATAATACCAACATTTCATTCTTAAAATAGGTGTCTCGGTATTTTATTTATCTATAAAAGTTAATTTGAACCCATAAATAAAATGTTCGATTTGTGAAATAATTTCGCCGTTGTGTTTGAACAAACTAATTTCGGCAAATTTGTTTCTTCAGGGATTTTTTTTGGTTAAATCTTCATTCAAGCATAAAAATGTTTCCAAGTCACATATGTCGAACGTAAAAATGGTTTGATTTTAGCAAAGTGTTAACTATCGACGTACCAACTGATTATTCAAGAAAATTATTTGTATAAGCCCTTTAATTTTCAAATACTTTTTTTAAACTATGCATCCCGAAAACCAATACGTCAATGGTTCTCGCTTTGCCTGTATTACTGGGACAAGTTCCGTGTCGAGACAGACGTATTGCGATTGAAACACTACGCCGATCGCTATTCATTAACTCCGCCCATTCCAAAACACGCAAATCGGATTTCGCGAAACAGCCAAAATATGATTCGAATCGATTGGTGAAAGTTCGATTGAACGTATAAAATGTGAATTATCGTCCACAGTCTAGCAAGAGCGCCGAGCTGTCACAACAAGAGCTAGAAACGAAAGTCCGACCCGCTGAGAAGCCGAGGAGCCGAGAAGCCGACACTGGCCGGGCCGCCGCTCCGGGCTACTAGGACGTTACGCGTTGGCTTTCGTTACCACCGTAATCTAATATTGTATCATTTGAAGAGCTGTTATCGATATACAAAAAAGCTTACTTTATACTAGGAATTCTCACCAAACCGAAGAAGCAAGAATAATTATGTATGTATGGGAGCTAAATATTATAATACTACGCTTAACTTAAATTTGCGCATATCGTAGATATGTTACTCGCAATACATGTACTACAGCGTCAAAAATATAGAAAAATAGCCACAGAAAAAGTTTTTGATTGTCTTTCGAATAATTTTGAAAATTTGAATTTAATATGATATTGTCATACTGTTAAGCAAAACAACGCGTTCGGAAAGCGAAACAGATTTAGAACAAAACGGGTGATAAAAGTTCAATAATAAATTTGATGCAATCAGCGTAAACATTTTAACTGATAAATCTAAAATAACGTTAAAAAAAAACATTATAAAAGCAATAAATATCTAAAAACAAAGGGGGTAAAAACTCTTCTCGGAAACGGGAATTTAGGGCGACTCTTCGAATGCGCAGCTAAAAACAAATGATTTTCTTCGGTCGTTTACACGGTAGTTTTCATATTTGAGAATTTGATTGTGTTTCTTATTAATTTATAGCAGTTTTATTGTAAAACGATCACCGGTAGTAATTAGGATTGAGGTTTATTTGATTCAATTATTCTTCGTTGTCTCCTTGTATGTGGGCGTACCGTATCAATGCACAGGCTTGTTATTTGCACAAAGTTTTGTTTCAACTCGCGGGCTTGTTGTTACAAGAACGAGGTTAAAACAAGTATACACTTTGTTAAATTTATATTACACTCCAAGCTCGCGTCTGAACAAATCTAGCACCTTGCGTACATTTCGCCATACTATTATGGAATAATATTGTAGAATGTGTGAGACTATACGAATAATTCCTTTGTAAACTCGTTAAAAATATCCCCCAGGCTGGCGTTAGCAAGTCACCACGGTGGGTATTTTGAAACGACTTCTGCATCTGTAATTAATTCAATTGGCACCTCTCCGCTCCCTCCCTTGCGGTGGGTAGGGTAGTGCGAGGAATCCCTTATTTGGCGCCCGTGCGATAGCCGCCCGATGCCGCCCACTGCCGCCCACTGCCGCCCACTACCGCCCACTACCGCCCACTACCGCCCATTGCCGCCCGGCGATAGCCCCGGGCGCCTGAATACTGAAACACCGAGCACTGAACGGGAGCGACTGAAACTCAGCCGCCACCGCGTTCAGCTGCTTTGTAATTCCAAATTGACAGCACCCGAACACTGGAATGCGATTCGGGAGCGCTTTGCGAGGGAAAGCTTTTTATCTAACATGTTTTATTACAGTAGCGGCGGACCAGTGACTGATTTCATATTCACGCGAAAAGAGCATTATTTATCCATTATTCAGTACGTCTTTTCCACACTTAGGCAATATTTGGACATAGTAGTCTACGTATTCAGCTTGTCGATGGTATATATTATATAGTATCCTGGGTGTCGTGTTGTGATTATTACGTTCGGAGAATCTAACAAAAAATGCTTCACAGTTCTCGATATATAGAAAATAATTGATAAACAGTAATCATTATGAAAATCAACAATATAAAGATAAAGCAAGAAGCGTGGCAAATGAACGAACTTCAGTCCCGTAATCCAGATTACGTAAACAGTTATCCCATTTGCCAAGCTACAGCATCACGTTGGTCCACTTATATTTGCTTGAATTACTTATCACAGAAGCAGAATATTTCCGAGGTAGACCGTAATAAGTAGGAGCCGCAGACGGGATGGCCAAAACAGGGCGGTAATCAGTACTAGGGAAATACATGTTGAAATAAAAACAAATCTAAGAAACCTTTATTTTTAGATCGTTTCCCGATTTTAATAGGCAAGGAGTAGAGTATGTTGTCGAAAAAAATAGTTTTTTGAATTATTGTAAATTATCGTTTCCTGCGAAGTTCAAAGCAGCCTATATTGGGGATGTCCATCACATTCAAGCTATTTTCTCGTAATAATACCATCAATATTTATTGATTATACCAATAAGGTGATAAAGAGGGCTTTCCTGTTGTGAATTTGAATAACATGTATACGATGCAGAATTAATTTGTTTTGACATCAATATTCTATCATCCGTTCTAGGTTTTCCGGAGATAAACCAAACCTATTTCCAAAAATCCACTTTTGTAAAGAAAATTATCGTTCAACATTGATATATTTCAACGGAGAAAATTTATATAGCTATGTGAAATCGAAAAAAAAAATTAAATTTTCACTAGTACACAGTAACCCATCATAGCCAGGATTTTGGTATAATCTTTTTTCATTCCTCTACGATAAATCGAACGATTCAATGATAGAAAGGTCCTAATTCTAATATTCTAGTCCTAATTTTATTAGATTTGGAACTGTTCCGAAATATTCTGTTATAAAAATAAGTTTACCCTTAATACTCGTATCATCAAATAAAAATTACGCTTCCGCTTTTTGCCAAGGCATCCTTGTCATTTGAAATAGAAATATATAAATGTTTTTTTTTCTAATATCGTTAATTTTTCTACTAACACTTTATTTAAATACACTCTAGGAAGAGCATATTCACTTGTAGAACAATTACGACACAAATATTGAAGTTTTTTTTCTAACTATGAATACCGCACAAGTGTCCCAACTGCTCCGAACTGTCACGAGACACGGCTGAAAATATTTCAAGCAACGTTTCGATTCTCTTATTACAGCAAACTAAAAACATAGCCAAATCAAAATAGAAATCTTTTTTGCTGCATCATTTTTAAAAAATAGTAAATACCGCACAAGAGTCCCAACTGTCTAGAGCCATTGAGACTATGGCAGCTCCAATTGGGGTATGCTGTGAGGCTGAAGGTAGTGCAGAGGAGAAGGAGATGGGGTTGATGAAGGTTGCGAGTACCTGGCCATTCAGATCTGGTCACTAAACACGACTAAAGCCATTTCAAGTAACGTTGCGATTCTGAATGGTGGTCTTTTACCAGGGCGATGCTTAGAGTATCTACTACTGCTGCAAATATATATTAGCATATATAAATTAAATATGTAATGACATATATTAATTCAACAAAAAATATTTGCGCACGCCGAGTTTGAACTAGCAATATCTGGGTTTATGGTCGAGCGTCATACCACTCGACCACGGAGGCTGTCAAAAATCTTTTCCATTTGTCTTATTTATTAAATGGTTGTGCTTGAAACGTGCTTTAGAAATGTATATAATTTAAATTGTGTTAAAGAAATATCTTTTAACAATTGGGAATAATTATCAGACGAAAAATTCTTAATAGCCTTGTAGTCTGAAATAAATTGTTTCAAGATTGTTTACAAAGAAGACGTCCGGATAACATGTCTCTTTATTATTCCGTTTACTGTACATTTGATATAGAAGGACAAACATAGCATAATTGATGCCTCTACATAAAACAGCCACAAAAAAGTAAACAAAGGCATTCCGATGTCACGACTTCAACTCACAAACTGCTACTAGCAAAACGAGTAAGTGATTTTAGCACAAAAAGGTAAAAAGATGAGTATACGAAGTAAGATTGTTTTAGCAAGATTGATTCAAGCCTTTCAAGTTTGTATGTCATAGTTTATATCATAGTAGCGCCCATCGGGTACAGTAACACTTCCGCGGAAAGATGTGTTATATCTCTATTATTTTCAATTTTGAACAATTCCTCGATACTTGATATATTATATTGTAATACGGAGGCCTCCGTTGTCTAGGGGTAAACTATTTGGCTTCAGGCGCAGTACTACGTAGAAGCAATATATTTGTATGCAAAAACAGATTCATTTAGGTGACCTCTATGAAAACTAATTTCATTAAAAAATAATACAAAATTGAGAATTCGTTCAGACCAAGCCTCTCGAGGTTTACATAATGCACTACCGGGCCGTTGAAACGAATTTAACCCATCAAATAACGATATTTTAACTGATTTCCCTTTAATAATGAGCGGCTCTGGAATTCTTCAACATGCCACCGCGTTCATGGCTCCTAGTAATAAGGTTTCGTGTTTTGCGGGCGACGGCTTGTAATCTTAATAGATTCAATTATAGTTTTAACTCTACAGAACACATTATTAAATACAGGCGGATAGGTTCTCACATTGTTGAGATTGTTCAGGTAATCGAATGGATTGAAGACGGCAAATCAACCACCTGAATATGAAAGATCAATTTGAATTTAATGATGAATGAATGTATTGATTGAACCTTTTCAATTTTTTTTCACCAAACATTTTCAATTCATGAATGATTTAGGAATCGAAAAGGCTTGGTGCCGCATTTGTGGAGAAAATAGTAAATTGTATAGAAAATATGAAAATTGAGATACATCAGCGCGTTTCCGATACGAACATATTTTTTTTAAATGTCGTAGAAGTGCCCATTTATACCATAAAAAATGCATTACTGACATGTCATTTCACTTTAATTTGGATTGCGACTTTTTTAAATCCTTCAAAATCGATTGGCACCAAAAATATATATTTGAACATCGTTCAGATTGCCACAAGGAGAATTGACGCATATATTTAAAAGAAAACAAGATGTTAAAAACATTTCTTTACATACATTTTTTAACCTAAATTTGAAGGGTTAGACGAACATCCGTCGAGTCAACCGTAACTCGGCAGTTCACAGCGGACGAGTGTCCATTTTCCACCAATTTGTCACGTTTTCTACCATTGAAATTCACTACATGTTCGTTAGCGCAGGCCGCCGGACGGCGCGCCGTGGCCACTCGTCCTGCAGCCTGTAGTCCGTACTGTTCGTTATTTCAATTATTGCTTCGAGAGGCGTCCCCCTCATTAAGTTGTCCCTGTGGCGTTGAGTCTCTCATTATTATTTTGAACATGGCTTTTATTCCGGAAAAATGTGCCTGCTCTCTAAAAATGTGTTTCTGTCCGATGTAATGTACATTTTAGAACTGATTTCTACTAGTAATTAATTCCATGTACCTATTTAGGTACATATAGAAAAAACCAATTTGTTTTATTAATTGACTATAAATTCTCCTAAAACGTAGAGGGGATGTTTGTTAGCTGATATTTGCCCTTTTCTATGAACAAAAAATATAGCACTGGGGAGGTGTGTAGAAATTAGTATCAAAAGATTTTTCGGATACTAATTTTCCTATCAAAATATAAATTATTTATGTCAATACATTCATAAAACTAATATATACTGTAAAACTTCCTTTATTTGAAATCGACGGGATGGAAATAATGTCAATGGAAGGCTCGTTGGGAAGATTACTTTTGTTGAAGGACTAAATTGTCTTTACGATTCCTTTTGGTCGTAATCAAGCATGATTCAGTCATTGAAACATTAAAATCGACGAGGTTATTCTTACTCCGAGAGGAAATTCTCTCGAGGTAATCGTCCATTCACTGTTTTAAAGTCCTCCGAGCCGTTGTAGTTTCAGTGGTCTTTGGGAACCTGTCAAATAAAAAAGCTATCATAGACTGTACTGTCATTCGCGTAAAAATGTATTGGTACACATGACAAAAAATCATTAATGTGCAATAAAACAATGTTGGAGACATAACTGATTCCTGTGGGGCGCCGGCAATGATGGGATAAGAAGAAGAGGTGACTGTCAGCAACTGTCTTTTATCTAATCGACCTCTCCTTCAATCCACGGACACAAGAATGCGAGAAGTCCGTAAAATGGTAGTTTGTTGACAAGTCCTCAGTGCGATACCCAGTCTTTTAGAAATATCCAGTGCAATCGTTTGGGTCTCACCGAAACATTCCAAGGAACACCCTCAAACATGCGTCAAATACGCGAGAAGATCACAACAGGGCCGATTCCGCCAACATCCGTATTGACAGTCGGTAATGACACTAATGACTGTTCTTTTCGAGGTATTTGAGCAGTTTGTTGTCAATCACATATTTCGTCTCCTTAGACAGGACTGATATGATTGCTATGTGGCGGTAGTTGGCCGGGTTGGAGGGGCCACTCTAATAATGAAAAACCGCTTTTTTCCAACCAGAGGATATGGGTCCACACTTCAGGGACATTTTGAAGAGCTTCGTTAGAATTGGAGCTATTTCTGCAGGGCACCTCTGCAATACCAGTGCGGGTATTCCGCCATGCCGGGTATGGCGGATCTCTCCTTTGCCAATTTGTTGTAAACTGATCTGTTTTAGACGTTTTGAAAATGATCAAATCATGATAAAAAACTTTCACTTGGATACGGTATATATATTATTCTACCAACAATTTTGTAAATAATCGACCAAAATGAGAGCCTTGATATTCATAGGCTGCGGTTACGATGCGACGTTATTGTAACTGTTGCATCGATTTTTTTTACAAATTTTGTAAAATAATTGATTGATAAACTGGTTTTTATTTTCAAAGCAACTAATTCTCTATCGTTTGAACTAAAGAGATAAAAAAAAAACATTCCGTTGAAATATTTGGAGACGTGAAAATGAAATCGTGCCATTAAGAATGCCGCCTGAGAAGTCGAAACAGAATGACGCAAATGCTTACGAGTAATGAGGTGGCAAACTAAATAAGAGGAAAGTAATTGGTAGAACGTGGCAGAAATAAGCTCAAAAAGACTTCGTCTGCCGGAAATTTCTTACTTTAATTGAGGGACGTCTGCAAGTAGGCGCTAAAAATAGATTTTAAATTTGTCACAATTTCTGTTCTTCTCACCCTTAAATTAATGATGTAAGGGAAATAAACAAATGCTTAAATCAGTTCGGAACTCCTGGTTTTATTCTGGAGGTTGCAGTTCGCCAGTGCTCTGGAGATCAAGGCATCTTAGTTCCCTCGGGCTCAGGATGCTAAGGGTGGTTAGAGTGGGAACTATGTATCTAGACACATTATTTGATATACGATCATTAAACTTAAAAAACGAAAGAATTCGTGGTAAAGGAAAATGTTATTTTCCATTGAATAATTTCCCGCGACGCAAAAGCCATGTTTTAAACAACCGTAAACTGTTTGTAACTAATATCTCCATTCACGTAAATGAGTGCTGGTGTATACTACGGCTAGTGTGCAGGATGTGGCAGGCCCGAAGTAATAATAATATTTGGATAATTTGTATTGCGCCGTTTTTGTAAAAAAAACACCTCAAGGGCGCTGTACAGATCTTATTTTCTATTATTAAATATTAATTCCTAGTTTAAATAAGAAAATATACAGGAAAATACTTACCTGGCAGGTCCTATCAGATAGACACATTTATTGACTTAAAATTTTAATTATGATTTTTTTTTTAAATATATACTCGTGTATATATATATATATAAAAATATATTTTATCCGATTTAAGGCATGGGAGCGCAATTAAGAAATAGTACGGGGATTTGGTAAAATTTTGCATATCTAAAGGTGATTCGTAGGGTGAGGTAGAAGGGAGGACGAAGGGGTTAGTGGCGAAAGAGCCATGCATACATTTATCAAATCCTATGGCTTAACGTAGGAAAGTTGAGACTGCGGCAGTTACAGCGAGAAGGACCCAGTCCAAGATTTTGGTACCTGCAGCCATATAAACGAAAATAATTAAAAATTCGAAGAAGATTATCAATCTATTACAAAGTGAATGTCAATTAAAAAAAAAACTGTTTATTAGGCTTTTGATTGAGGTATGTATACTTTGGCTTGGAGTCCACCACGGAAAGGATTTCGGGGAATGGGCAAGTGTGTGGGAAATGGGTTGAAAGAAAGCAGAGCCTGCCGGTGAATATTACGTTTTCTGCCTGCTTCATACAATCACTGGTTGCACTGGAAATTGCCCACTCGGGAGTTTAGGGTGCATAGAGGACACGTGGCGCTCGCGGCGGTTGATCCCTTTTTCGACCAATTTTTGCGTCACTCCGTCACAAAATGATAATACCGCCGCGATAATTAATATAATAGAAATATAGGTAAAAAATAATTTGCATTAAAAGTTGATTTTATTTATGGCTTTATATTTTCAATGAACATGACACATCTTACACAAATTTAGACTCGGCGCATAATTGGAGCTGTTAATTTCAATTGTCATCCAAGTTGGAGATGTTAAACATGTTAAGCTGAGAGAAATAAACAGGAACTTTCTCTCGCGCGTAATTATAAAAGTCATTTCATTGAAAAGTGAAGGACGTTAATACGGGATTTCGTGAAATCCGTCGCTCGAATACTGCGGAGCATTCTCCGCAGCATTGTGATGCTAATCGGGGGGTGTCATTAAAAACTTTACTACAGAATGGGATTGAACGGTAGAACAGGGCGATGCTCGCACTTATCCGCGAGTGCGCCCCCCGCGTCCTCTTATCGCCCGGCATTATTCTAATTCATTTACACTCCTTTTCCAAAGTGACACAAACTTGAGACGCTGTCTTCATTCACAATTTCTGGACTGATTCACGTTTTAATGGCAAATAGAGTATTTGAAAAATAACTATTTTGGCAGATCGAAGTTACGGACAAGCGTTATTTGCTAAAGTTTTCAAATAACTAATCTACGAAAAAAATAAAAATAACTTTGATTTACTATATTTTAAATTTTCTCTCATGCCCTAAAAAAATATATACAAAATATACATTTGTAAAAATCAGCTAAATTTTAAGTTATAGTAATATATAGTGATTGTGTCTCGCCAGAAGTGACCTGCCAGGTAAGTATGTTGCTGTATATTAATATAGGATATTATGTAGGAAAAATATTGTGTAGAAATTAAGGTTTTTACAGCGCCCTTGAGGTGATTTTTCACAAAAACGGCGCTATACAAATTATCAAAATATTATTATTACTCCTTTATAATTTTATCGGATTACCTGTGAAGCTATTGCAAAACTCATGCTTTATTCAATGATATTTTTGGATTTCCAAAAAAACTCCACCCTGAGAAGGACATTTTCTCTGGACTTTCCGACCTCAGCCCGTATAATAATAATAATAATAAAGATTTATTCCAGAAGGTATGCAGGAGTAGTGCAATGCAATGCCTTCCATAATTGATAATATTATAAAATAATAAAATAAAAGTTGTAATACACACAATAATAATAATAAAAATAAATAAACATAAATTCAGAAAGAAAAAAAAATGAAATTGAAATATTAATGGAGGATATTAGGTCTCATTTCTGCGAAACGCCATCAAGAAGGAGTCCACCCTAACAGCTTTAAGATTGGTGGGGCCAATATCTTACTTTCCACGAGTTAAAAGGGTACGGATCCCGCTGTGGGATTCAAACTCGATCCATCCTAACGCTTGTTGTTCTTCTTAGTAGCGAATGTCATTTTAATCGAGCGTGCTTCAAGGTGGTCTCCGCATCATCTGCATCCATCGCTCGTTGAGAGGAGAGCTGAGCCATTCAGATCCACCCGCAACAATGACGCTTATTGAATTTCGTGTCCTCCCCCAGAAGCTGGCTAGTCGGTGGCGAAGTAAGACGGGGAATGAGTGCACCCTCTCTCCCCCTAACATTGTAGAGGCACTGCAGAATGTTGGAAGTTGAAGAAATTGCCCATAGGCATTGTTGTAGCAAACCCTCAACTTGTTCCATTGCGCTGTTGGGTACTGTGTCCACAGCTCAGATGTATATAGGGCAGTGTAGTACGTCTTAAAAAACAGTTTCCTGACATCGTCACTGCAGTGGTAGAACCGCCTTGAGAGCATTCCGGCCCGTATATTTATAGCTTTTCTTTGTCGTTCCATATCTTAAATATCACTCGAATCTTTTGCAAGGATATATGTCCCAGGTATTTAACCTGTGAGGCCACAAGCAGTTTGTTACCTTCTAGCCAGATTGGTGGAATATTTTGTGGCTCCTTATTGTGTTTATATATGACGATTACGAACTTTTTAGGGTTATACAAAAAGTTATGCGAGTTTTCGTATAGTTTGCATATTTGCACAAGTCGTCTCATTGCATTGATGAAGGGTGCCAGCAGTGCCATGTCATCCGCATAGTTGATATTATTATTAATCCTTGTGACATTGAGTTGTTATAGGAGGTCGTTTATGTATACATCAAATAAAGTAGGCGACATATTTCCTCCTTGCCTGACTCCGCTTTTGAGGAATAGGGGTCTAGAAGAAGCCCCTGACAATTAAATGTAATTTTTCTGTTGTCCGTACCAAATAGCCAGCATATTGACTACTGCCGCTGGAACATCTCGTTTTATGAGTTTTTCCCATAATAATTGGTGAGATACGTGATCGAAAGCCTTGCCAAGATCGAGGAAACATCCATAAATGGGGTTTTTCTTTTTTTGTAGTAAGCTATTGTTTGTTTAACTCCATTGATGGCCATGTCATTAGATGAAGTGCTCTTGAATCCAAATTGGTTATCCAGGGTTAATAGTTTGTCCTTTATTAGCGTGAATAAGATTTTGTTCAAAGAGTTTTGAAACCATTGTCGCCAAAGAGATCGGTCGATAGCTCCCTAATTTCGAAGCATCCAGTTGATTGGATTTCAAGATTGGTATAATAATGGTTTGACTCATATCCATCGACATGTGTGTATGTCTCGGGAGGCTGGAGTATAGGGTGGCTAGAATAGTACAGAGCTGATCTCCTGCGTACCTTATATGCTCGGTACTTATGACCTCATACCCTGCAGTCTTACCTAGAGCGGTTTGCTTAATCGCGGCTGCAACCATTTCAGGTGTGACATTCATGATGAGGTCATCATTGGCCGCAGGTGGACATGCTATTCTAGAAGGTTTTGTGGTATTTTCCTGATCCTCGCTTAGAGAAAAGAAGTCTCTTAATTCACTAGCTATGTTTTCACCCCCCGTGATGTTATTGACGCATGGTGGAACTTTGTTCTTGGAATTTAGGATGTTCGACGTCTTTTGCCAAAACTTTCTGAAGTCTTTGTTATGCAGAGATGTAGCTATGCTATTCATTCGTGCTTCGTTTTCAGACTGTTAGTATTTTCGGAGAGCAATTTTGAAAGATTTCTTAGTTTTTTTCCTTTCATCTGAAATATGATCTTCCGTTGGCTTTCCAGTTGAAACCCAGCCAAGGAATGCATGCCTTGAATGACGAAATAAAGTGGCAACTTGATTATTCCACCCAGGAACAATGGTATACTTATTTTTGGGTATTTTCTTTTTTAAAAGCTTGCATGGCAGAGTTTCTTAACATTTTGACCAGATTCCTGTAGAGAGTATCCAGATCAAGTTTGTGATTGTGGTTGTTACAGTTAATATTCTGAGATCGTATGGTATCTGGAGGTTTTACTGTAAGGGGTTCTTTATTTACCAGGGAGTTGTAGATTTTAATGTCGTTTTCATTTTTTGCCGCCAATTTTCCTAAATCTCTAGGTCGATTTTGTCTTGTTGCTTTGATAGGTATTAGACCCAGATCTAGTTCGACTGTTAATGGGAGATGATCTGACCACGTCGCATTGGTTTTAATGCTTACACTCCTCGCTGCATTGTTCAACCCCTGTGTCATAATGCAGTGATCAAGCCACCTAGTGCTTCCGTGGGCATCACTTACATATGTAAATGAATCCGGGTTCAGATGTTCAACGTCAGTATACGAGTATGTGTAATTATTCTCTGTGCAGAATTGTGCAAGTTCACGTCCAAAAAAAGACCTAGGATCTGCATTGAAATCTCCTATAATAACTGAGTTCGAGCTGTCTTGTTCCTAAATGATGGCATTTATTTTTCCCAAACAGTCTGAGAATTCGGGTAAATTTTCGGCTTAATTGGTTGGCAAATATACTGTTATTATAAGAAGAGTTCCACTTGTTGAATCTATTTCAATTGCAGTAATCCGAGGTTCTCTGAAATCAACCAGAACGGTTTTGATTGTATTGCGCCATAAAATTGCAACCCCGCCGTAGGGGCGGCTAATTGGCGAGGCGTCTGAATGATTCACTGCGGATGTTCCATGGCTGTGAAATTCTGGATGTATTGACGACAGATATCCTAAGTCCGTGGATAACAACCAGGTTTCCTGAAAAACTGCGATGTCATAATAATTACATAATTCATTTATGAAGTGCTCCGTTCGACGATCTACAGTTCAATATACAATTTAATGAAACTATTTTTAGTGGCTCCATTTAAAAAATAAATTATTTTGAATCGTTTTTCAGCGTTGTCTGAGGTTTCGACGTTGTCGGCGGTCGGTAAATGTATTTTCTCACAACCGAGAATTTTGGCCAAATATTTGCATCCATGAGTTTACGGTATCCTGACTTGGGGGTTCCTATTTTAAACGCTCTATACTCGCCAGATTTAGTTTTTGACTCGTATGCAACAGCTGAGTCAATACCATTTAGCTTAAGAAAGGAAAGCACATCTTCACAAGTTGTAGTTTTCTCTAGCCCCGGCCTTTTTAGCTGTCGCCCGCTTTGAAGCAAACACAATTGGTTGCGTTAAGATAATGTTTAGAATTATGACGAATGAATTTCAATTATCTTTGAACAGGTTGCAAACAGAAAAAACATGATGTGTTATTTGCAAACGAGTCGTAAGGAACGTTGATAGTAAATTATAAATAGTTAATATTCCCCATCAAAAGAAGAAAACAGACGCTTCTATTCATTAAAATCTTGGTACTAAAATTTCACAATCGTCCAAAGTTAATAAAATATATATTTAAAAAACAATTGTTTTAGTAAAGGTAGTCGAAAAGTTGAATATATTGTTTGTAAAATATTTAAATTATGACTTGCACCTTCAAATTTTTCCAAGTTTATATTATAAAAAAAGTATTGACTTAATTTCTCCTCGAAAAACATACCGAAAATTACATTCTTTAGAATCTATTTGACCCACACTTTAGTAAAACTTAGTTTGGCAGCCTATTGTAAAAGTAAAGGTCGTGATTCCATATGGAGGACTTGACGAGTAGGCCGCCGGGCGCAAGCGGGATGGGACAGCATTGGGCGGCATTGGGCGGCGTTGGGCGGCATTAGGCAATCCTTCCCCACTCCTCTCTTCCGGACGCCTTCTGTGGGCCGTCCCCCTCAGATTAAGATCTTGTTGAATGCGTCCATGGATTTTTTTAAACCTTTTGATTAAGTTTGTGTTAGTCCAATAGGATAGTCGCCCTTGAATACATTTTAATCAAACATATTAAATAATGTATTTGTCGATTGCCCTAGAAACCAATATTTTTATTCAAAGTTGGTGTCTTTATGTCATCCCATCAAGTGCCCATCACCACTGTCTATCGTCGTTGAGAGTGAACTGACCACTCAGATGCAACCACGACTATGACGTTGGTTGAGTTCCATGTCCTGCTCTAGAAGCTGGCTACTAGATGGCCAAGTAAAACGGAGAATCAGTCCATCTTTTATTGACATGGGGATTAGAATTAGGGATTCCATAGTTCCGTAGGCTCTGTATAATAACTCTGTGATATCACTGTAAAAAAATACGTCTATAATATCCTGGCTCCACCTGAAGTTTCTTCTCAGATGAAGCGTTAAAAAAGTTAACATTTGATTAAATAATATTACTCAAAAAGATTTTCACTTCAATTAGAAAAAAAATGAATCCTTCAGAAATTGGAAACTGTAAAATATTTACATAAAATATTCCCATTCTTTTGACGCTTTTTTTCAAATCAGATATGTCAAAAGCCAGATTGAAGTTTTCTTCGACATATGTAAAAAGACGTAGGTGTATTTTTTGCAATTTCGGTTTCCTAAATAATGGAAAACATACCCACGATATCCACAAACAACGCGCACCGTGTAGAACGTAGAGGGAAGAATCGAGATTACAATCTGAGACCTGAACGGGGCGCTCCTATTCCTGACTGACGAATAAAGGTTCAGTCTTGATTGAAAAAGGATGAAGTAAACAAAATGGGAGAAAGACTCTGTCAAAAGACGAGATTGAAAAAAGAAACGCGGCCCTAAGCGAACATTTAAGGGTTAAACTAACAATACGAGTATATGGTGGTGCGCACACAATACACACGCGTCTCTGAAATCGGCAATATAAATTCTCCAAGCTGAAGTGACTTTTAAATAAAAGAAGTGCCGTATTCGCAAGCCATACTTTATTCAGCATCGGGTCGAGCTTTCTTTTCAACTCAATAAACACATAATAATATGACACCGAATATATCTGTGAGCAATTCTGTCTGACATATATATTCACATGTGAGACTTATTGTCACACTGAAACATACATGCGGGGTATACAAATAAGCTGGTTCAATCGAGCTGAGAAGTTTTTATTTTATTGGCATTGTAACTTGCGATTTAAACGGTGCCATGGAAAAAAATTGTTTTTAAATTTGAGAGTTTCCTTACGACTAAACTTCTCGTTACACGCAACTTACAGAAGATCTCTTGTATGCATTTTCCTACAGGCGGTGTTCCCTGGGGATCGTGCATAATGGGTTGACCACAACGACGTGTTATTGACAGAAGGCGGATTATCCTTCACACCCCATGCTCTAGTCTCCCCACTCCGGTGCGCACTACACGGAAGGGTTGATAACGACAAATCAATTTTAATCATTCGGTCGTTCGGTTCAATCAATCAACTTCGTCCTCATCTTTCAGAGATAGAAGATTTAGAAAAAGCTTATGGTTTTTTTATTACAATGTCAGCTGTCACAATTGGGGGTTAGTAATTAAAACCAAATATCGATGTTTTTCGTTTGTGCTCTCATCGGGAGGAAATCACATTTAACGCGAATTCCTTGAATATTTGTCGCTAAAAGCCCAGGCTTACCTCTCTCTGGCACGGGCGGAGGAAAGACACCTGGAGCCACACCACGCAGACTTCCCAACAACACCTAACTACACCTACGAACACCTGTCAACTTGTTTACCTGCAATACGATGCTCCGGTATCACGAGAGAATGGGAGACTAATTATAAACCGAGATTATCACTTTGTTTTCTCAAGGGAATCTCACGTAGCGATCAGATTCATTTTTACAAAGCTTTATGCATAAACCAATAATATCCTCGTAGATACATGACAAATTATTAAAATATTCATAAAACTTTTTTGTTTTTGAAGAATACAATATTAAAATGATCATCCAAATACTGATAATGTAGCGCCTACTTTTAAATCCATATTCCGTATCCCTTGTGTATTTTGCACACTAACCCAATAAAAAAACATTCCCCGAAGAAAAACTTTCAACGAACCCACAAGTTGTCGTTCGCGGCTTAACTACTCAGAGATTTATTTAATTTACTCTCAAAGAGTTGATAAACCGATAAAAATACTAGTTCAAAGCGACTAACAATCTAACATAGAAAACGAACGGGAGTTTTTATTTATTTTTATAGTGAATACCGCACAAGAGTCTCAACTGTCTAGAGCCAGTGAGACTATGGTATCCCCAATGAGGGTAAGTTGTTAAACTAAGAATAGTGGATAAGGGAAGGAGAGGGAGAAGAGGAAGGTTAAGAAGTACCTAGATTTTCAGATCTGGTCGCCAAACACGGTCAAAGTCATTTCAAGCAACGTTTTAATTATGAATGGTGGATTTTTACTAGGGCCGATACTAAGAGTATCTACCACTCTGGAACGTGCCGCCAATATAATATATTATTTTATATGAATTAAATGTGTTATGATACATATTAATAAAATAAAATTTATTTGCGCATGCCAGGATTTGAACCCCCGACCTCTGGATTCGTAGTCTAGCGCCTTACCACTCGACCACGTATGCCTCAACCATTGTGCAAGGATCTAGCATGCACCGAGTTGACATTTAAACGTTTATTTGCTCTTACAAAAACTAAATGTTCTTTTTACTCCGATCTCCAAGCCCCGCCAGTTGCTTTCCCGAATCCCGGGATCTCGTGACAGGGAAAGCAAGTTATTTTTGCGCTTGACGTTGTTCTATCCGCAATTTCACGGATGAATCATTCGATATCAGAAGGTAAAAGCTCATTTCTGAGCCACCCAGCGGGGTGTCAGTCAAGGTGGCATCTCGCCACTCCGCTAGTACTCCCCAACAAACAAATGTTGAAGAATTCGTGTCTCTTTGTTAACCACTTTCTAATGTTTTTTTGAAATATTTGGTTTGACTTGCACTTATTTAAAATGTAAGCTCGCCTACGGTCTAAAGGAAAAATAAATAACTTAATAATAGAAAACAAATAGATCTATTTTTAATTCTCATCATATAAACAACATTAACCTACTGCCTGGCGCGCTGTTGTAAATCACATGACCGGGCGCGCGCCGCACCGAGTGCGGCATCTTAAAATTCCACTTTTTTCATCAATATGTTTATCATCTATAAGTGGGAAGTGATTATTTCAGAAAGATATGGTTGTTTTGTATAGATTCACATATATTTAAATAGTCATACAATCCAGCGTTCGGTATAATATTCTATGAAAAGGAAAAAGCAACACATTTGATTCGCATCAAAACTAAAAATTTGAAACAAAAAGTGCATTCATCTCAGTAGCAGTATCCCTAGCTGCTTGTTTAGGACCTGAAAAAACGTTTTTTTTTCATATTCTTAGCTCTCACCCGCACCCGTGATGCTACTGGCTGCACCAAATCATTTTCAAATCTCTATCAATGAAAAACGTACAATCGTCATCTGATTCAGAACTAGCTGTTATGTCCATAGTATCTTCAGCTTTCGATTCGGCTGATCTGCTTCGCTTTCTTCAGACTGTTGTTCCACCGTTTCATCTTCAAATTTATTTTCGATGTTTGAATCATCTCTAACGTCTTCTTCTTCGTGCTCCTCGGCAGACAGCTCATGAATAAAGCGTAACATGTCATCTTCATTTATAATACGTGTCATTTTATGTACAGGCCAAAGTGTGTGCGAAAAATGAAAATATATTCTCGAGATCTGAAAAAAAACGGTGGATTACGGGACCGGGCGCACGCTTCACCCAATGCGGCACTTAGCGACCTCTCACTTTCTAACTAGATTTTTAACTGACTGGTGATGGGAGATGGTGTCCATAGAGTCAAAATATAATGAACAGAGATTACCTAAAGTCCCGAGACATTTCGTCTTTTGCTTCCTCTCGAAACCTGCAAAAAGGTGGACTTGCCGCACGCAGTGCAGCCGCGCGCAGGCGGTAGGTTGAAATGACTTAAAAAAATACTGAATTTGGTGGTTCAAAAGTCAATTTTAAAGAAATAGTAAAAAACATTTCGACCCCTTGGAGTAGTAAGTTTCCAACTGACAATTTGGGCTACATTGAGTTATTGATAGATAAATGCTTCTAATGCACTACTTTTAATTTCTTCTATAGACACCAACATCACATACTGACTATTAACGGAATTAGAATATGTCAAAGGTTCCAACTGCATCAGTTATTTCCTATAAGTTGGAGTAACAAGGTTCCAACTACACATGGAACCTTGTTACTCCGACTACTTATAAATATATTTTGCAACTCGCTTCACACTAATCTACTCGTATACAGAAGGTTCCATCTGACGTACTGTCAAATTTCCGCGCGTTGCATTTTAAAGTGCTAATTAGAGCGATTCTGAAATATCTTATAAACAATCGGACAGCGATTTAGACACATCTATCGACTGTTTTTGGTATGAATACAACAGAAAAATCTATTACAGTTCACCCGAAAAAAATAGTTGAAAACACATTACCGAATAAAAAGTTTACTTTTAAATATAATATATGTTTGAAATTCGCAATGACAATGTACAAGTATGTAAGAAGTTTTATCTTGGTACATTGTGCATCTCGCAAAAGCCAATATATATAATGATAAGGATCAGAATAATGCTCCTAAAGATGATCATAGAGGCCCGAAAAGCATTAATTCAATTCCTACAGATCAAATAAAAGAAGTAATGGAATATATCGTCGCTGGAAAAGCAAAAGGGCTTAAGTGACAGTTTGGTCAAAAATGAGTTAAATATGCAGTTTTGATTAGTTTTTTTTTCTGCATCGGATGCTGTGACTCTCCTTTGATTTTGATGCTTTTGTGGCATTTTAGCCATCTAAAATATATTTACCATTTAGGAAAAGACTTGATTCAAGCGACACGTTTGGGACTTTTTTTTACCTTTTTGTCGCTTTAAGTAACTCAGTAAGAGCATTGAGTTACCGAGTTAACTTTTTTTATTTCAATAAAGTGCTCTGGTGTAAGCCTTCAAAAATGAAAATTAAAATTTTGTTTGTTTATTTGAAATACAATAATTATTAAGGTACATTTATTTTTGTTATTATTTGTTTTTTTTGTTTTTGTTTTATATATATATATTAATCACCCCACCTCTCTGAATATTTTTGCTGAGTATTATTGAACATAGTTCTTCAAAATTAATTTTATTAAGTGTCTTGTGTTATTATTTTGTTTTTTGTTTTTTTTTTATTTATTTATTTTATTATTAATCACCACACCTCTCAGAATATGCAATTGTTGATCTCTTTTATTTATTGTGTAATTACATTCCTAAATTTCCTAAGAGTGAATATTAAAACCAATTATCGGAGAGAAGGACAACAAACACCTAATTAGGCTAGGTCAACAAGGTTCCATCGTCAGTTGGAACCTTGTTGACCTAGCATACGTATTGAAATAGAGTAATTTGAATCCTTAAAGCCTGTTATCTCAGAATAGGGTCAGTGTCAGATGGAACCTTGTTACTCCAAGCAGTCGAGTTTCAAAATAAATAAATCTGCGCTTTACTAAAATTTATAGCCATCGAATCGTAGTCTAACAACTGTTACTCTTTATTCACATAATTTCCCCACAATTGAATTACCTCATAGATTTTTATTCGTACAGATAACATCAATTATTCAAAAATAAGTATTTTGCGAAGACCAAAAAATGAAAGACGAATAACAATTGAAAAAACGGTTATTGATTCGATTCTTTATTTCGAGGCTTTTAAAATTCTATTTTGCTTTCCTTCCGAGTTCGTTGGTTATTAATTTGAGGCACCTGAAATTGTTGAAATAAAGTGTTTTTCTATCGCGAGAATTCCGAAAATGTTTTTCTGTTTTTTATTTCACGTGAAAATTCCAGATTAGCGCTGGCGCTTGTATTTTTTTCTGGACTGTAGTAAACGAACTACAAACTACAAATTCTTCCCGAATACCTCGAGTAAGAAAAAATTCCAACTGAAAACATTCTAGGTATTTATTTTATGTATTATTTGATATTTTGAGCAAAAACAACCATTGCACAAAATGAATATACCCGCCACGATTGGTTGTTCTTTCAAAGTAGCACGTTGAGCATATTGAGGATAATATATGAAAAGCATACTCAAGATTATCTTCAATTTCATCTAATTATTCCGTAATCTTCTTTCCTAATTCATATTATACCAAAGATTTTACTGATGTAAGCTTCACTGCCTCTTTTATCGTTTACGTTCCTTAACGTGTGGTTAGATCGTTATTAAATTCAAAATAAACCATTAAACAAAAAATACACAAAAATAATCAGAAAAGTCCACAATTCTATCCACATTACCTTCTGTAACAGAATGAGGGACCTCTTCACTTTTGAATGGGGATGAATATTGAAGTTTATAACCCCGAAAAAGCGAGGTATGAAAGTTTTCAAGTGGAGGAATCAAGTTTCCACATTAAAATAAAACTGTGAGCCTTTTCTACGTCCATCGAAGAAAAATACAGTAAGAAGTTGAAGCAGATTCAACAACCGCTACTTCCCAAATAATTATTACATATTAGGCTGACATCGATTAACTTCTACATTGGATTCATATTTTGTTGATATTCCCCTCAGCGGTAACCATTCATGAGCCCATTGAATGGACTTTGAAGTTTTTTCCTAAACCGAATAACATTGATTTCACAATACCAATTTATTGTACCAAGCAATGATAATGTATCGTAGATGCCCATATGGTTGACTATAACAAAGACATCTTCCAAATTAACATAGATAATACCTCGATTTAAAAATGTTAACAATTTGTTGTTTTTGTTTGTTTTTTATTTTGTAGAAATTCACAAAAAAAAGAATGATGTATACTTAATCACATTGTTGACGTTTTTTTATTTCATAAAAAGAAAATTCTTTACAAGTTTCTTCTCTATTTTCATGACATCTACATCCACAGCATGTGGTCAATTGAAACACACTTTTCCAATTTCTTGAAGTGGTTATTGTATCTTACCTGTACGAGTTGTCGCAACCCAATACATTTTATTTGGGAACTAGATAGATTATATTGAACCAGTATATATCTTACCTAAAAATACAAAAGATGCTCCACTACTCACAGATAAAGTGAAATTGTTTCAAGCGTCCCAAGTCTACCCTACATTAAGCACAAAAAAATAATAAATGAATTTTAGTATTATTTCACATTAGCATTTTTTATCATTTGAAGAATAAAATTATTTATAGTTAATTATAAAGAAGTGTCACAATATAAGTTAGATAAAATGATTTTTCCGTTTTTATGTTACATAGTTAATGTATTATCTTACTGAAAAAAAACTGGTTTATCACAGCCCTTAAAACATCCAAACCTAGACCAAAAAAACCCGGAGAGAGTGATTTATCGCAAATTTGTTTAGTTTGGGTAAAAATGTTAGCTCTCCCTCTTTATATTGTTCCACCAAGGGTTTACTTCACGAGCAGTTCTTTTCTAAGCGTGAATTAACTTTATTGTTATGTTTTATACAATTATTTGAAACGTGTTGGGATATTTTTACGTTTCCATTGTTTACACGCACGTAAAAGTATACCACATTAGTATTCCTTGTGATTACACACAATAGAGGTCTTTAGGTTTAAAGTACCTAAATAAAGTCAGACGCCTCCTAAGCCTAACGTGGCACTGGAGACAGCTTTTCACGATCCGTAGGAGCGTCAAATATGCGCCAGAGCTAAATATAAAATACAGGTTTTAGACGTGGACCGTCTAGAGTCTAGACTCTGGACACATAAGGACAACCTTTACTGATAACGTTTTTTAAGTCAAACTAGGTAGATCTTATAAGAAACCCGAGTTGCTACTTCCGAATTGACTATTTTTTTAAAACCTATTACGCATATATAATTGATTATTCATTAAAAATAACTTACTAGATATCAGGAAGTCATTTATTTGAAAAAAAATAATAACTGCATAGAATTATAATATTTCTACACAACTCTCACAAAACACAAGAGCAAATTTAACAAAAAAATTCAAGTACCACAAATTAAATCCACTGTTGTTGAAATCACGAATTCTGCTTTATTAATTTTTATGTAAACATTTATTTTTTATAATTTTTAAAATTAGTAATATTTTTAATTATTAATTTGAATTGATAATACGTGGTGGAATTAATTTATGATTTTAGTCATTTTCAAAAAACCATTGTTACTTATTTCCATTTATTTATTTTTGACCGGACCAGTTTCACCTTGTGAAGGGCATTCTTTGTTACCACCAGTCTGAAGATGTCCGTTACAAGATTAAACCGCTCCGGTCAAAGATTAATAAATTGAAAGAAGATACAGTGAAAATAGGTTTTTCAACCGTAAATTCATATTTATTTTTGTATGTTTTTTATAATTTGCTAAAGTATTAAATCAAAGTGTAAAATGCTAAAGTATTTTTCTACTCGTCTCAGAACAGAAGGCGCCTAGTGAAGTGGGTAGCGTACATACCTGTATATACGAAATAAACTATCCAAATAATCCCCGGGTCGCCGACAGTGAAAATAATGAATTTATTACACGATGGTTAGACGCACAATACTTAGAAGGCAAAACTGAAGCTTAAAACCAAGGCGACGTAATTTATTTAATTTGGTTTATTTACGTCCTTTAGGGCTTTTATATAAAATATTACTTTTGTGCATAATTTTAACATTTCGTAGGTATTTGGTAGAAAATAGAGGTAGGTAAGAATATAAAACTAATAAATACATGTACAAGGAAGATTTAAAAATAATAATTTTCCAAATTTTTGTTTATTGAGTTAGTTCGTAATAGTTGGTATCCAAACTAATACAGGTACATAGGTACATGTTGTTTTTTTCAATTTTAATCATGTAAAACTTTTACAGTGAGTGTAACATTTCTTTTTAAATACAATCACTCTTGCTTCACTTTTCACATTTTCAGGCATCTAATCATATTTACATGATAATAAAAAAATAAAATAATAAAATCACTATACATAAATAAACCAAATTCACATTATAGCTACTACTGATAAGAAAAAAATGTAACTAAGCCTCTGTATCATTTAGAGTGGAGAATGAAATGAAATAGTTTCAAGCATCGAACAAGTCTACAAGTCTCGCACTACGATTTGGTAATCGGAACGTTATCAGCTTAGTTGAGTCATTTGCACCCATTAAGCCATTTACTAATTTTCATAAAAGCACCAAATCGCTTACAGGTCTTCTGCAAGATAAGTCAGTTAAATTAAGTAATTTCATTAAAACTAATTTCATTTTTCAACCCCTAACCCTCAAAAGTGCTCAGGCTCTGGGTTCTACATCTCTGATTCTCGATGGTAGAGTTTGTGGGCGGGTACGCGTTAGTGGCTAGATGAACTATCGAATTGATTGTTACCCATGATATATTTCTCCGCGAAAGATAGGTAGAGTGGCTGCTGAAATTGAGAAAGTGTCAGATAGGTAGTGATATGGAAGACAGCGGTGTACGGTGTAACTATGTATCACCTGCAACTTCCGTAGCTACGGTAAGAGGAGGCATCTACGTGTTAGGATTTTCTAATGGAATCGATTTGACTAGTGTTGTACTTATTGGTTAAACATTTTCTGCACGTTTCAGAACATTTTAGATAACAAGCGTCGCAAAGTTCGAATTGTAGGGAAATTCCGTCCAATTGGACGGAAACACTCGGATAGGAAAAATAAAATTTGGTTGACTTTTATACTAAAACGATGGAGTGTGCCTGGACTTTTTAGCGAACCCGTTCATCTCAAATGCTGAGTTTTGCGCTATAACTTGTTACAATAAGTGGTCGTATTGTCGGATATGAAGATTCACTATTTTCATCGTTCCGGAATGTGTGTAGGTGCGGATGCACTCTTATAGACGGAAACCACGGCTGGACATAACATAAGTTTTTGATCTGCACAGACGTACTCGCAGATTCGGCATTAGAGCGTCGACATAAACTGCTGCTTAGTGACAGTGTACGAGGCACTTTGCCAAAGTTTTCCAACTCTTCGCACGGGATAAACTTGTGAATTTCAGTATTTTCGCCCTGAAAGCTCGATACAGTTAGCCTGGGATGTTAACGACAAAGTTACTTAATTTTGGGTTACTCGATTTGTGGAGGATGTATATTTACGATGGATTTACTTAGTATTATTATCTGTAGGTACTAAAAATATCGACGTGAAAACAACAAGAAAAGAAACTTTTGAAATAAAATAACTGATTAAATGAGAATTTTAGATAGCAACATAAATAATAATACTGCCACACATGGTAAGCTAATAAATATAAATGTACAATTATAATAGTAGAAGCGACAAAGAAGAAAACATAATGTGTCGAACTAAACTTGAGAGCCAACAAAATTTCATTTGAATATTGTGACGAAACAGTTATTATTAATTCCGATTATTAATACTTTATCGATATTTGGAACTTACAGCTACCACACTAGGCACAGGTAGTTAATAATAAAAATAAGTTGAACCAATGTTATTATTTTTTTTTAATTATTCACTACTTCTTTACATTCGTATAGTAATATATTTTTGTCCCTTATGTATTCTAATACGGGCAGTGAAGAAATATTACTCGCTTGCCTTTGTTGAGTTAATATTGTAGTTGTGCCGGTCGGGGCGCGTTTCAATAATCCTGCTGTAATGTAACTTATTGTGAGAGTCGGGTACTACTCAGTTAATTGATTATTTAGTTACCAGTTGTTACTTAGGTTATTTAATTACGACCTTCGCAGCCTAGGGGTTAAGATTCTAGACTACAAATCCGGAGGTTGCGGGTTCTAATCCCGGCGTGCGGAAGTAGATTTTGTTTGATTAGTAAGTGTTATTTCACATTTAAATAACCTTAAATAAAACAGATGAAATTCCAGTGAGGAATATACTATCGGAATATTTATATTTTATTGGAATGATAAGAAAATGAAGCATACAATTCTTCCATGGTGAAGGGAACATTGTTTACGAAACATGTTGATTCTGTATTAAAAAAAGTGATGTAAACTAAATTATTTGCACTCAAATAAGCATTTACTGTGTGGCTTGCTAGAATTATAATTGAAACATGTGAATTTGTTTTACACCACTTTAATGCAGTATTTTTATCGACCGGTTTCAAACGCATCCTTCTTTCATCAGGACAATAAGCCAACATAAGTTATGTTCCGTTCTCATTATTTATTTTTTACTTTTACTACTATTATAAATTGTCATCCCAGCACAGACGAATGCCTAATGGGATGGGCAACATACCAAACAATAAAAATAAAACGAAAATGTTTAAGTAAAATAAATAAAGCTTTGAGAATCTTAATAAGAATAATTTTAGCTGATAATGTCACCGATAGAGATGTTCTAAATATTCCTACTTTGGTTTGGAAAGTACTCTTCTGAATTGCTAGGAAATTATTTGTAAATTTGGCTGCACATATTACACATCTTATAAAACAAACGTTTTCATAACAATGTTTTCTATACTTTATCTCAAAGTTCTCAGGGTTCTCTCAGGGCTACATGTAGTGCTACGCTATTGGTATGGCTTTTATTTTGAGAAGCATATTTCTCATTCCATATTCTGAAGATAAAATATCCCGAAGAACTCTTTCGAGTAATAAGTTTTCCAAGTAATCACCCCGAGGCTACGCTCATCCTCTCTCCTCTCTCTTCCCTCTTTCTTCTCCCTCCTATCTTCCTCTTTATTTCCACATCTTCCATCTTAAACTTATCATAAACACATATGAAGACGTATTTCATTTCAAGTTCACTTTTGAGGAAAATTTAATTCTAAAATCGCTTTAAATCGTGGAACGTTGAGATAACTGCCTCCGTGAAATTGCCTTCAAACCTCATTAGTTATTCTATAAAAGTTTAGTTTTTATTTTATTCAGCGTATCTCGAGACGAGGGAACAAGGTACACATCACAGCTGACTATCTGAGCTTCCTCCTCGTCTCCTGAAGCCTTACACACTAACACACTGTTGATGAATGCCGACGCGATGCGAGACGGCTTTATCGACGTGTCAAATGTTTAGATGAATTTTAAATGGCTTAACCCGATGAAACCCGAATTGTGGTTGTTTGGTTAGTGATCTAGCAATGTTTGCGGAGGTTAGTCGATGTTCTCTAAATAGGAGCATCACGAGGATGGTGCGACGCTGTACGTTTGTACTTTTCAAGAATATGTGAGAGGTCTGAACGTGGCAGCACATTCTTTACGAATATATTTCAATCGATTGGAAGCATCAACCCGGAGAACATTTGTTCCGATGCTGGACTGGATGGCAGAGGTACAAATACAAAACAACATGCACTTTGGTTTCCAGAAACAAAGTGGTCTTATATGAATCACTTGATTGAACTGGTGCGAGCGGTTGAAAGGTTGAGATTGATTGTTTTTTGGCTGCGTACAGAGGCTTTTTACTTATTCGTGCACTCTCTTCATTGTAATAATATAGGCGGATTATTACCTGGTGATCTATCTTATCTACGTTCAATCCCTGATCTTAAGGCCGATCTTACTGACAGACTGATGAGTGATGTGTGTGTACAGGTGTTGCTGTTCCCCGAGGAGGGCTGGGCGCGCAGTGCGTCCTCCTCGTACTGGACCCTGCAGCCCTCCTGGTGGAGCCGCACCAGGTGCAAGGTGGTGGAGATCGCTGGAACTAGAAGGTAATATTCACTTTTTTATTCTCTTTAAAAGAGATATATCTGCTTTCAGCTATATATAAGAGAAATATATTTCCGTTGCCATAAAGTCGGTGCCGACTGAATCTGCATCGGCTTTAAGATATTTACTGTGGATCGTAAAGGCAATATCTACGCATGTAATTTACGTTCTTAGTGTTTTACTCCTTAAATCTTATTTTAATCTTATTTCGAGACAGTGTCGTATGATGTTGCATTTTTAAAAACACTTTTAGATTTCCTTTGAAAGTCGGCATCTAATTGATTGATACAGAATTTATGTCAACTACATGTTAGTCGACGTCAAGTGGTTTCATAAAACAAGATAAGTATTCTGACAGATTTTGTGGAATTTAATAATTATAATGTTAATATATCTATTTTGATTGCAATAATCTAAGAGTGACTATCCAAACACTCCTACCATGAAATAAAATCGTTTACTTATAAACTCTAACACGCAATACTAAATTCTAATTTGATTTCCAAAATTTAATTCCTACGGCTCCACGCAGCTAAGATCAAATCTCCAAATAAAATGTGATCTATAATTTTTTATGAAGAGCGATTAGCTCGTTGAAAAATGATTGACAGTTTATAGTCCTTTCTATTTCCCACCATCTTTGGTGTGTAAAACACCCGCGAAACTCTCCGGCCGCCTAGCCGTTTTCCCGTCCTCATGCGCAGCCGCCCGCCCAGCCGCTTATCCCGCCCTAGCGGCGCCGCCGTACCAGACTAGTGATATAAAGTAGGCACAACAACCGGTAGGTGGTAAGTGACTCCATCGCGCCTAATTTCCATATCCCAATCAAACGTTGATGAAAGAGTCACTTAGAAATAACGATATACGAGTACGTGCTTAGTGCTTTCAAGGTGGACGCTAATATTACACATTGACTTTAGTCGAATGAGGTTTCCAAATAAATCGAAATTCAGAAAAATACGCTTCAATGGTATGAAAATTTAAAGTGGATGGAAGACAAAGAGTTGAAATTATTATTATTTATTATGATTTAAATTAGATAAAGGTAAAGCAAGATAATTTTTGTTTTTTATGACGCTGGGATTTCCCGTGCTGAGGAATACATTTATGATATGTCTGTTAATAGATTCCAATGTCAGAAACGTCCCACAAAGCTGTGGCGCTGGATTTGACGGTAAGAGAAGAGAAACAAGTGCATAGTTTGATGCCGCGGAGTGTTAATCAGAAGCGAGCGTCTTCATAGTGTTCTTTTCCGTGAATTTTTCAAGAATGCATGTTTCATTGTTTCCACGGTGGAAAGACGCCCATTTAAAAAAATATATTTCAACTAATTCCAACAACTTTAAAGTAATTTTTTTATCGCATCTGATTTACGGTAAGATTTTCCCTGCAAATGATACACCATTTTTTTCGCGTAAGTGCCCTTTTCATAATGGATCTTAGAAAGAAACCTTATTGAATTCCTTTTATAACGTATATATTCTTCACTTGCTCTATCGCCTGTAGCCCGATTGGATATATAATGTGTAGTATCGGCCCGGCAATGCTAGTCTCGTCATTGCACTGAATCCCAAACAGTTGTGTGTCCCAACCACATCCCGTCCCGTCGTTTAGCCACCAGCTACCCCGAGAAGAGAACAACAGGATGTGACATGCGAATTTTCACGCTCGCTTGTAATATTTTTGACGTATAAAACACACCGGAAAATATATAGAGTTATGATATTCTGTTCGAAATATTTTGATTCGCTTGTGAGTGAAGATTTTGCTCATGCAAAAGCTTTATTTTTGAGAAGCCTAAAGAATTTGATTTCGACCAGAATTACTTACATCCATTAAGCTGGATTCACACCAATGTCCGGATCCGCTCAGTGACGATACTGTTCACAAATTTTATTATTATTAATTATTAAAAATATTATTAAGTGATAAAAAAATGGTTTTTAATAAATAAAAATCTGCGATAAGTATTTTTAAAAATCAAAATTATTATTTTACTAACTAAATAGTTAAATATCACAAGGGTGGGCAGAGAGGACATACTGCCACACAACTTTGTCTTGGCACATACTCCTTGATTGATATTCATACCAAATCAATAAGCTCTCATGCGGAACAATATCGTCACTGAGCGGATCCGGACGTTGGTGTGAATCCAGCTTTAAAGTTAATAATTAGAATTCACAACAATGATATTTCCACGGATGCATTAGTTAAGAAAATATAAAAAAAATAAATACTTTATTATTTTTCGTAGATCAAAGAAATATGCGAAATAATATGTTCCCTTCCTCAAGACATATTAAATAGCATTTCATTTGGTGATTAATACCTAAAAAAAAAAAGAAAGACAAACTTTTCCGGATTACGAATAATCGACAATATTTGAAAAACTCATACTACCATCATAATAAACGGAAGATGTTGCTTGTGCAATGATGGAAGACATAGCGAGCAGAAGAATTGAACCCACGACCACCGGACGGGAATCCGACGCGTTTGTCCAGCCAGCTACCAACCGGTAAAATAAACTAATTTCTATGGGATTGTTTACTTTTAAAGTATCTACCTATAGTGGATTTTGGCAGACATTTGTCTATATTTGAAATGGGCTTACTGAAATAAAAGCAACTAATATTTTTTCCTGGCAAGTCAAGTTACATTCATCGTAATTTTTCGCGGCAAACAACTAAATATCTTAACTAAAAAAAAATAATCTCACATGAAACAGATTACAACTAACAATGTTTGTACATAATAAATATCTTAATTTCAATAAGGCAATTTTAGTTATAGTTTAAGATATTTCGATAGTTTTATGGTAAAAATAGTGATATTTTTTAAATTTCGTAAAGCGCTTTTGAGGTGATATTTCACAAAAATGCCCCAATATAAATTAGCCGAGCAGTATTATTATTACTATTTTACCCCGAATTGATTGACAGTATTTCAAACAAAAAATATTAGAAAAAGTTGATTAGGTCATAGACGTTTAATCACCGTTAAATGACAACGGGAAGCAATGGATAACAATTTCTCAACCTTCCTCTTCCGAATCTCCTTCCCCTCCCCACTATCTTCAGACTCACAACATACCCTATTTGGGGATGCCATAGTCCCACTGACTCTAGATGTTTGGGAGCAGTTGAGACTCTTGTGCGGTATTCATATAAAAAAAATCATAAGTCTTCAGTACCTGGTTGGATTTAAAAAAACCAAAGGGCAACTTAATGCTCTCACTGAATTACTTGAAGCGACGAAAAGCTAAAAATAGTCCTAAACATGAGCTTGAGTCAAGCTTTTTCACAAATGGTGAATATATTTTAGATGGCTGAAGGGCTACAAAAGTCTTCAAATCGAACGAGAGTCAGAGCATTCGATGCAGAAAAAAACCTGATCAAAACTGCATATTTTACTAATTTTTGCCAAAGTGTCGCTTAAGCCCTTTTACTTTTCTAACGACGATATTGTATATTTGCGGCACGTTCAAGAGCGGTAGATACTCTAAGTATGGTCCTGATGAAAGACCACCATCCAGAATTGAAACGTTGCTTAAAATGACTTCAGCCGTGTTTGGGAACCAGATCTGAGTAGCAAGGTTCTTTTCAACTTTCATCTTCCCCATTTCCTTCTCCTTCCCAATACATTCAGCCTCAAAACATTTCCCAGTCGAGGATGCCACCGTTTCACTGACTCCAGACGGTTGGGAGCAGTTAGGACTCTCGTGCGGCAGGTTTTCACTATAAAAAACGATCTAATGCTAGTTAAAACAACGTTTTAAATAACTGAGTGCCTACAAATCTACATTGAAGCGAAGTTTTAAATGATAAAATTGAGAAGGCAATAAAATGGAACGTGTATTTTTTTTAAGGTTGTATGATAATACTGATTTTAGTAGACATGCATATAATATTACCGATTTGTACAAAAAATCCACTGAACGTAATCACACCAAATTGATGGAATCATCGATTACTGATTCTACGGTCGACAGAATGAAAAATTGCAATAAACAAAAAAATAAATAATTCAGGACGTCAATGGGATCCCTTAACGTTAACGCGAACAATAAATTTCCGAGCTTTCATGCTCCACGACTCTTCCGGTTGATAAAAACATGCCGGCGCGTAAGCCTTCTCGTATCCGGTTTGAAGGCCAGGGGTTTCGATAAAAATTGAAGGAAAAATAAACGACTTCGTTGGAGTACGGCGGAAATTGAGGCTTTTGCCTTTTCTGGGCGTGTATGTAAATCATATTTATGGTATTTCGAGGCTCTCAGACAGGGGGGGTAGGTTGTGAAAGGGCCGCGGGGAGAGACGCAACGCGCCGTCACTTCAATGGACAAGCAATAACCATCTTTATGGATTTTACAAGGAAAATACATTATTTATGTATTCTTTACCCAAACTTCATTTTTATTTATTCATTATGTTGATATTATATTATACGGAGTAACTCGAACTCTCGGATCAGCGAAAGAGCCAAAAACATAAACGAACGAGCCAAGGTTTAATAGATTGAAAGTTTTTGAGTTGGTGGAGCTTTGTTTCTTTGTGTTAATTTAGAAATTAAAGTATTACGTAGACAACCTAGGAAGTTGCACAAAAACGTTTAAGGTATAAAAGCTCAAAGCCCTTCGAATGGATATTTTAATCGAGAAAAGAAAGCTAACGAACGTTGGTTCTTTTAATTGCGGGTGAGAAAAGCTCCATGAAAGCGGTTTTAAAAATCTTTTATGACGTAATTTGAATATAATAAAGTCTTGTAAAAGATTCCGTGTACTATTACTTGCTATTCTCGGGTAGAGAGACGTGTAATCTTATTTTTATTTGATCGTCTCCGCAAATTACTTTCCTCGCCCCTGGCTGTGCGCGAACACATTTTGGAACATAAAGCTATTACGGAGAATAGCCAATTTTTAGTCTTTATTGCTATACAATTTTACTTCATATTTATTTTCGGAATGAACCGAATGGACGAAAATATATCGAAGGAAGACTTTTCCTCTAACAAACGGTAATGCATACCGGTAATTGGACTATTTAGAAGGCTCGTTATATGAAGTGGCCATTACTTTGCATTCTAAACACGATACAGCATCCCGCTCTTGAATGCCGCAGTTTCTTACAAATTTATCTCATTCAAATAAATAATATAATATTACAAAGATGATTTTTAACGTAGTGACGGTTTTAAATCATCGTTTAACTTGATTAAAAGAGGGTGGATGCTGAACGTCTTGTCAGATCTCTTTTATTATTCGATGAGTCCATTTCTAGTACCAATTAAATCAACGCTTCATAACGTGAAAGTATTAGTTATTAATTTACCTTTATTATGAGAATGAAAATGATTTATCACTCTTTATGTTATCTGTTGACTGTGTAGTTATTATTCCCAAACTCTATACATAATTTATTACATCGTCTTCATGGCAGATTACTCCAACCTACGACCAATTTCCATTATTTTCTTACCAACCTGTTTTAATTCTCGTTCTCCTTCCTAAACTGTGTTTTCCCGCCAATGCTGTCAACAACAACTCTTTTGTTTTCGTTTAGAATTCTTGAAAAAAGAAGCACATTTCACAGAAGATTTAATTACAAAAGTCGTCATTTTTTAAACGTCTTCATTTTCTTTATAGAATAAGCGATGGTGTTGGTATTAAGAATACAAAATACGCTTCCTTATTGTTCGTGTAATGTATTGAAGATTTAAGCTACTCGTCCCAGAACAGATATTTCCTAGTGAGGTGGGCAAGAATAATAATATAAAGTTGAAAATAAATATTAACTGTGTTAAAAATGTGGAAATCCGGAAAGAATGCAAGGCTGATGTAAGCGATTACGCTTAGGATTAAGAAAAAGACACTTCTAAAGCGGATGAACGGAGACAAAGTGTGAGAAGAATATACTGTGCGAAAGTTCTAGAAAAAGTCGGGGACGCCCAAGGATGACACATGGCATGATCAAACGAATTAAATACTTGAGTCGGGCCATGCCATGGGTCATAATAACAGAAGAGTATGTACGGGACCAGTGTACAATTGTGAATTAAGCAAGCAGTGTGTGCCAAGAGTATAGGGTTCATCTTCTTCGCCTACCTGTATGGTGAAACGGCGTGATGGTCGGTTGGTTAGTTAGTTAGTTAGGTAAGGAAGTAAACACTAGGGTTATGGGAAATTAAATCACAAAAAACCCTTGCTGGAGTTTTATTAAAAAAATATATATTTTATTTTTCATACAATTTGCAAAAGATTATGTTCATCGTTCACCTGGTATTAAATTTTATAATCTTTTTTTACTGTGCTTTGGTCCAACCAAGAAGCATAACATTCACCTACTTCCACGTCTTCCTGGCTATTGAGTTGCAGAGTCCGACCCGAACCATCATTATGTCTTATATTATGTTCTTTTGCAGTCACTGCAATTTTTTATTTATTTATCGGATGGCGTATTAGAGACAACGAAGTATAATTTTAAATAAATACATCCATCCAATACAGGTAGATTAAACACAGCACTAGCAAAAAATTGAACACAGATTATATTTTGTGAATTATTGTTTATACAGGACGACGCTTGACCTTTTGCCGTATTGTAAATACAAAAAATACTATTTATTAATAAATACGAAATCAATCAATCATAAAAAATGGCTAGTTGGTAGGAATTGTAGACAAATACTTCACGTTTCCACCCAGGCATCGCGGGTTCAATTCCTTTGATAGCTAAGCCCTTAATCATTGTGCATGCTTAATTTTCCACTTATTATGATCGCAGTAGAAGTTTTTCAATATTGTCAGGTTGTTCGTCACCCGGAAATGTTTGTCTTTTAAAAAATACAATAATTTTATTTTATTTATTTTTATTTATTTTTTATTATTGTACAACAGATATAAACCCAATAACAGTACAATGGAACAACAAGTAAGCAATTTCATATTATAAAATTTTTAAATTAATAAGTTTTTTGAACTTTTGTAAATTATCTGAAAATATATCAATATATATAGATGATGTATTTAACAGAATTATACCTCTTGTCATGCTATGCTGAGCCAAAACATCTGTCCGACCATAGGGTATTCTGAACATTGCATGATTTCTGCTGCGACAGTATTTTTCTGGTACGAATAAGCAGTAGCATGCCAAGAGGTATGGACAGTCGATTAAGTGATTTATAATTTTAAAGCCTATTGTCATGAGACCAGCATTGCGCCTAGTCTCTAAGCTTTGATAATGTGTCTCCTCGAGTAGTTCCATGTGATGCATGAACATAGGGTATGTTCCGTGCGAACGCATGTACACATACCTGAGGAATTTTTTTTGAATCTGTTCCAACATATTTATGTATTTGATTTGATGTGGAGACCAGACAGTGCTAGCGTACTCCAACTTGCTTCTGATCACTCCATTGAAGAGGGCTGTCATCGCATTTGTGTTATTAAACTCTTTGCACCTTCTGATTACAAAACCAATAAGTTTATAACAATTTGAAGTAAGCTGCACTATATGACTCGAAAACGTTAGCCTGGGATCAAAAACCACCCTGAGATCTTTGATGGTAAATACGCGGGTTAAAATTTCACTATTCATAATATATTTGAAAAAAAAAGGATTTTGAGATCGGCAATATGTCATAATGACGCATTTTTTTATATTAAAATTTAAATTATTGTTTCTCGACCAGTTCGAAATTGCATCTAGGTCGGCTTGTAGTTTGTCAAAATCTTCATCCGATTCAATCTGCTTTAAAAGTTTGAGATCGTCCGCAAACAATAAGCACGAGCTGTGACGTATGCAATCCTGGATGTCGTCTATCAGGATAAGGAACAATAGGGGACCGAGATTTGAGCTTTGTGGAATACCTGATAGAGCTGCGAAGTTATCGGACTCGTATCCATTTATTGATACGTACTGGCTTCTATCTTTTAGATATGATGAAAAAAATGTCAGTAATGATTGGTTGAATCCTATTTTGTACATTTTTCTCAGCAAGATATCATGGTCTATGCGGTCGAATGCCTTGGCAAAATCCGTATAAATTACATCCGTCTGGTGTCTGGCGTCTAAACCTTCTGCTACCCGTCTAGAAAGCGATAGAAGATTGGTCACGGTAGATTTTTTAGGTAGGAATCCGTGTTGATTCCCTCTTAAAAACGGCGTGATTTGAGCCCGTATCTTATTACAAATAATAATTTCAAAAATTTTCGGAATCGTTGATAATATTGCCACAGGTCTATATGTTGTTACGTCTGTCTTATCACCACTCTTATGTATAGGGATAACCCTTGTAGTTTTCCAGCACTGTGGAAATGTAGATGAGACAGAGCAGAGGTTAAATATATAGCATAGTGGAGCACTAATGTTTGAAGAAATGGACGAGATGATGGCAGGAGGAATGCCATCCGGTCCCGTCGCCTTGTCGGGCTTGAGCTTCCGGATACAGGATTCTACTTCCTCGGTTTGAGTGAGTCCGAGTGAGATATCGCCCAAACTCCAGGGCGATTCTGCTTGGAAATTGACTTGAAGATTCGGGGCTACTTGACTATAGACGGAGTGAAAGTAGTCCGCAAACCTTTTTGACACTAGATCAGGGTTCGAAAAAAGTTCACCTTCGTCATTTAAGACGCTTGGTGAAGTGACGCTACTCTTTTGTGATCTGATATAGTTCCAAAAAAATTTTACGTCGTCTTTGATCCCATTCTAAACGTTCTCCAAATAAAGTTTTTTTGCATTAGTTATATCTTTTTTAAGCTCAGACCGAATCGTTGAAAAAAGCAGATAATCAGATTGCTTTCTGTGCAATTGATATCTCTTTCGGTACGATTCTTTACATTTCAGTTGATCAATAATATTTTTATTAAACCATATCGGATATGACATATTATAGACAAATATTTTCTTTACCGGTATACATAATTCAAAAATACTGAGCAATACATTATAAAAATAATCCACCGCTTCGTCAATACAATTTAAACTATAAAATAAGGTCCAATCAAAATGCGACAACACATTTTCACATAACTCTGTATTCGCACGCCTATAGTTGAATCGACGGAATTCCGATTGTTTGTCAAATCGACTCGAGCCGGGCCCAGGCGGTCCAGGCGGTCCAGGCGGTCCAGGCGGTCCAGGCGGTCCAGGCGGCGGTGCGGGACGAAGGTTATTCCTGCGAGTCCTGCGGCCGCCAGTGCCTCGGGTAAGGCGCGCTGAGACGGCCAACGTGGGATGATGTAGATCCTCCTTGACAAGTGGATCATCGCTTCTCGTCACTTCACACATATTGACGTTGCGCAGGATGAGGTCCAGGATGTTTCCGTGACTGTTGTTTACATAGTTGTATTGCGTCAGACCATTGGAGCGTACAAAACATGTATAATCCATTAAGACTTCATCGGGCTTATTATTTAAATTAAAATCACCCAAGATGAGTATATTTTTGTTCAACAATAAGTTCGAGTTATTGTCCAGATGATCAAAAAATTTGCGCCTAATTTCCGTGTCATCCGTGCAATAGAAATATACAACGCAAATATATATGGTAAAAGTATTCCTACATACTTTTACCCACATATGTTCATCGTCCGTCTCTAGTTCTGGCAGTCGTATCGACGTGAGCGGCTTGCGGACTGCGAGGAGTACCCCCCCGATTAATTAAATATGTTTTCAATAATTACACGTGCGTCTAGTTTGATAGTTTGTCGTAGGATCAATTGATGCGACATGCAAACATTTTACTAAAAAAAAATTAACTGTGCATCCTTCCATGTATTAAACAATAAAGTGAGTCATCAAAGTTTTTTGTATTTTGGATACATCGATATCTCGAAAGTTGGGCATTTAAATACTTAAAAATAAAAATTTAAAAAAATGATCGATATTATACTATCATATATTTTTGTTTTGATTAGTTTGAAAATTATTAACGATTTTATATCGTAAGTTAGTTATTTGTCTTGGTGAGTTAATAAAACGCATTTATAAATGTGCCTCAATTGCCGCCAGCGATTAAAGACGAGCGTGGAAATCCTATTGTCTCGAGTAGGACCTACGGCTGAAACATGAATATTATCAATAAATATCACCCATTTTTCGGAAAATCTGTCTAATATTCCCATACGTAGGCCTCGGCCTGTAATATAGGCCTCAAACAGTACTACCAATTCAGTTAAATAATCTTAGTAAATAAACGTCAAGCCAAACGCAACGTCAAAGAATGATACCCCAACAACAACAAAAACTTGATTCATGAACCGCCTACCACACTGTACAAATCCCCGTTGAGGGGGCTGTAGAGGGAGGACTGGAGGGTACTAATTCTACTAAATGCATCAGACAGGTCGTTATCAATTCAAAACCTTCTCCGGCTGGAAACACTAAACCTATTTGGAATCCATTAATTATTCCATCCACTTTTCAGCACGACTTCATCAAAAAGCTTTCATGAAAACAAGTTTATAATTAGCAGTTAGCCGTATGAAAGCACTCTTTGTGCGCAGTGCCACTTTACTTCCCTGCCAAACGAGCCCGTTATACCCTCAATGTCCTTTTAGCTGGCTATGGCTCGAGAGTAATCAATAATGTCACTCATAATATGGCTTAATTAGAGCCCAGGGCTTAATCAGATGACGAGCCCCTACCCCCTCGAGCTGCTCTCGATAGGACGGTTGTAGTCTACGGGTAACATGTTTCAAGGCTTTGATTCGCGCAGTGGCGCCCAACGCAGAGTTTTTCAACAAGGTTTTTCTATTAATTCTTTGAAATAAACAAAAGCCCAAATAAGGCAACGCCATGTCTTTCACAACTTTAACTGAAATAAAGGTATATAATAAAATAAATGAAGTTAAAATAATAACCAGTTCAAACGGTTATTATTTTACAAAAATATTGTATCATTTGGCTGGAGAAATGCAAACGTATGATTAAGTCTAGATATGAACGTTTAGATCGTAACAATTAAATTTATTGCTCAACTGTTATTGAATGATTTTCCGAATCAGTCCTCTTTCAAACCAATTATCCAGTAAATTTCAAAGAAAAGCCAAGATCAAATATCTTAATTGTGACATTATACATACATTGGTGGTGGATCTATTAAAAAAAATGAAATGATATCACAAACTTGTAAGTATTATTTGATAAAGCAATGTTTCTTTCCAAGGTTTGTCCTATTCAATTTAGTCGGGTAGCCCACTGCCGGGTCTCGAGCGAATGCCGAGTGCCGAGCGCCAAGTGCCGAGAACGAGCGCGGACTTCGTGTTTTGCCCCATCATTTAGCTACCGAAGTAGAAAGCCCTCAGCGAAGCAAGTGGTTGGTTGCAGCCGATTTAGAAGGCAGCTTAAAAAACTTAGTTACCGCTTCAAGCTCCGAACTAAAAGTACTGCCAGTTGCCATCGAGTCATTCGGCAGCTTTCAAACCGGAGCAATTTATTTTGAATTAAAGGCACAACTTCAAGAAAAACCGACATTAAAAAATGGTAATTTAGTTTGGAAAGCTGATAGAAAGATCAAACTCATGTACTTACTCGGGACTTACTTGCCCCCCTGAAAAAGTCTCCTGTGAAAATAACTAAGGTAGGTTGTTTCATAATATTATTAAAATTATTCTCCCCGAAAACGTATTAGGTAAACGGTAGTCGAAAACCGATACGTTTAAGTTATTTATTTGAACTTTTTTATGCTAGCTACGAACAACTGCTTAGATAAAAATATTCTTCAATACAGCTTTTGAGTAATTTTTGTCAGGTACACCAAACTGACCCCCCCCCTCCCATAATACATAGACCGGCAACGCACACGTACTATTAAATGACGAATCCAAGTTCATGTATTTTAATCACGACGTTATGAATGCAGTCAAACTTTGAACGTTACAATGTTTATTATTGAAACAATAAACTTTGTAAAACACCACTTTGTTTAAAAAAAGGGGTGTTAATGGTTAGATAAGGTGTTGTTTTAAAAAAAGTTTATTGTTTTATTTCATATACAATGTAACACCCCCAAGTTTTTGCTTCCTTCGAAAAAAATAAAATAAAATAGTTTATTATTGTATGTGGTGAAAGTACTGATTGTGAATTTTTAACTTATTGTTGAAATCGGTAGCCATTCCTGAGTATCTTCTGACCACAGACGTTTTATTTACGCTCTGTGCAAAGAATATTGACATTATTTATACTGTTTTCAAATATCTTCGAACCACAGCTGATCCTTGTTAAAAATAATTAATATTTGAAACAGCTCAATAGCCATTTCAGGGCATTTATTGTTTTGCGGCTTTTTTTTGATTGGTTGAACTATTGGGAATTTCGGAGTTGATTTTATAATTAGCAATGCACAATGTAATTTATCGCTTCCTTGGGCTTCATGCCGCTTCGGGAACTTGCAAACCCGAATTAACATGGTTCATCATTCCGAATTGAAAAATAATCAAAATAATTATCATACTGTAGACAAAAATTTCAGAAAACATGATCATTTAACTCTACGAAAAAATGTATTTAATCGACGCGAGCTTATAAAAAAATTAATATAAAAATTGTTGTTTGATCACAGAGATGTATCTACAAATTTAAATTGTTTTATCGAATTATTTTACCAGCATAAATTTTAATTTAATTTCAACACTCGCGCTTCATTCGAGCCTGGTAGATATTTTCAGTAACGCCATTGTAATCTTATTATTATCATCTCATTATTATTATTATCTCTCTTTTCTCTGGGCGATTGTTTTCTTGAAAAAAAAAACGGTAAAAAAGCCGTTAAAACTACGTCTACGCGCACTAATCGATGAGTTACCTGCACGTCACGTATTATTGGATAGGAAATGATTTTTCTGACAAACTCATAGTTTGACAATGTATATAATAACAGATACCTATGAATATTTTTCATCATAATGGAAAAGAATACCTTTTAATTTTAGATGCAATCGAAAGCATGCCTGGCAAGTATTTTTAGGGTAAAATTTGTAAAAAAATGTTATAAGAATAAGTTTTTAGACGTTTTATTTGTAACTACTTCAAAATCCTGGTTGCTTCGTGTTTGAAAATAAAAATACGGCATATCCGTACGCCGTATGAAACTCTAATTAAATAAATACGGTGTAATAACAATGATATGTTTTTGTAATTAAAAAAGCAACCTGTTTTTATCATGAATAATATATTAGCAATATCTAAATTATGAATGAAATGTTAATCCGCTACGTTTCGTAAAATATTATAGAACATCTCTCAAAATGTAGATGGTAGAGCGTAAGCTATAGTTTTCCCACAGAGGTACTAGCTCGGGTAGATGTACGAGTACCTATATCTTATTTAGATGTTCGCGAGGATCGGAGTATTGACTGGCGGCAGATTGAGCAGTGCAAAGTTTCCAGGGCAAACCATCCGCTAAATGGATCGCCAGTCGACTGGAAGATCGTTCTCGATCGCTCCGCGTCACGGCCGTGTCTACACAGAGAATAGCGTGCAGCGTGCGGCGCGCAGTGGCCTGTGTGCAGTCTACCCCTACAGCGCGGGCTGCACTGTACCCTGTACACTGCAGGGACAGAGGGGGTCTCTTCTTGCCCGCTGTGAACTTTCATCCACTCAAAGTAATATAGTTTGGATCATGCACATAATTATGTTGCATAAAAACCATTTCAAGCAACATCTATGGTAAATGCTGAGTGGTGTTCTGAAAGTCATCCGAGTTATTATCACTAACAGCCTGCGGGGCCGTTATGGCTGACGGCTGCTTACAGCTTGATAAAATAGCGAAACGTGTAAACGCGAACCATTCCAATGTGAAAATGGTGCTAATCGTTGAATTTCGACGATCTCAAATGTGATGAAAGTTTGAAACACCCTAATCTAATCACCCTAATTACGACGGCCTGCATGGTCGAGTGGTAAGACGCTCGACTACGAATCCAGAGATCGCGGGTTCGAACCCAGCGTGCGTAAATAAATTTCATTTAATTAATATGTGTTGTAACACATTTAATTGATATAAAATAAAATATAGTATATTTGCGGCACGTTCCAGAGTGGTAGATACTCTAAGTATCGCCCTGGTGAAAGACCACCATTCAGAATTGAAACGTTGTTTGAAATTGCTTTAGCCGTATTTGGTGACCAGATCTGAATAGCCAGGTACTTCCCAACCTTTCCCTTCCTCATTTCCTTCCTCTCCCCACTACCTTCAGCCTTACAACACGCCCCTATCAGGGATGCCATAGTCTTACTGGCTCTAGACGGTTGGGAGCAATTGAGACTCTTGTGCGGTATTCACGTAAAAAAATCTGAATAATAATTATAAATTCCTTCATTGGTCATAATATATTGTTAAATAGCTTTTCAATTGTTAGTTATATGAAAAAGCTTATATACTAATAAATTGTAAGTTTTCGCTAAAATAGCATTAAATAAATTATCTAAATAAACTATCATAAGGTTTTCCATACTATTTATGTATTCATACTTTACTTTAGAGTAAATAATTACGAGTGATAATTTTGAAATGTTTGTAAAAAACTCTGCATTGTTCGAACGTTCAGCTGAAAAACTTGCCTTACATATAAATTTCGTTGTAAGTACGTAGAGACCAGAAAGTGTTCCATTAAAAAAAGTTTAAGATTTAGTACAATTTTATTAGGGTAAATAAGCAAATTTTCAAATGATTAAACAGGAATCTTCACACTTTTGAAAATAATATGAGCTTGTGTTAAAAGTGAAGCATTACGGCTGAGGGCACCCGGCTGGGTGGTGCTGGTACTGGGGCTGGTACTGGGGCTGGTACTGGTGCTGCTGGTAGGACCACTGCTGATGGTGCGGTGGCTGGTAGAGTAAGTTCCGGGCGGGGCGCACGTGGGCGGCAGCCTCCCCCTCGAGGAAGGGCAGCACCACGGGCTGCAGCACCACCGGGTGCGGCTGGGACTTGTGCTCCGACAGTAGTTGGATGAGGCGCTCCTCGCGGGCCTTGCGGCGGTGACATGGTTCCGCAACGGTTGCCTGAAACAGTGCCGCAATGTGAGGTCGCCTGTAACTGAGCTTTGCAAAACACCCGGCGCTAACAGGCCGAACAGGCAACTAGTGACGAATGACCGGCGGTGCGCCGATCTGACATCTGTCGACGACCGATCACAACACTTCGTGTTAATAGCACGGTGTAGAGAGCGAGAGTGAAAACTACTGCATTGTCATTCACAAAAAAACAATTATCTACTCGTATTCCATTCTAAAATAAAGCACCTCGAAGAAGAACTTCGACAGAAAATCTCCACAGAGTCGTGAACTAGGCGTGAGTGGTGCAGTCCTGATTTGTTAAGTGTATCTTTATACCTGTATTAGGAGCAGCACGGCCAGGCAATGTACAATCCTGAACATCGAAACCATCTTGCTGTTGCGAGTTTAGCGTCTGGGGTCGGTCTTCGCTTCTTGCAGCTGCGAGCTGGTAGAAAGAACTGATGTCTACTTTCCTGACACATTCCTTTATATATGATTTTTTTGAAAATAAGTCGTGTAATTATTTATAATATGTTCGTGATTATTCAAAACGTGTCAATATAATTTATAGATATCTTTGCAAGGGTACTAAAAGTATGTGATTTATTTAGCTTACGTGTTTTTTGCTTCCTCCGCTATCAATAGTAGCAAAACGTCAAAACATGCTTCGTTGAGGAATGTTTAAAATTGCTGACTATTCTAATAATACTTTGGTGTATTTCCACTACTGTTTTTTACTACAAACTTCATCGCACTGAAAACACAACACTGCATTACAATAAAACTATTTATTTTCATTCAAAACAATGTTTAATCGCCATTTTGTATTTCGGAGGCGTTATACAGAGTTCAACTCAATATTGCATTCAAAGGGCTAAAAGCATTGAAATAATAAACTAAGGAGTTTCAACAAAATAAATTTTATTAGGTTGAAATAAATAAAATCCATGAAAAAAATTGAATTTAAGTTTCCGTTTTGAACTAAACTGTAGACTACCTTAAGTGTCTACGAATTGACAAAATAGATTAAGAGAATAAATAGATTTGAAGGTTTTAAAACTCAACTTAATTTTAACAACTCCGTTAAAAGATGTTAAGATCTTAATCCTTAACCGTTCAGTTCGAAAAAGAGTTAGTGTGCTGCGGGCATATCTCTCACGGGGTTTTGAAGCCAAACCCCCAAGGGCATACGAAACTACAACGACTCGGAAGGCTTTGAAGCAGAGAACGAATGATTACCTCGAGAGAATTTCCTCTTGGATAAGAATAATTTCGTCAAATTTAATTTTTCAAAGACCCAATCATGTCTGATTACGACCAAGGGGGATCGCAATGACAATTTAATCTCCTTCAACAGAAGCAATCTTCCCAACAAGTCTTCCATTGATATGCTCGGTGTGACCTTAAGTGACCAGCTGGGGCTCTATCCAAGCCAGAGTAAAGTTAGCCTCTCAGAAGCTGGGCGTACTGTGCAGGGCCCGCACATACTTTAATAGTACTCAACTGCTGACTTTGTACAAATCGCAAATGTGCCTCACTGATGAATTTAGCAGCCACTTCTACTCTTGAGCCCCAAAATACCTGAGAAACCCCTTGACTCTGTAAAGAGAAGAAACGGGCGGTCCTTTTGATAGGCTCTTCTATCTTAACAAACAGATTGTAATCTTTGGAGCACAGACCTCTCAGGTGGGAATTCCGTCTCTATTTTACCGGTATTTCAATGGAAGATGCTCCGAGGAACTTGCGTCATCGATTATTTCAGCACCGGGGAATAGTCGGAAATAGTCGCAAACGCGCACCCAACATTTGTATACGCTTGACATTCGATACACGAGAACGAACCGCTTCTACGACTCGTTCTTGTGTTCAACAGGGCATTTCTTTGAGCGTCTTATTACCAGTCGTTTATCATATACAGTATATATTTACAATAGAATTGACGACTTTATATCTTCGTCACGACCACCTTTATAATAATTATTTGGTCTCTCTAGAAAATTATCGATAGTCAATAAACTTAAATACATTGGATCTTTGTTTGGTGGAAGCCGAATCTACTTATATATATATTTATTATATTAGCTAAAGGTAAACTGGGACACCCGAAAACATAATTCAATGAAACGTTTTAGACGGTTTTTCTCGGAGTTGTCTGTAGTCTAATAAATTCAGAAGAAATCAATATCAAATTAAAAACTTTTTCATTGATTTTTTTATAAAATTATCAATATCTTAACATTACCTATCACACTATTAAGCTATCATGTAAGATCTCTAATCTACCTGGAATCGTGTTTCTCTATTTCAATATTGCATCTTTATCTATCACATCAAATATATTTTTCTTAGCGAACTCGCTTGCTATTTCTTCGCACTTTGAATTATGTGCTAAGAACACCCTTGAATGGGAAAATTCTAATACTATTTAAATAAATGGTCACCGTATTTTATCCTGTATCAGCCATTTTCATGCGTAAGAATATGTACTTTTCATAAATAGTTTCTAAGAATGAATATGGTTACCTCCACTACAGGTGACATTGAGGATGCATACTGTCGCATTGAGGGTCCAGCGCTCAACGTCCAGCCCTTTGAACTATGTGCTAAGAACACCCTTGAATGGAGAAATTCTAATACTATTTAAATAAATGGTCACCGTATTTTATCCTGTATCAGCCATTTTCATGCGTAAGAATATGTACTTTTCATAAATAGTTTCTAAGAATGAATATGGTTACCTCCGCTACGGGTAAAATCGAGGATGCATGCTGTCGCATTGAGGGTCCAGCGCTCAACGTCCAGCCCAGTCATGATCACTAACACATTATCCACTAATTACTGAAGCTCTCTTTACTCCTCACCCCGCCGCGTGATATTGGAGCGAAAATATCACTTATTAATATAAATATATATAATTATAAATTGCATTAACATGTGAATGCGCTTATGCATTTTCAATGGCAGAGTCAAAAATACCAAATCTTATATTTCAAGCATTTAAAATCTGTAACATTGGAAACGTTTATAGCTGGTTTAGATGAAATGTTTTGAGTCACCGTCCAGCCCAGTCATGATCACTAACACATTATCCACTAATTACTGAAGCTCTCTTTACTCCTCACCCCGCCGCGTGATATTGGAGCGAAAATATCACTTATTAATATAAATATATATAATTATAAATTGCATTAACATGTGAATGCGCTTATGCATTTTCAATGGCAGAGTCAAAAATACCAAATCTTATATTTCAAGCATTTAAAATCTGTAACATTGGAAACGTTTATAGCTGGTTTAGATGAAATGTTTTGAGTCACCTACCACTTCAACATAAACCTTAAGAATACATATATATCGTAAATCACCTTTGTTCTCCTCATTTATTAGCGCTACTATTTAGTAGATATATGTATGTCAATCCTACTTAACAACAGTGTTTTTTTGCTGGTTTATATTTATATGTCAATATTAAGTGTTAAACTGTAAAGCAAATTAAGAAAAAAAACATGGGGTGTAATTTATATTTGTTTGTGATCATCAATTAATCTATTGTACATTGTCAAGAAGCCCACGGATAAGATGGGGTGACGATCTGAAGCAGACTGCAGGTTTCCGATGTATGAGAGCCGCCCAGGATCGGCAACCATGAACACTTTTTAGGGAAGCCTATGCTCAAAACTAGACGCCAGAGGGCTCTTGAAGAAGGCGTTAATCTTAAAAGAAAACTCTAATAAAATTTGTTTAGGTTGGATGAAGTGAAAATCGATGTTGGACTTATTTACGAACATTCATGTTTTAGTATAAACTGTGACGGCATAGGCAAACTTCTAGAGCCAATATCAAATACTTGAAAGCAATAAAATATTCGATCAATGATTTATATTGGAAATTCTAAATTCAGTCGAATTTTCCGGAATAGCGCAAACAATCAGGCTAGTCATTACCTCTCCGAGCACGGACGCTCTCCTCGCCTAAGAGACTAGTTCAGTTTTTATAGTCTCACCCACTAGTCCATTATTACCGGTAGGAGTAAAAACATATTGCAATTAAACTGAACCTGCTCTAGTCAAGGTTGCTACAAAAATTTGCTAAGAATAGCCTTGGCGTTGCAAAAAAAGCTTTGCATTTATCGAAATTCATTTATTAAAAACTGCTTTTTTGCAACTTTTTATAACAATTTAAGTTTAAAAATGGTGATTTTTGTCGTTCACCTTACAATTTAGTCCTGGTCTGGTAGTCAAAACCATGATAACTTATTTAAATTGAAAATATATCTACTGAAGTGGGACTTTATGATAATCGAACTCCGAATCTAGGTTTGTAAGATATTGTCTACAGGGTGCATTCTTTTCACTATACGGGGGCTTAGGAACGTAAGGGCGAATCTACACAAAACACAGTTTAGAGATACACGATAAAACTGTTTAAAGAAATGATTCTCTCTTTTAGAGGTGATATATTTAAGTGAAAAAAATACACTTTTTTTACAATAACTCCACACAGGAGGCCTTGAGGGAAATAATTTCCCTCGGGGCCTATGTCATCTTTGGGGATACTGTGTGGAGGGTCTTTTTGAGGAAAAGAAGGAGTGAACTTGGGTCTTGGGAGGAAACACAGAGGCCGGAAAATCATTCCATAGCCGAGCTGTTGAACGTAAGAACGAGTCGTAAAAGCGACCTATTCTCATGTATTGATTGTCAACCGTGTACAAATGTTGGGCGGGCGTTTGACGAGTTTACCGACAGTGCACCGGTGCCGAAGGGATCAATGACGCAAGTTCCTCGGAGCATCTTCCATTGAAATACTTCTAGAACAAGGACAGCATTCCCACCTGACGTCTGTGCTCCAAAGTTTGCAATCCGTTTGTTAAGATAGGAAAATTTACCAAACGGACCGCCCGTTTCTGCACAGAATCAAGGGTTTCAGGTATTTAGGGGAGACTTCTGACCTTGTACAAATTGCAAGTACGCCCCACTGCGGAATTTGACAGCCACCTCTGGTCTAAAATCATTACGATTGATTTTCACACATTATTAACAAACTTTAATGCGCTAAGTGATGGTGCCAGAAGAACCGCACCATCTGCGTTATCAATACTATTTACATTCACTTTTTAAGTTGGCAATGTGTGATTAGGGGTCTGAATCTGAACTAAAGTGTGTGTTCTACTGTCAAATTTTGAGTATTACGCTTTTTTATGGGAAGTTTTTTTTGATTGGCAGAATCTTTGTATAAAATTTTAAAATGAGCTATTGATCCGATTTTCAAAAAATATTGAAGATTCTCGTTTAAAATGTAACGTTTATTCACGCAATTCCATTGAATTAGGCCATTCAATCATATGATTAATGTTTTACAATTATTTTGAACAGCGCTTCGTGTCTTTTTTACCGACATAAAAAAGTAACATTGTTTTTTTTTTAATAACGATGGTTTTTGCTATGCCTGTCTCTCAGGAAGGAGTTATTATCGTATTAAACACAAAATCGATAAATAATATACACCCGTGATCTAGCCCCACTACTTTTTCATATCTCAACCGAAACGGACGATGGTGGGATCAGACCCAGATATTGGAAAGTAACCAACGGAGAAAGACTATTTTCATATATTTTCTTAAAACGTACAGATTTTTCACATTTTCTTAAAAGTCGTAATTTTTCAAGAAAAGATTAAGTCTCCTACGATATCCGTGGCAGAACGATAGAATTCTTTTTTTTCTGGTTGGTTATTTCTCATATTTCATTATTTTTATTTCCATTCCTTTTATTTTGCTCCGTACTATATAATTACTAATACGTTGTGATTTGCTGATTGGGCCGACTGTGAGCTACTAATGTTACTGGTTTGCTCTTTGACGCCATCCAGCAAACCAACGACGGCACGATACAAAATGGTTTTACTATTGGTGGCAAAATCTAAATAGGGTGAAAATAGAAAATAATGTCCCAAATTGAGTTTTTATAACTCATCGGGATGTTAATAAAAAATAAAATGTTTTAATAAAATAAACATATATATATTTATCCAAAAACCATGAAAATATCTCTTTTATCGATTATCTGTGTTTTTATAAATATTGTTGAGCAGGTGATTTGAGTTACCCAATTTGATAACATTTGCAACATGTGAAAAATACATACATTATCTAATTGTAATCAAAATAAAATATATTTCTATTGTAAAAAGTACAGTTCGTTAATATTGAACTACAAACACATATGTTTTACTTTTCAAATATCGGAATATTATCACGAATTGCCCTTTCTTATAGATATAGATCGGCACAATGGACTGACTTAGTGAATCTTTTTGAACTGATTCACTACTGCGAATCAATCTTTCCACGTCTATTGTGTATAGTACCTAAAACGTCTAACGGCACTGAATGCGCCGGTTGACAGCCGCCCCTTTTAGAATATAAAAAAATAGTAAGTAGTAGAGGTAATTTTGAAAAGGACCCTTTGCGTTATAACGCACAAATTATTTTCTATTCGCATTTAGAAAAATATCGTTTATATTATAATGTAAAATTTCAGAAAAGGTTATTTTGGTGTTAATTGCATGAAATTAGTTTTTTAAAAGTAATGTGCTTTTTAAAAAAATCGGCACCATTTTGTTTTCTTTGTTAAATTATTTATTTTAGCACACCATGTCATACATTCATTTCCCCTCCTTGATTCTATACCAAGGTTAAAACGGCAGCAAGAATCGGTTTTAACAGCACAATAGATATATACAATTCAATTATTTTTTAAAACATTACAAAATTTAATAATTTGTTAAAATTTTTAATGATATTGCATAAAAATATCCAGGATGTACAACATAGTACAATATAATATATAGTCTATTATGTAGCATGATACATTCGATCAACTGCGGCTTAGAATTCTCGCGGCAATTAAAATGTATTTATTATGAAGTAGTTGAACTGAATCAAAACCGTGTTTGCCGCCTATTGAGAAATCAACTGAAAAATATATTCAGGGAGTACTTCACCTTGTGTGGGTTTCAAATGACTGATCCGCTATCCAGAATAATAAGAAATTGAAAATTCTTTAAAAAGTTAATTTTTGGTCTTCAGTGAAATTGTTCAAGAACATTTATGCATTTGATAAAAATGAATATTATCGCCTTTAAAAATGACATACTCTAACAACAATTAATGCATTCAAGAATTTTGAAGACATAAACATGTTAATCAGACTGTATTAAATGAAATAAATTCTAGAGCTAACATATCAAAAAAACTCTTGCATTTCAAATAGACTCTAGATTTTGAAAGATGAATCCTATTATCTCTACAAAAGATTCGTTGAAGCCCAAAACGTTTGTTACTCAAACTTGTTGAACTACTTCACCAGGCTTTTAGATCCTTCAAAGTAAGTTGGTATAAAGTTACTCAAAGGACCACATTTGGCCTCAGATTTTAACCACGAGGAAGGAACTCAATCTTATTTGTCAGAAAAGATACTAAATACCCCTCTTTACAACTTGAAAGTTGATTTTAAGTAAAATCAGAAAAAAATAATCAGTTCTTTTTTTTAATTACTTGTTTTTAGTTCAAGCACATTTTCGACAAAAATCACTGTATATTATATTCCTATAAACCAACGTACCGTATCATTTGTTGGCTAAAGATTATACAAAAATGTGTTCTAATAAGCGCATACCGCTGCTTCAAAAAAATTTATGATTTTTTGAGCATTATTCGTTGTCCAAATCCCACGGACGCTTTGTATCAAAGTATTTTATCGATCGTGAAAACAAAATGTGTTTATTTCAGCCGATTGGGTTCTGGTGGGTGGTGGGTGTTTTCCCTACTAACTCCCCCTCTCCCCTTACCTCCCTCAACGAGGGGTGCGTCTCCCTGACAACTGACACGGTGACTCTACCTTGAGAACTGTTTTTAATAATTGTGAAATATTATATGAAGAACTCGCATTAAAAAAAAAATTACACAATACCTACCTTAGGCAAAAAGTGCCAAAGCCGATTCACAAAAAACACCAGAGAGTATTTTTTTAAATCACCGCACCCTACATATTTGGTACGTACTCGAAAGTAAAATATTGTTTCTGTACGAGAGACAAAAAATAGTCCGAAATCAACAAATCATTTGACGAAATTTGCGCTTTTGAATGGGAATAGGAAGACACAGTAGATTTCTTATAAACATATAGATAATATGATTCCTATAATCCATTTACTTTAAACAACGGGAGGCAGGAGACAGGAGGCAGGAGGCAGGAGCCAAGAGGCAGAAAGTCCTCAACTGCTCAGGTTCACAACATTGGTACCTGCCCGCAGGCGGTGCGCCGGGCGGCGGCAAGACTCGGGACTAAATGAAAATTTCAATATAGATATGTCACCAAAAACACTTATATAATACGAATATCGACAAAAAAACAAATGTGAATAATTGATTTTTTACTCCGTACTTTGAAAAAATCCTGCTCTCACATCTTAATAATGGTTCTAAATTTAACATAAAGGTCTGTGCCTAAAAATCCAAATAAGCATTGTGTGCGAGGTTCTAAGAGATATAATAACATCAGCAGATTAGAAATGGAGTTAAGCTTGGAAACAGTGTGTGAGATATTATATATTCCATCTACGCGAATAATAAATTACACGAAATCTGAGAAGAAGTTTCCTTTCAGGTGAATAAACGAAAACTCCGCTTACAATTTATAACCCTTTACCTGTGTTGATACTTTAATACGAACAATGCAATCCATATTTCACCGTGAAAATGTTTTTGCAACATAACTAACCCAATGCCAATAGCTTGGTTTTTTCGCAATTGGGAAAACTTTGTTGTTTTTCCAATGAACCTGGCTAAGAGTTAAATTTATTGATCCTGGGACCTTGTATGTGTTCCGAAAACATATATTAAAAATAGATACGTTTCATTGTATAATAATTATTTAATTTTCTTTTTCTTTATAATTAATCACGTTAAGTAAGTAAAATATTTTTAGTTATAGGAATTCACAGCCGATCAAAAAGCTTGAACAATCGAGCATTTTATTCGGGTGTTATTTTGTTTAGCACTTCCTCGTGTCCTGTATAGTTGGGGACCTGACCAAACAGTTGGCTAATTACTGCTCAATGTGCTTTACAAAGGAAAATATTAGAAGTGACACTGCTTGACTACAAAACTAACAATTTATTTTTAAAATTGTTAATGGTATTATAGATGTCCCTGATTTACTTAGCTTAATTACCTTCCATGTACCTAACAGAACCACTCGATCGAAAATTATTTTTAAATGTACCAATAATATATCAGGACTGAGTCATTTAGATACTCGCTTGTATCTAGATTGCATACAGTGGGTAATTCTTTCGCTGAAATAGTAGATATATTCAACTGCACTGAATCTAGTTACAAGAAGGCTATAAATAACATACGTCTTTCAAAAACATTACTGTTAATTTAATGCATTATAATATTTCTATTAACTTATGGTTTTGGGTGCTAATCATTTACTCCATGTTATTTTTACGAAACTATTATTTTATATTACATATAACATAGTTATGTAAAAACCCATAAGGGCGTATATAATTAATAAAATAAAAATACGCTCAAAGGTCAATCGCACGTCAATACGCTCACTACGCGCGCACGTTTGTTGCAATCAAATGGTGTTCATTATTCTAAACTGTACTGCGTTCCGCCTCCATATCAAAATGTTTTTTTAAGATTCACATTGAACTCAAATCGAGTTGAATTATGTGTAAAAAAAGGCGGTTCTCTAACAGTCAAGCGGTCGTTTTTTGCACAGAATCAACCAGGTTGACTGGTTAAGGATTAATTGTGAGGCTCCAACAACAAAAAGTGACTGCCAATTTCAATTATTGAGATCTCTACAAGATCGTCCGATGGTCAACATTATATGCTGTATGCCATATGCTGTATGTCCCGCTTGATTCTTTAGTATTTTTATTTGAATAATATAATGAATAGGTGTTTGTTTGAGTTTGATCGTGCTCACATATCGTCCCAGGAAAGGCAAAAAGGCTGAAGCGCCATTTAGGAATGCTTACACCCTTAGAGTATATGGAGTGATATCTATCCAAGGCAGTGTAGTCAGTTTTTGATGATTTTTACCTGACTCGTCGGACTTGGGCGTGGTTAAGACTAAGACTAGGGTGTTTATACATCCATTCATAGCACATATCAAGCTTACACCGGAGCACTTTAGCGCACTTTTGAGTAAAATTCATAAGTCTTGGTTGGATTTTGAAAAACCAAGTGAGCTCTATCCTCTAACGTCTCTAACGTCTAACGTCTAACGTGTAGGTATGGTGCGCGGCTTGTTTACGCAGTACGAATGCTTTAATCTCCGCCAGGTATTCCTACTGGATTTTCGGTGAAATTGTACGTCACGTACTCATTTTATTGCCGCTATAAGTTTACCGACCTGATATCTATATAAGATTTGTTAATTCCGCGCGAAGTTCCCTGAATGTGTAATGCCTCGGCTGAAAACAGATAAATACTTGGCTTGATGGTAACTTATAGATGCAAATAAATGCTGAGGAAAAACACAATATCTTTCTGATGTTTTCATGAATTTATTTTGTTAGACGTTAGGTTATCCTCGAGGATACTAAATAATTCTGGGAAATCACTATTGTGTGTACTGTATAGCTTTAGCAACTTTAACATTTCCAAAAATATTTTGGTGTTATCTAAAGTGTGTGCACAATTTTCATCGAAATAGCAGAATTAACCTGACGGAGAGGGAGAGGGAGAAGGAGAAGGGTGGTTGGGGTCGATACATTGTCCATTGTCATCAAGATTTCTATTTTTTTCCAATTTGCCTTAATAATAATTTAATCCTTATTTATAGTATCGAATTTAACAAGATTAGTTGAATATATTATTATTTATTATTCACCTTATTTATTTATTCGGTTGCTTTCTCGCTCTCACACATCTCATTCTTTTGACGGCCTCCATAGTCGAGTGGTAAGACGCTCGACTACGAATCCAAAAGTCGCGGGTTCAAACCCGGCGTGCGCCAATAACTTTTATTTAATTAATATGTGTCACAACAACATCAATGATGACGTTATTTTTCAATCTTAGCACTCAAGCACAATAAAAAGTCACGAGCCGCTACTGCTCACAACATACCATATTTGGGGATACCATAGTCTCACTAGTTCTAGATGGTTGAGAGCAATTGAGACTCTTGTGCGGTATTGATATAAAAAAAACACACACTTAAACATTTAAACAAATAAAGGTAAAGTCCTTGCCACCAAAAAATATTTTCCTTATCTATGTAGCCCCGTTGTCTATCTCAATGTAATTGTTAGGCACATTGGGAAACATCATGCGAAAACGATAAACAAATACTAAACATAAATATGTTATAAATATAATAAAATATATATAAACATTAAAAAAACTGTTTGACGCATTTACGTCGATCAACAAACAACTTGTATTATATACTTCTAGTTTGTTTTACTCTTTCCGATCGCCATATCCGTGTTTAAGGGTTAACTAGATTAACCTGGAAAGTGGTGTTTTTTTAGAGTAAGCATTTTACCACTCTCATAATATAAGAGCTTACAGGAATTATTCAAGGTCTTTTAATACATTTTGAAACATTCTAAATTGTAATTTATTTGGGTACCTTACTTGGAAATATGAGACTTCCCCTTGAACCAAATACTTTTTTACAAAAAAATAATACTGGACGTTTTTTAACCAGTAAAATACCAATTTTTGTTACGCTCGGAAATGAATAATATTCTTTTCTAGCGCGAATAATTTTTATTAATTCTCAAAGAAACTACCAAAGGGAGAAAGGGACTAACATTACTTTCGAAAATGGGGATGACAGGGGCGAATTAGCGTGGAACCTTTTTTCCCTCTTGTCTATAGGCTCAGGCGCTCAGGAGCCTAGTTATCCTCTCCGAGCCCAGAACTAATTCCGTGACGTGCATCTATCCCGAGGTCACAAACGAGAAACTATTTCAAAACCATATACGCCACCGAGAACGTGCGCCCGCCGGCAGGTACTACGTTTTAGTATTCAATATTCATCTTAGTCGTGCTCCGTGAGATTTGTAACATGAACATACATGGAAGACACCCTTAAAGCGATGCAATTTGCTAATTTTAAAGTAATCACGCACTCCTTATGCTAGTGGCGATAAGGTTGAAATTACCACTTAAAGCTGGTTGCCTCTTTCGATGAATGCAAAAGAAAATCGCCAAAAATCACGGTATATTTTCTTTAATGAAGCTCGACCACAAACATTAAAAACAATTCAATAACACTATACAAAACTTAATTTTTCATTTTATACAAAAAAATCCTATTAAAGGTTCATGAGTGAGAGATTTTACACTTTAAGCATTTTTCACATGTTAAGATTTAAGCATTTTTATAGGCCTACTACTATTTATATAATATAGAAATAGGCTTATAGAAATACCGAGATGTGTTCTATTTGCAGTATTATATTACATTATTACGAGGAAATTATAACTATTTATAGAAAATAGAAATAGGCTTACAGAAATACCAAGATGTGTTCTATTTGCAGTATTATATTACATTATTACAAGAAAATTATAAAGATTATGAAGTCAACATAGAACTAGTGACACCAACGCAGTAACCTACAGGAACCTCGGAACAGGAATCCCTAATGAGGAGAGACTGTGTATAATTTTTTTATAACATATCTACAGGTATATTATAAAATGTCATATATTACAGTAAAATTATCTTGCATAGTGTTTAATAAAAAAAGAAAAAAAACGTGTAAAATACTTTAAGGTGATCAAATTTTCAAACCGAAAAATATATGCTTTCGTATTAGTTTGAATTTTATCACCTTAGTGGCTTTTTAAATAATTACACTGCAGAATTTCGAACACAAAAGTTTTCAACGAAATGGACCAATTTTAACCCAATCAAAGAACGCGGTGACATTCATAAGCAAGGTAGTATTATATTATATTATTTATATTACTTACGTCGTGATAAAATAACACTAGTTGAATAATATGATAAATAATATCTGATAATCAAACGTTTTCTCTAATTCAAATCTTGTTTTCAAATGAAACGCTAATTGGCTGCGCGTGTCTGTTGGCTATAGAGAGAGAAAGAGATACTTGTAGAATTATCCTTTCATTGAATCCTTACTTTCAAGGGCAAGTTCGTATCGTAATATGTTCAGCCAATATTTTTTCTTCGTATACGTTAACGTGCTTCCTTTAAAAAAGTTATAATCCTCGCAAATAAGATATCCCGCTACCCCTGCATTTCCTTCCTGGTCGGATCTTCCCCCGCGCATCCCGTCCCGTGTACCGGAGTAATTTCCTCCTCGCGGGCCGATTAGGGCGGTTAATTAAGCTACAGATCCCTATCCTTCCCCTAGGTGCGGCCCTGCCATCGTATAAATCACCAGCGACCGGCTCTAGCGGGAGGGCACAAGCTGTTTAATGTTGGCTGCTTGATGTCAGTTTAGTGCTTCCAGAGAAGCATATCTGCCAACAAACAAACAAATAAATGGCCATTCTCTCTTGCATGTATTGCTTTCAAACTTATTCACTGCAGCCCTTCGATTTCTTCACAAAATACTGATGATTTCTGTGAATATTAATACAAAGCGCCTACATAGGTCACGTTACTTTTAGCAATAAAATTTATTGGCTCAAGTACGGGTTATAGGCGACACTTTTAGTTTATGTTGGGCCGCTTTTCCTAGATATATGTTAATGTGTATGGGAGATGGAAGTTCAACTGGTTTTATTTTATAATTTATTGTCTTGTTTATCTAATACCTACTATATCGATATATTTCAGTCCCATAATACAGAGCTCAGATCTCATTGTTTTTCTTTATCTACAAGTCAGTAGATAAATATCGAGACAATAATTGACTGCACAATAAATACTAAGTACTTTAACCTCGGTATTCTGTTACAAAAAATAGTATTTTTGCAAAATTACCTATTTTACTAATACAATAAAAAACACAAAGTAACGAGATTCAAAGTACATAAGTAATTTTGGTACCTAGATAACAACTGGGATAAAACTAAATTGAATGATTATGAATATAAAACGCTAAGAGCTGATATTCTTTAAATACAAACAAGTGAAATACTAATAATGCTGTACTCGTATAAGTGCATTAAAGGTTTTTAAAAATAGATTTACCGCTTTTTATTTATTTATTTAAATAAGTGTATCATGCATTATTCCCAATAATAACTTAAAAACTCATTGCGGGAAGTACGAAATTATAAAATAAAGGTAAAAAAATATATGTACAGAGAAATACAAAATTGAAAAGGGAAAACACAAGTGGGTACGTAGACACATTAAGAAGATACTTGTTACAATAGAGATTGTGAAAAAAACATAAATAAAGAGATATACACATAAAAAAGAAAGAAATAATGAATCGCGGGTTAAACTGTTTAGAAAATATCCTTTGAGTGGTTTCGTCATATTTAATTTTTTGCTACTTAAATCTTTAATTCAAAAGATAGTGCGTGGTATTGTGTATGTGCGATGTATTGTAAAAAGTTAATTCCAAAATTAATTGAGTGAGTAGATGACGATATGAGTGTATTTGATTTTGTGATCGTGTTTCGTGGTGGTGGATGTTAGAATTTAAGGCTGACTAACCCTTTATTTAATAAATAAATGCCTAATTAAAAAAAGTGCATTCTGTAATTAATTTTGATGAACAGAAGAAAAACTGTTTTTTTTTATGTATATTCCACAAGGGTGTTTGTAACTTGTAACATAAAAAATATAGACCTTAATGTGTCCGGTCTCAAAACTATCCGTTTTCGAATTACGACCTATAAAAGGTTAAATGTCGGTGTGTGAAGAGTATTAGATTTTTTGTAATTTGGTAGGTGTAGTGTTAATTTTTTTTCAGAATCGTAAAAGGAAGTGTTTGTTCTGTGAGTATATATGTTTGACATGTGTATCCCATGGTAGATGGTAAATATTCATTATATTTATGCCCCAGATACTAAATAGTTAACTCAGACAAGAGTAGACCATCGAAGTGTAAGTACCGGTAATTAGGAAAATAATTAGTTTTTAATTAAGAGTTCTACGGGAGTTTAAAATCTATACTTAATCTGTGAAAAACCCTAAATATTTCAAAACTTGTATATTTTGAAGATTTTCTTTTCTGAAAATGATATGCATACTCATTTTTTTTTTCTTGTATGTTAGGCAGTGGATTTTAGTAATATTGAAGGTCAATTTATTCGTTAGCAGCCATTTAGATAGATTTGCGACATCTAAGTTTATTTAAACGTTAAGATCACTCGAATAATATTGACTATAATAGTAAATCACAGTATCGTCAGCGTAACATTGAAGTTTCTCTAAGATGCCACATTTAGTTATCATTAACATATCGATAAGAAAAGCAGAGGTCGAAGAATCGAGCCCTGTGGCAATCCACGGGTGATTTTTTGAAGCCGCTTGAGATGTCTCTGATTATACTAAGAAGAATAAATTGAACTTCGAAGGAGATTTAGAGGTTACCCGACTTCACTGACATGTTTCAATTTCTATAAAAGAGTACGTATTTATTATCAATCGTATCAAAGACTTTTTTTCAGATCTATAAATATTACTGCCACATTCATCCTGGTCTATGTGCTGCTGCAGGGTTGTTATTTCAAAAGCTATATCACTGTGGGGGTAGGATATTAATAGCAGATATATATTATTTATGAGTTGACAATTGTCTCAAATATGTTTGAAAATTCTGATAACGCAGATATTAGGCGATAGTTAGAAAAATTTTTTACAGTCTTCATTATACATATATAATAAATATTTGTGTTAAGATTTGGAAATACTCCCGAGGCTCTATACGAATTAAAAGTTATGTCGGGTGCTCAGCTAGTTCTTTAGGACTACGTTACTATTATACGTCACTCCATCGAGTCTTGCCGCTGCATTCAAGTTCAGAGTTGATCCTAAATTTATTATACCTCACTGTTGTTCTTCGTCTTAGAAATGAACAAAGATTGACATGTCTTTAGTTCCACATAAACCGTAATCGAAAAGTGAGAGAATGGCTGCTGCCAATTTTTTTTTTACTGACAAGAAAAACTTATTAAATGTTGATGCTGTTTGTCCAGTTTCTTTAATTCTACCGTTATTAACGATGAGAGGGATCCAATTTTGTTAGTTGGTTTATGTGCCCGGTTAGATAGAAACGAGTTAACGAATTTCATTTTGCTGGGGTTATTTAGGTTTAATTCATAACAATATTTCACTTTTTCATATGATGCACGAGTTATATTACCTTGGTCTTGTTTCCATTGCTTATGAAGCTGGTTTTGTTATTTTATTACATTAAAAAAAAAAAACAGAACAACGGGGTTATTAGCTTTTCCAGTTTTCCCATTCTGTGTTAATTTTACCCGATTCTATACATTTTGAGGAAATCGTTAAGATTTTAAAATGTTTTCTGGTTTGTTAAAGTCGATAGTGATTTTTTTTAGCTTCGATAATAGATTTTACTTACACGTTATTGATGTTGGGTTTAGTAATACGCGGTTTAGTCCCATTATTAAATCAGTTTTAAAGCTAGTATGTAAGTCAACAATACGTAAATAATGGTCAATAAGTGGGTCATCAATATTCGATTTGGTAGTTAGAATGTTTTGGCTATTCGATTTGATACAATCTAAAATAGTGCTGCTTCTATTAGTATATCTCGTGAAAAATATATTATGTTATAACATATTTTCACATTCATAAGTTTGCTTGGCATATCTGGGTTCTGTAAGGTAAAGCTATTTATTATTGTTATGAAGTTTAATTTGTAGAACTCTATTTTAATTTTAAAGTTTTTGTTTTCAATACTAATTATTATTATTTTAATTTAAAAGCGATTTTTTTCATAACATATATATATAGCGATATGATGTTTTGTAATTTGTACATAGCAGATTTTTTTAAACTGAAAAATCGTTTTTAAATTTAAATAAAAATTATTAAATTAAAAAAATATATATATTGTAAAGCTCCTGAAAGCTCGTCGTGTCATGTCGCATTTAAATCAATGAGCAGCTTTCTTGAAATCAGTGGGAATACGCATTGCTCGAGAATGCACAAAACACCTGATTTGAGTGGCTAAGATGATAGCCCACAGCAATTTATTAGAGATTCTGCGGCAGGAATCACAGGGAATACATTTTCCTTTATATTCAAAGCGGTCGTGCCGCTGGGTTCTGTTATGCTTTATTTCAGTTTCTGAATCCCAGTCATAAAAGCCAGAGGGTTTAATTCCTTTGTGAAATACAAACAGGAAATTACGGATCGCTCCTCCCTCGCCGAAGGGTGCGATAAAGATGATCTCAGGTTCTTAAAGTTGTTCTTCGACAAGATTTTTGCATGAAACGGGCTCCCCCGAACAATCAATAAAACTTTCTTCATTTAAATCATTCGATTTTTAGGCATTGTGCGCTAATGCTTTTGTCTAAAATTTTAATTGAAAGACGGATAAGGTTTTTCAATACATTTAACATGAACTAATATGAACACACCTAGACTTTTAAGATTAACATTAATTTCTCGCAAATAGTATGGGATTAGATTAAAATAATAATTATTGAAGAATACAATTCTTTTTAATTTTTCCTGAACCGCTCAGTGATCGAAGAAAAAACGTCTCATACTGGAACTTGACAACTTTGGAATAGACTAATAGGAGATATTTACAACAGGTGTAGGCTCTAGCGCATGGCGTTCTGCGGTAAAAAAATACCAAACAACTTTTGTGGGCGGCCACGAACGTAATATATAAATTGGTCTTTCCACTACCCTGTGATTTGTAGAAACAACGTGTACCTATGTTCCAGTATTATTAACATATTTTTATTACGTCAATCAAAAGTTTGGAAAGGCCTATATTTTAACAAATAAAATATTCTCGACATAAACAAGCATCTGTAGAAATGAATAGTTTCTTCTAAATTAATTATGATTCCAATGTGACTTTTAAAATTATTTTTCGAACGCTTCTTGTCAAAGTACCAAACGACGACCATTAAAACGGCTTGTAATAAAACAGTATAACTAAACCGAGCCTTAATTTTCACGCAAGGCTCGAGAGGAATTTGTCTTTTAATTATTATTTGGCGTATTTACTCAAAGCTCTCTCTGCCTAGCTCAGTTCTAATCTGCATGAAGTACGCATGTGTAACCAAATTGCTATTAATTATGGCGCTACGGAGCTTCACTTTTGCTGCCGCATCTCAAGTCCAATCTACGATTATCTAGTGCGCTCACCCAAAGCCTGGCGCAAGTGGCAAAACTTCCCCCGTTTATTTCTCATACTTAGATAGACAACGAATGAATATCCCTTTTGTTATTCTTGTCCCCTTAAATGTGTGCATACTTACGCATATTTTGAAGGTATTCCGAATATGTCAGGCGCGGTGTTCAGTAACACAAGTTTTCGTCAAAAAGTCGAGATCTACCACGTTACTAAAATATTTCAGCGAGAATTTGATGGAAGCGACGTTGTTTCCGTACCTCGGTAGAAATTCATAAACCTTATAAATGTATTTTGCCTAGCCGGACGGCTTTTAGGGGCAATTTGTGTGATTTACGGCCGGGCGATGGAAAGTTTCCTCGCCAATTTTACAGGTTAGGTTCAATTTTAATTAGACCTCCTCGCGCCAGGTGCTGCGTTCCTGGCGGTGTTGCTAAGCTGAGCCCCTTTATTGCCCAACAAAACCTATCAATTCTTGGTCTTGGCCGCGTCCTGCCGAAGCTTTAGTCCGCGGTGCCCCGCGACAATTAATCAGCCGATTCAGACTGCTTTGGTAGTTTTGGGTGTTATTTCTCATATCATATTTTATTTCGTTCTTCCAAAGTTAAGGGAGACACCGACGTCACGTGTTGTTTTGTTATTTAAAGAAAGTGGGTAGTCCGGCTTTCATATTTCAGAAAAAAAAAAAACCAATAAAAAATGACTCATAAGTCCGTGCAGTTTAAAAATTGTTTTCTTAGTTTTAAATGTATTGAATTACAAAATTAAACGTTGAACAATAAATAATAAGGTTTAAGACCTGGTCTTCGAATTTCTGCCACGTTTGAAAGCGTCACAAATTGGAAAACAGCGTCATTTTGGATTTTTTGACATTTGTAATGTTATTTGCTCGTAGGCCTTTTTCAAGACGATCCATTTTCTAAGAAAATAGTTAAAACCAATTTGTGTAATGAAGACCAAAGAACAGTATAGTATTTTATTTATTTGGCAGTTTGCACCTTGTTTGCATTTAAGTGCCTATTGAATCATAAGTTTGAAATGGGAAGTAAATCACCTCTACGGGATCGACTCAGCTCGATCAAATACCAGCGAGTGCCATATATCCACCGAGAGCTATCGCTTCAAAGAGATTTACTAAGCTTGAGTTGAGACCCGAAAACACCTCCGAAACAATGGTTTCTGTGCTATGATATGTGAAGCGTGAATAGTCATCACGTAACGAATGTTTGAATTTCATTTATTAAAACCTTACTTTATTATATTTCAGACACAGTACGTGGGCAAAGATGGTGGACAATGGAACAGGAGCAATTTACATAATGGGATCCTTTAAAAGAATGCAAGCGGATCCAGATTTTAAGGTTTGAAAATTCACGTATTTATAAGAATATCACACATTTTAAAAAAAAATAAATTGCATTTTAAACACAAAATAATGTCGACATTTCAAATAAAAAGTTTTTCGCGTAAAACATTTAATAATATTTGGATAATTTGTATGGCGCCGTTTTTGTGAAAAATCACCTCAAGGGCGCTGTATATGTTTGATAGTTAAGCGGAAACCAGCTCCTAAGCGAGTTTCGCTTCCTACAGCGGACAAGCGCAAAACAAGTTGAAAAATCTCGCAGTCAGTGATTAGTACGAAGAGATTCCGCCTCTTATAGAACGTTCTTAAATAAGTATAGCGCCGAACCAACGGTGCAATGGCCGCCAGCCCAGAGCGCATTGCTTTCGAAATTCAGCGGACTTTCCCGCTCTTTTAAATACTGTACTTCAGTCATCTGTATTTAAATGTAAAAATAAGTGAATAAATTATGAAAAAAAACCGAGTTCATATATATAACAAAGAAAACATAATTTACGAGGCCACCAATTCATTTTTCCAAAAGACCTTATAAAATCATTTTCTCTTGTGTGTATCCAAACTGTAGATTGCCCGGGCTACAACCTTAAGAGTCTCTATAACCGAGCTGACGTCAATTGTGCCCGATGTTGAATTTGTAAAAGTCGACGTAATTTAGGTGCGCATCAATCTTGCCAATATGGCGAATTTTTACACTAGTCTAAACCGCACACCAAATATTGGCGAATTATAACGAAGTTATTCCCACATTTGAGCAAAACTGGTAACTATCTCTTGCCCTGTTACCCTTTGGCCAAGTTTGTTGTTCTGGGGGATTCAACGTTCTTAACGAACCGTGGTGAAAGTTCTCAAGTTTGGACTTTAATAGACTTGGCTGGCTGACTGACTATCGGAATCCATTTTAGAGCTTTGCGACACACTGTGGTACCTAGTTAAAGAGCTTACAAAGGTTTTTGATGTTCAGACTTTCAGTTCTAATTTTCTTAAAATATGCGATTAATAAAAAAGGCACAGTTTCGGGCCCACTTTCGTTAATTATATTTATTTGAAATCGTTAAATATGGAGAAATTCTCTCATGTGCCGATGATACGGTACTACTCATACAAGCAAATATGTATTAGTGGAATATGTAAATATGTAATAAATATTTTACCATGTGGTTCGAATTAAACAAAAAGGCTTACACAGACATTAATGAGTTGAAAATGTGGTTTGACAAAAAACCTGCTACCGTTAAATTCTAAAAAAAATATGTTAAGTACCAAAATGTATTAAAAAACAAACAAAAAAACACCGTTCGAAATAAACACTAAAATTCATGCCATGCTAAATGACAAATATCATCACTGTGATTTATTATGTACAAACATTGAAAGAAAAACTTCTATCAAAATACCTTGGCATCACTATGAAATGGTTACGACATAAACCATTCTTAAAAAAATAAAGTTCGGAAATTAACGCACATCTTTAGTTGTTTGAGGCATATTCTTAATGAAGAATTACTAAGAATGACCTACTTTGCTTCCTGTCAATCCATAATTCAAGATGGCATACTATAATGGGGCGGCACTTATAAAATTCCTACACAAACCCTTTACATCGCATAAAAATTAATAACTAAATAATCTTAAAAAAATATTTTTTATATCCTTCAGAACTTTTTATTTAAAGAATTTATAGTCCGAAAATTAAATACTCTTTTTTTGTACCATGCCACATTAAAAATATTTAAAGAAGAAATTTGAAATGAAACCGCACCATTCAAAAAAAAAAAAAATCTGGGACAAAAATGCACTTTACCGATTCCGATATGTAAAAAAAAAAACAAGAGGTCAACCAAATCACAAATATCAAGGAATAAAATTGGTTAATAGTGTACCGGAAAAAAATAAAATTAATTAATGATGATCTCAAAGAATTAAAATACAGTGAAAAAACTTCACTGAAAACTTTTTTTATTTTAATTTTAAATCATTACAATAGTTCATTAGTAACTAAATAAATGACACCCCATTGTACACCCAATATAGATAAATGAATCACTTAAAATTATTTTAGAATCTTTTAGATTTAATTTTTATCTAATAAAATAAATGTATCGTCTACTAGTTTCATCTGTATTTCGTAATACTTTAGGGCTGTTAAGAAATCAAAAATACTAATTAGAATAAAATAATCATAACAAGTTTATTTTTTTTACAGAATCAATTTTACGACCATAAAATCAAAAATTATAAAGCCTGTGGTTTGTATTTTTATAAACACCACGCAGGGGGGGGGCTGAATTAAATAATTTTCTTCAGGGCTTATATCATCTTTGAGGATGCTGTGTGGAGGGTAGAAAAGTAAATAAATTGTATGCAAGTACCTAATGAGGTATTCATAGAAACATATTTGGATCAAATAATACATCATGTTCAATCAATTAAATAAATTAAATATATTTCAGCTGTACCTCACTTCCAACGTGACATCATCCGACTTCAACATGGGCTACTCCATGACTGGAACTCTGGAACGAGGCTGCAAGAAGACCAACGCATTCCAGATGACGCACTTTGCCGTGATCCGGAGAAAAGACTTCGAGGCCGGCAGGGACAAGACATAGGGCAAACTTCCCGGGGAGTGCGGCAGCTGCGTGAGCTTCGTCAACTGCTGAGTGCTGGTGCTGAGGGCTGAGGCGTGCCGAGCGTGCTGTAGGCGCGCCCCCACGAGGCCAGAGGCACCTGTACTGGCCCCGCAGAGCTCGGCCCCGGGAGAACTGTGCAACGATGTTGTAGGACGATCTTAGGTATAAGTAAAACACGACGAATGGGGGAAACGGGTTCAAATATTCATGTAACCTTGAGATGTAATAGTACCTACCACTAAATCAAATCACCATATTCTCATCGAAAGGCTTAAAACCTTAAGATGATTATTTGCCCTTGAGAATGTAAGGTTGAGTTATTTGACCACCCCTTGTGGTACTATACTGCACGTAAAACCACCGAACTTGTGAATATAATGATTTCAAGCCCGAAAAACCCTCACGAAAAATGGCAAAGCCGAAAACTAGACTGTTTAAAGGGTTTAAGAGACAATCAACATTCATTAATTAATTCGGTCATAGCACTGGGCACTGGGCACTGGGCACTGGGCACTGGGCACTGGGCACTGGGCACTGGGCACATGGCAGGATGAGTGGATTATCTGCCTACTTTCATATTGTTCTTCTTGTTCTCTGGCAGGGGATTTTCGGAGAAAATTTAATTTTACCAGAACTCCTTATTGAACGATAATATCATGTGATCACCTCGTGTTTTATAACTGTAAGTACCAAAAACTTCTTATATTTTAATTCTTCATTTTACGTCTTTGTTAAATTATGACAACACTAGCAATGAAAGTGTTGAGAATAACATCACTATCATTTACGATTTAAAAAAAAAAACAGATCAACGACACCTACACAGAGTATGTAAAATAAAATGTTATATTTTATTTTATAAAATGGAGTCTGATCATACCATTTGGAGATGTGCGATCTCAAATTAGATATATATTATAACAGCTGTAACCTTCAGGCTTTCTTCTCTATAATTAGGTTCATGTTTTAAAGGATAAAATGGACGTATTACCAAAATATTATTTTGATTAAAGGCTTAATCAAATCAAGTTCCGTCTCAGTATGTTTCGCATCAGATGCAAATAAAGCAGTGCTGGCTTGCTGCTCGGAAGTGATTTGGAAAATCAATGGCAAGCGATGTAAGCGAGGCAAAGTCAGCAATCGCAGCAGGAGCAAGACGCTCTACGGGAACCGCAGCCTACGCCATCTGTGGCGCACGGCTTCGTATTTAATCAAGTCAAAGACTAATCCTTAATCCTTTCCCTGCTAACTCCGTTTTCATTTAGTATGCAGGTACATAACTCAAATAATGTCGCACTGTGATGGAATTTAAGGAAATTTTCATGTAATTTTTCGTACGTTTCTTGGAAAAGAGAGAACTCCAAATAAAAATGCACGACTTTTTTAATGACTTAGTGTTTGATAAAAAAAATTGTTGATCATAAGAATTAAGATAATGTATGTGTGCGGGTGAATTAGCTTTCAAAGTAAGACTGGTTTAACCAATATATTTAAGAAAAAATTCACCAAAATTGTAATAAATATATTGGATCTTGCGAATCATCAAAATACATACAAATGAACAAGTTCTGAAAAGCTTCAAGGTTAAACTACACTCGCACACGTGTAGCGTTGATAGTTGTCAGCTGCTTTGCTGATCAGCGATCAGTGATCAGTGATTTGTGAACTTCGTCACACGTCACACGCACATTACTCGCGCAGATGTTATATCGTATTCGTACATCCGGATCAACTCTGCTTAAGTTTTATATAAATAATTCAAACAACATAAGCATTCCCATCTTCTTAACAACCTTTTTTATCAAGATATTCACAGATATGACAAGAATATAAGTGATGTTACCCAATATGACCCAAGAATTTATGAGGAAGTTTAAGTCTGGGGCCACATGCTTCTTCCGCCTTTGCTTTTCAGCGGGGAAGTTTGTTTTCCGGTTTACAGCTTCCCCGGGCTTTGGTTATTCCGGCTGATCTAGGCCAGTATAAATTCAATAACGCTTCTCGTTATTACATTCAGTAGTGCTACGGCCTCTGCTGGAGTGATTATAATGAGACTGAGAACTTGTTTTATTTACCTCCATCCCAAGTACGATATTTATACAAAAGGCCGACACGTGAGAGTAGCTAATGTAATCTTTGTCATCGACAACATGATGGTTACTTTTCTTGAATTAAATGTTATGTCATTGAATTAATGTTACGGCTAGAGTTTTCTTTATAAGTTTACGTTTTATTTGAAAACAAGCTACCCATCAAGTAAATGAAAAAAAAAATCAAATTAAATTATCGCTGTGCTGTCGCGGTTTCTCAAACAATCTAAATGAACCAACAAGTGTGTGACGTGCAATATCTATACCATCCATTTACGGAAATCTCAAAACATTTTAATAAAATGGCTTCGTGAGTTTCGAGGATGGATCCTAATAAACGAATTGACAGTCATCTGACAGTCTATGATTATATCACCCTAGCCTCCAGATTGCAGACTCGATGTTAGAAGAACATGAATATTCATGCCCAACTTTTGTTGTCTTAATTGAAGCTAAGAAGTAAACCCCACCGGTACTACCTAATATAGTATTGTATCTGTATCAGTGAAAATTATGTCTTTTTTCAATAAAACACTTAGTATAGATTGCGAATGACAAGCCCATTTGCTAACTTTTGATTTGCCCACAATTTGTAAGATGGACTGAATGGAATGCTGAAAGGGCACACGTTGCGTGGAAGTGTGTCGCGCAGTTTCTCATCTTCATAAATTAATTTGTGGAATTGAGGATATTAGGATATTATTTTACTTGAAATGATGTTCTTTCGAAGCAAATATAATTTGCTTTATGCGGATAATGACAAAAGTAGACAAAGTTAACGAGGATAATCACAGATTGAGAATTTTCCGCAAAAAAAAATCGTTCCCGAAAGAAAATTTTATATAAAATATACTCAGCTTTGGCAAAGGATTTTAAATGTAATTTTCAAATAATATTCTCCCTAACATGATTTGTTTTTCAAAGTCTGCGTTCAATCCGAGCGGAAAATTTGGTCTGCTATTCCTTTGTGTTCTGATACATTTTCCAGAAAATTGTGTGTTTGCCTGTAAGTTTCCCTTCTTATTATTTCATAAAGGGCACCAAATAACATGAGCCGGGATACTAAAAATAATGATAAATCACAGTCTCTTCTTATGGAATGTTGTTTTTTTTTATTACAAATGAAAAAAATAAATTAGAACCTCAAAGAAACGTCGCATTCAAAATGTGGCTCCTTTAACGCTTTTTCGTAAATTCTCCTAAAGCCGTTTTTTTAAGTGATCCGCAGTTTATTAAATTTCAAACGCTTCTTATTTTTCCCATAAAATTAAGGGCTTTCAAGTTATTGCCCTCTAAACAATCTAGACGTACCTGCCAAATATATTTTTTTCAAACTCAACAACATTTTCGAAATATAACAATATGATTTATTAATATTTGAGTTATGGTTAGTTATATAGTTAGTCTAGTCAAAGATCTGAATTTCGGTACATATGCTTATTACGACTTCCCATCGACCATGTTAAAAGTCCCCATCAAAATTTGTGGCGCGTGAATAGCCATATTGGAATAAAGATACAATTTGTCAGTGTTTTACCTATATCTGTGAAACTATAATTGATACAATAAAATAAATTTATTAAAAAATTAAATTAACTATAAAAAAAATCAGCATTTTTTGTATCTCCAATACTTCAGTTGTAATCCGACATCGAATAAAAAAGAAAATCTCCTGAGCTCTTGAAAACTGTTGTGCAAATAGTTTTTTGCAGCTTCATAACCTGTAAAGATTATGAATTAATGGCAAACCATCAAATTCATTGAAAATTATGCTAGTATTTCTTAGATATGTGAAAAATCATCTATTCTTAACATTTAAAATCGTTGCATGCCACTCGTGCTAGGTGTAGTATTGTCTGGAACCCAATCGTCTGGTGGTGGAAGTGGTTCATCGGAGCTAGCATCGTCGAAGTCGTCGTACTCAAGTTGGCTGCGAGGCACGTTGAAAGGTTCCTCATTAAACTCCTTCTCAATAAAACTCTCATTTTCAATGTCAAGATTTCTGTTCGAGTTTCGGCTTTCCGAAATCCACAAGATGCGGTTTACCCCGTTTTACGATTATACGAGAGTCATGACAGCACGGAACCTGCAGCAGGAATTTTCAGTGTCTGAACAGGGTTAAGGAAATCGTGGACTTTCCTCCAATCCACCCCATTTCTGGACTTGTGGCTGATAAACACAAAACGAGTGCTGCTGGGCGGCTGCAGCCGTACGAGGTATTTTAGATATATATGTAGATTTGGCTTACTCTTGTACGCGAACTATCTGAATGGTGATGTTGATGGTACGATGTCGGTTGAGAGGTCTCTCACTAGCAGGCGCTTTATATACAGATAAGAAAAAACGTTCTCCAGCTCGAGCAATTTCATCGTAAGTGGCATTATCGTCATTGAAAATTCTTACGATATCTTACAAATCATTTCGTTGCTCCAACAATTTCAAACATTTTCGTTTGCGTTTACGAAGGAGTTTACTTTGATGGATTTGGCAGGCAAGCCAGTTTTCCAGTCGTTTTGCGTTTTGGTCATCTCTTTCTATTCGAGATTCCCTCGTGCTGTTCTCCGCTGACAAAGGCTGTACCAGAATAAACATAAACATTTGGAACAATTTACGTCACTCGCCATGTTTTTTTATAAAATTAATAAAGACGGGTAGAGAAGATGGGTGTCGTACAACGTTTCGTCACCAGTGAGAGCGAACATCTGCCGCTCGGGCCTTGGACTCTTACCTACAAAGTGGGACCTTAAAGCGTTCTGACCCGCTAGGGACCCGCCATATAATGCCTCCCTCTTCTTTCTTTCTCTCTCTCTTGGTAGTTTTCAGGGAATAAAAAATAAAAATATTTTACCGATTTTCAGGTGTACAAAAACAACAAAGGCAAATCGAGGGCAAATATATAAATAATTTTGCTATTCAACGTTGGATTACAGCTTAAGTATTGGAGATACAAAAAATATAAAAATGTTTTTTATAAGCATAATAAATTGCTTATAAAAAACATATTTTTTACAAAAACCATTTATTCGTATCAGTTATAGTTGCCGAAAACTTCACCTTTTTCCAAGGTGGCGGCTCGTTCGTTACAAATTTTGATGAAGGTTCAATGGGAAGCCGTAATATAAGTACGTATACCAAAATTCTGATCTATACCGATTAATGTTTTTATTTATCGTAAATCGGTCTTATTTGACTGGACTTTATAAATGACAGTCGTTTTTTAGTTGAATGCAATGTGTTTTACAGGTTTATAGCATTTTGAATACGGAGTCCTATGCATGGGCTATATCAGTCACCAAAGAAAAAAAATGTTGCTATTTTTTCTGTTTTTCGTAGAATTATTTAAAATTTTCGTAGTTGACCTATTACAATAATAGTAAAGCATATTAAATTTCAAATGAATCTGTTCCTATGATGTTTTTCTAAAAATGGGTTTTCACCTCATAGCGCAGTGGTTTCCGAGTTCTCAAGTCGGTTCTGCCGAGGGGTCGCTAGGATTCCGTGACGGTTAACGAGGACCGCAAAACGTCGGATTGTTTGCCTACTTCAAGTCCCGCTTAACTGCTAGGTAGCAGATTGTAAACAAGTTCTTACATTACAATCTAGATGATTATATTTCACTAATACTATTTCCGTTTGCAACTATTCTTATTCCCGAAAATCATGGTGGGAGACATATGCTGACACAGGTGAGATAAAAATACGTGTTTCATAAGCAATTATTAAGCGCCAGTTGAAATTTCATAAATAAAAATATTCCATTCGAAACACTCGAATGGTTTAACTTAAAAATGAAACTGCATGTCAATTAACATGAATTATGACAATACAAATATTCTATTGAAAATAGCTTTCCTCCGAATTGCGTCAGCATAAAATTTTGAAATCCGATTTTCGAATTGCTTTTGGAAAACGAAACTACTTTTAACTTTAACGTGTATCTATATGAGAGTCCAAAAATTTGAATTATGGTAATACAAAATTGCGCTGGAGCACGAGAATGTTTTTTCTCCGAAATGCGGTAGCATGTAAGTCTGCAACTCGAGTTTTATAATTACATTCGTAACACGAGACTAGTTTTGTTCTGAAGTGTGTCGGCATGCAAGCTGAAACTTTTAGAGATCATAGACAATCATTTACAACGCTTCACTAAAAAATTTTCGAGTACTGAAGAGAGTACATGATCACATTCCAAACAAGAAAAGGGTTTATATTCAGAATAGTAGATTTTGTAGGCTTGAAGTTAAATAAAATGAATGTTGCACTCGGAACATGAAATGATAAATCTCCGGAGAGCAATCATATTAACACATGTGCGAAGGCGACTTAAGTTTTCAAAATAAGCTTTCAAAGCTCACACGCTGAATCTTACTAGGAAAAAAGCCATTGCAGTGTTTCGATTGAAATAATTCAATTTATTGTTAAAAACGCGGTCAAGTTTACAGATTCACTTGCCGTAGCGTTCTAAAAGAAAACTCTTACCGTGTTCCAAAGGTAATTCGTTCAATTCTCCAAATTCAAGCAAGCGGACTCGAATGTTTTTTAACACTTCGAAGGATAACCATTTTCGTAAACCGAATGCATTTTTTTTCTTGAAATTCGACTTTGTAAACTCATATTCCCCTTCCGTCATCGATTAGCCCAGTAAGCTTGATAGTGTTACGTTGTGCGAGTACGATAGGTTGATCGTGATTAATTTCGTATGTTCGATATTAAAAAAACGATAGAAACTCACGAATAATATTTTATATGACCTCCTTCACCCACCGCAGTATAGGCAAACGGCGCTGATTTTTAGTGCACATATTTTTTGTGTCTCTTGTGACTTATGCTGGGGAAACCAAATGGTCTTGCGGACCTCGTTCGGACCCCGGGCCGGAGGTTTCCCTCCGTGTTCTATCTCAGAACGTAAATACATGCTCTTGCTTAACCCCTTGCGTTGTCGACAGAAAACCCAGTGTGTAGCTTTCAAGAATTAAAAGTGTAAAATCTGTGTTTAGCTTTCATGATTTAATTTGTATTAAAATATTTATGTTTTATTTACCGAAATAGTTAACCACACGAATACTTTTTGCGAAAAATGATGGTCTCTATTAAATAAGGGATCCAATTTTGACTACGTTAAATCAAAAATTTTTCAGTCTATTTCTCGTTAACCTTATTTGAAAATTAAAATACGTAACCAAATAAGTACTTATGTCAATGAAATGTACACGTCCTTAGTATAAATTAAACATTTAAACAGTTTAAATTGTTCAATGATAAAAAGGTAGCACTTAAAAAAACCCTTTTATTATATTTGTAAGCTTCTGAAAAATGTTATAATATAGCACACTTGTTTGTGTGCGCATTTCTGTATTTGTATTACGACTTTCATTCGGATCTTAAAGTTGTTCGTAGAATGCACTTGTAAATGGATGCACGTAAAACTTGAACCTTTAACCTATGCTTGCTAGAACTTATGTATTCTAAACGTCCGATATCAGGATCCATCCAAAGAAATTAAAGGATATTTTATATGAAATAGATTTAAGTGAAATTAAAAGATTCAGAAAATAGTCCATTCGGTCCGTGCGAAGGCATGATCGTGTTATTACTAATTATTTCATATATCTCTCGGCTTACTCGGTTTAGTCAATACCACTATGGTCACTAGCGGGAGTCACTGTCTGTTAGAATTGCCCATATTATTGAACTATCTTATTTTAAATATTCTTATTATAGACTTCTAGTTGTTAAGTGGTATTATTTATAATCAGTATTGAAAAGCTTTTGGCTGTGACTAGAATTTAAAATGTGAAACGGAAGTATTATAAGCTAAACAATTTGCTCTTAAACATTTGATATGCTGTTATCTTACATAACCAAGATGAAGCTGGTATTATTTGGTAAAACTGTATGAATGAATGTTAGCTTTTAATAATTAAAACTCAATCAATGTTCGATGTGTAATATTAGCTTACCAAAAAAGCAATTAATGTGTATAATTTCAACCGTTTTACTGTTTTTACTATAATATAACAACTGTCTATTACCACGTCTTTATTTTTGTACAAATTATTTCGCTATTGAATAACAAAAGCATGATAATTATTTTGCTACCAAGGTCTCCATATGTTTTGTATAGATTGGGAAGTAGAAATATTTTGAACACGCTGTATTAGTGCAGCTCTGACTAAAATCTGAAAACTGTATCCACGTATGACTTCATTATTATGTCCAAACAAAATATTGAAAAATGAGTTAGTATTATGTATTTGTTGGATTTAAATAAAAAAATGTGACATTATAATTTAATACTTGAAATAAAATTATTTGTTTTTCACGAAGGAATGTTTTATTATATGTTTAAAATATTTTCTAAGATCATTGTAAGTAAATACGTAGAATAAAAAAATAGCAACCTCAAGTTCGACGCTGAGAAACGCATCAGCTGAGATAGCGGCGACAGGATCATCGCGGCTGCAACCGAAGTCGTTGCTCGGAACGGTTTAACCTTTACTTTCCCTCTAATTAACAAACCTGAATTCTCGAGGCAAATAAGAAATTCTGAAACAAGAGGGGAATTTATTTGGTAAAAGATGGTTCGTAAACAGTTGTTTACGATCACTCTGGCCGGCTTGGTTTATTCGTGTGATTTATCTGACCCGCTTCCAATTTCCAAATTGAATTTTCTTCGAGGGTTTGCAGAAATGATATTACAGCATTGTTTCAGTTCTGAGAATTTATACATCGACACTTTTGGGAGGTGGAAAAGAACAAGTTAAGACATTTTAAAACTTTTTTTTGTTACTCACTATCCTTACTTAGTCATTGTTATTTGTGGTAAACATAAATCCACTATTTACTATAATATAGCAGCAAACTGTTTAAAACAATAACATAAACATGAGTAATAAAGAATTAATTTCTTCAATCCCGAAACCACAGAGCTAAGATTCTGCCTTCATTTATTTTTGCCATAAGTTTCAGTATTCTTATTTTTAGACCTGAAATCACGAATCTGTCTTTCAGTTTTTATCGGTTCGTCTTTGAAAGCCCAAAGTTATGATTCAGTGTGTTCAGAGAGCACAGGGAATGCGGGCCACGCGGTAGGCGGTGGGCGGTGGGCGGTGGGCAGTGCAGTTTGCCCGCGCCCGTCCATTAGACACTGATTATTTAACTTCAGCCTCTACCTAAGTAAACGCTCCCGAATGACCCGATCCCTACCGGACTCCTTCACGGTGAACACTTCTAATGTGGTATGATTAGAGTCCGGCTTGGAATGTGACGTTGTTATAATTTTAATGTTTATTGGTCACCCCGAACAGATGAAATTAACAATTAAGGATTATCGTATTTAGTAAAATATTTCAACAGTGTTTTAGCAAATATTCACAATTGCACAGAATTGTACGCAGTGGGAGTGTAGTTACACAGACAAATAAAACGTAAACAACCACGATGGGTCCCACAGGGTTTTCTAAAAAGTAAACAACGAGGGATAAATTGCTTCTGAAATCTAAAAACGATCCGTTTGACCTCTTATAACGATATCAACAAATATATTTTCAAAATGTATAAAAATTCAATTACCAACAGTTTCGGTAGATGAAATTAAAAACATTATAGATTGTATAAAACCTGAACTCACTTCCGCATCGGACAGTATTTCAATGAAAATTTCGTAGATGATCTAAAACTCTTCAAACTGATAATAACTATAGTAGATACAATTATAGAAAACAACTTCACCTGCGATGTCCTCCTCCCTGAGGTGATGGTTTGGAATCAGGCGGACATCTCACACAGTCACATCACGTATTGTTTTAAGTGGGCGGCCGAACGGTTTTACTTTTCTTTTCGGCGTTTCATTTTTTTCCTTCCTCCCTGTCATCTTCAGTTTACTTTATCGCTCCCTCCCAGCATTACATGTTTTACGGCGCTGTGTAGTTAATAATAAGAATCCTTTTCATATTTATATAATAATACAAACATTAGAAAATGCATTCTTTCGTGATTTTAATTATTTTTTAATTAAACGGAGGCTTTCGATTTGTCTCCAATTGGATATTTGCTAAATACAAAGTTTTCTGAAGTACTTCGCGTTGACACGATGACGGACTAGATTATCAACAAAGAACTTGATATGTCTGATACTTCTTCTTAATACATCGAAGCGGTCAACGTTTCGACGACAAGGAAAAGGATTAAAGAACGACAACATCTATGGAAAAAATCGCAAAAATTTCGGCTACCGAGATTTTTCACCTTTGTGTATATTTCTAGATGTGTTCGAAAAATGCACGTATTTTTTATGAATGGTTTTTATTTTATAAATTGGCGACTCTAGGCAGAAGTTGAAGTAATTGAATGATATTTTTTCTCAAATGTTAATAAAATTTTAGTCCATATTGATCACGCTACTGTGCTATAAAGTAAAAAATGTTATTAAAGTCTCAAAACAAATTTTCAATAAATCGAGAACATCATTCAAAGGCACCTCTAGGAGCACTACTGACCGCACCAAGAATGCTCGACCAGCGTTCATAACAATAAGAAGCTTGTATACTCGTATTATTGGTACTTTCAACTCGAAATTACCTAATTTTATAAGTATCTGCACTCCATTTCCTATATGTAAAAAACAAAACAGTTTTGACTATGAGTAAAAGTAAAGAATAAAATATAAAACGAAGGAATTTATTGATAAAATTCTACGGGTAATATGATTGAAAACATTATTAAATAAACTTGCCTTAGCTTTTTTGGGGTCTAAAAACATCTTCAAGGAAACTGAATATTAGGAAAAGATTTTAAAATCTAACTTTTCATTTAATTATATAGAAATAAACTGGGCAGAGAATATTCCCACTAACCAATAAGCTAGTACGAATCCCCATAAATTCACCGGCTTAGCATGGTTAATCCATAAACAAAGTACGGAACTATAATTTTCTGATATTCTCGACACGAAACTATCATACCCTTAAGGTATGCGGTAAGATTTTAAGCGTCGGGTTACAAAATTTAGAGAGCTGTATAACGAAACAACCTGGACAGTTTTTCAATAACGATTTATAAGTTAAGTCAGTGGCCAAACTTGAGTCATTTCATATTACAAACATCCATATTCACGTAAAAGTTTCTATTGTTTTTTTTTTTAAATTTTATTTTCATCAACCTACTTTTAATTAATCAGGTCTCCAACGTATTTTGAAGTAATTTAACAAACCAAGCTTCAATCTTTAGGTAAAGTATATGCTGTTCGTCCAAGTTTCAACGATTACAAGAACAGGTAAATTGAAAAGAAACATCCATTTTGTAACGGAATATTTAAAAAAATTACAAGTTGGTATAAACGTGTATAATAAAAAATAATTGTTAACTAAATCTTTAAAACATCAAAAAAACCAAAAGCAGCAGTTTCGATTATCAATCAGTAACACACTAAACCAATTTGCTTCAATTACTTCATCCTCACTGTATCTCTCCCGGTCGATATGCCATTAGATTATCAACAATAATGATTGCAAACCAGTTTGTGAAGATGTGTGTGCTTAAACTGGACTCAAAAAACCAAGTTTATGGTCGCTATATACAAGGACGCTGATGTCTGAACGGCGATATGCTTTCCAATCTAATTTACATACCGCCCTTACACTCTGATAGCCATAATACCCGTTTTAATTCTACCGTGCATACGGCCAACACGAGGAGATGTTCCAGGTTACCATGAAATTAATTGTTCCAGCGTTTAACGTTGTTAGGTATTTTAAGGACTTATGTTTGTTTACGGAACCGTGCGGCGAGAGGGTGCGGTGGCGGGGGCGGTGGGGTTCGGTTGTGGTGCGGGCTCGGGCGTGCTTGTGGAATTCTAGCATCAATATTTTAGTTTTGTGATTGTGATTGATGCTTCAAATAAATAAGGTATAAGTTTTTTCAGTAGTACCCACTCATAGCCAATCGGTCCATATAAAAAGTAAAAATAAATTGTAATGTGTGACAATATCTAAGAAATAGTTTATTATATAGATTTTAATAAAACAGTAAATGTGAGGTCCCTACTCTCCCCTTTGCCTTTATTTCCCCTCTTGCCATGCTCCCGAGACTTGCGCCCTGACCAGACCTGCCACGGGACGTAATAGGAAGATAATTATTCCGACTAGTAAAAAATTGAATGGAAACAAAGATAATTTTCTTTTTCATGATTACTTACACTTACTTTCAACAAAATAACAGTCTTTCCATGGGCAGCACAGATATTTAAAGGTAATTCTGAACACCTAATTCTTCAATCACCCTTAGTTAAATAATTCATTGTGAAATCGATATCCCAACATGTTGGAAAGGCACCAAAAAACAGTGGAGATATCTTTATAAAACGGGCCGGCACCATTAATACTAACTAAAATCTGCTTCGCAATCGAACGTGAGAGGTTTTTATATATTATTATACTAACGTTTGATGTATTTAAAAAACCGACATTTACCGACACAAAAATGAATGCAAATCCAATTCAGACTAAACTTGATGTCATAGAAACTTTCAGTTGACCAATGGTGCATAGACGTATTTAACGTCCCTTTAGGCAAAAAAGCGTTTGAAAAAGAAAATGAAAACAAAACAAATAATCGCGGTCCAATAACGGCCATGGGACAACATTAAAAAAAAATTGATTTAAAATAGCTTTTCAAACAAGCAGTAATATTGGAACTAACCACAAACACTCTAAAAGTAGATTCATCGTATACGAGTATATCGAATTGTGACAATTATAAATTAATATTCGACCACACAGATATAAATGCCTCGCATGTCGTGAACACAGATGGAAGGGATTTTTCAGTCAAATTCATACAAAGAATAAAGTAGATTCCAAATTAACAGCCCATCTCTTAGAAATAAGATAAACTATAAATCAAATGTACTTTTAATCTACTTGGGTTAGTTCGATGGACCAGATGCATATGTAGAACGCCTGTTGAAGGACAATTCTTCAATGGACATGAATACAGGGTTGTGAGGGTTGCAAACGTGACCACTGTCTACAAAATCATAAACAAAGGGCTTCAGAAAGAATATATAAAACATTAATTAAAAATGATTTTCCCGATCAAGTAGAAATATCACATTTGATTAGCGCTATTCTAGAAACCATAAATTACCAAGCAAAGATAAATGGTTTCATGAGTAAATAAAATAAAGTGAATAAGTGCTGGGAAGTTTTCGAACCGAAGAGAAATATTATTCATAGCTCTTGGCTGCATGTGATTTAGAATGCAATAAGAAAGTTCTGGAAACTCAAACGCAGTGCTTCTGTGGCGGGAGGTGTTCACACATACTTCCTTCTGCGACTACAGCCTGCATTAGGGACTAGGGCTGAGGGCTGGGAGCCGGGGAGCCGGGAGCCGGGAGCCGGGAGCCGGGAGCCGGGCTGGGAGCCGGGAGCCGAGCTGGGAGCCGGGAGCCGGGGAGCCGGGAGCCGGGAGCCGGGAGCCGGGAGCCGGGAGCTGGGAGCCGGGAGCCGGGAGCCGGGAGCCGGGAGCCGGGAGCCGGGAGCCGGGAGCCGGGAGTGCAGCGTTTTAAAATGCATTAAAAATAATATGAATCTAGTAAATAAATCTTACGCTAAGGCATCATCCATACGCAAAATCTAAATATGACAAAAATTAAACAGAATGTATTTCTCAACACTGATCAGCAGTCGCAATTCCTGCGAAGGGTTATCGGACTTCAAAGGTGTCTCGCGAAAGAAAATTCTCGCAAGTTCCCGCCATCAGTCGTGAGTTGGTAAAGTCGCACCAGTCATAAATCACAAGATATTACCTTCGCGCGTCGATCCCAAGGGCCCCCGGGGCGTGGGATTTGGTGGAATAAATCAGCAGAAAAACTCGTCTACACATCTTTTCTAGTATTTTATCACAAGATATTACTGAATCAAACATCACTAGAAACTAGTAAACTTGCTAGATTATATTTAATGTTTGTGAATAGCTTATTCAGAATTATTGTATAATGCTTTTTGTTTACTAGGTTTTTAATATTTTTGCTTCCTCTTCAAATTTATGTTAATATTATAGTTCTTATGGTAAAAATAACAATTATTATTAAAAACATTTAAATTGACATCTTTGGCTTTATTAAAAACGTTTTGCTGTCTTCTGTTTTGTGTTTCTAAATCTTCAGATAATATTCCCATCAGAAAATATTTCCGTCATTTACATCAGTTACGAAAAAAAGTCAGCGGTACATTTTGGCTCTTTAGTTCGCCGGTGAAAAGGACCCTCTTGCATTCAATTTGAAGAGACAGAGAGGAATAGAAGTTAAGATGAAGGGGAAGGTTGGTTATGGTTAGTGAAATTTGTTTTTAAAAATCCGTTAGCAAATAATCATCAGCACCATCAAGTCAAATTATATTAGTCTTAGATTATTTACCGCTTGGGCTGGCATATCCGATCTTCGAAATAATTTTTTTCCTTGCAGCAATAATAGACTTGAAATCGCTAGTACTACTAAAAGGACCGTGAATATTACTTTAAGACTTCCTTCCGCTGCTGAATGTGAAGCTTTTTGTGTGTTACTACTATATGTTCATCCGCCAAAGCGAAGAATAGTTATGTTAAAAAATATTTATGTTAGAATTAATATAATAATAAAACACCGGCAGAGGTTTAAAAATTCAGAATACAAATCATTTTAACATCAGCGTGTTTCGGCGGATCGTAGTGTTGTCTTCCCGGAAAGAGTGCTTAAGCAGAATTAATCCCTGTGAAAGGCGTCGGCTTGGCGGGCCGCAATATCAGTAGCAGTAATGCCGGTAACGGTGAGAGGTTTTCAGGCTGTTTTATAAACGTCAACTTAAATCATCTGTTCCGAACTTTGGTCACGGCCAAACCCTGACGCATTGCAAGCAACAAAATATAAGGTTTGCGTTAAACGGATAATTTAGTCACCAAGCTTATGAAATTTTCAAACTCGCCATTTATTTGAGAGTTTAGAGCGGAAGAACAAAAAGTCTACTTCCGGTAACGTCTCCACTTGCTTCCGGCGGACGTCCTGGTTGCTCTGAAACAGGGACTATAAAATAAGCCAACAGCTTGTTCCTTGTCATGGAAAACATTCCTTTGTTTAAGAGTACTATTTTTTCTTAATATGAAGAGCCCAATTAAAATTAATTGAAACATAACTTTTCAGTAGAATTTTTAAAATTTTTTTTAAAGTTTTTTTTTTTTCTCAAATTTCCATAGCATATCATCGTTGTGCTATACAAATATGGATTCAAGTGATAAAGATCTACCGGGTGCTTAATTCTCAAATGAATTCGTTAAATCTAAACGATTTGCGAAGGACAGTTTTGATTCCGGTGGCCTTTCGGGATTTCTCTTTTTGATGCCAATACGCATTGGTGCCGTTAGTGGGTAAACAGTAAAAAGATTTATCACTCCCAGAGGTCCAATAGTCTGCGGCCTCGGGCCTTTCTCTCGCTTAAGCGATACCAATTCCACTCTTTACTTCATGACTTCTGGCTTGTCGGCTAAGGGAATCTATTGTTTTAAAGTATTGTTGATTATTGCGCAATGGTTTGAACGATACAGTAACACAGCAAGAAAATTTAAACAATATATTCATTTTCATTATTTTCCATCTCACGAATCTCGTCTCGTCTCGTTTCAGTTCGGTTTGTCTTGTCTCGTCTCGATTAAAAACGGCTCGGTCAAGTTGGGCTCAGAAATATTACCATGAAAACATTTCGAGGTTATTACATATTTGTTAAAGATAAACACCATCGGTGGGGTAGGTCACCTTTGTGAATCTTGGCGGCTGATAGTAGGCCTAATAGTGTAATTGCTGATTGTTAAAAAAGGCTCAGCACCCAAAAATGGCCAAACGTTACTTTTTTGTATAATAATACAAACAATACTGCACATGATTTATCTGTAAATTGGCTGCTAAGAAAATGTCTATATTCATTAGTAAATAAAAATTTTGAGCGGTAATCTTTGTGAAATTTTATGGAAAACATGCAAAAAAAAACAGTAAAAAGAGCAGTTTGAAAGTCAGCGAAAGGGACAACACAAATTGGGTAGTTATACGAGATTTTGTTGCCGATAATAAGATTGGGTAAGATTTTTTTTGTTATCCAAGAATTTTCGGACTTATTATTGACCTTGCTTATTATTTATCAAGGTTTATATTTTCAACTGTTTTTTTTAAGAAATGCTGTAAATACTTTAATTTTTTAAATTTTGATTGGATTGGATGAGTTTAAAGTGTAGAATTTTTTATATTTAGGAAGGGAAGGTTGGGAGTTTTTATGGGTTATTTTACTGTTCCAACTTACGTTTTAAAGCTGGAGAGAACCATGAGAAACCTCAGCCAGATCAGTGTTGTTGATTCTGTGAATAAAGAATGTTGGATGCCAAAGCATCCAAATACAAATAATGAAGATAATTTTTTGTCTTTTTACTCAACCATTTTGTTGGAAAAGAAGTGTTCGGATGTTTACCAGAAGATTGATGTTGTTGTTTTTATTAGTTCTTCGCGTGAGTTTATTTTCAGGTTTTTAGGCCGGTGTAGGAATTTAATTTAATTTATTTATTTTGATCTCTGATTTTAGTGACTTTATGCTTTACGTACTTAATGAAAATATTTCGGAGAAAATAATTACCCACGACATCAGGTAGATTTCCAAGGTCAATGTTTCTTCTTTGGCTCTTCTTTTGTAAGGTGCATCTTTCCTTTGTAAAAAAAATGGGGCATTCCAATTTTACAGCTGGAGGGAACCATGAGAAACCTCAGCCAGATCAGTGTTGTTGATTCTGTAAATAGAAAGTTGGATGCTTTGTAAAGAAGATAATTCCTTGTCTTTTTACTCAGCCATTTTGTTGGAAGGGAAGTGTTCGGATGTTTTAGAAGATTGATATTGTTGTTTTTATTTAGTTCTTTGCGTAAGTACATTTTCAAGTTTTTAGGACGGGGAGGAATTTATTTTGTTTTGTTTATTTGTTTTGATCTCTGATTTTTGTGACTATGTGCTTTACGTACTTAATGAAAATATTACGGAGAAAACCATCGCCGACGACATCCGGAAGATTTTCAAGGTCAATGTTTCTCCTTTGGCTCTCCTTCTGTAAAATCCATCTTTCCTTTGTAAACATAGGACAATCCAGTAGCAAATGCTTTATGGTTTGGTCCGTTTGTTTATCGCACGGACAAGCTGGACTATCTTTAATCTTGAATCTATGGAGGTAGGATAAGGTCGCTCCGTGACCCGTCAGGATTTGGGTGAGTTCAAAAGTTGGAGTTGTCTTTTTCCTGAACTCTTTGGCTTCACTGATACTCCTAAAAAATAGCCGTGTCAACCCATTATGTCGCCGGATCCACAAAAATTTGCAGAGAGACCCTTTTTCTCTTAAAAGATGCGACGAGCATTGAATTTGGAAGACCATTGGATTAGTAGGTGTCCCACACTCCAGAGCGTGAGCAGTGCTTTGCGAATCTGTTAAGACGTTAATTTAAAACCTAAGATCCATAGGAGTATCTGAAAAGTATCGTGGATGTTCCGTTAAGATGATAATTGCTCAACATCTTAGCCGAACCATAGTTTGGGTTAGCCGTCTGTTCTTATGGGATCTGCTGTTTGTGCTTTTCTTGTTAATTTTATGCTGAGTGAATTTCGACCGTGTGCTATAGACAATTTTGGTTAAATTTATTAAAGAGAAATTATTATTTTATTGTGCAATGTTTGTGTTGTAAACCTAAGGTTTGGTTAGACTGAAGTGAGTTTCTGTTGAAGTTGACTGATTGAACAGTGACCGCGCTAGGTAAGATTGTCAAAAAGTTATGATAATTTTATTTAAGGCATATTTAGACAAATTTAACTTATTTTTTGTTCTTTGATTTTACTAATGATATGTTTTGCAAACTTAATTTGACGTTTTTCGAAGAGTTATAACTTGTATGACATCTGGAATGTCAGTAAAATTTATATTTCTCCTTTGGCATTCTTTGGTTATTTGCCATCTTTCCTTAGTGAACATTGAATAGGGCACTCTAGTAACAGATTTATGTTCCACTGTTTGGTCCGTTAGTTTGTCGGTTAGGTTATTAGGTTAGACTATCTTTCAGCTTGAATCTAGGAAGGTAGGATAGGTTCGCTTAGGACCGGTTAGGATTTGCGTTTTCGTTTTGTTGGTTAGTTTTTTTTAGGTTCAACTCTTTGGTTGTTTATTATGCTCCCTGTGTAGCCGTGTTCCTTTACCTGTGTCAGAGTTTTTATACCTTTGGTCCCATTCTTCATGAATTTTCTCCTTTATTTTTTGAACTTTTAGCTCAGTTAGGTTAGGTTAGGTTAGTTTTTGTGTCTTAGTCTTTAATGCAGCGTCTTTTTGGTTAGCTCGTCTGCTCTTTCGTTTCCATGGGTTATTCCATTGTGCCCGCGTATCCACAAAAACTTTGCAGATCCTAGGTTCAAAAAGTTGGGCTGAACATTGTATGTTGAAGACCATTGGGTTAGGTTGGGTTAGGACTCTAGTTAGGGGCGGCGCTTTTGAGTCTGTTAGGAACATTAGGTTTCACCCAATGCTTTTGCTGTTTGTTGACCCACTCGAGTGCTTGCATTATTGTTAAAAAAGGTTTGAAAACTGAGCAGTAATCAGCTTGGGTGGCAGTTTCCTTGCTGTTATTTCTCTGCTAGCATTGAACACAGCGTAGGTTAGGTTAGGTTTCCTCCAGTTTTAGGTTCCATCTGCGGGTAGGTTATTTCGTTCTCTTCGAAGGAGTTTCTCTCGTATTAGGTTAAAAGATTACATTTTTAGGTTAATTTTTAGGTTACTAGGATGAGGTTAGATGAGTGACCTTCAAAATTCCCTTACTTTATCGTTGGGGTAGTAGATGTTTGTTCTGCTTCTTTTCGTGTCTCACCTATAGGTCTGAGTTCTTTGAGCTTTAGGTCCATAGGAGTTAGGTTCTCCTATTGCTTGCGTTAGGAGGTAAGGGACGTAGTGCGGTAAGTTGCATATTCTGATGCCGATGGCCCTTTGGACTCTGTCTAGCTTTTTGCGAATATTTTTGTCGTTTTGCAGCTGATGCCCACACAGTCGCGGCGTACGTTATTATCGGTTCGACTACTCCTATGTAGATTGTCCTTACTATTTCGGAACTCAGACCCCATGTGGGTTTCGCCATAAATGTTAGTTTTAGGTTGTGATATTGACAGTTTTTTTGGCATACCATTTCCACGTGCTTGGGTTAGTTTGGCTTGTCATCTATGACGTCCCAAGGTTTGGTTATTTCTAGAGATTTGGGTTAGGTTTTGACATTCATAGGTTAGGTTGGAGTTAGTTTTCCTCTAGGATAAATGTTGCTTTAGGTTTTCCTCGGAGGTTAGGTAGTTTGACTTTTTCTCCCCAGTCTGTTATTAAGGAGAGGGGTATCTTTAATTATTTTCTGTAGTTCTGCTACATCTTCGTGTTATTATGACTAAAACGTCGTCAGGTTATGTTGTATTAGGTACGTTAGGTTGAATTTAAGTTGGGCAGTTCGTCCAGAACTATGTTCCATTAGAATCGGTTGGGTTAGGATCCTTGTATTCGGTTAGGTTAGAGTTGTTTTTTTGCCCATACGCCTGGTTAAATTGTCTCTTACCATTCTGTTAGGTTAGGTTATCTTTTGGTTACTTTGTACATGGTTAGTTACAGTCTTTTTTGTTAGGTTATTTTTTATTTGGTTACCACGGTTGTCGAATTTCCCCTTTATTCCAATGGGTTAGGCATGTGGGTTCCTTCTTTTAGGTTAGGTTTCTTTGATGTGATTAACAGCATAAAGCATTGCGTCTTCCGTGCTTTTTGGTTGGGTGAACCCGTATTAGGTTTTAGGTTAAGTTAGGTTTTGGTGTTGAAGTTAGGTTAGAGGTTAGGTTAGGTTACCGGGGGTTAGGTTGGTTAGGTTAGGTTAGGTTATTTAGGTTAGGTTCTTTTAGGTTAGGTTGGGTTACCTTAATTTAGGTTACCTTCCAGAGGTTGGGTTAGGTTCAATTAGGTTAGGTTACGGTTATATTATGCCATTAAAATTTGGGAGACTTTTCAACGGTTTCTGACATATGTCTGGTTAAAGTTATCTCTTCCTGGGGACTTAGGTTATCTTATTGAGGTTAGGTTTTCATTATTTCGGGTTAGGTTAGGTTAGGTTAGGTTAAGGTTAGGTTAGGTTAGGTTAGGTTAGGTTATTCCGTTAGGTTAGGTTCCAATGGGTTTCACAGGTTGGGTTAGGTTAGGTTAGGTTGATCTAGGTTAAGCCGTCATTTGGGTTAGGTTAGGTTAGATTGAGTTGGGTTAGGTTAGGTTAGGTTAGGTTAGGTTAGGTTAGGTTAGGTTAGGTTAGTCCAGGTTAGGTTGGGTTGGGTTAGGTTGCAGTTATTAGGTTAGGTTAGCAGGTTTCTTTTTGTAGGTTCTCTTGGGTTAGGTTAGGTTGGTTAGGTTGGGTTAGGTTGGGTTAGGTTGAGTTCAGGTTAGGTTAGGTTAGGTTAGGTTACTTAGGTTTTCCAAATTTAGGTTAGGTTAGGTTAGGTTAGGTTAGGTTTTTTTAGTTTAGGTTGGGGTTAGGTTAGGTTAGGTTAGGTTATGTTAGGTTGGGTTAATTTGGTTAGGTTGAGGTTAGGTTAGGTTAGGTTAGGTTAGGTTAGGTTAGGTTAGGTTAGGTTAGGTTAGGTTAGGTTGAGTTAGGTTAGGTTGGGTTAGGTTAGGTTAGGTTAGGTTGGGTTAGGTTAGGTTAGGTTAGGTTAGGTTAGGTTAGGTTAGGTTAGGTTAGGTTAGGTTAGGTTGGGTTAGGTTAGGTTAGGTTAGGTTAGGTTAGGTTAGGTTAGGTTAGGTTAGGTGAGGTTAGGTTGGAAGCTATTGATTTGACTTTTCATGCATGAGGGGATGGGTAGGGGGTCATGCAATTTAGGATGTGGAGAGGTATAGGTTGGGTTATTGGGACTGTCTAATATCTGATCTACATGGGCTATTGACTGCTCCAACATTTTGCTAGCTCGTCTGCTCTTTCGTTTCCATGGATTCCATTGTGCCCGCGTATCCACAGAAACTTACAGGCAGATCCTCTTTCTCTCAAAAGTTTGGCTGAACACTGTATATTGAAGACCATTGGGTTAGTTGGTGTCCCGGACTCTAGTGCGTGGGCGGCGCTTTGTGAGTCCGTCAAGACATTAATTTTCACCCATTGCTTTTGCTGTTTGTTGACCCACTCGAGTGCTTGCATTATTGCGAAAAGCTCTGCTTGAAAAACTGAGCAGTAATCAGCCAAGGGCAGTTTCCTTGCTGTTATTTCTCCGCTAGCATTGAACATAGCGTAGGCCGCACCAACTTTTCCTCCAGTTTTACTTCCATCTGTGTAGATATCTATTTCGTTCTCTTCGAAGGAGTTTCTCTCGTATGTTCCTGGAAAGATGATATTTTCTCCAATTCGTTTACTAGGATGAGGTAGATGAGTGACCTTCACAATTCCCTGGTACTTTCTATCGTCAGGTAGTAGATGTAATGTTCTGCTTCTTTTCGTCTCACCTATAAGTCTGAGTTCTTTGAGCTTTAGGTCCATAGGAGTTAGTCCTCCTATTGCTTGCACGGAGGTAAGGGACGTAGTGCGGTAAGCTTTGCATATTCTGATGCCGATGGCCCTTTGAACTCTTTCTAGATTTTTGCGAATATTTTGTCGTTTTGCAGCTGATGCCCACACAGTCGCGGCGTACGTTATTATCGGTTCGACTACTCCTATGTAGATTGTCCTTACTATTTCAGAACTCAGACACAATGTAGGTTTCGCCATAAATGCAAGTTTCTTGGTGATATTGACAGCTTTTTGGCATACCATGTCCACGTGCTTGGTCCAGTTTGGCTTGTAATCTGCGACGATCCCAAGAATTTTGCAATTTCTAGAGAGTGGAACAGTTTTCTGTAGTTCTGCTACATCTTCGTGTGCTATTATGACTAAAACGTCGTCAGAAAATGCTTGTATGAGTACGTTAGAGTTGAATTTAAGTTGTAGCAGTTCGTCCAGAACTATGTTCCATAGAATCGGTCAACAGGCAGATCCTTGTATACAGCCCTTGTTCGAGTGTTTTTGTGCCCATGCGCCTGCATAAATTGTCTCTACCATTCTGTCCAACAGGTAGTCTTTAAAGACTTTGTATATGTTAAGTGGACAGTCTTTTTTGGCTAGTTGCATTTTAAGGTGGGGCCACCACGCGTTGTCGAATGCCCCCTTTATGTCCAATGATATTAAGCATGCGTGGAATACTCTTTTAAACGCTTTTCACTATTCAGTCCGTTATGAAAACAAACTTTCAGATCGATCGGAGCGACGACGCCTGAGAAAAGTCTTTTGCTATCCCGACCCCTCACTTTGGCGCGCAAAGTGATAAGAGTTTTTTGAATTTTTTTTCTCAGGTTACATTTACAGATGTTCATGCGCAACACGCCCAAACTATTCAATCCGACATGAAAACAAACTTTCAGATCGATCGGAGCGACGACGCCTGAGAAAAGTGCATTCCAATCCCGAACCCTCACTTTTCCGCGCAAAGTGAAAGGAGTTTTTTTAAATTTTTTCTTTGCTTATATTTACAATTGTTTGTGCGCAACCCGCCCAAACTATTCAGTCCGACACGAAAACAACCTTCAGATCGATCGGAGCAACGACGCTTGAGAAAAGTGCTTTGCTATCCCGACCTCTCACTTTGGCGCGCAAAGTGATCGGAGTTTTTTTAAAATTTTTTTTCTTAGGTTACATTTACAATTGTTCAAGCGCAACCCGCCCAAACTATTAAGTCCGACATGAAAAAAAACTTTCAGATCGTTCGGAGCGACGCGGCCTGAGAAAAGTGCTTTGCTATCCCGACCCCTCACTTTGGCGCGCAAAATGATAGGAGTTTTAATTTTTTTTTTTTTTTAAGCTACATTTACAATTGTTCATGCGCAACCCGCCCAAACTATTAAGTCCGACTTGAAAACAAACTTTCAGATCGTTCGGAGCGACGCCGCCTGAGAAAAGTGCTTTGCTATCCCGACCCCTCACTTTGGCGCGCAAAGTGATAGGAGTTTTTATTTTTTTTTCTTAGGTCACATTTACAATTGTTCATGCGCAACCCGCCCAAACTATTAAGTCCGACTTGAAAACAAACTTTCAGATCGTTCGGAGCGACGCCGCCTGAGAAAAGTGCTTTGCTATCCCGACCCCTCACTTTGGCGCGCAAAATGATAGGAGTTTTAATTTTTTTTTTTTAAGCTACATTTACAATTGTTCATGCGCAACCGCCCAAACTATTAAGTCC